>CM069536.1:8220000-8820000 GCA_035773235.1 Eospalax fontanierii | reverse complement strand
CCCTGGCCACCCTGGCCAGACCTTCTTGATACCTAAACCAGGAATGACCATGAAACTTGGACCCGGAGAGCCTGTAGGGTGCACTGTGATGTCAGTGGAGGCCGAAGGGAGGGGCACACTCACTAGGTTGGGTCCAAGGCTCTGGGGTCAGTGGAGCTATGGTAACTGCAGATCTTAAACTCCCCCTCACCACTCTCATTTTCAGTACCGAGAATTGAAACCAGGGCCTCATATGTCCTAGACAAACTCTGCTGAACTGTATCCACAGCCGTCTTCTCTTATATAATGGGTAAGGTGCAAAGGATAGGAGTAGCAGTTAGTAGGTTCCTCTTTTATTTATTTTTTCTTCAGTCCTGAGACTTGACCCCAGAGCCTCATGCATACACAAGCCACGCTCCGAACGGCTGCGCTCAGCCCCAGCAGAACTGGCAGTCAAAGGTGGAGGTTCAAGTTCTGCTTTGAGGACCAGCTCTGTGACCTTTATCACTGCTTGGCTGTTCCCCAATATAGGTAACATTAGCCTGCTTCTGGAGGTGGAAAGAGGACGGTCTCCCTGTAGCCCCAGCTGGTCTGGAACTTGCTATGTAGACCAGGCTGGGCCTCAGTCTCACAGAGATCCTCCTGTCTCTGCTTCCCAAGTGCTGGGATTAAAGGTGGTTTATCCCAAGTGTGAGATAAACCACAAAACTGATGCGGCACACAGCATGGAGAAGAGCCCTGTCGTTTTAAGGCAGCTCTCGGGAACTTGAATTAAGATATTAAGTTGCTTATTAGAACACAGGATGACCAAAGATCAGGTCAGATGTCCATGCTGGCCTACGCATTTCTCAAGTGGGAATGCCCAGTCCAAAGTGCGTTGTCTCTGGACCCAGAAAGAGGAGGAGTGTTTTTGTGGGAAGGGATTCTACCAAACTCTGGAGTCCATGCTGTTCTGAGTGCACGCTCACCAGGTAGCCCTCTTCTGGTCCTATTGGCTGCCGTGTCCTGCCCCTCAGAATAAAACTTGGCAGCTTCTGGCTTGCTGTTATTCCAAAGGTTCTTGCACAAAAGAGGTCTGGTTTTGACCTTCAGGAAACATTAGTTTAAAGTTCGAGGCAAACATTCAGAATCGGGTTAGCTTGTCAGTGTGGATTTGAACACAGGTGAGCCATTGGGAGCAGCAGAAGGAGGCAAATGGGATAACAACTGTGTGAAGAAGCAGCGTCCTCTCTCCTGCCCTGTGACTTCCCAGCATGCTCCTGGTGGATGAGATCACCAGAGCCGGAGTGTCCTCTCTGAAAGGTTGAGCTCTCCTTGGATCTGAGTCTGAAAGGCTATAGAATGATCTGGGGGGAAAAAATGGTCTCTTTTTGTCCAGGCTTCAAGTGATTTTTAAAGGAATTTTCTTTTCCCATATGAAGAAAGGAGAGAACACTGGGCACTTTTCAGATTACAATACTGTAAGATCAAAATTACAGTATTTTTTTTTTATCCCACCGTATACACACATAAAGCAGGTCCCACTGAACAGGATGTCTTAGCTGCAGTGATGTGAAATTGCCTCTTAGATGAGCATGTTGTCTACCTTGTTCCTTAAATGTTCTTTGAAAAATTGTGACGGTTTAACTTTTCTGATCTGGACATGGCAATGTCCACCTGCAATCCCAGTCCTTGGGAAGTAAAACCAGGAAGATGAAGTTTGAAGACTTCTCCCTCTTTAGGATGTGTTCTGAAGTACTAGCTCCTATTGCACATCTAAGTTTTACGCCAGTGTAAATCAAAATTGGGTAATTGATATTTTTAGAAACACCTGTAATAAATACTTATGAGTAAAATTTAAAAAAAACTTGGCACCTTACTGAAATTATTTCTTATTACTTAACAAAATAGTAAAAGAAAGCAGCACCTTTATGAGTAGGTTCCCATTCCGGCTCTGCCACTTCTTAGATGGTAACTTTGGGCAAGTTTGACTTTCCTGTACTTCAGTTTCCTCATCTGTAAAATGGGAATGCTAATGTACCTCTCTTGTACTTGTGAGAAAGAATGACTCGGTCATGTAGGAGCCCCTTGTACCTGGCATGTGGTAGAAGCTGTACTCACTCACATTTGTGGTGTTTATGGAAAACTACTGATCTTGCATGTGTGCACATTAGACTTGTGCACATGCCCAAGCTGCTTTTCCCTAGAAGTTTACTATAGGGTGGGCATTTCAGGCAGAGGACATAGTTTGAATGAGTCTTGGAAGCTGGAGTGCCAGCTACCTGGGCTATGTGATAGAACGTCACAGGAGGCGAAAGAGGGGTTTGAGCGGGCCAGAGCCCTGAGTATGAAAAAACAGCAGGTTGTGCTGTGCCTGTAAGTTCTGATTTCATCACACAGGCCAGGGACAAACTTCCAGGAAGGTGGGTGACAAAACTGAATATTTATTTTAGGGGTTGGAGAGAGATGACTCAGCAGTTAAGAGAACTGGCTGCTCTTGCAGAACCTGGGTTCTATTCTCAGTACCCACATGACCACTAACAACAATCCATAACTCCAATTCTAGGGAATCCAATGCTCTCTTCTGGCCTCTGCAGGTATTGCATACACAGGTGTGCTTACACAGGCAAACTCATATACACATACAAAATAAGTAAATAAAAAAATTTTCATTTTAGATTGTGAGATCCTTAAGAGAAAGGGAGAATGCTTATTCATCCTTGTGTCTCCAATAAATCACCCATTGTTGTACTGTTAGTAAGAGATCAATCAGCATTTGGTAAATGACTGAAAGACGTTGCTGGTGACCATGGGAAACAGATGGGCCTTAGAGCAACCCCTAAGGAAGCCCAGAAGTTAATCCAGATGGGGAAATGAGACATGGACAAAGTGGCAGAAGGCTGGAAGAGGAGGTAAATGGGGACTGAGAAGGATTTGGTGACGAAACGATGAATGAACACAAGGCAAAGATGGCCTCGTGATTTCTAGCTAGAGCAATGGCAAAGCTGTAGCAAATTACAGGAAGCTGGGTGTGGACACACACACTAGTGACTCAGAATTTAGGAGACTGAGGCAGGAGGATTGTGAACTTGAAGCCAACTTTGATCTAGATAGCACGACTACACGACATTGGCTTAAAAAAAGACAAGGGGGTTGGGAGGAAGACCAGAGTGCTGAGTTTAGGGTAGCCTACAGTGTGAAGAGCCCAGTGAGTGTGAGTGAAATTTTCATCTTAATAATTTTGCCAGCAAGCAAGGTTCTCATTACTGACACTTCTGATTATTCTCTAGACTCCTTGAGGGGACCACAGTTTTTCTTTTTTAAGATACAATTTAAAAAAATCATGTTAAAAATTGTTCACCCACATAGGTATTATTATGCACATATCTGAAAAAGCATATATAAGAAGTTTGATTAAATTTAAATCTTAAGGGGCCAGAGAAATGACTCAGCAGTTAAGATGGCTTCATTCTAGGAACCCACATCTGGTGTCTCACAGCTGCCCGTAACTTTAGATCCAGGAATTCTGATACTGTCTTTTGGTCTCTGCAGGCACTGCACACACATGATGTACATATAAACAAGCTAACACACATACATGCACATAAACAAAAATGAGTAAAAATTTAAATGTTAAAATCACACAACTGTGTTGTGTACAAAAACATAAGTGCATACTGCTGTGTGTCGTGGAGCCAGGTACTGCTGTCTGGTGCATGACTCCACCCCGCAGCCTATCTCTAAGTGGCCTGGCAATGAGACAGTGCTCAGATCCAGTGTTGCATGACTCTCAAGACATCCAAGTTCTGGACGTTATGATGTCTTAGAATTCCCCTGAATACCGAAGGACAGACTCCCTGTGCTGTGTGCGCCCCGCATGCAGTGCATATTCAGATCTTGTGGCCAAAGCACACATTTCAAAAGGAAGCCATGAAGATAGGAACCTGGTCCTGCTGATCTGGCTCCAAAGAGTTATAGCTATTCCAGGTGATGCGGTTGGTGTCTGCCCAGTCCTTTTACACAAACCACCATGTGGCCTTCTTTCAGACTCCAGGGAAATAATGGATTCTGTAAATGAGAAGGCAAACTGCCTTGTGGCCACAACATTGAAATCTGTATCAGCCAGTAGATGAATATGCATGGTTTCATCTCATAATATATGCATTTTAATTATTTCTACCATCAGATTAACAAAGCTCTAACATTAAATTTAAAAGCAAAAGGAATTAATAATTTCTAACCATACTACCTCAATCACAGGATCCAAAAGACTTCTATTTACTTTTTTTACGACTTTCTCTTTTTTTGATAAAATATTTTATTATTTTTATTTAATGTGTATGAGTGTACATCCATGTCATACAATGCCTATCGAGGTCAGAAAAGGGCATCGAATACCCTGGAACTGGAGTTACGCTGGCTGTTAGCAGCAATGTGGGTTCTGGGAACAAAACGCAGGTTTTCTGTGAGAGCAGCCAGTGCTCTTAACCACTGAGCCATCTCTCCGGTCCCTTTCTTACTATTTCCAAGTGAGAAGAACTAGATTCTTTTCTCTTCAGGTTGCCTAAATAATGACAGTGTATTTTCTTTCTAATGGCATGGAGACAGGCTGCCTTCTGCTGGCTTTATTGATCAGATTTGAGTTAATAATACTGACTTGTTTGAAGTAGATCCTTGAATGTATGTGTTTGAGGTGAAATTCAAGAAAAGAGACAGGCAGAATACACCTCTGGGTTCTTGCTGTGACCGAACTGTTTTATCTTGGACTTTTTCTTCAACCTTTGTATTTTTGGAAGAATGAAAATAACACTGAAAACCCTTAGCTGGCTTTGTAATGGGACCAGTTATTCAGAGTCAAATAATAACAAAAACCATCACCAATAACATTGGCAAGTATAACTACATTAATATAATTATAAGGACAACTTAATTTTGATGAAAAAAGTGCTTATTTAAACACTCTGACTTTGTAATTAATTAGTCAGTACAGTCCTAATGCTGGTAACTACTTCAAATGCTAGTAAATATCTTCAAATATTGTGTGTAAGGGAAAATGTTTTGAAAAAAGTGGATAATTATGTGAGAAGGCATAGCATCCCAAATCACATAAAACTAGAGTAGTCAGAATACAGAAACTAGAACACGTGTACACATATGCTTACATGTACTTGTGTGTATCCTATACGCCATGTACTTTCTATTTTTCTACTGTGGTAAAGAATATTGTCTTTATTTTCTTTATACTCAGGTCCACAGTCAATGATGGTTATAATTTTGGGGTGATCACCTAGAAATCCCGATAAAGCTGACCAAGAGTGGTTGGAACTCAAAGCCGCACATAACCTTGGTACCACAGAATAATGTTTGATGGGCAGGGCCCACCTGAGATTCCTCTACTCTGTGGCTGTTATGTGGTTCATGTATCAGTCTTAGGCAGATGACAGTGACTGGGGCAGTAGATCCTGAAAATGAATCAGAGTGAAGCCTGGAGGCTCTGGGATGAGTTAGCAGGGCCGCACCCCGAGAACAAACAAGACAAATGTCAGCCATTCCTTTCTTCCTTCCAATTCCTAACCCCCAAAAGTTTTGTTTCTGTATATTTGTTTTTGCAGAACGATTAGAATATCCAAGAAGAATAGTAAGGAGGTATTTGTTACATACGAATTGTCCAAGCTCTTCCAGTTTGTGATAAGGAGATTGACCAAGTGGCGGTTTTCTTTATTATTACACAGATGACTACTAGGACTACTACGAACATGGTAGAAGAGAATTATAAAAATATTTTAGTTCAAGTTACAAAAAAGTAATAACCAAATTTATAACATAGTTATGTGAACCAAAGTCCCCCCCCTCCAAATGTTAAAGGCTAATTGATGGATTAGAACTAATTGTTGCAAATCAGAGTCAAAATTATTTTAGGCCATCCTCAGCTCTCTTAATAGCCACTCATTTCCCGTCTCTGTGTCTGACCTAACATCCTTTTGATTATCAGGTAAAACCTTTGTAATGTACTCATCTAAAAGAACACTAGCTTTCACCGACCCCAAAGCTAAGAATGTCATCAGGTAGCATGTGAGGCCTATAACAGAGGTTTCCTTGCTTTGCTGTGACCCCTGCTACCTGCTGTCCTAACCCATGTATGCCAAAATACCTTAATTAATGACTTTCTTTTGTTCTGTCACTTTATAGCTTTTATAAGCTTTGTGAAACTGTTTCTGTGTTGAAATATGTTATTTAGAGTAACCTGAATATGTGTTTCTGGGCCATGGTCGCTCATATTTAGCTCAAGAATAAACTATTCTCTTTGAGGTGTGTTTTCCATCCACAATCACAATGTTCCAAATAACTTTAATGACAGAATTTTCTGGAGGATGTATCCATGGTAAGTACCAGTATCTTGATAAATTAACACTGTTTGTTTTGACATGTTGAGTATGGGATGTGTAATCTATTCGAACAGAAATGGGCCTTATTAAGCCAGCATCTACTAAGAGGTATTTTCTCCTCATTGCTTTTCGCATTTCCTACTCATTATTAACCTGAAAATTTTCTATAGTCATTCTTAAGAAATGCTCAACAAAATTTCTTGGCTAAATTGATCTCATGATCAATTCATGCTTTTTAATTTGCTAGTAAGATAGCTGGTGAGTGTGATAGTCTGGAAAGGATGTGGGAATGGAGAACTGTTAGAGCTGGCAAATGATAATTATGTAGGCAAGTAGGTTTAAAAATTTTGTACTTCATTCTTTGAGAATTTCATGCAATGTATTTTAATGATGTTCACTCAACACCTCCCCTTGACTCTTCCAGATTCACCGAGTCCTCTAACTTCATGTCTTTTTTTAAATAACCCACTGATTCCAATTTGTGTTGCCATGTTCAGCAAGCCAGCAGCAGCCTGTGTCCTATAGAACAAGTAAGAAAATGCCACCTTTCCTTTTTACTCTCCAACTTCTAACCTCCAAAAACTGTGTATTTTTTTGAGGGGTGATTAGAATATCGAAGAGGAAAATAGCAAGGAGGTATTTGCTACATGCGGATCAGCTAAGCCTTCCAGTGTGACCGAGATAATGAGATTGACCAATTAGCTGCTTTCCTTTTGGACACTTGTTATTATTACACAGATGACTACTGGGGTTATTTGAACATCGTGGAAGAGAACTATTATTGGTACTCATTTATAAAAAGATTTTAGTTCAAGTTACAAAAATTTAATAACCAAATTTACAAATTTTAAATAGTTACATGAACTAAAGTCCCTCCCTAACCCCACATTTATGTTAGAGTCTACAAAGCTGATTTATGGATTAGAATTGATTGTGGAGAGTCAGTTGTGAGTGTGGGGCCATCCAATGGAGTGCTAGCCTATCAGGAGCCACACCCTTAAGGAAAGGAGATTCTTCTTTCCCCAGAAGCCATCAACTGCCTATAGCTCCTCAGCTGGGGGTGAGGCTCATGAGTCCCTTCCCCTCCATGCAGGGCTGTTGACTGGCCTGATCTTGTTCAGGTCTTGTGCAAGCAGCCATAGTTGCTGTGAGTTCATGTGTATGGTTGCCCTGTTATGTCCAGAAAACACTGTTTCACTCTGGTCCTCCAGACCTCTCTGCCTCCTCTTCCTTAATGGTCCCCGAGGCAAGGAAGGGTATGTGATGTAGATGTTCCATTTGGGGCTGAGTGCTTCACAGACACTTATTCTCTACACTTGGAACAGTTCTGAGTTTCTGCATTACCCACCATCCAGGGCACAAAGACACTTCTCTGATGAGGTCTGAAGACAGCGAGGGTTTTTTAAAAGCATGAATTCTATTTCAAATGCTACAGTCACCAAACAATAGAGTACACATCAGTTTTGGAAAGTACTCCATGGTAGGATGGCCTCAATTGTTAGGGCTGGTATTGGGGTTTGATGGGTGCCTCAAGAGGGTTCCATGTTCTTGAGGTCTGGAATAAACAGTTGGACTCATGGCTAATGAGGCAATGTAGAAAACCAAGAAAAGTTATGGGGACATGGGAGAGAAAAAGAGACCCTCACTCTGGAGTCTGAGCTTCTCTCCAGCTGAGAATCAAGAATTCCAGGGTTGGTGAGTTGGCTCAGTGGGTAAAGGCACTTGCCATAAAGCCTGGCGACCTGAGTTTGAGTCCCTAAAATCCACATGGTGGAAGGAGAGAACCCACTCTTCAAATTTTTCTGACCTCTCCACATGTGTGCTATTATACACTGAAGCACCACCTCCATTACACACACACACACACACACACACACACACGCACAAGATAATAAATAAATGTAGAAAAAGAGAATTCTACCCAAATTAACATTTATAGTGAACATTGCCAACAGGAAGACAATCTCTTTTTTGTATGCAAATATTTTCTTTAAAAAATTTAAAATTACATTTTATTTATTTATTTACTTATTTAGTCAGCACATGCCCCCCCCCCCCTCTGTAGGTCAGAAAACAACTTGCAGGAGTTGGTTCTCTTTTCTACCAATGTGGGTCCCTGGGATTCGTCCCAGGTTATCAGGCTTGGTTGCAGGTGCCATTTACCTGCTGAACCATTTTCAAATGGGAATGTTAAAATAGCAATAAGCCAGGCTTAAGCTCTGAATGTATATGACCTTGGGTAGGGCTTTTGGTCAGTGTTTTATCACAGCAGTAGAGAAGCAAACTAGGATATCAGGTAACAAGACATGCTTTGAGCCTGAGGTCCAAGGAGGAAAAACCCACTGCTTGTTTTACACTTTTAAACTTGAGTGGTGATTTAGAACAAACAAAGTCAAGCAAGTCTCTTCTCTGAATGGAGAAGCCTAATAGCTTGGGCCTGTTTGTTTTGTTTAGAGCTTCTTAAAAGGGAGACCTTATTCTACCAAGGTAAAAGCATTAGCCTGAGGGATGCTTGTAGCAGACACTTGTCTCTCAATGTTGCAGGACTTAGTGAGGCTGCATAAACGATTATTCAAACCCTGGCCAGGGAAAGAGTAAACTTAAAACACTTGGGAATTAAAACTAGTGTTTCTGATTCTTCTTTGGCTGTACTCAAGATTTTCTGAGGGACACTTGTGTTAAAATGACGGGGAAGAGTTCGAATCAAGCAGATCTACTTGAGGACTCAGAATGGACCAAGGGATGCTTCTTTTTGCTCCAATGGCTGTAGTTCTTGTTGCTATGCTTAAGATTGTCATAGAAAACTCAGCCTCAGTTTTCTTGTCTTCAGAGGAACTTCAAGTGCGGTGATACACCTCAGTGGGTAAAAGTGCTTCCGCCCAGCCCGGTAAGCTGATTTCAGTCTTTAGAACCACAGGGTTGAAGGAGAGAGCAGACCCCCACAGGTCCCCTGACCTCCACATATGTACTGTCTTATGCGTGCCCTCTACAAAATCATCAATCAATAAATGTAAATTTTAAAAAATGGTTAGAATCATTTTAAAAAATGTTTTAAAAACAGGATTAGAATGAAGTTGAACTGAACATCTGAAAAAAAAAAGGCTAATATTTGACTATAGCAGCATCTGGCATCAATCTGAATGATAGGGAAGGCTGGCCAAAGGATTGAAATTTAAACTATAACATTGTGCTGCAACTAGACCTATTTTATAAGAGTAAACGAAAATAGGGGACTGGAGAGATGGCTCAGTGGTTAAGAGCACTGGCTGATCTTGCAGAGGACCTGGTTTCTGTTCCCAGCACCTGCATGGCAGCTAACAACATCTGTAACTCTAGCTCCAGGTAATCCAGTGCCCTCTTCTGGCCTTCTTGAGCATTGTGCAACATGAGGACACTTACATACAACCACACAAAATAAATAAATATTATAAAAAGAATAAAGGAAAATGTTCTGAAGAATATTACATTTAAGCCTTTGGGGCTCTCTTCTAGGATGAAGGGTTATACAAAGGAAAAGGAAACACTTTTGAAATCCTAGATGATCTCTGTTTGATTAAAATTATAACACACACACAGACACACAGACAGACACACACACACACACACACACACACAGGACCCTTCAGGGATCCATTATGAAACTTGACTGGACTGGATAAAAGAAATTATTAAGGAAAGAGGGGAAACAGTTCTATTCCTCAACAGGCTAATTGAGGTTTCTAAAAAATTCACCCAACTAGTTCCTGCAGCCCCTGAAAGAAAAACAAACTCCTCTGGGCCAACATGTTATCGATCGTGCAGCCCTTGACATCTATAAAAACCCTCAGAGGCCACAGCTGGACCCTCAGGTCTCATAGACTCAGCTGTTGGACACTGTCTTCTAGTTGTTCAACAACAGAGTTCTGAAGAGACCAACCTTTGGCATCCTACAGGACTGAAGGTATCCAAGGAAATAGACTGCAAGAAAGGTAAAAGACAACTTTACAGATCCTCCAAGAATTAGCCATGTTCCCTTTGCTAGACAGGAAAAGAAAATCTGAAAGCATGTATTTATTCTTCTCTCTTTGGTCTATCTCTAGCAAAAGTTCTCTCGTCCCCGACTTCCCCCACAGCTTCCTTCTCTATTTACAACCCCATCTACTGTCCTCCAATGTCTCAATACTGATAACTATTGTTGTGTTTTCCCTTCTCTTTTCTTTTTCTTGTCACTCATATAACTAATATATACAATAACTAGTAACTAGCACACACAGTCCCTTTACTTCTCATAATGATTAGTATTTAAAAGGTGATTGTTGTTTAGTTGACTATTATTCTATTTTTATTTTATAGTTTACACCTGAATAGTGACAGCAGAAGAGGACAAGGGATAGAGCCTGATGCCCTGAACATCAATCTAAGAGAGGAAAATGACGCTTCAACCCACTACAACCTAGTCTTTCCTGAAACTGCATACATTTCCAACCTAAAGAAGTAAAGTGACCTAAATAAGAATAATAAATTTAACCAATGATCTAACTTCTGATGTGCAAATCCCAACACAAAAACACAAGTGCCATGAAAAAGCAGGGTGCATGCCTCCTCTAAAACCCACCAGTCTCAGAATAGTGGCCACCCCCCTCTCACTGACAGTGACTTAGATAAAATTGCAGATAAAGAATTCAAAAGAATGATAATGAATACCAATCAACGAGTAATGACAAATATCAACGAAATGGAAGAAGATACGAGAATAAACTGACAAGTTCAAAGAGAACACAGATAGCTAATGAAATAAAGAAGTCACTGCAGGAAATGAAAAATAGAATCCATTTAACAGAAATACTGAAGAAAAATCAAACTGAAATCGTGCCCAAAATGAAAAACTCAATGCGTTAAATATAAAGCTCAACGGAAAGCCTCAGAAAGAGAATGGCTCATAGGGAGGTCAGAATGTCAGGCTTGAACTGAGGACAAGGTGGAGGGACTGGCCAAGGACAATGATAAATTAAAAAAAAAAAAACATACAGGAGCTGGATGTATAACAGTGGCTATAAAGTCATACAATTTTAAAATTAGAAATTAGTGTGCCCACATAAATACCTGGGTGTGGGGGCTCATGCAGCAGTTGGTGCTCTTAACTGATGAGAACCAGCTCTCTAGCCATTCTTGCTTTTTTATTGATTAATTTTAAATTTTGGTCTTTTTGAGACCTGGCTGGCCTAGAACTCACTATGTAGACCAAATTGGTCTTGAACTCACAGAGATCTGCCTGCCTCTGCCTCCTGAGTGCGGGGATAAAGGGCTTGCGCCACTGATTAATGTTTTGTTTGATAATCTCATGTATGTCTAGAACACACTCAGATGATTACTTCCCATCTGCTCTTTCTTATCTTCCTCCTGCGCCTATTGCTCTCCTCCAATCTCTGCCTCTCACTCCCTTTTTCAGGTTCATGACTTGGGGTTTGGCTTTGTGTCCCATTTGGTTTATTCAGGGACTTCTGTGAGACCACTGGATTGAAACTGTCCATTGGAGCCTGGTGGGGTCATCAGCAGTCATTTCCCTGAGGGGAGTGGAGTTTCTTGCTCTTTCCCTTGGAATCAGAATAATGTCTCTTTCTAAGCACATTAATGTGTTTAGTCAGCAGGGAACTTTACTGAACTTTGGTTCTAAAGTTTCTACTGGAATCCATTAGGACTGTTGATCAAATCATTGGTCAAGTGAATGAGCTCAGTCTTTTTAGTCCTCCTTCCCTCCCCAGAGGACAAGTGGGGTTGATACCAGACTGGCCAAAACACAAACCCTGTAATCACATGGTCTCTTGGTGAATAGTTCCATCCTGAAGCTAGAGAAGGGCTCACCAGGAGTCTCTTCATTAGCATAAACTTAGTTATTACTGAAGTGAGGACATGAATAAAGAATACATTCCTGTTACTTGGTAAAGTCCAAGGGCTTCAGAATCTCCGTGAGAGGAGCCCTGGACACATGTGAGAGAAATACTTTACAACAGTGAGAATGCAGGTAATGTGGGCAAGCTTTCTACAATGATCTTTAAACTGTGTAGGGGGAAGCTGTCTGACTGGTTTTCCAAACTGAAGCCACAATGATCTTTTCAAAATGTGTGTCCAATCATGTCAGTCCAAGTCTAAGATTAATCATTCCCCTCCATTGATCTTAGAATGAAGAACAAAATTTTAAACTGGGTCTCCCAGGTCCGGTGTGGCCTGGCTCCATCCTTGTGGCTAGCCTCATCTGACGTACTAGAATTATCCTGGCCGCAATGAAGATGTTCAAAAGAGACAATATGTTCTTCCCTTTCGCTATCAGACTATTAAACTGGTAGTCCCTAAGGAACTGGGGTTTCCTCAGGAATCTCAAGCTGGGAGAAAGATTCCTGAAACCTGGTACCGGCCAAAGGAGGAACTTAGCTCCTAGGAAGAGATTTCACATGGTTCTGATAACTTTTCTGATCACCTTGCAGGACAAGACAATGATAGATCAATGAAGTTCAGATCGGTCACCCCTTGACCACGACTGCCGAGTTATCATGCCTCTTGCTTCAATTTAACTCTGTACCTCAGGTCAGGACTCGGAAGATGGACTGGGGATGAGGCGTGTCGCCAGACTTCTTCATCTGCTCCTCTCCCCAGTGCGGCCCATCGAGCCCTTCTCTTTCTGCAGGCCTGTTGGAGACCGACGGCTGAGCGTAGGTTGCTAGGATTGCCCAGACTCTGACCCCAGCGACTCTGGTAATAATGTAGCCCTCCTTTTGCCCTCAAGGAGTTGCCATTCAAGTCCTCGCTCCCTTCTTCTCTCCTCCTCCCTCTCTGTCCCTTCCTCACTCCCTTTGTTTCTGAGAAAACTGGGGTCCCTTCTCTGGGTTCTTAGTCTCATTAATGAAAGAATTTAAAAACAAATCCAGAAGGAAGCTCAAGGACAATTTTTTTTAATCTTTAAAATTTTATGTATTAAAATTTTTTTCTAGGTGTCGTGCCCCCACGGAGGCCAGAAGGGTGCGTCAGATCCCCTAGAACTGGAATTAAGGAAGGTCGTTAGCTACCACGTGGGTGCTGGGAACCGAACCTCCTCTCATGAGCAACCAGAGCTCTGAACCCCTGTGCCATCTCTCCAGCCCTTCAACTTCCTTTAATTTTTGATGGTTCTGCCATCACAAACCTGTGTGGAAAGGATTAATTAATTGGTTTTCAATTGATCTTCAGGGAATTGGCAAAAATCTTTACCTAGGAATCTTTATCCCAGTATGGCCAAGAGAAGAGCATTTGCTCTTGGATTTCTCTCGTGTTTCCCACGTTCTGTGTGCCCCCATTCTTCTTGAGTTTCATTAGTCTTTTTTTCTGTTTTCATTTTTGTTTTGTTTTTTTAGAGTCTCCCTGTAACCCTAACTAGCCTGGAGATATGCAGATCAGTCCGGTCTCCATCTCACAGAGATTCACCTGCCTCTGCCCCCAAGTGCTGGGATTAAAGGTATGCGTCACTACGCCTGGCTCATTCTTCTTTTTCAAAATTTTAATTAATTTTGATTGTGTGTATGTGTCTGCACGTGCACATGCTCCCTGTATGTGTGGGTGCCCTTGGAAAGTCCCCTGGATCTAAAGTTATAAGTGATTGTGAGCTGCCCATGTGGAATCACTCTTGGGTCCCGTGTAAGTAAGTGCAAGAGCAAGTGCATGCATGACTCCTCTGAGTCAACCCCCCAGCCCACCTGTCATTTCTGTTATTCCATGTCGGTGTATACAGGACCCTGTCTGATGCAGGGCTTTTACTTATGCACTAGGATCTTTTCATTTGTATTCGTAAGGAGACTTAACATTGACTACAGAATGCCTGCTGCCACTAATTAATCTGGGGCTGGCTCTGCCTCTCTGTAGCTTCCTGATTCTGCGATACTGCTGTGTTTTGATGCTTTTCTCAAAAAGTCAGCTTTGCTGTGCCGTATCCTAGCCTTCTGTTCACTGCTGGCCTGTTCTAGGCTATGCCGCGCCTTGGTTTTGCAGTATTTTCTGTATGATCCCATTAGCCCTCTCCTGGGCTGTGGCCACCCTCAGGGTTGTTTCTGTTGAATGGTTTTTAAACTGGCTGTCAGATGAATTAGTCTTGTAATCATCTGTTGGAAAAATACAGGAAACAGACATAGAATAATTAAGCGAATTTTACCTGAGTGCATACAGCTGCCTAGCAAAACAGCTGGAATTAGAATGCCAGACTTCATACCTCTCAGCTCCGGAACTGGCTCACATTTTAGAATGCTGCTGACCCTCTTCCTGCCTAACAGCATCTGCGGAATCATGGAGACTGTGGCCTTTTGGTATCACTTCGTTTGATTCTTGGGCTGTAGAGACTGGAAGGAGCCCTTCATAACAACAAGCGCAGCACCCTCTCCTCTTCCAAACTTCTGAGCAAAGGGAGCAAGGAATCTAGACGACACCAAAGCTCCAGTGAAAGGAAACTTGACATATATCAAGATTTAAAAATTGCTACCAAACAGCTAAAGGTTTTCCTTTAGTGTCTGCTTTGAAAAAAAAAAAAAGACTGGCAAATTCATATTAGACACTGATATGTTCCCACTCCCAGTTTTTACTAAAATAAATGAGAATAAAAGACTTTACACTCCCATCTCTGTTAAGGTATTCTAACAGTGTCTAATAATGATTAGTTTATGGACATCAGACAAATTCTGTAAAAGACAAAATCTATATCTAATTTATGGGAGATGTATCTGAGGGTTTTATGAAGTGTAAGAAAAGAATGCAGAGAAAGTTTCCAACTCTTCAGTGGCTCTAAGAGTGCTCAAGGTCTTCCCCTGATAATCTTGAGTTTTGTCATCAGCCTTCACTGCAAAATGAAATGGAGATGATTAGTCCCCAAATAGATCATCTAATGAAGAGGAAGAAAAATCATCTGCCAAGAGGACCACTCCTGTAACCTGCATCTGTGCCTGGTTTAAAGGCATTCTGTGCTTTCTGCATCAAGCGTCTCCCGTGTTTGAGTCCAGGCCTTCCTGTTTCCCCAGTTTACATCCTCACAAAGCCAGGGCACCACGATCCACCGTCTGGAAGTTTTTTCCTTTTTAATAAGGACACATTCAGGCATTGTCTCTCAAGCCCAAGTTAATATTATTTCTGTCAGTTTCATTTCCTGTTACTGTGATAAAATACCCCGACAAGCAACTTGAGGGAGAAAGGGTTTATTTGGGTCACAATTCCAGGATCCAGCCCATAACTGCACGAAAATCAAGGGTGGGGAAGCTTGAAGCAGCTAGTCACATTACGTCCACCGTTGAGAACAGAAAGCAACGACTGAACGTGTGCATGATAGTGCTCGTCTCGCTTTCTTCACTCTTACACAAAACTCAAGATCCCCTGCCCAGGAATGGTGCCATCCACAGTGGTCAGGTCTTCCCACTAATCAAGATAATCCCCCATAGACATGTCCACAGGCCTACCTAATTTAGACCCCTCAACCCCTCATTGAGACTCTCCTTTAATATAGATTGTAGAGTGTATGAAGTTGACAAGTAAAACTAACCATCACACCTTTGGAACATATTTCAAAACTTAGTGGTGCATGCCGACAAATGAATCAGAATTCTGTGCATAATGAGCAGTCCTGAATATCACAAGGCATCGCCTTCCTCCGTGTGTTTCTAAGCCTGTGTTATTTTCTCAGTCCTTTCAAGACATTAATGTAGGGAGATGATGAAGCAGTTTAGCTTCTTGTCTCTTTCTTCCTTTGGCTCCAGATTAAGATTTTTTCTCTTTGCTCCTTTAGACTCATTTTCTGCCCACGCTTCCTTGCTAGGCCACAGAGACTGGATCACATGACTGCGCATAGGTTCTGCTTTCTGGCTTCTGGTTGAGTTCAGCTAAAGGGAGTCATTAGTGGGTTGAGGTGTGCAGTGAGCCACTTTTATTGGCTTACTCAAGTTAATGGTTCTTTGTCGGGGTCCCTGACTGCCTTTCTTGGGGTCATCTCCTTTTGTTTTCCTAATCTTTGTGTTCTTTTCATTTCCTCCTTTCTTGGTCTATTATTCCTTCTTTATAATCTTATCCTTTTTGATCTTCAGTTTATCTGTGTCATTTATATCTATATTTTCCTTAAAGTAGTATTGACTTTATTTACCTTATTTAGAGATACGCTTCAATTAATAAAAGAATTTAATAATTTGAAAAATGTGAAAGAAAGATATTATTGCTGCTAGGAGTGTAAAACAGCACAGCTACTTTGGAAAACAGTTTGACAGTTTCTTGAAGAGAAAAATACACATCTACCATTTGATTCAGCCACACATTCATAAATATTTACTTAAGAAAACTGAAAGCTCACAAGGACTTTTACTTGAATTTCCATAGCAGCTTTATTTAAAATTTCTCAAAGGGTCGGGCATCATAGTGCATGTCTGTAATCCTAACACTCAGAAGGCAGAGTTAGGAGGATCTTGAGCCCAGGCCAACTTGAACAAGCCTTTATCTTTAACCAACTGACCAGTCAACCAGTCAACTAACCAGTCAACTAACCAACCCCAGATGGAAACAACCCAAATGTCTACCAACAGATGGGTAAACAAGTAGTGCTACGCAAGGAAGTACTACTTCGCAGAAAAGGGAAGGAGCTATTGATATGCACAGCAACATGAATAAGTCTCAAGGCAACTAGGCCAAGTGAAAAGTCAGATAAAAAAAGTTATAACACATGATCTATTTAGGTAAAACCAGCTACTTTTTAGACACAAGACACAAATCAGTGTTGCCTGGAAGGCTAGGGCCTTGGGGAGAGCCACAAGTCAGGGGTTACAAGGAGTATGGATAAACTTTTGGATATAATGAATGCATCTGCCAATACATCACTTTGTGTACCTTAAAAATGTATAATTTATTGTGTTTCAGTTATACCTCAAGAAAGCTACTAAAAGTAACACCTGATGATAACGGGGTTAAAGATGGTATATTAGTTTCCCATTGCTTTTGTAATATCCTCAAAAAATTGTCTAGCAGTTTTTGGTTGAATTAGGAGTCCTTTAGTAGCTAGGAATTAGGGGGATAATTTGAAAAAGAACTCTCAACCCCAAAGGGAGGTAGAGTGGGGTTTGTAAAGCTTAAAACCACAATTACATTATGCCAGGGACAAAGTCAATAACTGTACGTACATTAGCTCATTATAGTTATATCAGACCACGGACAGGTCAGTTAACAAACAGATTTTCAGTTGACAAAAAGCTTTAGTTAAGAAAAATCAAGTTTCCTAGTATTGCAGAAACAATGGGCTCCGCGGAGATTCAGGTATAGTTGGGTGGAAGAATGTGCTACCGCTACTTGTAAATTTCAGGAGTATTGTAGAAACAATGTATCCCCTGAAACTACAGGTGCAGCCTTCAAGGCTGGCTGCCCTGGGAGTGGCTGAGCAGAAACAAGGTAAAGCAAAAGTCAGCTAGAACAAAATGGAGTCAACTCTGCCATTTCACTTATCACAAATTTAGTGCCTTAAAACAGTGTATTCTCTTATAGTTCCAGAGGTCAGAAATCTGAACTCAGTCTCACAGGATAAAGTCAAGGTATTGGCAAGGCTGGTTTCTTTTGGGGATCCTTGGAGAATTCATTTCCCTGTATTTTTGGCATTTAGTGGAAGACAGACTTCCTTGTTTGTGGCCTCTTCCTCACCTTCAAAGAGCAGCACTCTTTCTCTTGTAGTAAAATCACCTCCTCCTCTCTTTTCCTCTCTCATTTTTAAGTATAGTTGATATTATATTTAGGTCCTAATCAGACACTAGAATTAATAGCCGCATTTCATGATCTTTATTTTTTCTTTTAAAAAATGTATTTATTTATTTTTATTGAATCATTGTGTTTCATACAGAGTATCTCAGTCAATTTTAATCATCTTTATATTTCCTTCCTCACCAGCACCCTCCTCCCCAATCGCTCCCCACCTGGAATCCATGCATTCGTCTAGGTTTAGGTCTACTGTGTCAAGTTAGTGCACCCAAATGCTCCTCAGTACAGGTTCATCCACTGAAGTCCAGTCCACCTATCCCTATGTCCCTCGCTTTAAGAAGATTAGCTCAACCTCACCCAACAGTAATCAGCTACCAACTTTTCTTCAGTAAAGATTGGGTCTGCTGCCCATTTCTCCAGTTCCATGCTGGGTCCCTGTCTGCTTGAGTTTGCATGGGTCTTGAGTATGTGAAATCATTGCTGTAGGTTCATGTGAGCAGGGTTCCAGGAGCTTGTAGGATTCTAGTTCTATATAGTCACACACCTCCTCACTGGTTCTTACAGTCTTCCCACCCCCTCTTCCAAATGGTCCTTGAGCCTTCGGTGAGAAGATCTTTAACATAATCAGATCTGAAAAGTCTTTTATAGCACAGAAGAAAATATTCACAGGCTTGAGGGATTAATGTGGTAGTTACCTTTGGAGCTATTATTTAGCTTATCACTCTGTGAAAATGCATATTTCTTAGTATCTGGCTATAGCTTATCTTTTTTTTTACTTTGTACTGAGGTATCAGTAAGTAGCCTTGCCTCTTGAAGAGAAGGGAACAATTTCCAGGTTGGATATTATCGGAAAAAGCTTACTGTGCAGAAACCGTTAGCCGTGTTTCTTCTTGTGCTGGATTTTAAAGCATTCTTCACATAGCAGCCTAAATGCCTCCAGCCTCTTCTCACATGGGCCAAGGTTTTTCCTGAAGAAAGAGCCTAGGCAGCTGCAGGAAAGATGACCATTTTGTGCAAATCGAATCCTTATCTTAGAGGATTCAATCTTCCCTTTGTTAATTTATCTTTACAGTCTGACCAGTAAGGTGTTTGGAAAATCCTCAGTGCCTGATTATTCTGTAGAAAGCAAACAATGGACAGTCACTGGTAGGAAACTTTGGCACAGTATTCTGATTCCTTGAGAAGGCCTTGGGGATTCTTCTCAGAGGAACAGGGAGGCTACAGATTGGATATCTTATGCGGAAGGGATGGGTCAGAGAGAGCCTTTGTCTCTTAAAAAACTGTAGGTTG
This sequence comes from Eospalax fontanierii, assembly GCA_035773235.1. Lineage (NCBI taxonomy): Eukaryota > Metazoa > Chordata > Mammalia > Rodentia > Spalacidae > Eospalax > Eospalax fontanierii. The sequence continues at coordinate 8,800,657 of CM069536.1, read as the reverse complement.
GGGCAACAGATGGAGTCAGGGTAGTGATGATGTTGCCTACACCATCTGGGGTGGCTGCCTTGTAACTGAAGTGGCTCACACCAGTGGAGGCCCAATCTGAAAGCAACCCTGTCCAATCCCAAACTTTCTCTAGGCTGTTCTTCAGCATATGAATTCTTCCAAAAGGGAGAATTATAAACAAATGAGAAGTGTGAGACTTGGATATAGACCATGGTAGCTGGTGGTTGAGCCTGTGTGCTTCTAGCAATGTCTTTAGGGCCCATGGGATGGTTCTGCAAACCCTACGAAGGGGGTAGCTGCATTTACAAAGCATTTTGCTACAGGCAGAGGACGTCTTATCTGTTACTACTTGTTGCTGGGACAGGCTGGACTTTCTCCATACAGTGTGAAGTTTGGAGACCGTGCTGCTTTTCCTGCGCAAATGCGTGAGAGCCTAGGGAGCGAGGCAAGGTCAGGTGTGGGCATAGTTGAAGTTCCTTCCCTTGCCTGAAGGGGTCAGCAAAGGTCCAGGTAGGGTAGAAGTGTTTTCACTCCCTGGAGAGAAAAAAGATTTGTAAGAGTCCACTAGGCTCCAGGGGATAGCTCCTTGCTTGATGCTTGTGATTTCTCTGCCTGGACATCCCCAGATCTTGCCTCAGGGTTCCATATTAGTTGGAGGTGTAGGGTGGGCCCTGGTTGTTGAGATTAAAAAGATAAAGGAAAATGAAGGGATTCCAAGGCCTAGTTTGATGGATCCACAAGGATGTAAGAATCCCTTAGCTGTCTTCTTGGATGTTCTCAGGATGTCTGTGTCCCAGCCAGTGCCTGCATGCAATCAAGCCATCAAAGATAATAAGATCATTTCTGCATTAGATGAAATTGTGGGAGAAGGATGAGGATGCAGGAAGCAGACTAATGGTTCTAATGATTTTATTCCCCAACCTTCCACTTCTCAATAAAGTGCAGTCATCTGACTCCTTGTTTATGTGCTAGGAAAACGATGAGTCCTCTGTGAAGGGGAGGTGATCATTGTGTTCCTCGTTCCTCATGTGTCTGATGAGGTGACGAGCTGGGAGAAACCTTGGCAGAGAAGAACAGTAAGACAGCCCAGTCCTTGAATGAACATCCCATTCACTTTCCAACCATTTATACTTACATTTCTATTTTTATATTAAAATGCTTATATTTTAATGCAAAAATGTTACAAGAATGCACTCTTACTATAAAAACAGAGGAAAATTAAAGGTTTGCTTTGCTTTTAGTCTACTAGTCTTTCCCTTCCCTAACAAGTAGCTACTATTGTTGATTTGGGGGAATATATTTCTCTCTGTATGTAGTGGTTTGAAAATATGTTTTAAATCATTTAATGCTATTTTCCTAATTAAGGCAGAGCTTAATTCTCCTTGCTTTAAGGATAAAATATACTTGATGATTCAAAAAAAATTTTTTGAGATAGTTACTTGCTACACAGCCCTGACAAGCCTTGAGCTTGAAATCCTCCCACCTCCCCCTCTGAATACTGGGATTGCAGGCATGTGCCCCCACACCCAGTTTAGTGACTCACTTTTGTGGCATAGACTGTATGAGGAGTGATGACTTGTACTGCCTAAGATAGGGTATAATGGAATTGAGACTTCTTTCTGGCCCTCTCAGACCACCTGTTCTGGCCATCTATTAACCTGCTGTGAGGACATTCAGGTAGGCCCAAGAGGCCTGTATTTGAAGAACTGAAGCCTCTTGCCAACAGCCGTATGGGTAAGACATAAAGAAACTACTAAAGAAGGTTGGGGATCTAGCTCAGTGGTGGAGCAATTATCTAGCATGAGACAGCTACAAATACTGAAGCAATTATTACAAGTTAAATGTCACGGCTGCAGGAACTCTGTTGAGCTATGTGAAGGACTTCTTATCTTCTGTAGCCAGAAGAAAGATGTTGAGAATTAGGCTCAGGGCTTTCCCCTATGAATAGAGGAATGCCAAAGAAAGTAAAGTGTCAACTAAAACAGGTTTTGTATACTCAAACTGGGTTCTGGGTGGGAAAGGAAACGGTGCCAGGTACCAGAGCTGATGTCACCAGAGTCTCGACTCCCCAGTTATCCAGAGATCCAGGGGTAGAAGCAGGTTAGCTCTGTTAACCTTCATTCACAACGGCCAACTGGGGGAATTATTTTCCCCTTCATTTCTAAATTTATGATAGAGATTTTCCATTCCCAAAAGGAATGCTTTCACTTGGCCAGAGTTATGTTGAACTACAAGCTATGACATTAAGCTGGGTACTTTGAGGTCATTGACAAAGAACAGCAGGGAAATGAAATGGAGGACTCGTCATTTTGACAGGACTAAAATGACCTTATTAAGTGTGACAGGATTGTCATAACACAGTGGGAGTCAGAGAAGGACTCACTGAGAAGCAGTCCAGGAGACATCTTCAAACATGAACCAATAAGCTGTTGACATGGAAATCTGTGGAAGCATTTGCAGAAATATGACAAAATGCCTGTATCAGGATGCTTGATACTGGAATTGCTGTATCGTAAAACTCAAAATAAAGCAAACAAAACAACGTACTTAGAAACTATGTAATATTTATTAAAAGGGGGTTGGTTAAGTATGTGGTGTAAACCAAGCATAGCAATGCTGATCTCTAGTCCCAGCTCCTATAGAGGCAGGGGTAGGACGATCACTCGGGCCCAAGAATTTAATGCCAACCTGGGCAACACAGTGAGGCCTGGTCTCGTGAGAAAAAGCATATCCACCCCTATTGTAGGACACTATGCATCTATTAAAAGAATGACCAAGGCTACAGGCGGCACTCTCATTAGTGTGCAACTCCTTACCAGCAGCAGTGTGCTGAGTCAGCTTCTTTTTCAGTTTAAAAAGAGATGAACTAGATTTATGTATTCTGGTCTCCAAAATGCATTCATAAATACAATAATTAAAAGCACAGAACAATCTAATATATCAGTGTACACAATACATATATGTACACAGATATATATACAAAGGCATAAATTATACATACATACATTTTCTGATACACCTCTTATAAAACAGTGGTTGTCTTCAGGAAGTGGAGTTGGCAAGTCTTAAATTTTAGAAGAATTTAAATTTCCTTCCATAGTATTTTAAAACAATATTTACATCGCTTTCATTTTTGTAAGGAAATAATAGCAAGTGTTTGGGAAGTGGCGTTACATGTCCTTCAATCTTATTTTTAAAATTTCTTGCTTGCAAAGAATAATCGAATGCTATTAAAAATCAGGGAAATAAATAAAGTAAGAATTTCCCCCTTCTTTAGAGTTTCAAAGCGTTTATGAACTAAATTCGAGACTTCAGACAAAATACCATGGAGAAGAATCCATTTCTGTGTCATATCCTGCATCTCCTCCACCCACCCTACCGTCACCCTTCTCAGGGAAAGACACGCATGATTAGTTATGATTAGTGGTGTGTGTACGCACAACGGTATGGAGGATATGATAATCTGCATTATCAACTTGACTGGATTTGGAATCACCTAGTGTTAAGGGAAACTGAGGCTGATGAGTGAAGGCTCAAACAACAGGTTTATTCACCCATTGGTTCAGCGGAGTCACCTCTGAAAGTCTGAGCCCTAATACACAGGTTTCCACAGTACTTACAGTTTTCCTAGCAATGGTGGGTAACCAAAAGCCTCGAAGAGTCTACATGACTGCTGACCCTGGGCAGGAAATTCTTCCCAGTGGTCAACCTGCCGAGCATATTTACAGAAGCAAAAGCAAAAGGTTTAAGTAAGTAGATGTTTTTTCCCTAAAGAAAGAGGCTATACAAGATTAAGTTTTATGACTCTGCTTCTCAGTGGCCCTGGGTTTTACAATGTGGGTACCGGGGGCAGGAGATTCTTTTCTTTTCTGCAACCCAGGTCCTTGCAGGCAGCTGTGCTATCAGATGATGTAAGCGATCATTTCTCCAGGTGTTCTCTGTGTGTGTGTCTACTTCTTTTGTGTCTGTTTGAGTTTTATTGCACTTTCACTAGGAGACAGACCTCTGGGCATATCTGGAGGTTTAGCTGAAGGAGGAAGACCCACCTGAGTGAGGCCTGCGGTTCAGAACCCAATAAAGGGAATGAAAGGAGAAAGGCGAGCATGAGCATGCATTCCTCTCCGCTCCCTGACACTGCTTAGCCACCCCACACTCCTGCGACCATGCCTTCCCCTCCATGAAGACTGGACCCTTGAATCCTGGGCCAGAGGAAACTCTTCCTCCCTTAAGTTGCTTCCTGACCAGCATTTGGTCTCAGCAATGAGAAAAGTAACTGGTACCGAGGTATAATTCCCTTCCCCGGGGACACTCAGTTAAGGGGGCACCATATCACATTGATACTCTCCCATGTTACTGTTCAGAGCCACGCTGAGGCTTTGTGGCAGGGCATCAATCTTCTTCTGACCTGGCAAGGTCAGGGAAGTCTTCTGTAACAGCTGAGCCCTGTGCACACTGCTCCCAAGGCAGAGGGAGTTCTCTGTCCCTTCTCCTTTGTCTCTGCGGTGATCCCGACACCTAGTCTCAGAGTAATCCAGCTCCTCAGTCATGCTTTGATAACTATCAGCCAGAATGACTGGTCTGTTCATCTCAAGGAGTCTCCTTTTGAGTACATTTATGGAGAAAAGGAAACATGTTTGGGTGTGTTTGGATGCCGACTAGCATACAAGAACTGGCCATCCATGATCACTTATGGTTGTATTATCACATGGACTATGGTAATAGTCCTGTGGTTACATAAAGGGAGGGCTTATGGAAATTCATTTGCTGCAGAGTCTGTACCCAGGCTCCTCATTCAGTTTAATATCCCCTTACTCCTCCTATTCAAGTAGTTAACAGAGGCGTGGATGGCGCCATTGTTAAATCCTGGGATGTGTCTGGAAATCAGTCACGCGCAGCATTCCCAGGTTCAGCTCTGTCCTTGTATTCCTTCTCACTCTGTTTTCCTGGAATATTAGGTCTTTCCAGAAACTGCCACATCTTCAAGGCACCGGAGGAAGGTAAATCATTCTGCTCCCCCGACCCCAGTGACTTATGTTTAATTAAAATAGACTACCATGGTTTTTTTTTTGCATAAAAAGATAGCTTCCTCGCACAAAGGTGCAGTGTTTCAGCTTTTTTAGAATCTCATTTTTATAAATTATCATATTTCTATCATGAATATTCAAAGAATTCAAAGATTCACCTTATGAAAAAATTATGCCATAGACTATTGGATTAGTGCGTGCAAGTAGTTACTTAAAGATACAAATGATAATTATTATTTATGTTCTTTTGTTTGTGATTTTCAGGAGTCTTAATAACTCACTAACTTCCAGGTGGGTTAACTTAAAGGTAGTCACAGCTATAGGAGTCATTTAGGCTGCATTAATTGCAGAAATGAAAGTATAATGTATTATTTACTGAATATAAATAATATTGGCATGCTTGAAAAGCTTGCAACAATCGAAACCATGAATATTTATTTATTTAGCATCTATTTGATTTCTCTTGTAATTTATTCCTCATAGCTCTATTTCATTTTAATTTTCTTTTTTGTTGCCTACTTTTTACTGAAGTTTTGCAAATTTCATACATTTTGATCATATGTAGATTGCCTCCCTTATCTGTCCCCTCTACAGCCGTCACGTCAGATTTCATGCATTCTGTCATATATGTTAAGGCCTTTTGGTCATGTTTGTGTCCCCAAATGCCCCTTGGTGTGAGTCCATTCACTGGGGCCAGGTTAACCTATTTAGGATCACTCCCTTAAAGAAAATCAACACTCCCTCTCCCAGCAGTCAGCAGCTGCCAGTAGTTCCTCAGCGAAGGTAGGAGCTTCTTACCCATTTCCCCATTTCTGTGATGGGTTTCTGACTGGTTTGAGCTTGTTGTCACCATTGCTGTTAGTCACCATGTTGTGACCATTGCTGTTAGTTCATATGAGTAATTTCCTAGCTGTTTGGAAAACTTTCACCACTCCTGGCTCTTACAGTCTTCCAGCCCCCTTCTCCCCAAAGTGACACATCTACAATGCAAACTCTACACCAAAGGCTCAGGGGAACACAGTGGGACTGGGGCAGAAACCATCAACTATTACCCGCGAAGTTTCCTTGTGCAACAGATGATGATTAACCCAGAAAAACCACACCTGGCTGAAGTGCAGAGAATAAGAGATCACAGAGTGCTTGTCCCCGGATAGGACCCCTACATCAAACCTCTGCCACCCCAGGCTCAGTCAGAGACCATTTCAGAAGAGGGGCCAGAAAGACTGATTCTAATTCTTCATTTTGGCCCAGATGCAGAGGAACACAGTGCCTGGGGCTGGTGCAAGGATGGACTCAGAACTTCCTGACTTCAGCTGATTGTGGCATCCCTGGTCTTACTGTGGGATCAGGCTGTTGCCTTTCTGTTTTGAGATTAGTTTAGCTGTTTTTCAGATCCAATTTGGAGATGTGAAGGCATGTCTCTAACTCAGTTATGGAGCGGCGACATTATCCCACACTGCAGGAGATTTGGGAGGTAGGTATGTCGTTGGTGAACAATATGACTGTAGTAGGAAGGTGTTCATCTGAGAATCTGTTTATAGTTACAATGTCTAGAGGACACTCAGTCACAGAGTAGTCAGGACAGAGCTGGGAGGAATCAGAGAAAACTCTAAACAGGAGAAATAAACAAACTTACTTCATCCATATCCTGGACGATCTCCAGAAACAGACTCCTCACCTGTGGAGACGGCTGTCTGTTATAGCATTCTGGCCTCTGGGTGTCTGCATTTGCTTCTTTCCTAAAGCTGCTCTTCTTTTTGAAGTTGGAGAGCTGATCAGCTGAGGCCCTGTCCCTGGGAGTAGGCTGGACTCCCATGACAATGATGGGAAGGTTGTGGACCATAAAGATACCCCTGCTTCCTGAGTGAGGTCTGCCAAAAGCATCCAGTTCTTGCCTTTTTCTGGGCTATTGAAGAGGAAAAGAAAGATACCCATGCATTTAATGCTACTTTTACATGTGTCTGATACTGATTTTATATCTTTTATACTATAGCTTTGCCATACCTTAAAATGACCATATGAACAGGTGAAGGTATTTGGGCTTTGTTGAGGCCTACTGAGGCAAAACTACTTCCTCCTGGCTAAAAAAATAGACTCTGGGTTTTATCTCTGGCCTTGGAAGGAGACCAGAATCCCCCAGAAACATTACCTATTATTGTCTTCTCCTCTTGAGAATTAATACAACTGGGCCTGTCAATCAGAGATCCCCCCACCCCTGACCCCAGACCAGTCCCCTGGGAAATATGGGTCACCAGAAGACAACCTAAGAAAGACGGGGGATTAATTATTCCCTTAATGAGATAATGTACTTTTCCTTCCCAGAAGCCACCCCTCCCTCCCACCTTGGTGCTTGGAAACAGTATTGTTTGTGGGCAACAGAGAACAGATGAATATAGTATTAGACCATTTTCATTGCTTCAGTAAGAACCCTTAATAACTGCCTTTTATGCTAACTCCCAATTCTGTCCCCAGCTCCAGGTAAATTTGATCTATATTCTGTCTCTATAAATTTTCCATATTTTCCCTTTATGAGCCTTTTGAATGAACGAGTACAGTTATTTCTTAACACTGCATATGCTTTTAGGAAAGTCTTTGCATATATACTGCTCTGTAGCATCCTGTGTTCAGGAGCAGAATGCCTGTCTCAGACTCATGTGGTTCTGGAAGAACATAAATGCATGTATATTGAAATGATCTAGGCAGACTTTTCTTACCTCGATGGAGGGCATTTCAGTTGCCCCTCTGCTCTTCATATCTGGCTGTTTCCCCTCTTCCCAGAAGCTCCTGTCCCATAGGATCTTCCTCCCCCTTTCCATTGAAATTCCCTTTCACATTGAATCATCAAAGCGCCAACCCAGGACCTAGGCAACTACTGCAAGACACTGAATCACATCTGTGATTTTTATCATGATAGCATACAGTTAACTCTCTGAGTCTCTGTGACTGTTGATTAGCTTCCAGGGCCCTGTTCCCGCTCCCTTTCTTGTATTTTCTGTGTTAACAAGTGGGCCTAACACTGCATTCCATTGTTCAAGCCAGAAACCTTAGCATTAGCCAAGCCCTGTCTTCTGCCTTATTCCACATCCTGTTGTCGGCATTCCTGCCAATACTGCATCTGCTGTCTCCTCGTTGAGATTTTCCTTATTGTGCTTCTGCTGTGTTTTGTCGGAGTGGGTGTGTGTCTTGTCTCCGATGAAACTGTAGTTTCTATTCTGCTTTTACTTCTGGACCCAACTGTGGCGATCTTTCAAAAGTAAAAAGTCACTAAGTCTATCTCATTGCCAAGATTCACCAATGGCTCTTTATTAGTATTACATGACACTATTCCTGGGGGGACATCAACAAATACCTACTCACCTCAGATAGTGAATCAACGATACACCAAAGTAAGGGCACCACCAAAGTCCAATTTGGTGAACTGAGTTTTATTGCAGGAATATGGGTGAGGGGTTACTTACAGGAGCAGAAATGACTCAAGACAGCTGATCACCAAAAGCCCACCCCAGCATGGGTGACAGTTCGTGAAAGCAGGACCTCTGGGGCACACTGCACAGGAAAAGTGGAACCCACCTGAAGGCAGCACAACAGGTTCAAGAACATCTTTTCTAGGCAGCTTGTGTGGTCTCTGTTCCTTCTGGGTGGCTTGGCTAGTCTGAGAGTGTCTCTTTGCAGTCTTTAGGGATTAATTATGTAGGGAGAGAAGGGCCAGTTGAATCTGATCAGTTTCAGGGACTCCTGTTTTAGAACATCCTGTTGCTTACCTCCCTTTTTAACATTCTACATCATTTTTTTTGAGATACTGTCTCCCTGTAGTCTCCCCAGTTGGCTCATAGAGATGTGCCTGCCTCTGCCTCCCTCGTACTAGGATTAAAGGCTTGTACCACCATAGCCGACATCCTACATCTTATTGAGCCTCCCTTCAAGATGTGTCTTACCTTAGACAAAATTGCTACAGAATAATTGGATTTGTGTGTGTGTGTGGTATATATGTAGTGTATACATGTGTGTGCATGTGTGTGTGTGTGTGTAGATCAGAGGTTGACATGGGTGTCTTCCTCAGTTACTCTTCACCTTATTTTTTGAGACAGGGTCTCTCACTAAACCTGGAGCTCACTAATGGCTAGCCTGGCTGGCCAGTGAGCACTGGGAATCCTGTCTCTGCACTTCTGGTCTGGGGATATAGATGCATCCTGTGTCTGTTTTTTTATGGGTGCTGAGGATCTGAACTCAAGCCCTGATGTTTGTGTGGCAAGCACTTTACAGACTGAGGCATCTCCTCGGCCCTTCCATTGGATTTTATGATAAATTCTTTGGCTTCTCACCCTGAGACCCTTGACCATGTCCCTAGCCTCCTCTCCCTTTGCCTTCACAAGCTCCTCTTACTGTAAACATGAGAACTGTCTGTATTTCATACCTGGAGCTTTTCTCACTGGGATTGTTCCTCTTCTTCCCTAAGACTCAGAAAGTCTTCGGAACTAATCACTTCTGCAGGGAAACCTCATGCATACATACACCTGTCAAGTTTTGTAGGTTAGTCTCTTCAGCCAGACTCCTTCTCACTCCTCTCTTTTCACCCCTGATGGGGAAGCAAGTACCCTGAGCACAGAGTCAGGATTTCAGACTTCTTTAGACATCTCCAGAGTCAGCTTTGCACATGACCAACAGTCTTTTTGCTTGTATGTTTTGGGACAGTATTTCTCTCTGTAGCTCTGGATAGCCTGGAGCTCACAGTGATTCACCTGCCTCTGCTTCCCAAGTACTAGGATCAGAGGTGTGGGTCACCACGGCTGGCCAGACAGCCATTTCTTTCCTTTTTTTTCTCTTATCATGAACCTGATATTTTCTTCAGAAAAAACTGTCAAGAAATATAAAATGGGAGAAAATCCCAAATATTTGGCATTTATCTTGTGTCTTGAGTTTTTTAAATAAACACTGTTAAAACTTCCTGTTTCTGTTTGCTCTCTTGAACACATCCAGCTACAGTGCTTTGTGTGTTTGTATGTGATGTGGTATGTGTGTATGTAGGTGTGTGAGTTTCTGCTTCCAAGTGCCTGTACATATGTGCACCCTCATGTGGAGGCCAGAGCCATCTATTGGGCGCCTTGCTCAGTCCTTTTCATGTTATTATTCTTTCCTCATGGTACTTAATAGCAGTTTTATTTTACAGTTTTCTGAATGAATAGAGTGACTTGCTATGAGTTCACTTATTACCACAACGTAGTTTTTTCTACGACTGTATCTATAAATCATTTATCCATTAGTGTTAGGTATTTGTTTTACCATTGTTGGGACTGGTGGTTTCTTCACACGTTATGAATGTGAGTCCTTTTCTATGTAGATATTTTCAGCCCTCGTCTCCAAATACATTACTTTTCTGTTTGTTGCATCAACAATATCCCTAAAAGACCCAAACATTCAAATTTTGGTAGTTTAATCGTCTATTAATCTCTCTATTCTTTTTTGAAAATCTTTTACATTAGCACTGTATTTTCCTAGTTCCCACCCCCGCTTCTCTCCATGGCACCCTTCTCCCAACTTTATGAAATGGAGAGTCATTTTTTTATTTTGAATTTCTTGGTGCTTTCTCAGAAAAATCACATCATCTCTTCTAATCGTCTTCTGGAGATGTCTTGGGTCTCATGGATCTGTGAAGATTGTAGGTTGAGACCCAGGGAATCAAAGCTGAGATTCAGCTGGTGAAGAGGTGTGTCTAGCCCAGATGTTCATTCTCTGTTAAAAGTAGCCTCTTATTACAATTATTGCTTAGAAAATTTTAAGAGTTTTGAGATTTTTAAAACATTTCCAGGCACTGCGCCAAACATCAAAACAAAAGATGCCCCTAAGATCTTTATTGTTTAAGAAATTATGGAGGTTTTAGAGCTCTGGTCAGACATGGAAACGTATACATACTCCAAAGCCCGTATTTCTTACTATATCATAACTGTATCTTCAATTCTTTGTCTCCTATATATAGTATAACTTGGTATGTTTACATACTACATTGCTTTTTAAAAAATTGCTTCTTCTCTGATCTGTCTTAGATCTTTTTGAACAGCACATAGTATATTTATCTTTTTTAATTGCAACTTTTGACTGAAGTATGTCTTGAAAGCATAGGTATGAAAGCATACCATCTAGCCCTGCTGTCAATCTGGTGCCCATGAGGTCCTTGGAGTTTAAATTGTGCAAAGTGATTTCATAGTTCTGCCATTTGAGTGGCCTGGCAGTAAAACTTTGCTCTTCAGAATCCTCAGGGATTAGAAGGTGAGCAGACAAGAGAGCACAGAAACCCATGTCACACTGGCTCGGGGGCAGGCGCTTCTGTCGTGGCCATGATTAGTCTTTCCTCCATGAAGGAGGACTTGAAATGATGTTTAAGTCTCAAGTCACCCTTGTCATATAAAAGCCCTGGTTCATGACCCCAATAGTAAAGTGTGGATGCGACAAGCCAGCACCAACTATCAGTGCCCTTTTGGATAGGGGATGATATTTTTCCATGAATCTATTACCACAGAACCAGGAAGTTACCTTAGTCCTTGGGTAAGGTGTTCTAAGGTAAGGGATGCCTTCCCTTGATCACCTTCTTTGACAAAGAAGGAAACACAGCCAGAGGAGAGGTTAAGTGAACTTTTAATGAAATCAAAGCTAGAGAACAGTAAGAGAGGCAGACTGGAATAAAGAGCCAGCCACTCCCAGCTGGGCCCATTGCACTTGTATTGAAGTGGGCATGGACTGTTCTACCCAGGATGATGTGAGGCGTGCAGTCCACGTTCTATGACCAACCAAAGAAGACATAATTAACCACATTCTATTACTGTTAGTTTCACTTTGTAGCCAAGGGTTGTTTTTGTGTGGCTCAAAACTTTGGATGGATGTTTGAGACAGGGGAGAGGTAACCTCATTTATGACCTCAAGTTCACCTGTTAGCTTTTGTTCTCTTGGGACCAAGAATGAATAGTTAATTGTATTTACTGTCATCAGTTTACCCTTTAGCTTTATGGACAGTTTAAAGCCATTGCTACTGGCTTATCTTTAAACCTAACACTTACAAGCTCCAAGGGGCTCTTCTGGTTCATTTAAACTAATCAGTGACATGCAGTTGAGGACTTCTTGCTGAAAGGTTAGTATCTGAAAGGTTTAGGCTACTTCTGAGAATCTGCTCATCTTCCAATTAGCTAACTCCTTGACTACTCCAGTTGATCTATGTCTGATTTATTAGTTTAATTTGTGTGTTTGTGTGTGTAGTTTCTCTCTACCCACATAGGATATCTCCTCTGTGGCCAGTCAGGAGTGTAGATGCCTCTGAAAGCTAATGGGATTGTTATAGCCAGTTTAACTTGAATAGCATTATATACCTAAAGATTACATAACCTTTCTTGAAATTAATCTCTTTTTTATTTCTTATAAAATTAAAAAACTATTAAGTCAAGTATCATACATTTCCCTTAAATACCTGGCTTAACCCAAAACAGAATTGAATGTTTTGAAAGGTCAGCTTGATAGAATTATCCAAATGAGAGTTGTACATTTATTTTAACTAGTGCTACTTATTATATGAAAAATGACAACATTGATTAGTAAGCAATTAATCATAAGCTAAAGCAATATGAATAAGAATATACTGATGGATTATTCTATTAAGATGTTAAAAATTTTCTTTTAACTCAGTGACATGATGAAGTGCAAATAAAGGCTTAGCAGGTACAAACTTGTTAGATACATGTATTGGTTTCTGTTTTTTTGTCTCATTTTTCCTTTGGGGAGTGTTGGGGATCAAATCCTGAATCTTGAGTCAGAATTCTAGCATTGAGATATGCTAGCAGTCCATATTGTTTCTGATATCTTTTATAGGTCTAGCTCTGCATACAAAGTGTTACTTATTTGAAGCAAAAAAATTCATGTTGTTCACCTTACCTCCTGGTAACCAGGAGGATGTTGGGTCAGATACAGAGGCTGGTACTCGATCTGTCATATTTGTAATCACAATGTTCTATCTAGCCATGGTCAGTTTGCAAGTTCCTCAGTATAAAGGCAGCCTCCTCAGATTACTTCAGTCCATGTGATGAGCCCACTTGGACTTCATTTTCGGTGTCTACCCCACTCTTGATGATTGGTAATAAGAGAAAGCTCGCTCACATAATGTCAACAGAAAGTTCATTTCTTTACCTTGAATGAAAAGATGCTCTTCTTTCAGAGAAATGCCGAACTTTTCTTGTGCAGACAAGTGACTCTTAAGTGATTTATTTCAACTCAGAAAGTTCTCCTCATGTTTCAAAGTCAAGGCCTCAGATGGGCAGAATATTCAGATTCAGAGGCAGGATTCTTCTCCCAGGTTTATGCTTGTGTGAAAAGGAAGGGAAATACTGTTTAGCTATGCTGTGCAGTTTTCCTGGTGGTTTCCAAAAGACCTGAGACTTGCTGTAACCGGTGGAAGCACAGCGCTCCCCTATCTTCTGGGAGGCAATCTCCAAGCCTTGGAATGTATTGCCTGGTAGGAATGATTTGGGCCAGCTGGATGATAACATTGTGATTTAGGCTCACGTGGTGTCAGAACAATCTCTGGATGGATTGGAAACTAAGATCTGCCACATAGTAGTGCATTAATCAGGTTTTTTTTGTGTGTGTGTGTGTGTGTGTGTGTGGCTGTGACAAAATACCTCAGGAAATAAAGGTGGAAAAATTTGTTTTGTCTCAGTCTAAGAGGTTTCATGATTGGTTGCATCAAATGCAGGGGGAGCAAGAGTGACAAAGAGAAAGGAGAGAGAGAGAGAGAGAGAGAGAGAGCGAGAACACAAGGTCCAGGGAAAGGATATTTTCTTCATAGTGGGTTCCTTCCCAGTGATCGACTTTCTCTAACTAGAGAAAAGTCGAAACCACTTCCTAATAGCACATCACATTCTCCTGTGAACTCATCAATGAATCGATCCAGTTTTGATGAGGTTAGTGCCCTCTTGATCCAGCTATAACTCAACCAGTACCATCAACTGGAGACCAGCTCTCCAACATATGAAGTTTGTGGTGGGGTGGCGATCCACACCCAAACCATAACAGAGAGTGAACTGTACTTACGTTGTGGGGTGTCACTCTACACACCAAATGCCAAAAGGGCTTCCCTGGCTGGCAAAACTCTAAGTGAATTTTGTTGCGCCTGTGCAAGAAAAATAATAGTTTTCACTCCATGGTTTGGGAGAAGGGCTCCATGTTCGCTTCGTTTCCTGAGTTCTGCTCTGTTAAGTTGTCCTCTGTCTGATTTTAATCTGTGTCTTTGGCCTGTAGTGAATTGTAATTGTGAGTATAACAGCTCTCACTGAGTTCAGGAAATTCTTCTAACGAGTTGTTCTTTGGAAGTCAGAGTAGTTTGGGTGTCAGAACTGAAGGCCAACTTAGGAACATACTCCATGCCCCATTCATAGTTGAGTGGCTAATCCACTTCTTGGCGGCTACCTCCATCCATGCTGTGGGACTGTATGTGCCCTGTGATCAGGGACACGTCTCCATGGAGTTTAGAAGAGGTGGCATCTGAACGCTATGGAAACTTGGTGGCTTAGTTCCCACCATGGCAGGGCTGAGGAGGTGGAGCTAGTGAAAGGCAGTTAGGCTATGGGGCCCTGTTTCCATAGATGGACTAAATGTTCTTTTGGAAGGGTGTCAGGTCCCTTGGTACTAGATTAGCTCCCTCAGGAATGGCTGTTTTACAATGGTGACAGCACACACAAGTCCCCTGCAGGCTCAAACCAGACAAAATCCCAGCATGGACATGAGGAGGTGGGTGGGGAACTCCAGCCCCACCTGAGGAAATTTTAGTGGCCAATGGCTGCTGGGAAGGGAGAGATCGACCGTGCTGGGGATAGGACTCTCGGTAGGCAGACTGGGCTCCAGTAGATGGACCCATGCTGAAGGACATTAGGGACACAAATTAGACTCTGTAGGCCTTATTTTAAATATTATGGAGTACATTAAGTTGGGTGGGGGCAAAAGAGGGAGTGCAGAAGAGTGAGGACATCTAAATGTCATTAAATCATATTGTATGAAATGGCAAAAACTTAATAAAAATAAAATACACACAAAGAATGGGCTATGTTTTATTCTTTATTTTTATGGAATTTTTGTATATTTCATATAGAATATCTCAATCTATCAGTCTTAATCATCTTTACACCCCTTCCCCACTGGCACCCCCACAGCCCCCAACCGGAATCCATACATCCTTTCATCTGTGTTAAGGTCTATTTTGTCAAGTTAGTGTCCCCAAATATTCCTCAGCGCAGGTTCATCTACTGAGGTCTAGTTAGCCTATCTGCAGTCCCTTGTTTTAGGAAGATTAACTCATCCTCAACCAACAGTACTCAGTTGCCAATATTTCCTCAGCAAAGTTTGGGATCCGCTACCCATTTCTTCAGTTCAGTGCTGGGTCCCTGTCTGCTCGAGTTTGCGTGGGCTTGAGCATGTCGAAACCGCTGCTGGAGGTTCCGATGAGCAGGTCCCAGGGGCTTGTAGGGTTCTATTTCCATATGGTCACATCCTCCTCACTGGCTCTTACAATCTTTCTGTCCCCTCTTCTGCAATGGTCCCTGAGCCTTGGGTGAATGAAACTTTATATTAGTTCCCTGTCCAGAGAACCACACTCTGTAGAGTCCTAATCTCCATGCTTTGGCCATGTGTGACCTTCTGTGTTCCTGGCCCTCTGTTGCACGAGGAGCTTCATTAATGAGAGTGAGAGACTCCTCAGTGTCTTCTTTACCCCGTGTTCCATGCTACGTGGTGAGCCCTGGGTGCAGAGGCTGCTTTGTAGGTGTGCTGCACAGGCGTGGACAGTTCATGGACAGTGTCTGCGTGTGACCTGTTGTGGAACTCTGTAGTAGTCTCAGTCTGGTACCACAGAAGCTTCTTTGATGAGTGGTGACTGGGATACTTGACTGTATATATAAGGATACATGTTTTGCACATTGGGCCGGTGATGTGATATGACAGCCTTGGGGATATCTCTAAGGTCTATGACCTCTTCAACCATGTGTATTTGGCTATGATTACAGTACCACACATGAGTTTTCTCCCATTGAGTAGGCTCTAAGACCAATTAGGTAGCTGTTGATTTCCCCCAAGATAAAAATGCCATTTCTACACCAGTGTCAAATCTGTGCAGGTCATTGATGTGGTTATTTGGTCATGAAGCTGGTGTTGGGCCATCAATTGATGTTCTCCATTGGCTGCCTTTCAGAGGAAGTGGCTTCCATGTCAGTTTCAACTCCATTGCTCCAAATCTGGTCTTTGAAGTATGTCCTGTTTTCAGCAATACGGTCCTACCTTCAAGTTCTGGGAGGCAATCAAGGGCTGTGGCAGTAGCCTCTGTAACTTTGGGAGCCTCTTAGGTCACCCTTGCCAACAGCTCAAAGGAAGGTTTCTCCTGTCTGGCACTGTTTCTTGTTATGTAGCCTTCAGCTATGCACATGGACCCAGGTAGAGATATTGTATGTGGAATTTGTTTTAAAGCGAGTTTAGCCTTTTCAATTTAGTCTTTCTTACATCTTCCCACACAGATATTTTCCACAATCAAGGGGACTGCAACTGCCAGGTTCCAATTTGATACTTTTCTGTCACCAGAAGACTCATTTATTTGTAAAATACCCAGCTTCAGGTATTTTGTTACAGTAATACAAAATGAGCTAAGCCAAATGCCAAATGACCTCTCTAGATAAAGGTTTGGGTGCCTCTTATGCAGGCCTTTATGATAATCAGGATGTTCCCATTAGCTATGCCCCTTGACCACACCATGGTAAATGCTGAGATTACCACATTAAAGTAAATGCTACTTTTCATGATGTTACAAAACTGGACATTGGTAAGATCAGCTCTGTAAGATTTATGAGCTTAGCTTGCCCCGATGATCTTAACAGACAGGAAGAAAATTACAGTGATTCAAATAAGGTGAGGAGAGACAAGAGAGAGAATCAGGTGACATGTCCCAGATGTAAAAATCTTTAAATGATTATGAATAAATGGATGAATAAATCTGAATTGAGGAGTTGAAAAAAATTAGTGCAATGAAGTTGGAAGTTGGGTTAACCAGTGGGAAGCCCGGGTGGGTCCCCAGGACTAAAGCTGCATAGTCAGCTCTGCTCTGTTTGCTCTTGTCTAGGGAGATTTAGAGTAGAAATTCAGAGGGAAAGATGGTGAAACATTGGAGCTTGGCTCTCATATGGAAAGGGCCTTTCTGCCTATGTTGTTGATGAAGGCTGACTCGAGACTGTGCCTCGTGGCTTCTCCGCTTACACAAGATATTAAGCACACTCGTAGGCAAAATGGCCAAGAGTGGAGAAGAGACAAGGTATCAATGCACTGTGGTTCCAAAACCAGTTAGTGAAGTCTTCACAGGGCCACCATTAGACTGGGAGGATGGGACATGGTTCATGGGACTAAGGCGGAAATTTGGATGAGAATTGAAATGTCTGAAGGGATTTTGTGTATTCTTTATCTGAACGTTTTATTGGGGTGAATATCACTGTGATGGAAGAATACTTTTCATCCTCGTACTGTAAAGCTAAGAGCCTCTAAGTTAAGCCAGTGTGGATTGGATATGCTAAAGGGATCAGCTATCTGCTCAAATCCACACTGGTTAATTTGAAACAGTACAGGATATCCAGTGCACAAGAGGAAATCAATGACATGCTGGAAGCCGAAGTGCTTATGTCAATGATTCCTGTATAATAGCCCTGGACAACCTGCGAATAGAAAGAGCTTATGTGGAATAAAGGTAGACTGAGGCTTGAATGAAGCGGGGCCACTTTCGGCCCCCAAGGCCCTTCAACAGCACACAAAGTGCAGCAGGCTAAATGCGAGTGGTGCTCATCGATCTCACCAGTGTTGTTTTTAATACCTTGATTTTGGAAAATAGGCAGTAGCAGTTGTTCATGTGAGAAGGATTCTACTATACATTTACTATAAAGTTATTTGAATTCATCAGCTACTGTCATAATACAGTAAGAGAAAATTAGTGTTTATTCAAGTTCTTTTGTATTAATGCCTTGGTATGAAGTGTTCCCCGAAAAGACTCACCTGCTCACTGAAGACTTGACCATCAGCCTGTGACAGCAATTGAGAGACGGCTGAATCATGAGGATTCATTGGAGCTGAGTGGGCTATCAGGATGTGGGACTTAGCCGGGGGAGGTAGGTCACTGCAGTGTGACTTTAAAAGGAATCTTATTCCCAGATGTATTTTCATATTCTCTCTCTTTCCCTAGGCCGTCAGAAGGTGAATGACTCTGCTTCATTAAGCATTCTGCACTGAAGCTCGGCATCACCACAGATCCACAGTGATGGGACCAAGTCACCATGGATGGAAACCTCTGAAGCTATGAACCAGAATCAATCCTTCTTTCTTTAAGTCTGTTTTCTCAGGTGTTTTCAGTGATTAGAGACTAACAGAATGCACTGTTTTTGAGACAGGGTTTCATATAGTCCAGGCAGGCCTCAAACCTGCTATGCATAGTACATTATATTGATGGTACCATGATAATATCTGAAAACAGAAACCAAGTGAGAACTGACCTAAATGCATGGGTGACACAGATGGCCAACAGAGGCTGGTTGATAACTCTAGGATAGGCCAGGGGCAGGGTCAAATAGTGGAATTCTTAGGAATCATGTGGATAGGCATCACCTATGGACAGGCAATTGTGTCTATCCCTATTCCTAATCTAAACACAAAACCTCATGCTTGGTTGGTCTGTTTGGATTTTGAAGGCTGCGTATTTCACATTGGAAACATTGTTAGCTTTTATCTATAAACTACTTCCAAATAAGATTATATTTTAGTGGGGCCAAAAAGCCAGGGTATGTTGGAATCGCAGAGGGTAGTCTCTTTTGATTCACTTGGGCCATTTGAGTTACACTCATGCTTGATTTTGGAAGTCTCTGTAACAGTCATACAGACTAGAGGTTACGGCTTATGAGTGCCACCCAGAGGTGACTGATGGGATTTTGCACCAGAATATTCTGGGGTGGTAAGACAACACTTGAGAGACGTCTACCAGCTTGCTATTGGTCATTAATAGAGACAGTTTCTATGACTGAAGAACATAAAATGCTCCTGAAACCTGAAATGCTCACATGATGGGTCATCTTGTAGAAGTACTGTGATAAAGACAGCGGTGCCCAGAGAGTATGGAAATGAACTAGAAATATTTATGCCGGGAGAATATTATTGGAAGAACACAAAGAGGTACATGGTGTCCATTAGCAAATAGCCACTTTCTTCTAGTCCTGAGTCAGAGACACTTGACGCTGGTGGACTCTATTGCTACCTATGCATGATCTGCTAATAAAGAGCTGCTCGGCTTCTGGATAGCAGTTCCAAGATGGACAGTGTCTTATTAGGCAAATGGAAAGGTTCTGACTGAAGAAATCACTGACCAGCTTAGTGGTCTAAGCTGCAGGCTGCTTTCCTTGCAATGAGGAGATAGTTGAATGATGATAAATATCTCTTGGTGTTCTGGTTTGCCTTTCTGCTCTGTGACTAAAACCCTCTGACCAAAAGCAACTTAGGGGAGGAAAGGATTTCTTTTGCCTTATGCTTTCAGGTTCCAATTGATCATTACTAGAACTCAGGGCAGAAACTCAAGCAGGAAGAAACTGAGGTAGAACACAGCTCACTGGCTTGCTCACTGGCTTATACTCAGCTAGTTTTCTTATATAGTCCAGGACCACCTGCCTAGAGACAGTGCTTCCCACAGAGGGCTGGGACCTCCTATATCAATTAGCAATCATGACAATGCTTCATAGAATCACCCTCAGCAAACAATTCCTTAACCTGGGGTCTCTCTTCCCATAAGTCTAACCTATGTCAAGTTGCCAGTGACACTTGGTTTAGGTTCTTCCTGATTCATGGACAGTGATCTTACCCCATGTTCAGGCAGCTGGACAATGGAACACTGGCACATTAACGGGGTGCCTGCCTGGGGCACGATCTTATGGAAATCACTATGAGAATTTAAGGGCACATTAAAATAAGGAATGTTGTTGTCCATCAGGAGAGTTCCCTTCTAGGATCATAAAACAATTGGAATTGTCAAGAGTATATTCTGATATGTTTTGAGGTGTCCATTTAGTTCTGTGAAACGGACGGAATGTGAGTGCTTCGTCAGTGCGGAACTCTAAAGTTAGACACACTCCTCATGTATCAAATGCTGACAAAAACTGTTCTGCCTGCCAATCAAGGGGACAGAAACTGCAGAGAGCTATGGGACAGATTCTCTGGGGAAGGGCTGTCTCATAGAGCAATTGATAGGTTGATACAGTTTTTCTTCCATGTTACTTTGTGTTCTTTTTAAAATTGTTGTACCACCTTAACTTTCTTTTTTCCTATTTGATACAGTCATCCTGGAACAAGGACTGAAACTCTAGTTACTTCAGGGAAGGATGAGCTCTGGAAAAGACACATAACCACACCTCTAAATTTTTAGGCCAGAGTTCCTAAGGTCCTGATGGAGTCAGTTGTGTCTTACATCATCTGGAAGACTTAGAGTTGACGGCAAATGCAGCTATCTTGCCTAGTGGTAACAACAGCCTACTAGCTCTGTGTCTGTATGGTCTGTCCTTAAATGAATGGGGTGAACTGAGATGAGACACCCACCAGATCTGTCATGTTGCTGGCAGCCTGGACTGGGACAACAGCTGAATCTGTGTTTTCCAAAGATAGGCACATCTGGATAAAATGATAATTGGATGATGTAGGGACAACAGCTGAGGCTGTTGGTGACTTTCTTGCTGTAGTTAAGAAATAAAGAGAAACGAGGCATGGCAGTGCATGCCTGCAATCACAGTACTTGGAGGGGATGGCAGTGGCAGAAAGATCATGTACTCAAGGCCATCCCCAATACATAGCATGTTAGAGACCAGCTTGGGCTGAGTGAGATCCAGTCTCAAAACAAAGCAAACCCCAAGCAAACAGAACAAGTAAGGAAAATCTAATACATTCACACCTCCGGAGACGCTTAAGACAGGAGTTGCGCTCTTGGCTCTGTCATAGCGGAGTCACTTTAGCCATGTGAATGATAGTAAACTGGACAGCGGCTAGTGACGCACTAGAACTCTAGTAATGGGCCAAGGTCTTTTGACTCTTATTTTTCAGGTTACATGTGTTATATCACTGAAGAGTTGTATGGCACTGGTGTTACAAGTAAGATTTTATGAGTTTTTAAATGAAGGGCTTTTGTGTAGGCTCACTATTTAGTCCAGGATGGCCTTGAACTGATGATCCTTGTGCTTCAGCCTCCAGAGTGCTGGGAGGATGCTATTATACTATATAGTATTATGGGACTGATATTGATGGTCAGAGGTATTGGAAAATTAAGTGAAATCTCTTTAAGATGTAATTACAATGTAAAATGACTAGCCTGAGGAAGACTGGGTTTAGCTAATAATAAGCTAATTTCTGTGCTAAATAATTTTGCAGATGCTTATTACAAGATACAAATAATGGTAAATTAAGGACAAAGGCAAAAGTAATTTAGGTAGCACAAAAATATAAAATGTATGCGATGGCTGCAAAAGATGGATTGACTGTTTAAAAATCTGTCTGTATACCCTGTTCTCCAAATACTAGGCACATAATCTTTTCTCCTATAAAAGAACTTTCACTAAAGATCAGTAGATGCCCATATATTAAATAATTTTACTTTGATAAAAATTTTGCCCTTTGTATTTAGCATCTATAATAAACTGTTACTTGTGAGGGTTCTCTTCCTGGTTGGTAGAGGGACCCACTTTTTGGCTGTATCCTTGCTCATCTCTGGCAGTTGGGAGAAAGAAAGATGTCTCTTGAATATCTTTTCATAAGAGTGCCAGTCACATTCACAGGTGCTCCACCATCATGACTTAATTATCCTGCAAGGACCTCACTGCTAAACACTGTCACATCATGTCCTGACAGCTGAGCAGGTGAATTTGGGGGACACAGGATGCAGTTCCTAGCAGCACTTTTATAGCGGTGTATTGGAGTGACACCAAAGATTGTTACTGTTCATTGCAGGCCTTATCAGAGCTGCACACAAGCTCTCATCTGGCCTCACCCTGCCGCGCTGGACTTGTTTGTGAAATACAGATGCGAAGTATAGACATAGCGCAGAAAGGCATAATGACGGAGAGAGAATTGTAAAAAGCTGAACATTTTCATAATACAATTCACCACTGGCCTGCACAGTTCACGTGTTGTACCATTAGCCAAGGGAAAGGTGGGCGAGGAAAGCATGAATGAAGGTCCGCTTGGACGCCCTTGCTGAGCTTGGTCCCTCCTGTCAGGCAGCCGGTGTTTGACAGGGAAGGTGGGGAGGGAAACTGGAGGGAGACGCTGGCATTGCCAGCCTGCCTCCTCTCCCTCTGCACTACAGCACATACCAGTTAGCTGTGTGCTTTCTTATCTGCATTAAAAACACAGATGGACTTCCCCCAAAGGCACAGTTCTCACTGCCGTGTGGGGTTGAAGGGTCTCTAACCAGATTGCTGTCCTTAGTGGCAAGCTTCAGCATCGTTCAACCCGCAAAGTTCAAAAATTGTTGTTCCAAAAATGGTTTTCTGTCTTCTTTTAAAATATCTAATTTAGATCATCTGTATTCAAGGTGTGCAATAGGATAATTTGCAGCATGTATTCACTGTGTAATGATTCTTACAATCAAGTCAATACATTCCCAGCACTTGTTTGCTAACTGAAAGGTTGTACTCTTTTGTCAATATCCTCCAACCCTAGAAACTCCAACTGCACTCTTCTTTCTACAAATTAAATTGTTTTAGGTGTCACATTATAAGTGAGATCACATGTATTTGTTTTTCTGTCTGGTTTATTTTGCTTAGGCTAATGTCCTCCTGGTTCATCCTACTGTTGCAGAAGACAAGTATTCCTCCTCTTCCTCTTCCTCTTCCTCCTCCTCCTTCTCCTTTTCCTCCTCCTCCTTCTCCTGTTCATTTTTTAAAAAAAAGGTAGAACAGCATTAGCATCACACACACACACACATACACAAACACACACACACATATATGTATCTCACAATGTTCAAAATCTATTCATCCATTGATGGGGCCTTAGGTAGTTCTCATGTCTTGACACCTATGAATGATGCTGTAATGAATGAATGCAGAAGTGCCCCCCCCTCTTTCTCAACAGGGTCTCTCTGAGCCCAAGATGGCCTGGAACTTGCTCTACCTCGCCTATCCTCGCTTATCTATGCCTCCTGAATGCTGGAATTCAAGGCGTGCGCCACCACACTGGTTTGGTATGTATCTTTTAAACTACTAATTTCATTTCCATCAGCTATATGCCCAGAGTGGGATTTCTGGATCATATGATCAACGTATTTTTAATTTTTTTGAGGTACCTGTATACTGTTTTATATAATGGCTTTATTAATTTACATTCCCACCAATAATGTTCAGCATCTATCTATCTATCTATCGTCTATTATCTATCTGTCAGTCTCCAGTCTCACTGACACAGGACTTTTTGTTACTAGCCATCCTGACATGTGTAATATCTTGTGGTGGGTTTGATTCGCATTTCTCTGATGATTAATGACAGACTGTCTATTCATGTAGCTGTTGGCCATTTGGAGAAATACCCACCAGACTTCTTCAGTATCTTCAGTATTTTTTTTTCTTTTAAATTGAGTCAATTCCTTTCGCATTTTGGACATTAGACATTTATTAGGTATGCAATTTGCAAAATATTTTCTCCTTTTCTGTAGTTTGCTTCTGAAGTTTGCATCTAGAACATTCTCTAAATGCCATGTGTGAAAGTTTGTTCTCCAGAGTGCTGCTTTTGAGAGATTATGGAACCTTTAAGCTATGGGCCTAGGGAAGGCCGTTAGGTCACCGGGGGCAGATTCGGAGGCTGAGGGAGCAGCAGGACCCCAGCCTCTTCCCCTTTCTTTAGTTTTCTAGGCATGAGGTGACCTCTTTTACTTTACTGTGTCCTGCTGCCATGATGGACTCAAATCAATAAACCAACTCATCCTGAACTGAAACCTGTTCTACTGTGAGGCAACTCAAGCTTTTCTTTTTATAAGGTGATTAACATAAGTATTTGTTATAGTCATAGAAAACTAAATAGTACGTTTTCATTTCATTGTTGTTTTTCTTTGCTCTGTAGAAACAGCTTTTTAGTTTGATATAGTTCTACTTACTTTGTTTTTGCTTGTGATGTCAAATAAAAAAATCACAATTATTAATCTCCCCTCCCCCCCTCTTCTTTCTCCTCTTATTTTATTATTTTAATTTTATGTGTATGAGTAGTATATTGCTTGCGTGTGTGTAAGTGAACCCATGTGCAATGCCTGTGGAGGTCAGAAGAGGGTGTTGAATCCCCTGGAACTGGAGTTACAGATGGTTGTTAGCTGCCATGTGTGTGCTCGCAATTGAACCCAGGTCTTCTGCAAGAGCAGCCAGTGCTCTTAACCACTGAGCCATCTCCCGAGCTCCTCCTCCTCGTCTTCGTCCTCGTCCTTGTCCTCCTCTTCTTCCTCCTCCTTCTCCTCTTCCTCCTCTTCCTCCTTCTCCTCCTCCTCCTCCTCCTTTGGGATGTCATGTACCTTGAATTCCTAAACCTCTTGCTTCTCCTGCCCAAGGTCTGGGATTAGAGGCAAATATGTACCACCATTCTCAGCAAACATTTATTTTTCTTGAAGTTCTTGTTAGAATTCATAAGGGAAACATGTGATTCTGGGATTTTGCTTTTAGGGAAGGTTTTGGTTTCCAGCTCATTCATCTTACACATTATTGAGGTTTTCTTATTTCTTCATAATGCATTCATAGAAGATTTTATGATTCTAGGAATTTATTTCTTCTATCTTACCCAACAGGAGGAAACTTGGAAAATTCACAAATACATGAAAATTAAATAACATAATCTTATTTTTTGTTGTTGTTATTGTTGTTGCTGTTTTGAGACAGGGTTGCACTGTATAGTCCTGGTTGGCCTTGAGCTTGCTGTGTAGACCAGGCTGTAGACCAGAGATCTGCTTGCCTGACTCCAGAGTGCTGGGATCAAAGGTGTGTGCCACCACGCCCTGCCTTTAAATGACATCTTCTTAAGGAACCAATAGGTAAAATAAGAAATACAATGGGAAATTAAAAAAAATCTTCAGATAAGCAAGTGGAAAAATACCAAAACCTAAAGAATATAACCAAACAGATTTATGAGGAATTTTATAGCTGTGCATTTGTGATGAGAGAAAGATGCCATATGAGCAGCTCAGACCTCAAACTAGAGAAAGAGGAGCAAGTTAAGCCCAGAGTTAACAGAAGAAAAGAATCAGAATGATTAGAGCAGAAACAAGCAAGAACAAAGCAGAAAAGCAGAATGAATTGGTTTAACTGTAAGTCGATTTTTTGAAAAGATAACCAAGACTGACAACTGCTTAGCTAGACTGAGAAGCAGAAGGGAAGAAAATTTCTTCCAAGTGAAATCTGTCTTGGAAACTTGGTAGCGAAAATCAGACTGTGGAGTTCATATTACAAGTCTGCTCAGTTTTATGTACTTGATAATCAAAGACGCCCTATGCTGGAATAGCCTCGAAAGCCAAGATAATCATGGCATCGACTTACCTTCTGTGACGTCCTTACCTTCTGTGTCGTCCTGGAAAGCACTAGACATGCGGCCTCAGGTCTTAGGAGCAGCCCGACTGCTCACTGGTGCTGAAAGCCTCTTGAAGGGGAAAGATATCACTCTCCGTGTGGATGCTCAGAGGCTGGAGACTGGCCTTCTCTGGGTCTGTCGCCAGCACCCCCTCTCCTCATTTTAATTCTTTGTTCTGCCTGTCAGTGGCAGTTGCTCAGTTATTCCCTTCCCCCTTCCTCACCTCAGACATTCCATTCAATCCTCCCGGAAAAGCACTTGAACTTTCGAGTTGCAGAATAAAATTTAAAATATCTATTCCCCAGAAGCTACAAAGGAGCAGATTGATAAATTTGACTGTGTCAAAATTTAAAACTTCTGTTTGGCAAAAGACATGACAGACTGTGAAAATGTAATTGCAGAACATACGATAAAATGGCTAATTGCCTTAATTTGCAAAATAACTGTACAAATGAATGAGGAAGTAAAACAACTCAGAAGAAAACAGGCAGGTTATCAGAACAGACAGTTCACAGGAAGAATACAAATGGTCTGTAAAATTATGGAAATATACTCAGTCTCACTCTTATTTAAAACCATGGAGCTCAAAACATGAACAAGATTCAATCTTTCAACTTTAGATTGTCTATAAAAAAATAAACAAGAAAGCTTAATAATACCCAGTGCTTACCAAAGCGTGAGGAATAGATACTTTTAGATGTTCTTGGGAAGACAATTTGACAATATCTATTACATATTTAAATGAATGCATATTCTGACATTTTTGATTTTAGAAATTTGATTACTTACATTGTGAATAGACTTGCTAAAATTTCCCATAAATGTATGTGCAAGAATACTTACATAGATATGGTTTAGTACTAAATAATTTAAAAAACAAATTCTTTATTAACAACCAACTTGAAAAGCGAACACATATTTATTGGTAGAAAGACTTAATTGGAGTTTACAAAAAATAGAGTCTCTGTTTAAAGGGGAGGTAGATTTATAATGCTGAAAGGGAGCTGTCCAAAGTGTGTGAAGTGGAGAGAACATCCCGTCACTGTTGTCTCAACTCCATTCCCTCTGTCATTCGCCTCCTTTCAGTGCTTACAGAAACCATTCTCATTAATGCCTGTGCCTTTAGTTATATGTGTTCTTTTTAAAAAAAAATTTTTTTTATCGAGCTTTTGTATATTTCATGCAACAGTTCCCGATCAAATTTAGGACCCCTGCCTTCTCAACCCCCAACCAGACCTCATGCATTCCACCACACATGTTAAGTCCTATCCAAACATCTGTACCCAGATGTCCCTCGTGCAGATTCATCCACTGGAGTCTAGTCAGCCTATGACAGAGTGTAAGTAAGGCCTACTCTCCCTCACCCAGTAGTAATCAGTCTCCAAGAGTTCCCAGGCTAGGGGCAGTCTGTCACCCATTTCTCTTGCTCCACTCTGGGCCCTTGTCTGATGGAGTTGGTACAAGTTCACACGTGCAAGCTTCCAGTGACCTGAAAACTTCTGAGTCCCTGTGCTCATGAACCAGCCTTGGCTCTTACAGTCTTTCTGCCCCCTCTTCTGCAATGGCCCCTGAGCTGTGAGTGGGTGAGGTTTCATATAGGAGTCCTATCCAGGGACACACACTCTGCAGTCTCTTATTCTTTAAAACTTGTCCAGTTGTAGCCTTCTGTGTGCGCACACTCACACTCTGTTGTATAAGGAAGCTTTACTGGTGAGTGTTGAGGGATGCACTAGTTTTCTCTCTACCCATTGTTCTGATGTGTTCTATGAGCCTTAGGTATAGAGGTTCATCTGTAGGTGTGTCACGCAAGACTGTGCATCTCTCAGGTGTATATTCTCTGTGCCTGACCAGTTGTGAGATTCTGCAGTAGCCTCCATCTGTTGCAAAAAGAAGCTTTTTTGATGATATATGTGCTCTTAAAAAATGTGTATTGACTGTTGGGTGTGTTGTATGTTGGGTGTGTTGTATGTTGGGTGTGTTGTATGTTGTATGTTGGGTGTATTGACTGTTGGGTGTGTTGTATGTTGGGTGTGTTGTATGTTGTATGTTGTATGTTGGGTGTATTGACTGTTGGGTGTGTTGTATGTTGGGTGTGTTGTATGTTGGGTGTGTTGTATGTTGGGTGTATTGACTGTTGGGTGTGTTGTATGTTGGGTGTGTTGTATGTTGTATGTTGTATGTTGGGTGTATTGACTGTTGGGTGTGTTGTATGTTGGGTGTGTTGTATGTTGGGTGTGTTGTATGTTGTATGTTGGGTGTATTGACTGTTGGGTGTGTTGTATGTTGGGTGTGTTGTATGTTGTATGTTGGGTGTATTGACTGTTGGGTGTGTTGTATGTTGGGTGTGTTGTATGTTGTATGTTGTATGTTGGGTGTGTTGTATGTTGGGTGTGTTGTATGTTGTATGTTGTATGTTGGGTGTGTTGTATGTTGGGTGTGTTTTATGTTGTATGTTGTATGTTGGGTGTATTGACTGTTGGGTGTGTTGTATGTTGGGTGTGTTGTATGTTGTATGTTGTATGTTGGGTGTATTGACTGTTGGGTGTGTTGACTGTTGGGTGTGTTGTATGTTGGGTGTGTTGTATGTTGTATGTTGTATGTTGGGTGTATTGACTGTTGGGTGTGTTGTATGTTGGGTGTGTTGTATGTTGTATGTTGTATGTTGGGTGTATTGACTGTTGGGTGTGTTGTATGTTGGGTGTGTTGTATGTTGGGTGTGTTGTATGTTGTATGTTGTATGTTGGGTGTATTGACTGTTGGGTGTGTTGTATGTTGGGTGTGTTGTATGTTGTATGTTGTATGTTGGGTGTATTGACTGTTGGGTGTGTTGTATGTTGGGTGTGTTGTATGTTGGGTGTGTTGTATGTTGTATGTTGTATGTTGGGTGTATTGACTGTTGGGTGTGTTGTATGTTGGGTGTGTTGTATGTTGTATGTTGTATGTTGGGTGTATTGACTGTTGGGTGTGTTGTATGTTGGGTGTGTTGTATGTTGTATGTTGTATGTTGGGTGTATTGACTGTTGGGTGTGTTGTATGAACTTCTGTAGGTGGAATTTCTGCAGTTTTCTTGTTCTCACCCAGTGTAATACATGCATTTTGTAGCTCTTGCTTCCAGTACTCTATTTCTCTGTCCTCTTTAGACGCCCAGATTATCTTTAGCTCCTCCCTACCGCATGGTCTGAATAGTGCCTTTGTAGGTACTCTCATGTGAGTTTGAGATTTCTTTTTTTAATTTAAATTTAATTTAATGATATTATATTTATTTATTTGGTCTTTATTGAGATAGGGCCTCCTACAGCCCTAGCTGGCCTGGAACTCCCTGTATAGACCAGGCTGGCCTTGAACTCACAGAGATCTGCATGCCTCTGCCTCACGACTAAAGGCATGTGCCCCACCACTCCTGTTCTAATTTTTATTTTATGTGTATGAGGGTATTGTCCACATGTATTTAAGTTCACATGTTTCGTGCAACCCCTGCGGAGGTCAAAGGGAGAGTCGGAGTCCCTAGAACTGGAGTTATGATGGTGGCTAGCTGCCATGTGGGTGCTGGGAACTGAATCTGGGTCTTCCACAAGAGTAGTGAATGTTCTTGACCTTTGACCCATCTCTACATCTCTGCAATTTCTTTTTGAAAAATGTGTTCAGAAGTGAGGCTTGCTAGTTGTGAAGCAGAATGGTAGTTAAGAACTGTCCGATTCTTCTCCATTGTGGCTGCACTGCCCGCGTCCTCCAATAGCATGAGAGAGCCCCCGTATCGCCACAACCTTGCAAATATTTGACATTATTCAGTTTTCTATTTTTCTGCAGCCCAGTTAAGTTTCATCTCATCATATTAAAGTTTCCCATTATCTAATACTTTGCCAGCAGTTGGATGGCTCTTTTTTTTCATTTCTAGGATAGTTTTCTGTGGTAGATTAAAAATCAATCCTTCACTCTTCCAAATTATTTAGCATTATTCAATGTGACTTTAATGCTCTTCCCATCAAGAGAAGTGGTCTACATCCTTCTCTGGAATCTGGGTTGCCATTGTGGTTTGCATTGACCAACAAAATATAGTAAAAGTGACCATGTGTCAGTTCTGAGCTTAGGCTGCCAATGGCTTTATGTGTTTCTGCTCTGAGTCATGTGCTTAGCAAAACTGACTCACAGCTGACCACAGATGTGTGAGACAGCTGCAGCTTAGTGGAGAAGAGAACTTCCCCAGTGAACTCAGCTTAAATTGCTCACTCATAGAATTGTGAGTTGAATAAAAGGTGTTTTTAATGAAGTCATTAAGTTTGGGGGTGATTTATTATTCAGGGGTAGAAAACATTGTTTCTTTTTTAAAATCAATTTTAAATGCCCCATTGTATTGTTGATAGAAGTTGAGTTGTTTTCCACTTTTGGTTTCAATGAATAGTGTGTAAAATATTCTTTTCATGTCTACTGGTATATGTGGACATGTGGACTGTTGGGCTGGAATTTCTGGCTTACAGAGTGGGCACATCTTTAGCTTGAATAGTTGATGGCTGTTTTCAAAAGAGTTGTACCATAAACTATGAGTGCTTACATTGCTTTCTGTTCTGTATTAACATAGGTAACCAATGAAACATCGAAGGGTTGACCTCTGAGATCAGGAAGAAGACAGAGATATTACAACACTTTATATTCTCAGTGCTTACCTGGATGTCCTATCCAACATCATATGCCAAGGGATTGAATAAAAAGTATATATACGAGAAAAGAAGAAATGTTATAATTTGTGAATTATCAGATGATTGCATACTTAGGAAATCTGAAAGAACCGGTAAATAAATAATCAACTCTAAGGAGCTAGAGAGATGGCTCAGAGGTTAAAAGCATTGGCTTTGGCTGTTCTTAGATATATCAAGAGATATATGATGAGACCAGTGAAGTTCATGATCATATGCTCTTGTCACACTTTCACTGTAACCTATAATGCTTAATTCAAGTAAATATTATATGGATCTTGTTACAATACATATAGCACTCTTTTTTTACTGAATTTTTACAAATTTCATATTTTGATCAAATTTACATCTCTTCCATTATCTGCTACCTCCTACTGCCCCCACTCAGTTCGATGGACTCTAGTACATACATATTAATGGAGTTAAACTTGTGTCCCAAATGCCCTTCGGTGTGGATCCATCCATCCAATGGAGCCCTAGTAACCGACCCAGGAATCTCACCCTTAAACGAGATTGACTCTGTCCCTCCCAGCACGCTTTTATTTAAACTTTTTATTACATTTATTAATTTATGTATGTCCATACATATGCATATGTGCATGCCATGGCTCATGTGAAAATCAGAGGGCAACTTTCAGGAGTCAGTTTTCTCCTTCTGTTATGTGGATCCCGGCATCAAACTCAGGTCATCGGGCTTGACAGCAAGCACCTTTTGTGCTGAGGCATCTCATGGGCCCATGTCTCCATGTCTGCCATTCTTGAATAGTGGTGCTAGTCAAATGCTGAAGACAAAGCAGGCAAACTGACACCCAAAATACTCACTATCCTAGCAAGGATGAATTACTACCCCTCTTCGGGGGTGCACTTCTGTGTAATCAATTTGCCATTGATTGTTAGTAGCCATGTTAAGGGTCAAAAATCAGTTACTCAGTAGAGCAGCATCTAGATTAGCCTCTGTGAGAGACGGGGCACCAGACTATGGGTCATGAAGGGACCATACGACTAGGGCTGCACCCTGTCAGACCTACTAAGTCATAAGGGCTTTGCTATGATTTGAGTATGGTTGATTCCTTCTGAAACTTGGGTTGGATTTGATTGTTCTTGTGGTAATGATGTAAAATGGGACCACTAAGAAGCGACTGTATCAGTAAGAGAGGTTAATGCCTTTCTCAGGGGGCTGGGTCTCTTCTTGTGAGAGCAGGCTGGTACAGGGTATTTTACCTTTGTTTTGGCTGTTCTGTGAGAGTCTGATTGCACTTTTGCTCTCTACCACAAGTTAAATTAACACAAATTCCTACCTAGTTGGGGCTGTGCTCTTGGACTTCTCAGCCTCCAGGTCTACGAGTAAAAAAAACCCTCTTTTCTTCGTAAATTACTCAGAGATCAAGTCATAGCAACAGAAAGCAGACTCATACAGGCTCTTTCTCACCACAGATTCCTTAGTATGATATGTATTAACTTCAAACTCTAACAGCGCTGTCAAGTGCTCTTTCTCTTTCTTAGTGGTCAGAAATAAAAGACACAACTCCTTGTCCATCCCTAGAAGGAATATCTGAGTGCGCTTCAGACCACTGAATGCCTAAAAGTGCCGCAGCTTTGCAGCTCCTTTATTTTTAGTGCTTACTGGCTAACCTCTGACGTACATACAAATGCTGTACTTAACACTTTCTAATCCACCAAGTCCACGTGGCAAAATGCCATCAATATGGCAGACCAGTGAGATTTTCCATGAAATGTCAGAACAATCAAGTTTATTTTAGACTATATTGTGACAACAGCAAAGGAATTCACTTAGAGCATTTACTTCCATAAACAGACTTTACTCCTGCAAACTGAGAATAACAGAGACTTCTGAGTCAGATCCCTAGTTACCAATCTACCTGTTATGGTAATTATGACTACTCTAGATTTTCTTCCCCTAATTAAATGTCACTGCTGTTCTGAAATCTTATCATCCATATTGATGCTAAGAAGACAAGTTTCAAAGCAGTCTCTCTACTCACAAAGCTTGGCCTACAATGCCTGTGCATTGCAACTAACAGGCCTACAGTGCCATATAAGGACCATTACTTCAAAGGGAAAATCTTTATCTGGAAAGACAGCACCCCAGCCAGCTCCTCAGTGATGCCAGAATCTCTGTCACTAGCACACCCTCATTGTTTGCTTCTATGATTATACAAACTGTACATTGTTTGCTGTGTAGCTCAAGGGAGCCTAGAACGGACAAGCTTTCTGCCTCAGCATTCTAACTAGGGTTATAGGTAAGCACATCATGCCCAGTGTACGGCACAACGCAGGATGGACCTTAGCCTGCCATGAGGATTAAGGGAGTGGCTCCTGTGGGTGTGGTGCTCTGATCCAGCCAGATATGACACCAGTGTCTGGAGAGAACCTGCACCGAGATGATCCATCCAGAGACAGAATACTATTGGCTGCAGTTGGGAACCACCCCATAAGGGGGTTGGCTAATAAAACTCATAAAGTCCCCTGCACGTCCTTGAATTAACGAGTTTTGCTGCTCCTTGCTCTCGCTATGCTTCTCACCCAGCTCCTGGGGTCTGTGTGTTGACCCCACGCCTCCCACCCGCTCACGGCGGAGACCCTGCGTCCCACTCGGTCCAGCACTGGGCAGAGGGACCCCAACAGCCCAGTTCTGTGATTCTTCTGATCACATGTTCAGTACTCTGCCAAGACATTTGTAGAATGGAGGAAAATCCTCCTGCCCTGACCTCAGCCTTAAGCTGAAAGCAACAGCAGTGCATCACTAGAACAGAAACTGAGCTAGCAACGATCAGCCCAAGTCCAGTGCATTCTGACTAGAGTGATTCAGCTTCCCAGGTTAATTGCCCATTCCAGACACAAAAACATTCACCTTCGTGTCTGATGATTTACTACATGTTCATAATTCGATAAAAAAAAATTATGACACCCAAACATCAATTAAAATAATTCCTGCAAGGGGATAAAGTGATCAATAGAACTGGATGTGGAGATGATCTAGACACTGGGATGATCAGATGAAGACTAATTATACTTGATATGAAATTCTCCCCACAGGCTGGGGTGTTGGGCATTTAGTCCCCGGTAGTACTGCTGTCTTGGAACACTGTAGAAACTTTGGGAGGTGGGATCTACACGAGAAAGCAGGTCGCCAGAGTAGGTCCTTCTGGTAATATCGTCTCTGGCCCTTTCCTGTCTCCCTCTCTGCGTTCTGTCTGCCATATGTCCCTGATGCTGTGATGTTCTGCCAAACACAAGGCCATGAGGTGATGGGCTGAACCCTCTGATACCATGAGCCAAAATGTTTCCTCTTCAACCATGTTCTCTCAAGCATTTTGTTTATGGCTATACAAGCGTGGCCAACACAAGGCTACAAAATAACGTTAAGGGGACTGGAGAGATGGTTTAGTGGATAAAGATGCTTGCTGCCAGGCAAGCCTGACAACCTGAGTTCAATCCCTGGGACCCACACGGCATAAGGAGAGAAGTGACTCCCACAAGTTGTCCTCTGATCTCCACATGCATGCCCACATGAATACACACAAGTAAGAAAATAAATAAATAATAAGTACTTTAAAGGTTTTTTAAAATAATTTTAAGGCATGTGTTGAAGGATCGATTGTAAAGAGTCTTTAGCGTGCAAGAACAGCTGAGAGATTTCAATGGAGAGATGAAAACTATGGGAGAGAGTCCAGTGGAAGTGTTAGAAATAAAAACATGACAACAGAGATAAAGAATTCACTCTCATCCTGCTTCAACAGATTCATCTGTAAACTCAACAGAGCTGATAGAAGAATTAGCGAGCTTAAGCATATAAGTTAATAGAAATTACACAAGTTGAAACACCAAGAGAAAAAACATTACCTACAGAATACCTGCATGTAGAATAGTATGATCAGTTTTACATACTGTATAGTTGTAATCCCCAAATGAAGAACGTCAGGGAACAGAGCAGAAAAAATATTTGAAGAAATAATTGCCAAGATTTTTCAAAATTAATGAAGATATTAAACCAGAGGCACAAGAGAGGGGCTGGAGTGTTGGCTCAGAACTTAAGAACTTACTACTCTTGCAGAGGACTGGGTTCAGTTCCCAGCACCCACATGGCAGCTTACAACATCTCTAACCCTAGTTCCAGGTGATCCAATACCCTTTTCTGGCTTCAGTGGGCATTCTGTGCACCATGGTGTACATGCATACATTCAGTCAAATCTCATATACATAAAATAAAAATAAATAAGTAAAACCTCAATTAGGATAAATATGAATAAAATGTGAGTGTGTGTGCATTTGCACACACACACACTTATATGTACGAAACTCAAACTTTTATAAATAAAAATAAAAAGGAAAAGCGGTCAAGACTAAAATAAATATTACATTTGTGGGTTTAAAACACAATTGTAGTGTAATTCACTTTAAAACTACAGATTCAACAGGTCAAGATTTCATGGCATCTGAAACAAACGTGAGAATTTATAAGATTGAATCATCTGAACATAGACATGATACCTCTTTCTGTTTGGCAATATTTTCCTTACTGTCTCTTAATAATTTTAAGTAGAAACAAAAGGTTTCTACATGTTTTGTTTTATTATAATTTGATTTTGTACTAATGTTAATAATGTCTTTTAATTTTTTTCCTGCCTCTTTGATGCTATACCATACTGCAAATGGCTGGCACATGTTGAGTTGTTCTGACAACTAGATTGAGTGGATACTTTTTAAATATTTTATCTATTATTTTTATTTTATTTTGTTTTATTATGTGTATGAATGTATTACCTGAATATACATAAGTGCACCTGTGTCATGCAGTGCCCAAGGAAGCCAGAAGATCCTTCTAGAACTGGAGTTATAGACGGTCGTTAGCTGCCATGTGGGTGCTGGGAACCAAAATCAGGTCCTCTGGTTTTGAACAGCCGGTCATAGAAAAAAAATGGACCAGTTTAGGAATTATGCTCTTCATGGCTGGGGTGCTATCCCTTAGATATGCAATACATTTTGAAGTTGTAACTTTGCTAGGTATAGCATATAGAGTGAGGACTTGAACCTTTATTCCTATCTCTTTGAATGAGTGACTTAGGGATTTACATTTCCTATTCTGACATCTTTGTGGACTTCGTTGAGTCAATTGGTTGCTTCTACTAAGGACACCACAAGGATTCCACAGAAGCTATGTTGTTCTTGGGAGTTGGGGTATGGTTCAATTGCCTAAAATATTATCACCACCGGTTCAATCCCTACCACTGGAAAAAAAAAGCACTATCCTTTAAGATATGCTCTCAGGGGAGCTAACCAAAGACAAATAATATCAGGATTGACCTTAGCAAGCAAAGCTTCAAGATGGGATCCTGTAACATGGCTGAGATCAAGAATCTAGTTGATATGAGATCATGAGTGAAACAGATTCTCTCAAATTGATTTTGAGATGAGGATTAATATAAATGTGGTTTATTAGGAAACGAGTCCATGGGAGTTGGGGATAAGAGTAAGACCAGGCGGGGACGGAGAACAAAAGATATCTGACCTGCACTCAGCAGGTAGGGGCAGCAGGATCAGAAGTTGCTACATAGAGAGTTTGAGGTTAGCCTAGGTTACATGAGATCCTGTCTCAGTACATACATATACACACACAGACACACACACACACACACACACACAGACATAGACACAGACACAGACACACACAAGACACACGGACACACTGAAGAGTGCTATATCAAGCAACATCTTACAGAAGATAACTTTGGCTCCATCCCTTAGGAAGCCTACCACCAGCATTTGAAGGGCACCTTCAGGTGAAGAGAAAGGGTGACACGATTTTGATGCCAGCCCACTCAGGAGGCACCTCTCCTCCTCTTTCTTAAGTCTGAAGAGTTCTTTTCCTGAACTACAATTCCAAGGTACATGTTGAATGCAAATGTCTCCAGGGGCACCTCTTTGCAGAATGCTAAGAATCCTTAGACCCATGTGTCTTCTCGCTCTTTGGATTATGAATTTCTGACTGCACTAACTGAGCCTTGCTGGTCCTTGAGAACCATTCAGAGCAAAGGGAACAGGGTGTGGTGGCACAGGTTTGTAAACTCAGTATCTGGGAGACTGAAGCAGGAAGATCTTGAATTCAACGCCCACTTGAAATACATGGAGAATTCCAGGATAGCCTGGGCTACATTGTGAGAATCTGTCTTTCAAAATAAACAAAATCCAAAACAGAATTGTGATGGTTAGTTTTGACTGTGGACTTGACTCAATGTGGAATTACCTCAATGTGGAATTAGCCGGGAAGGAAGAATCAAGGAGGAACTGCTTAGATTTGGTTGGCCCGTGGCATGCCTTAATTGGGTTAATTGAGGTGGGAAGACACTCCAAATGTGGGAAGCACTGTTTCATGGTCTAGCCTCTGGACTGAAGGGAAAGGAGAGGCTGAGCTGGGCACTAGCCCACATGCATGGATTCACTGCTCTCTAGTCTGGACTGTGAATATGATGTGACCAGTTGCTCTAAGTTCCGCCCCCTGACTTCCCTGCAGTGATGGACCATGTCCTGGAACTGTCAGCAAGAGAAGGCCTTTCTCTCTCAAGTTGCTTTTGCCTGTGTATTTTTTAAAATTGTAGCAACAGGAAATGAAACGAAGATAGAACAAAGATTTAGGTACCTCCAGAAACAGCTTTGTCTTACAATAAAGTATGAAGAAGGTGCTCAGGCACAAAAAGCGTGTGAACTGAGTAAAGAACTCGACAACGTTCCTGTGTTTCACACTCAGTGTTTCTAGCTGGAGTAGAATCAATATCTTCCTGGTGAGAAGAGTGATGCTAATAATGTTATTTATATGATGATCAAAGGTGCCTTAGAGAGGAAACTAGGGATGTTTACCAGGGAAAGGCTAGAGTGGGGTGGGTGCGGAGAGCGCTATTCAGGGCTGGCATGGGAAGAGAGAACGACTTGTAGATGGTGCTTCTTTGACAGCGCTGTGAGGTGTGTGTGTGTGTGCGCGCGTGCCGAGCAGGGCAGGGAGAGGCTAGGGAAGACAGCTTCAAGCTCACTTTAGGAAGAAAAAGAAAATCCAGAGCTAATCATAGATGAAATATCCTACTAGAAGAAATAGTTACTTCCTCAGCACTAGAATTATTTGGGCAGGATGGAAGGTAATTTTTGCTGGGATGTTATGAGGAGAATTCAAATATTAAATGGGAATTAAAGTAGATGATAGTTCCAACCCTGAAATTTGATGAACTTTGTCTTTGATGAAAATGGAAGTGAACCAAGGACTCTTGAGGGTCAAGATAAGAAAAATGCCAGATGATTAATTGCTGAGGGATGAGTTGGATCTGATAATTGTTTCTAATCAAGTCTCACTAGAAGACTATGAACTCTGTGTTACTCAGGTTTTTGTGTTGTGACAAAATACCTGATATTAACTCCTTAAAGGGTAGTGGAATGTTTACTTTAGCTCATGGTTTTGGAGATTTTCTGCCTGTGGTAAGGCAGAAAATCATGATAGCAGGACTTTGTAGCAGAGGCCACTCCCCTCATGATGGGCAGGAGACAAAGAGAAGAAGGAAGTGGAAATCGGGTATATCTTCGGAGGGAGCCTCCACTCACCTATGTCTCCAGTTAGGCTGTACCACCCAAAGTTTACCTCTCCAAAGTGCTCCTCCGCCTAGAGACCAAGCACTGAACACATGATCTTGTAGGGGACATCACATATTCAGAGTATAATAATGCCTACACTTCTTAACAGCCTTATTTGTGATGATCTGTTTTGTTGAAAACAAATAGTTTGTGCTATAGTTAAATTTAGGTGTAATGATAATTCATTTAATGAGTCTTCTGGGAACAAACTGTTCTTAGAATCAAGCTGGCCAAACATTTACAAATTGAGATGCTCTTTAAAAAATATTTTATTATTTTTATATTTTATGTGTATGAGTGTATTGCCTGCATGTGTGTAAGTATACCCGTGTCATGCAGTACTCTTGGAGGTCAGAAGGCACTGGATTCTCTTGGAACTGGAGATAACGTATGGTTGTTAGCCACCATGTGGGTGCCGGGAGCCAAATGTCCGTCCTCTACTAGAGCAGACAGTGCTCTTAACTGCCGAACCATCTCTCTAGCCCCAGAGCTGTTCTTTTAAAGGTTAGCAGGATATAGTATTAGTGTATAAACATTATAATTACTGTGTGAAATTTTATAGATCCAGAGATCTCCCTAGCTGCCTAGCTTTTATCCTTGTTTCTGAGTCCAAATGAAGATCAATAAAGGTTTGATAAATCTGAGAACTCAGAAAAGCTGTACACCATTTTAGTCTGCAGCAGATGCGGCACCTATGTAGAGAGTCAGGTGTTAGTTCCGAGCTCAGTTCCAAAGTGTGTGTAACCTCAGGAATATCTTGGGTAATGCCTCCGGGGAGAATGGCTGCATCATACGGTAGGTATGCATTCGATGTCTAAGGACATACTTTAAAAAAATTCTAAGGAAAATCTAAAAGCTATGGATGAATTTCTAGGTGCATACAACATACCAAAATTAAACCAAGGTTAAATAAATAATTTATTTATGGATTCATAGCTAGCAAGGTTGAAGCAGTAATAAAAAGTCTCCCAACTAAAGGAAGTCTAAGACCAGATGGAGTTTCTACAGAATTCTACCAGAACTACAAAGAATTGACACCAGTATTAATCAAATGATTCCATGACGTAGAATTTGAAGGAAGGTTCTTTTTATGAAGCCAGTATTACCGTAATATGAAACTCAGATAAAGACCCCCCAAAATTACAGATTGATCGCCTTAATGAATATAGATGTAAAATTTCTCAATGAAATACTGGCAAACCATTTAATTCAAACTCATCAAAAAGACCATTCATTGTGACCAAGTTAGTTTCAATTCCAGGGATATAGGAGTGGTTCAACACATGTGAATCAACAAATGTTCCTTGTCACATACATAAATTCAAAGACAGAAACCACACAACCACTTCATTAGACTTAAATACAGATAAAGCCCTTGAAAAAACTCAATAAGTCTTCATGACTAAGGTCATGGACAGGGTAGGGCTGGGGGAACATACGTCACCTTAATGAAGGCTATATGCAACAAGCATGTAGCAAGCATCTTGCTAAATGGAGGAAAGCTCCAAAGTGTTTCTATTAAGATCAGGAACTAGGCAAGAGTGCCCACTCTCTCCACTTCTGTTCAACACAGTGTTTGACATCAACTAGAGCAATAAGACAAGAGAAGAAATTAAAAGGATTACAAATAGGAGAAAGAAGTATCATTTCAGATGATAGGATTCTTTACATAACAGTCCCTAAAGACTCCTCCAAAAAACTCAGATGATAAATAACTTTATCAAGTGGCAGGATACAAAATACACAGAAAAAAATCTGTAGCCTGCTGGGTGTGGCTGCACAAGATGTTAATCCAAGGACTTGGGAGGCAGAGACAGGTAGATTGATTTCTAAGTGATCAAGGCCAGCCTGGTCTACATAGCAAGTTCTAGGACAACTGGGGCTACAGAGAAAGCCTGTCTCAAAACAAACAAAAACAAAACCCCAAACCCAATAACACCACCAACAACAGAAGAGGACAAGGTGGAGGGATGCGGGAGGGTGAGTAGATTAGCCAAAGCTAAGGATATATGAAAAACTCTTACAGGACCCCACTAATTAGTAAGTTAATTTCAAAATACGGCTTGCAAAAACAAAGAGTTCGAATGAGATTAGTCTGCATGGGTGGGCAATGTCATTCCTAGAAGACCCAGGTTATTAAATGAAAACCATAGTACAAGGATATTTACTTATGAGTTCTTGGTCAGGGAGGTCCCAGAGGTCTTCAAAACAACAGAGGTTATTGCCCTTGGTTCCCCACCATAACTCCATGATATGACCGTGTTGCTCAGACACCACACACTTTGACTACAGGACATAGAAACATCAGTCTCACACTGACCGGAGAAACTTCCTCTGCTGTCTGGCTTTCTTAGTGCTGGAAGGTGCTATGCAGGCTGCTGGGGGAGAGAAGACCTCAACAATCTTATCCAGCACTGTACCCTAAATGCTGCAATGCTGACCTGAAAAGCAAGATGAGCCTACTAGAGCAATAGCGGCTTGATGGTTATGGGGTCACTAAGCACTTTTGATTGGATTTAAGGTCTGCACTACAGGATGCGATTTTATACCTGGTGCTATAATCCTGGTCAAGAGCTCCATGTCTGGGGAGATCTTGGGCCCTGGGCTACTGTTATCTTGCTAAATGGTTATGCTGTCAAATTGCCTTCTAAATGTTTATGCTTGTACTCACAGATCTGGGCTGCTCTCAACCTTGGTCAGAGAAGCATCTTTTTTTCAGTGGGCAACAGTCAGTGGTGAGATGCACAGTTATTCAAAGTGTTGAGAACAGGAGGCTGAGTGCTCAGTCCTAAATGATAGCTGTACAAATCCCGCCACCACCAGCAGGGAATATTGTATAAGAGGAGGCAGGAAGAATGTAAGAGCTGGAGAATGAGGAAGAATGCTGGGAAAATGCTGCCTTTTGAGAGTGACATCGCTATCACAATCTTGGCAGCCGTGGTTACCTGCATAAGACCCCGTGTAAGGCCAAAGCAGCCCAAATTCCAGCATAGGTGGGATAGATGATGTCTGGACTCCACTCCACATTGGGGAGCATGTTTGACAAGGGATAGCTGTTGGGGGAGGGAGAATCATTCTTTATTGGGCAACAGTAACTGGACAAGTGGGTTTTATAAAAAAAGAGACGACTCTGGAATGGGGTGTGATGGGGCATATGAGGAAAGTTGGGCGTCAGTGGGGGCAGATATTGTATTTCATTGTACACATGTGAAATTCTAAAACAACTTAACTGACATAATTTTACACATTTATAGGGTATAATATGATAATTTCATACATTTATACAATATTTAATGATCAAATCCGGATAGTTAGCATTTCTGTTCTTCAAATATTTACTCTTTCTATCTACTAGGAGATTCAGAACTTCTTTTTTAAATGTGTATGCATGTACTGCCTGCATATATGTAAGTACACCTGTGATGTGCAGTTCCCACAGAGATCAGAAGAAGAGACTGGATTCCTTGGAAATGGAGTTACAGATGATTGTTAGCTGCCATGTGGTTGCTGCGAACCAAACTTGGGTCTGCA
Organism: Eospalax fontanierii; assembly: GCA_035773235.1. Lineage (NCBI taxonomy): Eukaryota > Metazoa > Chordata > Mammalia > Rodentia > Spalacidae > Eospalax > Eospalax fontanierii. The sequence goes on along the minus strand of CM069536.1, from coordinate 8,759,154 downwards.
AGAGCAGCCAGTGCTCTTAACCACTGAGCTACTTCTCTAGCCATTTTTCTTTTCAAGATATTCTATTATTTTTATTTAATGTGTATGAGTATATTGCCTGCATATGTTTAAGTGCACCTGTGTTGTGCAAGATGCTGCAGAGTTAGAAGAGAGAGCTGGATTTCTTTGGAACTGAAGTTATGAATGTTTGTTAGCCACCATGTGGGTGTGGGAATTGAACCTGGATCCTTGGCAAGAGCAACCAGTGCTCTTAACCATTGAGTCATCCAGCCTCCAGACCTTTTATATCTTACATTTATATATGTACATACATATGTATATGTGTATGTGTTTGTGCACACGCACACGTGCCATGGCATGCCTGTGGAGGTCAGAAGACATGTGAGAGTCAGTTCTTTTTTTCCAACATGTGGGTCACATGAATTGAACTCAGGTTGTCAGGCTTGGAAGCAAATGCCTGTCTTTGCATAACTTCTATGGAATTGTTTGGAAATTTATAATAAATTGCTATAGACTATAGTTATCTTCTTATGTTATAGAACCGTGGGACCAATTCCTCCTAATTACACCTGTATTCTGACATCTCTGTTCCCACTTCTCTTTATTCTTCCTAGCCTCTAGGAACTATTGATCTGCTTTCATTTTCTACGAGATCAACATTTTTAGCTTCCACATGTGGATGAGAACATGCAATATTACCATTTTGTGTCTGGCTTATTTCACTTAGTGCCTTCCAGTTCCATCTACGTTGCTGCAAAGGCAGACTTAATACTTTTTCATGGCCGAACTATTTCACTGTATACACATAATAGCTTTTGCACTTATGCATTTATCTATTGATGGATACCTTGGTTGGTTCCTTATCTTGGCTATTTGTCAAAAATCTCATCTAAGGGATATTTAAAGTAGATTAAGTTTCCCGTGTTCTCTCTCTTCTGCAACGTGCTTCATATAAAAATGATGCATCTTTGTGTTTTAATCTTGTTTCTGGAATTCAGAAGATATACTTCTTTGGCATTTTTACTGCAACTTGAATCTTGTCCATTTCAAAAGCGCTTCCTTATATTTTGGAGTTTCTCCAGCTTGTAGATGAGTCTTATGAATTACACTTAGCTTGGCTGCTTCTTGGTGATAAAGTGCCCCTGCAACATGCCCAGTGAGACATCTTCAAACCCAACTGTAGGCATATGTAACCTTGGGCAGAGTTCCTCTGGAGAACTAATCCCATCTGTGGTATATAAATTCATGTCAACTTCAACTACCCAATGCCATTTCTCTAACTTGAATGCATTTTTTTAGTCTAAAGATAAGGCTTCCCTACAAAGATATGGAGAAGATGATTTGAGAAGAGAGGAGTGGCACTGGAAGGGAGATGACCTGTATGGAGAAAAAGCATCAAGACCCATGAAGTTGTGGCATTGATATACACAGATAACTAGAAGGTTAGTGAGACAGAATGCCAGGCGTGGTGAGGAGAGTGATAGAGAGAATACTAGACAGGAAAGTTGGTGTCTGAGGCCTGTTCTTCAGTACTGGCTCATTGCAAGGCCCTAGTTTGACCTCCAGAGATACAACCACAGAAGAAGCATAAGTAAGATGAATGGGGAAAGAATGTGTCGAAGATGCAATAATTCTTTCTTTACCCTTTCATTTATTAATAGAATACTACCATTTGACCATTCACATGCTAGGGAACCAATAGCTCATCTAGGAAGTAAATAACAATGTCCTGTTGGCATCATTTAGTAGAGTGATACCCAGGAGAAATCAGGGACTGAGGGGCAGCAGAACTGATGGTTGCGTCTTAGAAAAGCGCTTAGATGAATGCTGGCCTCTCTCATATATCTGCTATTGGCCACGTTTTCAGTGTCATTAAACTTTTTCATCTTATAGATAATGTGAAGAGGCACTTTTATTACAAATGATGTGAAAACTTCAGAAGCTTCAGATCTTCCTTTTGTCCTCTTCTTCCCCCTAATCAATATTAATCTTCTCTTCTGAAAACATACCATCAGTTTGGGATGGATCATCTACATTTCTGTATGTATTCTCATACTTGTATTCAAATATATGCATTAACAAATATGATTTATACTTGATAGTATGTAAGGGTCAACTTTTTGTATCACTTTTAAAAATAATTTTTATTAGCATATATTCTTACACAAAAAATGATTCATTATGACACTTTAATACATGTACATCATGTACTCTGTTCCCATTAACTCCCTCGTGACATATCAGTCTTCTGTTGCTTTCTGTGGCACTTCACTAAAGCTTAGAAACATGCATACAAATATCTCACCAATACTAATATTCAAAAATAGTTTGTCTTTTGCTTATCCTTTGACAGTTTCATACATGCAAACAATGTCTTGAGCATATTGACTTCCAACTGCCCCTCCAACTCCCTCCAGGTACCCCAACATGTTCCCTTCTTCCTCTCATGTCCTTTCCTGTGTGTGTGTGTGTGTGTGTGTGTGTGTGTGTGTGTGTAAGCCATCAAGCACAATTAGTGTTGACTACTGGAATGTTAACGGATCTAGTTGTTGGCTTGATCTTGTAGAGGTCTTGTGCAGGCAGCCATAGACTAAGACCAATTCTGAGGCAGACAGAACAATATCAATGAACTCCCTAAATTCTATATTTAAAACAGAGGAACTACATAAAAAACCTAAAACCCATAGAAAACATTCCCAGATCTCCATTATAAGGCATCTCCACAACCCCAAAAATAGAAGTGACAAAAAATTACCAACTGCTCCAGCATCTGTATGTGAAGAAGAAGACAACAGTCCAAGAACCCCCAGAGCTCACCTGTCAAGCACACTGGGCCACTGTGGGAATAGCAACTAAAATGGACTGGTTTGTCCACTTCAGTTTTGGGTGGCTGAAGGGTCCAGGTTTGGTCTAAAGGAACTATAATGGTCTAGCCTCTATGAATTCTCAAAATTGACATGCCTGGGCCCTCTCCATGGAAGGGCTCTAAACAAATGAGAAACTTCTGGGAACAGAAGCAAAATTCAGCCAGGAAAGGGCAACAGGAATGAAAAATGAGAGGGCCAGGGAAAAGCGAGCTGATGAGAGTTGTCAGGAGAGCACAGAAAAGTACATCTTTAAATAACGTACAGGATCATGACATAGGCTGCACCTTGGATTTACAAAATCTATCGCGAGCCCTGTTTACATCTAAAAGTTCAGGGAAACAAAATTTGTATCTAAATCAGTCAGAAAAAGATTAAAGTCAAATGCCGTTTAAAGTTATTACTCAAAAACATAAATACAGTAGAATAATACCCCTATCTATCAGAGGAAAATGTGGTAATACTTTGGATATTCCAAGAAAGAAAATGCAAGCCAAGGACTTTATGTTCAATGATACTGACTTTCAAGTACAAAGGGATACAAATGAGCACACCTGGGAAGAGAAGGGGAAGGCCACTCTCAGGCTGTTCCTGAGGAATCCTCTAGAGAACAAGTTTTGGACAATAAAAATAACCAGACAGATATTGACAGGAAGACTGACGGTGAACACCAGAAGTCCAGGGCATTATCCACTGCACCACACAGCCACCTCTGATGCTGAACATTCCTCCTGGTCCTAAATCTAAGTGAGGCTGGCAGGAAGGCAGCGGCATGCGATGGCTTACTGATCTAAATACGCAGAACAGTACAACTAGAAAGGAGCCCAATAGACATAGCTACCTGTAGAACGAAAACCAAGTGAGGGTTGTAAGGGAGGAAGATGCATGTAATGCCAACGCTGTCTTCAATTTCCCTCTCGGTGTTTCAGGTGCACAGTATCTACACTATATGAGAGTACAATAAACAAACGGAGGGGAGCCTGCAGGTGACGTTTGCAAAAAGGAAAAAGTTAAGCTGACAAAAAAATTGGTGGTAGGATTGAATCGTACTTTCTGAGCCGTCGTGTGGTCCTAATTTCATCATAGTTGTGTGGGATTCTGGGTGAGGTGCAGGGGAAAAGTCAGGTGTGTGGGAATTGTAATTTCTTATTGTTAAACAGTTGATGTCACCCTTTGGCCCTGCTGCTTCAGACGTTTTTTAAAAAAGACTTATTTTATTTTTAATTATGTGTATGTATATCTGTGTAAGTGTGGGTCTGTACACATGAGGTCAGGTGACAACAGACATCAAAAGAGGGCGTTGGGTCCTGCAGGTGAGTTACAGATGGGTCCTCTGCACGAGCAGTTCTTAAGAACTTAGCCATTTCTCCAGCCTCTGCTCTATTAGTCTATTGTCTGCTAACTGGGGCCACATATCTCTGTGGCTCAGAGATCCCTTGCAACTATTGCAGTTTTGCTGCTTGATAGAGCACTTAAGACTGAAAGGCTTTTGCTACTTTATTTTTATTTTTAAATATTTTTTTAAAAATTTAAATATTTTTTTAAAATTTAAAAATAACACACATATTTCTTTGTGTGTTCTGGTGCATGTTTTGGAGTGTAAGTGTGGCCATGGTGTGTGTGTGTATGGAGATCAGAGGACACCTTGGGTGTTGGTCTCAATCTTCCATCTTGTTTGAGATAGTCTTTTTGTTGTGAGCTCCTGCATACTCCAAGGTAGCCGGTCCCTGCCCTTTTGGAGAGTCTTCAGTCATCTTCCATCTCACCATAGGAGCTAGGAGATTATACACAGGTGCTACCACATGTAGCTTTACATGGATTCCAGGGATCCGAACTTGGGTCCTCATGCATGTTTGGCAAGTGCATTACCCACTGAGCCATTTAGCCAGCCCTTTTGTTGTTTTAGATTCCTGTTGTTACACTGACAAGAGGGACACCAGTTCTATAGATGTCGCCCCCATTATCGCTGCTCACAAAGACTCTTAAGCTTCTCAACAATGCCAACATCCCTTTGAAGTAGAGAATCTAAAAGAAATGGATGAATTTCTAGATACATGACCTACCAAAATTAAATCAAGATGAAGTAAACCATGTAAGTAGACTCATACCCACCAGTGAGAGAGAAGCAGTGATTAAATATCTTCCACTAGAAAAAGCCCAGGACCAGATGGATACAGAACAGAATTTTACCAGATTTTCAAAGAAGAACTAATACCAATACTCCTCAAATTATTCTGTAATATAGAAAAGGAAGGAACACTTCCAAATCCTTTTTATGAAGTCAATATTATCCTGTTATCCAAACCAGAAAAAGACACAGTAACAAAAAAGAAAATTATAGGTCAATTTCTCTGATGAACATAAATGCAGAAATTCTCAGTAAAATACTTGCAAACCAACTGCAGGAGCACATCAAAAAGATTATCCACCACAATCAAGTCAGCCTCATCCAAGAAATGTGAGGATGGTACAATGGTACAAATGTGAGGATGTAAATCAATAAATATGATTCCCCACATAGCAGACTCAACAAGAGAGACCACATGATCATCTCATTAGATGCACAAAAGGTCTTCGACAAAAATCCAACATCCCTTCATGATAAAAGTCATGGAGAAGTAGAAACATAGGGATGTATTTCCACACAATAAATGCAATAAGCAACAAACCCATAGCCCACATCATGCCAAATGGAGAAAAACTCAAAGCAAATTCCCTTTAAAAGCAGAAATGAGACGAGGATGTCTACTCTCTCCATTCCTGTGTAATATAGTGCTTGAAGTCCTAGCCAGAGCAATAAGACATGCAAAAGAGATAAACGGGATATAAGTCAGAAAGGAAAGGAAAGTCTTCTTACTTGCAGATGATATGATTGTATATATAAAAGACTCTGCAGAATGTATCTCAAAATTCCTAGAGCTGATAACCACTTTCAGCAAACTATCAGAATACAAAGTTAACACTCAAAAATCAGTTGTCTTCCTGTATCCCAGCAGCAAACACACTGGGAAGGAAACCAGAGAAACAATCCCACTCATGAGAGCCTGAAGAGGAAATCTTGGAATAAACATAACCTAGAAAGTGAAAGACTTACACATTAAGAACTTGAAGATGTTGAAGAAAGAAATTGAAGAAGACCAGAATATATTCATGGCCATTCTACTAAAAGCAGAGTTGACTGCAGTCCCTCTCCAAATTCCAAAACAGTTATTCACAGAAATTTAAAAGCTAATTTTAAATTTCACATGGAAACATGAAAAACTCAGGATATCCAGAACAATCCTGAAGAAGAAAAGAAGAACTGGAGACATCATCATTCCTCATATCAAATTATACTACAGAGCTATAGGAATAAAAACAGCATGGTATTGACATAAAAGCAGACACATTAATTAATGGAATAGAATTAAAGACCTAGATTTAAATCCAAATGCTTACATCCACCTGATTTTTCACAAGGGGCCCCAAAATACACATTGGAACAAAAGACAGCATGTTTAACAAATGGTCACAGTCAAGCTGCATTTAGAATGAAACTAGATTATACTCTCTTACCCTGTACAAACACAGCTCCAAATGGATCAAGGACTTTAACAAAAGACCTGATACCCTGAATCTGATAGGCAAAAAGTTGGGTGTACTCTGGAGTTTACAGGTACAAGAAGGACTTTTTGAATAGGGCCCTGATGTCACAGGCATTTAGACCAACAACTGAAATTTGGAACCTCACAAAAATAAAAGATTTCTGTACAGCAAAGGACACTGTCACTTGAGTAAAGAGGTAGCTTACAGAAAAGGAAAAAAATCTTTACCAACCAGCTATCTGTCAGACAGAGGGTTAGTTTCTAGAATATACAGAGAACTCAGAAACGAAACAAAAAAGCAACCCAATTAAAAATTGGGACAAAAACAGACTTTTTAAAAAAACACAAATCGTTGAGAAATATTTTTAAAATGTTCAACATCTTTAGCCATGAGGGAAATGAAAATTCACACTACCCTGAGATTTCATCTTACCTTAATCAGAATGGTTAAGAGTGCCCCCGATGACAAAAAAACGAAAAGGCTGGTGAGGATGTGGAGAAAGAACCGCGGACCGCTGCAGCCATCACCAAAATCAATGTGGAGTTTCCTCACGAAGCTGTGAGTTAGTGACCCCACTATCCTGCTTCTGGACATTTAGCCAGAGGACTCTGTATGTTACTACGGAGCTCTCTCCTTCTCCGTATTCATTACTGCTCTATTCACAGCAACTAGAAAATAGAAGCAAGTCTAGATGTCCATCAACCGATAAATGATGATGAAAATGTAGTATATTCACACAATGGAACATCATCCAGCTTTTAAAAAAAATGAATTGTCGAATTCATAGATAAATGGATGGAACTGGAAGCAATCATCCTGTGTGAAGTATCCCAGACTCTGAACGACAATCATCACATGTTCTCTTTCATAAGTGCACGCAATCTTTCAATCTCTAGATATGCGTGCTTCAATTTGAAAATCCATAGAGGTCAGAAAATTAGTAAAGAGCCATTGCTGGGGGAGCTAGACATCAGAGATACAAAGGGGAAAGGTGATAATGGAGTAGGAAGGATAAATGAGACTGGAAGCTGGGAGGGAAAGGGAAAGGGTCAAGTCTGGGGAGGGATATGAGGGCAAGACCCTAGGATACCTGAAATGAGAAGGAACAAACAAACACAGAGACTTACGGCTTGGGAAGCTTTCTTGTCAAGCCGTGCCGCTTTATTTTTTCTGCTGGGTTTATATACACAAACTCGGGGAGGTGAGGGTAAAGATGCACTTACACAGGAATGTGGTAATTAACAGAGCCAGAACCCTTGCTTAGGAAACACTATCTCTCACCTTCAGAGCCCACCATGAATAACTGCTTGTATGCCAGGGGAGAAGGCACTAAGAAGAGAAACAGGGGCTTTGTGCTGAACAGGAGTGATAAAAGTGTTGTCTCTCTCAGGCCTTCCTAGCTCGTCTCGGGTGAGATTAAGAGGTGGGTGTAGGACATTCCAGTGCAGCTCAGTTCCTGCTACCAAGGCTGAATGTGCTAAATGTGCTTATCATACATGAAGGTGGCTACAGGGAGGATTTTTCCCAGGGCTAGTTTCTCTAAGATGGAGTCAGGCTGTGAGCTGGCTATTGTCTGTCCTGTGGCCTCCAACAGATAACTAACACTAGGGGCCTTTTGAAATAGTTACGTGGACGCCTACTACTATAGAAGCTTCTTAAAATATGTCCATATACAATAGAAAGATAATTTAGGAGTGACCATACAACTGGGGGATAATGTCCCTACCAGACGCTACAGTCTAGCAAATTAAAAGCCCAGTGCTGGGAATGGCTCCTTCTCTTCCTATAAAAATATGGCTATTGCCATTGCTCTTGGTTTGTCACCAGAACTTGAGGGTAAGGTCTGATTGCTGAACATACTACACATGTGAGTTGTAGAACAAACATGGAGCAATCGAGCTGGTACGGACCTGAAAGCATCATCTCTACTGACCAGCTTTCATAGTGCTGGAGGGTGCTATGCACGCTACCAGAACAGAAAAGTAATCAACAGCCTTACCCAGAAGGGAACCCAGTGAGCTACAATAATGGCTGTGTAGCAAGATCTGCACATTGATGCAATGATGGCTGAATATTATGGGAGCAACCAACCACTTTCCCACTCTTAAGCACCAAGAAGTTTTCCATTATTTTTCTATTACTCTTCTAGAGTACCCCAGTGTGCATTCATCTGTTCCTTACAGAAAATGGAAAGCACCTAATTAAACTTCTAGAGATTAAAAGAAAAAGAAAGAAAATTGGATAAGGAATTTGGGAAGTTGGGGACGAATGGTAAATACATTAAAAATACACATTGTATTCATGTATGAAATTCTCAAAGAATTAAAAAAAATTTTTTTAAATTAACACAGAAGAACACAATGCCAGATTCTTAGAGATGGTTAATCCATGAGAATGTGCTTAGCAACATGCTCACAAAAGCCTCCAGTGCTCTCAGCTTAACTTTATCTTTTTCCTTTATTCAAGATTTTCAAGCCCATTTTTTCCCCTGGCAAACTACATTATTTTAATGATCATTTCATCTTACAAATTCTTTTCTGGAGATTTTTATTACTTTCATCAGTGAAAGTTTTCAACCAAAGTGTACACATTTGCAGCATAGGCTTATCCTTAAAGTTTTGCAGCGTGTGGCCCTGGGCTCTGGCACAGAGAGGGGCCCTGAGCTCTGACCTCGGGCCCTTCAGAGGTGGGGGGACCAGCCAGCCACAACGATGTTCTCACCAGTGATGTAGCTGGCATCTGGGGAGCACAGGAAGGAAACAAGTCCCGCACAGTCCTCAGGCTGCCCCGTTCTGCATGGAGAGAGATGAGACTGAGACCACGACCCCTTCCCCTCTAGTCCTGAGCTCTCATGTGACACTGTGGAATCAAGACCCCATAGAGATGAGCAGAAAGCTACAAGAGAAGATGTATGGGCTCTTTGAGGAACCGCAGAGGCCACCCTAGGCCTCGGAGGAGCTTCACGTCCCAAAGAGGGGAAGGCAAAATGACCCGGGAGCAGCAGACTACGCCCTTCATCTTGTATTTTGGTTCTGAGATCTTGTTAATTCAGATCTACAAGGGACACTGCCTCACCTACCTCTGCATTCCGTAGAGAGTCTTCAAATTTTCCATAAGGGTAGGGTCTTCAGCAAGCTAAAAACAAACGTCAAAGGTTAATACTGCTCATGCAGGATGCAGTCACTCAGGCCTACACCATAGATGCCATCTGTGTGAAAGGTTTCAGTGGTTCACTCTGGCATGATCTTTGCAGAGAACTGATTTTGATTCTAATGTGGGTCTCAAAGACTGTGGACCAGAGCATCTGAGCAAGAGTCCAAAAGTCTGAGCCTAAGAGCTGCGGGTCTCTGCAGGGCATTGCCCGCAATGGCAGCACCCCAGCGCTCAGTGTGCAGATGGGGAGCTACCTGCCCTTGGTCCTCACCACTTGGCTGAAGTCTGTGTTGATGACTCCTGGTGCTAGGCAGTTCACACGGATGTTCTTTGGTGCCAGCTCCACTGCCAGAGTCTTGGTGAGGCCCAGTAGTGCTGTTTTGCTGACATTGTAGACCCCTAGTCGCTGAGCGCAGAAAAAGAGCAGGATGGATAGACTGGAATTGGGGTCAAGGGAGATTCATTTGTGTTTCCTGAGTTCTTCCCAGGGAACTGGTATTAGTAACATTCTGATCATCAAGTCTGGAAGACAACACCCAGAAGGGATGGCGCCATGCTCTCACTAAGCGCATTTATACAAAGTGAAAGATCTATGCCCTTGAGTAGTTCTGAGGGAGGAGCTGTTAAATGGTGATTTCCATTCACTAGATTTTCTGGATGAAATAGAGGAGAGCTTCTCATGTCTAACCAGAGCCACACATGGTCATACTTACAGGAATTGGCACATAGCCTGCCATTGAGGACACCAGGACCACTGAACCTTGTCTGGTGGGATAAAGAGGGAATACAATGTCAGACAGATATCCTGTGCATGACTGAGGAGGGAGGACGGCTGGAGGGCAGACATGAGGAGGGGCCTGGTGGAAGGATTTGTCTCATTTTCCCTGAGGTCCTCGATGATGTGTCTTAGGTCATAATGTGAGAAGCCTTCTATGTGTGGATTTTGCTTTTGCAGGAAATGATGACTAAGTATCTTGACTACAAATTACAGTTATTGAATGGTAGCAACCCCAGAAAATTTTTCTTTATCTTCTTGAATTAGTTTTGGTAAAGAATAAAAATTTTAAAAATTGTTTCCTACAACTATAGCATGTGCTTAGCACAGAGACTTACCTTTGGCATTATCATTTGCTTAATGCCTGTCTCTCGCCTTCAGTATCTCCACGGGGCCTTTGTCTTTATTTCTAACGTTGATTATTTGTACTTTCCTTCTTTTTTCCCCCTTGATCGATTTCACTAGAAATTTGTCAAAATGCTGGGTTTTTATAACCTTCTTTCTGGTTGTCTTGTTCTGTTGTATTTTGTCCCTCCCGGTTCCCTCCCTCCCTCCCTCCCTCCCTCCCTCCCTCCCTCCCTCCCTCCCTCCCTCCCTCCCTCCCTCCCTCCCTCCCTCCCTTCCTTCCTTCCTTCCTTCCTTCCTTCCTTCCTTCCTTCCTTCCTCCTTCCACAGTGCTCAGGCCCAACCCCAGGGCCTCATAGGCCCAACCCCAGGGCCTCATGCGCCCAGCAAGCCGTCTACCGGAGTCCCACCCGTCCTCGAGCCCAGTGGTTTCTGCTTTGTGTTTTTCTCTTCCTCTTTCTGTGCTTTTCTTTCTCCCCTGCACGTTTCAGCTTTAGTTAACATAAATGAGATCATACTCTGGTTGACCACTGCTGTCACTCTAGAAAGACATGCTTTTACTTTCAATGTCTGTAAAGAGAGATTAAAAAATGGGAACTTTAAGTTCAGCTCTTGAACCATGTTCATGTCATGTTACAGTTTGCTTGCCCCTCTTTGAACATGTTTTTGATTCATAGCTTTTCCCAGTGCTGTGATTACTGTAGAATCACTCCTTCTTAGCTTTATCAATAGTTGACAGAAAAATTTGCTAAATCGTATCATTGCTGTCTAATCACACTAAAAACTAATTTGATTAAAAATGATAACTCAAAGATTCCTGTGTGTGTGTGTTCAGAGAACAATCTTGTGTATTGTTCCTACATGCTATATATTTCCTTTGAGACAGGGAATCTCACTGTCCTGGTGCTCACCACATAGACCAGGATGGCTAGGAGCTCAGTGCCAAAATGACTAGTGTGCACCCCATACCTGGCTTCTTTATGTGGGCTATGTGGATCAAACTCAGATCCTCATGCTTGTGAAGTAACCACTTTTCCAACTGAGCTGTCCCTTTACTTAGTTCAAAGATTTTAGTTTTGTATTCATATTTACTGATACACGAGGATTAATATCTATCATTTAATGCTGTGACCTTTAAATCCCTCCAGTTCTTTTGTCCCATCCACCTTTAATTTCTTTTTGGATTATTTTTTCCATTTCTATGCATTTACTAGCTTGAAGATGTCCTGTTGACGTTGTGGCACTGTGCTGTTAGGATAGAAAGTAAACCAGGGTTTCTAGCTGACCAAAGTTTGTTATTTGTACCCAACTAAACAACATCAACATGAAGCTCTTTTAACAGGGCGACTCAGTGTCTGTCTTTCTGGTTTGCATATTATTTTGGTATGTTTTTGTTTTTTTCGCCCCCACAACACATCTCCTTTTGTCATAGGTGCTGTGGTTTGTTCAGATGTTGCCGTTTCTATGCCTTCCAGTCTTACTTCTACCTCAGGCTTTGCACATGGGACCATCTCATTCCTCTTGCCTGAAGTGCATCATTTACGAGGCCCACCAGTGAACATCTTCTAGTAACAGACTTTGTTTCTGTTTCTCTGAAAATACTAGAACTCTGCCCTCATTTTTGAAAGATTTATTTGATAAATATAGAATTCTAGGTTGATAATTTCTTTTTTTTCCCCATCATACAGGAAGCTCCATTTAAATCAGGTCATGAAGACGGATAATTAGGATTTTAACCAATAGATAAGAATTGATGGAAACAATTTAAATGTAATTTATTTCATGAATTCCTCTTTTATAGAAAAGGTTGAATCAATTTTATTTGCCCAGATCCTCTAATAATAGTAGTAGTAATAATATTAATGATTTTATAAGTAAACCAAGTTTAATTATTAAATTACATTTATACTACACATATACTAATCTATACTGAACGTAATATTTATTTTCAAACAATATTTATTAATTATAGCAAATAAATATAGGTATATTTTTCACTTCCTTTGGTGTTTTACGTTTTTCATGTCAGTTATATTCACAACAGGCCTACTAATCGATCATCCTTATTCTGGCATAATAGGTAAGCAAATGAAGATCTGGAGAGTTTAAATGCAAATAATGCATAGCTAGTGCTGAGCGGGAATGCAAGGCAAGTTTCTAGCCCTTCATCACAATACAGCCAGCTTTGTGAAGCCAGATTCTGCAGAAGTGCCCATGGCAGGTAACAGGAAATTAATCAGAGAAAAAATGGTTAAGCATCAGGCCTTCGATCCACATTTGAAACTAGGCATCTGTCTGCTTTTGTCGGTTTTATATATTGAACTCCTGTGGAGAGTATTCGCTGATTAAAAAAAAAGAAAAAGAAGAATCATTCTGCTAAAAACAAGTCTGCAAACCATTGTATTGGGTTGAACTATAGTAATTAGTATTTGGTCATTTTTAATCTACACAAGTGATGTTTTGAACATATGGTTCAATCTCATACCACACCATGCCTGAGTTGGAACTGGAAGGAGACTTCACGGTCATTATTAGTTGGAAGTCCTGGCTATAGTTCACAGGTGACCACTCCGGTGTAGAGAAGTGATACAGCTGGACTCAGAATGCCGGCATGGAGGAGCTGAGAGACGCTGTCCAGCTGGAAGAAGGATTTTTTTTTTTCTTTTGGCACTGGGGCCCTTATGCATGCGGAGAATGCACTCCACCTCTGAGTTACACACCCAGCTCTGGAAGAGGGGTCTTCAAGCTATATCTGCAGAGCACTTGGCCCAGATTGAGACAACCTCCACTGACTGTTTTGAGAACAGACTGAGGGCAGTGTTGACAGAGAAGACTGGCAACTCAGATCTTCAAGGAAGGCATGGTTAAGCAAGGGGAGAAGGATGCATTGCGGAATGAGATGAGATTGGTCCAGATTGGAGCACTGGAATGGAATTGGGAATGACTGATCTTAGAGTAGCTGACAATGGAAAGGTAATTATATGTGTGTGTGTGTATGTATACATATATATATATATATATATATATATATATATATATATATATATATATATAGTATATATAGTGACAGAGAGAGAGAGAGAGAATATGTGTGTATGTGTGCATATTTGAGGGAAAGAGGTTGAGACAGGGTCTCATGTAGCCCAGGCCAGCCTTGAACTCCTGTTCTTCCTGCCTCCGCCTCCCAATTGTTGGGATTATAGGCATCTACTATACCCAGCCAACAAAGGAAAGCATCGAATTACTGGATCAGTTTGATATAAAGTGAGCGAAAAAGAGCTCTTGGGACCAGTGTTCCTGCTCAAGACAAATGCCGGACTCCTTAGAACATGCTTCTGGAAATATCTCAAGTCACTGTGATCAGCAGGAAGTCAAAGCAGCAAGAGTCAGTGCCAGACCTATCTCTCAGGCGAGATGGAGCTGGCCAGCGAGCCTCCATTTCAGCCTGTGATGAGAAGGTAAGGAAGCGGACCATAGAAAAGCCGGTGATTCAGGGCTGTCAGCCCTGCGTCCTGAGCTCTTGCATTCCAAGAGAGGCCGTTTTTATTGCTGATTCCAGTACAGTTGGGGCAACTTAGACCTTCTACCTGAGAATCCTTTACCCTCCTTCCAGGAGGATCTTTGCCAGGTTTCCTGGCACTGTACAGGTATGCCCTGAGTACAATGATGGATAGGATTCTTTGTTTTTTTTTTTTTTTTTTAGGTGACCCAGAATTTCGAAAGACAAAGTCTTAGTGTCCTTGTATTGCTAGCCCAGCGGGAAGGTCTAACTCAAGCCGGACCCCTCACACTGACTTCCCTGCGCCTGTCTGCGTTGAGCAGCGGCCCTTCCCCCATTGCCCGCTCTCACCCTCTGTTCTCCATGTGGGGCAGAAGCTGGCTCAGCAACAGGGCTGGCGCCTTCACATTCACATTCAGGATCTGAAACCAGAGCAAAGGAGGAAAGGGAGAGAGGAGATGCAGTCAGTCTCGTGTTCACTGTATCAGGACCCGTCACCGTTAGAATGTGGAAATGACGCTTCTGCCAAGGGGAATTCAGGGAGGCATTTTGCAGTGAGGAGCATCTGGTTAAGCACTCCGTGGGTGGAAGATTCCGGAGTTTAGGATGCCTTTCTATATTTTCAAGGGCACTTATTCCATCTGGAACTCAGCAGTGGAATCTGGGAAAGGCTGGATTTCAGGGTTATAGCCTACAAGAGCCAGTGTTGTGACTCTTGCTGTTACCAGTTTCCTGATATATCCATACCACTTCTTGAAATACACGTCACCCCTCCATTTTCCTGAACACTATACCTCTGGCTAAGAATCAGGACTTCTTTCTCCACATCTCTGTCTTACTCAGATTCTAGCATGCTTGGGTAATCTAGAAAGGCATTCACTTCTCTGGATGGAGATTAGAACTACAACTTAGACATTCTTTCCTTGATCTCACAGATGCCGACTCTGAGTGCCTGGCCTCGCCCTGTGTCAGTGTGCTTGTGATAGGACAGTAGATGTGTGAGAGCTGAGGACCCGTCCTAGATGTGCAGGCCTACATGGAGAGAGGGTGACGACGGAGTCTCACCAGCTTGTTGCTGGCTTCCTCAGACCTTACCTTGTCCCAGATCTGCTCATCGCTCCCCAAGGTACTTCCTACCAAGGGATTAACCCCTGCCACACACACCAGGAAGTCCACACCTCCATAGTGTTCCAGGGTCTGAGGGTGAGAAGAAGACATTGAAGGCCAGACTCAAGGAGGGAAGGCAGGATTTTGTTGCACTGGGAGATCATTCTTGTTTGGTGTCCCTGGGGACATGCCTGGATCAAATCCAGAAGTGGAACAACCCCAAGCATGGATGGAAAAGTACTGCATCTCCTTCCGGAACCAGATACCGAGCTTGTGGACAAAGCTGGGGTTTTCAGCTCTATTGGACCCTCCCACAGCACAGCACTCTTGGCTCCCAGTTTCCTAACATATTCCTAACCCTATCACTGCTTGCAATTCACATCACCCCTCCATTTTCCTGAACACTATACTTCTGGCTAAGAATCAGGACTTCTTTTCCCACATCTGTGACTCACTCAGATCCTTCCCCAAGGATCTTCTAGGAGGGTCTGGCTGTGAGCAGAGTTCTTCTTCACCGGGGTGCTCAGTACCCCACCTCCCTCTGTCTTGAACATGTCCTTCCTCTGCATAGGTCTTTTCAGGGGAGGGTATGGGCTTGCCAAACAGAACCAAGATCACACAGTGACTTAGTTCCTCCAGCAAAGCTTTTCACACTTTACTGTGGTGTGTATTATTGAAGCCAAATCCCTGTGTCCCCGGCATTACCTCCCAGGCCCCTCACCGTGGCCACCAGCTGCTCCCGATCCTCAGCTTTCCCCACATGACACACAGTGCCCGTCACACACAACCCTTCCTCCTGCAATGTAGCCACTGCACGGTCCACGTTGGGCTGCTTCCTGCTGCTGATGACCACCTGGGCTCCATCCTGGGCCAGACGCCGGGCAATGGCCAAGCCAATCCTACAGGCAGAGATGAAGGGGATGTGACATTCAGCTTTGGACCAGTGCTATATTTCTTACCTTGAGGCACCAAACGAATTCTCTGCTCACTCCAGAGCAGTTAACTTTATGCTGCACTTCTGGATGGTAAGAAGAGCAGAATGGGAAAAGGGACGATGTCGCAGTCCTGGCTCCACTGGATTTCTTGTGTCCCTCATCAGATCTTGGCCTTCCCTCCTACTGAAACCACAAGGACCTCAGGGACAGAGTTCCTCTCCTCAGGCCTCTGAATCCACCGAGTACTCACAGACGCGCCTCTCGGAAGCCCGGGCAGCAGCGCTCTTGACTAACAGAGGTTGGGGGCAGAGGCTGAATCCCTCTGTCTTCCTTTGGTGGGTTACTTTGAGATTCATTCATCTCCTAGTGAGAATTTGGGCTCTTCACCTGGTAGCCTGTCTCGGGCCATGTTGGCTTTGTCACCTTTCCTTCTCAGGTGAACCACATTCTCCTCAACCTTAAACCTTGTAGGCTTTGCTTTGTGGGAAGGAGGTTAAGACAACGAGGTCATCAAAATCTAGAGATACACAGAGTTTTCAAGTTCCCAAAGGGTTGCTCTCACCCACTGGTGGATCCTGTGACCACAGCAACTTTGTTGGCCAGTCTAAGTCGACAGTTTGCCACCTTGCTTCTCATGGAGAGTGGAGCCACAGGGATTGGGAGGCTCTTCCAGCCATGGATCAGAGGCCTAAACATTGAGGTTTCTGTTTGCTCTTCTTTTTGGTGCACTTGGTTTGGGGAAGGCAATGTCTGGAAAGGTGATCACAGTTCCAATATCAGCTCCTGTAGGGAAGAAGGTGAAGTTGCATCATCTTTGAGCTAGAACAGGGATGGTCTAGGAATCACTACTGGAATTCAGTCTAGCAGAGATAGCCAACATTTGACAATGAGACGTAGTGTGATTTGCAGGTATATGGGGTTGCATTCAAAGCAATCATGGGCTGCAGGTTTGACATGTCTGGACCAACTCTAGAGCCTATGTCTCTAGCCTGTCAGTTGTTTATGAAACAAAGTCTCCTGCATTAACTGAGATGGTTTTAGCTATGTGAAACCAATGCTAACGTGTGCACATGGAGGTTCTACAAATGTTCGTTCGCAAGACTCCCTGGGATAATGAACAGCTGGTCACAGATTGGCTGTGAGAAGACCAAAGGAGCTAAGATTCACTTGAGATGGGGCTATGTGGCTCTGTGGCTGCTTGAGGGTGACAAGTTCTATGATTTTATCCCTGTAGGTCTCTCACCTCAAGCCCTGGGACGCAGCACACACCACCGAACTTGCCCTGCACTGCACCCCCCCCCCATCAAGGCTTCCCCCAGACTCTCCATTTTCATCCTAGAGGGGAGTCCTTTCTGAGCCCAGAGCTGATTTCTGTCCCCTCCATGTGTCTGTCTGTGTGGTTCCGGTGCTTACTTCTCTTGTAACATTTAGCTTCCTTCTGCCCAGTGACTGCTGCATTTCTCAGTCCCAGCAGGGAACCTGCCTGGTAGTGGCAATTCTCGGTTGCTATTCGTTGGATGAATAAAGAAATGAGCGTGGACTTGGACACAGTGGCAGGGTTTCCTAGGGTCCTCACTGGGCCACGGGTCAAATTTCTTAGTGTTGGCAAGTCAGACCTTTCCCCCAAGGCTGTGAGTTGTGTCAACTCAGGGCCGGTTTCAAAACATTTACCTCAAAGTAGCCTTACTGGACTTTTCTGTACTCAGACATTAGATGGCACCAGGCTTTGTGTACAAAGTAAACTTGTGTTTTCCTGATGTTTAAGTCACTGACCTTCTGCTCAAATCTCCATAAATCTTTAGCTATGAACTTAGCTGCATAAAGCCAATGCTCTCATTTAAGCATTTTAACTTTAGTAAATCTTAGGTAAATATCAAAGCAGACAAGTACTTTTGAAGCAAACTTTAAAGACAAATCCACAAACCCGTTTTCTCAGAATTTAACTCCTACAGTTCTCCCAGTTTGTTGTGGTTCTTTACTTCCCTCATAGCTAAAGATTTAAAAGACAGCGTGAAATTTCTTTCTCCTTTTAACTTCTTGTCAGTATCATTACAGACAATTTATTTCCAAATCTCTAGAGTTTCATCTCTCCAAGGCTCTGAAAGCTGGGCCTGAAGAAAAAGATGCATGACTGTGGTATATGTGGTAGAAGCAAAATGTGACTAACACAAGTTTTGGGGACAAAGAAGGGAAAGACATTTAATCCTGGGGCAGATGTGTCTAGATAAAACACCCAGAGGCAGGTGACACCTGGATCTACTCAGGAAAGGGTACTTCCAATATTGTGGTTTCTAGAAAAATGATGCATGCTTATAAAATATTACACAAATTTTTTGTAAAATTTAAAAATATATTGGGAAAATGTTATAAGAAGTTTAGGGAAAACTTGCAGAACACCTCTAAATGAACCTAACTTTGAAATGGATAGGATGTCATCAGTGGAAGAAACTAGGCTTTGTCTGGTGCAGCTTCTAGATGCCCCAAATCTACAGGGTCTCTGCACCTTTCTTTGTCTTGAAACTTTTACAAATTAGTGAGCTTTAGTCAGCTACTGGAATGTAATTAGTACCAACTACAGGATGCAGGTAAATATCCTGGAGAAGAGTTAACTGACTTGCCTCATCCAATGTGGAAAAAAATCAGCATTGAATCTACTAAGCCAAATTATTTTAGTATTTGGATTATATGTATGACTTTCTGAATTCACTTTTGAGTCAACTGTAGTATCTTAGTGTGAAAGCTTTTGGTGACAGAGACAAAAAAGATTTCGGTGGAGGGATGGGGCACAGAGTCTACACAGAGTGGGGCTGAGAGAGAACGTAAAGGGGAGTAATCCAGTGGGGGTGCTGCCTTTTCAAAGAGTTTATTTACAATTACTCTTTTCAAAGGACTAGGGAGAGAAGTGAGGTTAACTGCCAGATGGAAAGAGAGGAAGAGAGGGAGAAAATCAGCAGGACTGTAGGCTTGTGAGGATGACCCAGAACAGGGGGTGAGACGGCCAGTACAGGGAGAAGGGGAGTCCACCGAGGAATATGCTGTAAAAGGCAGGAGAAGACAGACTCAGGAGCTGGGGAAGGTGGCATTCAGTTAGTGGCACGTACAGTTCACCCAGAAGAGAGAAGACAGAGTAAAGGGAGGAGGGGAGGAGGCAGGAGGGAGGAGGGGAGGAGGGAGGAGGGGAAGCCTGGTTTTCTCAGGAAGGTGGAAAGTAAGGCTGTCAGCTGAGAGTGAGAGCTGGAGTTTTGCCAACAGATGAGACTGAATCCGATTATCGAGAGAGAGGGAGAGTGAATGTTAACAGGGTTTGAGGCTAGGCAGTGCTAAGGGCCCACCCAGGATCCGAATGCATGGAGCTGGACTGTATATCTCATGACATGATTTAATAGAACATGCTCTGCTGTAGCTTAGTGTGTTTACCTGGCATGTGTGAGGCCCTGGGTTCTATCCCAGGCACCCCAGAACACAGGAGCAATTACTTTGTAAGACCTTGTCTCAAGCCTCCTTCTCTCCCTTTAAAGTTCTCTCACATCAAGTGAAATTTCTATTTCTAGCTTTTTATCAATTACGTCTTGAAAAGTTTGGTAGTGCCACTAGACCAGTTCCACTTTACAGTGTGGCTTATCAAAGGTGTCTTTTGCCCTGTACTGATAACACAACCTGTGGATGAGATCTGGAAAGAATCACATGTCTTCAAATTCTGGGAGAGATAGCTTCAGTGCTGTTTTGGGCCAGGGCCACTGCTGCCTTGCACTCATAGAATTTGCCCATACATGCTTCTTGGTAAGGGTTGAAACCGAAAGGTAGGATCCTTAAAGGAAAACTGTCAACACTTCCACTGTCTATCCCACAACATTCAGAATCCAAAACATTTCAACACAGGTTCAAACATTGAATTTCTAATACCAGGCCTTGCTTTTAACCAGATTAAGTATAAGACAGAGAGATAAGACACCCTAAGGCATCAGTCATTGGAAGACACAGCCTAGTACTGACACTTAGAACAGTCTTTCGGTTGCCAAGTGGAAGCTGCTTTTCTCTCAATCAACATATCCCAGTAAAATAAGGATAAGAGAAGACCAGGACTGTCTTCCTTTTTGAATTTGCATATGAAAAGTAGACATGGAAAATGGGAGTTTACATAACTGAATAGAGATGATTTCTCAGGTAAGCATCTTTAGAAAATACACTACAGACAGTGAAGATCTGAAAGATTTTTTTTTTTAAAGGAAAATAACTTTATTTTAATTTTTTGGTCTTTTAGAGACAGGGTCTTCCTGTAGCCCCAACTCACTATATAGACTAAACTGGCCTCAGTCTCATGGAATTTTGCCTGCCTCTACCTCCCAGGCACTGGGATGAAAGGCGTGCTCCATCATGCCCAGCCTGAAAACAGCCTTATTAATATCAGCTTTACGCATCATAAAATTTAAGTGTACAGTTCAGTGATTTTTTTAAGGCAACTTTGCCAAATAGCACAGCCGTCACGTTATGAAGGTCTGAGAGCGTTTTCGTTGCTCCCCCAGGATTCTCTCACATTCTTTGTAGTTAATCTCCAGTCATATCCCAGCCCTAGGTAGCTTACGTCCTATAATTCAAATGCATTTTTATAAATTTGTCTTTTTTGAACTTTGCATATGAATGAGGAAATTGGTTTCTTAAATACATGTTTCTGCATACTTACCCACTGGGAAGCCTTGGCAGATTCACTGGCTTATAGCGTTCTTTTGCCCATGGACTGTGGCACTTGTCTCGGGCACATGGGGTTTGGGGAAGAATGTAGATACACACATATATAGATACACACATACACACATGTGTATAGATACACGCTTCCTTACCTCAGTGGAGGTTCCAGTGGCGTTTTCTGAGGCCTGGGAGCTGTAGGAGCTGTCTGGCAGGTGTCTGGGCAGCCGCCTCTCCTGTCTCTCTTTAAGTTACCCGTCACGTCACTTCCTCCTTCAGGACACACCCGTGAGAGCTCCTGCCCTCTTTCCCAGCCTCACACTGATGAACAATCAAAGTCTCAAACCAGCACCAAGCTTTTACAGGATGTTCTATGATTTTGATTTGCATTTACCTAATAAGTAAGGATGCCAAGCCTTTCTTTACAGACATGTTGACCATTTATGTCTCCTTTTAAGAAATATCTATTGTCTCTCATTTTAAAACTTATCCTTCAATGATTTCATACGTCTGGTCATGCTCACCTCACCCTTTCTTATCCCACAAACCTCACTCCTCCTCACTTCCTTGTCTGTTTCATTATGTTTTTGTTCTGTGATCTGCTGAGTTTGCCAGAGCTGCCCACATGAACAAGTGTGTGGGGCTAGCCACTGGAGCATGGGTAACCCACTAGTGGCTATACCACTTAGCCCCATGACTTCGCCACTCCAGCAACCATCAGCTGCCAACAGCTCCAGGAGATGGGAGGTTGGGTGGGAGTGGTTGGTGTTGGGGTGTGGGGAGCCCCATGATGCCGCCTCTGTCTGTAACTGTCTTTTTCATTTTAAATCAAGCTATTTGTTTATTGCTGTGAAGTTGAGTTTCTTGTTTATTTTGGCTATTAACTCCTTATCAGATAGATAGTTTGCAAATATTGTCTTTTATTCTGTAGGTTGGTTCTTTGTTCTGTTTGCTTTGCACAAGTATTTTTGAATCTTTTAATATTTAAAAAATTAGCATATAGAGTAACAGGTTTCCTAACGCCATTTCTTACATGGTTGTCTTTGGTCAATCCCCCCTGTCCCTCTACCTGGCCCCAGCCTCACCGTGCTGTTCTGGCCCCAGTATTTTCCCTTCTACCTCACACCACGCGTGTGTATTACCCTCTCTGTCTCCCCTGTGAAAGCCTCTTTTTCCCTATCTCATGAGCTCCTTTCTAGTTTTTTGGCCTCAGTCCATACACACGCCCACATAAATATATATTGTTATATGTTAACAGTGAAAGGATAAGATTCAGAGATGAGAAGGAACATTCAATATTGATTTTCTGAGCCTGGGTCACCTCACGTAATCCAGTATTTCCCAGTTCCGTTTATTTACCTGAAAACTTCATTTTTCTCCACGGCTTAATGAAAATCCATTGTCATGTGTAGCACATTTTCACGTTCTATCCACGGACATTTGGCTGATTCCATTCCCTCGATATTTCCGAAAAGAGCAGCAATGTGTATGTGCAAGTGCCTTCATGGTAGCATTTGGCATGCGTATACATCAATGAGTGGTGTTTTGGGCTTACACAGTAGATTTTGTTTTAGCTTTTTGAGAGGTCTCCATGCCTTTTAACTCGATACAGTCCCACCTGTTAATATTTGCTTTGTTGTCTGTGCTTTTGAGGTCTTATACAAAAAAAAAAATATTGCTCCTTTGTTTTCTTCAAGTACTTTCATAGTTGAGGTCTTCCATTTAAGTCCTTAATCTGTTTGAGTTGATTTTGGGAGATGGAGTCTAGTTTCATCATTTTGCATAAGATTCTACCCCATTACAGTAAAAATGGCTATTATCAAATGAGCAAAAGATAACAAATGTTGGAAAGGAGGAGGATAGGAAGCCCCTGCATGCTGTGGGTAGGAATGTATGTTAGTACAGCTGTCATGAAGCCGCATGGAGGAGGATGGAAAACAGAACCCGCTGTCCGCCAACCCCAAAGGAAATGGAATAATTATAGCAAAGAGACACCCTTACCCCCATATTGATTACGTCGCTATCCACCATAGCCAAGGCACGGAATGTTGTACATTGCAGTGCCATACACTGCTGTTATAAACCAATGAAACGTGTATGTGATATGCTCACAACTGACTGCTATTCAGCCACAAAGGATGAACCCCTGTCATTTGCAACAGTATGGATGAATTTTGAGGACATTATATTAAGTGACCTAAGTCAGACCAAGGGAGACAAATAGCACATGATCTTACTCACATGGGAAATATGAAATATCGATGTAATAAAAGCTGGAAGTAGAGTGGTGGTTTCAGGGGTGGGTGGTACAGATGCAGATGGAATGGTGAGATATTTACTAGTGTATGCAAAGTTACAGTTAGAAGGGAGAGGTTCTGATGTTTAGTGCACAAGAGGGTGATGGTACTTAGAATAAATGGTAATATGTTTCCAAATAATTGCAAGAGAAGACTTTTTAGAAGGTGGCTCTGCTTGCTAGTGTACTAGCAGTACACACTAGAAAAGGGGATTTTGACTGTTCCCAGAACAAAGAAATGACAAATGCTTAAAATGATGGCTATTCTAATTTATCCTGATTTGATCATTATATAAGTCTTCTCTGTATCAAAACTTCACACTGTACTCCATAAATACATAAAATAAGTGAAAATCAAAACCAGAAAGCAAACAAAACCCTAAGCACATTCTGTGTATTACATAGGAACCTATTTGTTATATGTCATTGCTTATTCCCACCATGCACAGTGGCCTCTGTGAACTTCTATAACAGAACTGTTGGGCTGAACACTGTATGTTGTTTATCATATCCAGGGAAGCAGAATATTGTGTGTCCATCACCAAGCTCTGGGGTGGACTCTAAACCCTTCTCTCCCTTTCATTTAAATATCAGAGTTAGTAGCATTGTAAACACTGGATGGAATAAGACTTCACTTACACAGAGAAAACATGGGGCAAGATCAGCTTTAATAGTGTGCATCAGTGCCCTGCCCCCTTAGCAGAACCACTTGGCAGCCAGTGCCATTTCATATGACTGCAAGATGGCCTTTCTATGTCCCCATAGAAGGAAAGGGAAATTACAGGTGGAAAATAAATCAGTGACTTTGGCCAGGTGCCATGTGATGCACACACTGTAAAGAAGTGTTTCTTCTAGTCAAAGACTTGTTTTTATGTGGTCAAGCTGTGGAACGACTGGGTATATAAGATGGTCTCTCCTAACATACTGTGATCATCAGCCCTGGGGACTCTTGTTCTCTTTCAGGTACTTTGTGTTAACAGGTAAGACTCTCAGTTCTGTTGTCCAAGTCACAAACCCTCAAGGTCATCAAAGATTTGTCTTCTGTTTTATTTGACATCTGGTTGCAACCATTGCTGTCTACACTGTATCTGCTGTCTCTTGGCTGAGCTCTGCTCCTGCGGTGTTTCGTTGGAGCACACAATGTCTTGTCTGCAGTGTGACTCCAGCACCTTTCCTGCTCTTACTTCTGAATCAAGCTATACTGGTCTTTCCAAGGTGAAAAGCTGATCAAGTTCATCTCACTGCTAAAATTCAGCAATGGCTCTCCATTGGATTTCATGATGTATTCTTTGGTTTCTCATCCTGAGATTTAACAGATCTATTCCTGACCATCTCTACAGTCTCCTCTTCCTTTACTTTCATGAGCTCCTTTTATCAAAAACATAAGAGCTGTCTGCACTTCATGCTTGCATCATGCCCTGTCACCTGGGATTTTTCCTCTTTCCCAAGACTCTGAAAAGTCATTGGAAGTTTCCTTCTGCAAAGAAGCCTCATTACATTTATCTACTTGGTTTCACATGTCTGTCTCTCCTGTCAAACTCCAAGTCTCATTCTTTCTCCATTTGCTACTCCAAACTAGGCTAAAAATACTTTAAGGACAGGGTCAGTATTTTATATTTCTCTAGACTTCTCCACAGTCAATTTTCACACAATAGTCATTTCTTACTTGGGATTTCTTGGTTTTGTTTCAAAAAACTACATCTGTCCTAACATCTTTGGAGATATCTTGAGTATCTTATTGGTCCATGAAGATGGTTCACTGAGGGAGTCAAAGGGGAGGTTTGCTTGGAGTAGAAGGCCTGCAACATAGATGCTTGTTCTGTGTTGAAATAAGCTTCTTTCCTCTTAAAGAGCAATTTGGAGAAGTTGGTCTATTATTAATAAGTTCATTTTGTGTGTGTGTGTGTGTGTGTGTGTGTGTATTTTACTAAGGATTAAATCTAAGACCTCACATATGCTAGGTAAACACTCTTCCCCTCAGCTATACCCTCAGCTGGTATGGTGTTGGTGGTGGTGGTGATGGCGGCAATGGTGTGTGCATTTGCACGGAATCTAGAGTTGACAACAAATGTCTTTCTTAGTTGTTCTCCTCCTTATTTTTTGAGACAAGACTTAGAACTCATCAATTTCTCTAGGCTAGCTGTCAAATGGGCTCCAAGATCCTTCTCTCTTTTCTCCACTGCCAAAGCATTGGGGTTAAAGACATGTGAAACCATGATCAACTTTTACATGGGTACCAGGGATTATAATTCAAAGTCCTCATGTTTACACAACGGCACTTTACTGACTGAGACATCTCCCCAGTCCCTATTTTTTATTTTGAGACAGGGCCTCCCTAAGTTAACCAGGCTGGCCTTCAACTTGGAAGACTTCTAGCCTCAGCCTCCCAAATATCTATGATTACAGACTTGTACCACCAGACCTAAAGTTCATCATTCTAAAACCTATTGAGTTGATGCTATTATCTCCATTTTACAGAGAAGGAAACTGAGTCATAAAGAAGTTGAATGGCTTGGCCAACCAATATAATCATTAGTCACCAATCCTAAGATTTGTCTCCAAGACTGTGTTTTCTATTTCTAAGTCATATTTTTAAAGGACCTGTCATTTCATGGACAAAATGTTGTGAACTTAAAGTTGAATAATTTTAAAGACTGAAGCTGGAGCACTGTTAGGTGGGTTACCATGACCCAGAGCACTGAATTCTTTCCACACTTCCCGTAGAAATGAAACTAACCTTTCCCTGAGGTCACACGCGTGGCCAATAAAGTCAGCCCCCTCCCTTGGCTTCTTGGTGTCTCCTCCGACGTCCCCGCAGTCAGGCTAGTCTGGCCTGTGGAACCCCGTCCCTCATCTAACTTCTGATAGAATCCCTGGCTGCATAGCTGCTTGCTGGTGCTCTCATTCCATAGAGACAACTGAAGTTCTTCCCCAATAAACTGTCTTTTCCCACAATGGAGTGGTTTCTTTCTGTGGCTTCAGACACTTGCAAACACCACTTTAACTCCAGAGTACCTGGTCTGCCTTCAGGTGCCTTCTCTTTTCCACCTGCACTATTCTGTAAAGGGCTTCAGTACCAGTTTTCTGGTCTCCATTCCAAAGTCCTTGGTATGTGATACTCCTTTTCTCTCTCAGAAACTACAAGTCTAAAATTTGCTAGAGGCAGGTTTCCATTGACAGTTTTAGAGTCAGACTTAACTGTAGGAAAATGATTCGTCTTTCTACACAAGGCAGTTTCTTTCCAAATTATATTTTATCCATGGCTGTAAGTCCACACATGCTTTCCTGATGAAAACTGGTTTGCCCCTTTGATAATGTAGCTGGCAGTAGAATCTAGTCATACATACAAATATTTGCTTTTTAAAAATTATTATATTTGGAATAAATAATACTATGCTCAGATCTGGAAGATGAAACTTGTTTTTCTAGTCTGAGGAAAGAACCACTTTATCTTTCAGCAGAAAATTAATGCATACATATACATAACCTGTTCACATGCATATGCCCGGACACATGTATAAGAAACGTTTTGATAACAACTACACAGATGCTGGGTGTATTGCTATTATTCTAACATTTTGTATGCAGTGGCTGTATTGGGTGGTTATTTTCTTAAAATTATCTGCATTTCAATAGCCTTTAATGAGCTGTTCTTTCTTTTCACTTCTCTTCCTGTCTCTCTCCACAAGAAGGAAACAATGTCCATGACACACTCTTCTGAAACTTCTGTGACCCAATATAAGGAGACTTTCCTACATCCACCATGTCTCCTATTCCCTGATGTCTTAGAATTCTGTTCTAACACTAGCCTGCAAGTACAGACCCTGCAGGTTTAAGGTTCAGTCCGGCAGGCCTGCCTCCTACTTTAGATACCAATTGCAAGTGGCAGGCACCCAGATTCCCCACACATCTGTCTGCATGGCTAAAATGAGAATTCCTACCACAACTCCTACCTTAAGTTTTAGGACTTTGCATTGATAGACAAATAATTTAGGGAGACGTGTTTACCAGGTTATTAGCAAGAATATGGTAAAAGACACAGGACAACAGCCAGAGGGAGGGGCACCTGCAGTGAGGTCTGAGTGCCCTGAGTACAGGAGCTCTGTCTCCATGGAACTGGAGTGGGCAGCTCTCCCCTCCTGGTCTTCCCGACCTGGAAGTGTTCATGACTGGAAGTCCCTGGACCCTGCTTTCATCAATTAATAATACTTGATTATTAATTTAACCCGAAGCTCTTTTCTCCTTCCTGAGAAAGGCAGATGAGGCTGAAAATAATAAATTTCTAAATATGATTTGTTTTTCTTGTGAGTCATCCACCATACCCAAGATCCCAGCAAAAGTTACATGGAGGAAAACATGCTCAGCATCTTTATTAGCTAGGGAATTACAAAGCTTTAGAATCTCTGGACAAGAACTGCAAAGAAAACTAAATGGAACATTTCTTATGTAACACAATATCATAAACACATAATCAACTAGAAACTCATATATCTAACTGGATATGTTTATATAAAGGTACTTACACATCATATGCCATTTTATAACTTGATTAGTTCATATGAATTTGTCTCAGAGATCCCTTGGACAGCATGAAATATATTTTATTGAACAGCAATTCTGCAGCTTCAGATTGAAGGCATTCATGAAAATATAGTGAGACTCCCCATCATAGTTCAATCTTACAGTGAAGATGATGCCCGTGTGGTCTTTGGAGCTCAAGCTGTACAAGCGATTTCATAGTTCTGCCATTTGAGTGGCCCTGGTATGGTGGTCAGTTGAACTTTGCTCTTCAGAATCCTCAGAGATTAGAAGATGAGGAGACGAGAGCACAGAGACCCGGCACACTGGCTCAGGGGTAGGCGTTTCTGTGGCGGCCATTCTCAGTCTTTCCTCCATGAAGGAGGACTTGAAATGATGTTTAAGTCTCAAGCCATCCCTGCACATGTAAGCCCTGGTTCATGACCCCAATAGTGAGGTATGGGTTTGACAACTCATCACTGTCAGTTTTTGGGTAGGGAATATTTGTATGTGAATTTGTGGCCAACTTAGTCTATTCTTTTTGTGTGGTTTCCCGTCCCCACAAAGGATACCTCTTATTTTAAAGTGGGAGTGTTAGCGAAGGGACTTCAGGTTTTCCTTTTAAAAATTCTAGTTGATTTTCAAAAACTTTTACCATGAAAACCTAAACTCCTGCCACGCATTCAAACTACCAGACCTGTTCTGTACATGGTATACGCCCTTCGTAAGAGTAAATATTTCTCCTATAGAAAGCTAACAGGATTGATTGCTCCAGCCAATTTGTCTTGCATAGAATCAGTGGACTAAAGATTAGGTAACCTTTCTTGAAATTATTCTTTTTCACTCCTCTTCATAAATTTTAAAAACTTTTAGGTCAAGCATCATACATTTCCCTTAAATATCTGGCTAAGAAAAAAATAGGATTGAATTTTTGAAAGGTCAGCTTGGTAGATTTATTTAAATTAGAGCTATAAATTTACTTCAACTAATGTTATTTATTATGTGAAAAAAATTGGCAGTATTTAAAATAAAGCAATTAATCACAAACTAAAGCAATATGAATAAAAGACAGTAAAATTTCATTAGTGGAATGAGTGGGCTTATCAAAAGGTAAAACTACCATAATTTGAAGATATTAATTGATTTGATTTGTGATTCTAAAATTGGTCAACACTTTATTCCATGAGATATAGTAAGTGACTCAAAAAGCAGGAGGAGATTGCTGGGCCAATTATCATAGCAAATCTGTGAGTCCGTGAATCCGTGAGACACTGACCATATTGTTAGAGTTGGCAGGACCTGGATAGTCAGCTGACAGGAAGAACTTAGAGAAGAAGGTGTTGGAACAGGAGCAGGCCCACACTGGAAATCAAGAAATTGGACATGAGTACTCTATTTTCATCAATGACTGCAAAGACTTCAACGTCTACACCGTTCTCCTCAGGGTGGAGGGGGCAGCAGAGACATCCTCTCAGTAGAAGGAAGCCTCTAGGGTGCCATGCACATATGTGGCATTCTCCTGGTCCCACAGCTAGTGCAAGGGGTGGAGCACTCAAGACAGTTTATGGCCCTATGCCTGGGCAGAAAAGGCCAAGGCCAGAGCGAGTGTAGAAAAATGACCATTTAAAGCTATTGTCCAGGCTTTAGAGGTCCTAGCTCATGCTGTTACCCAGAACTGAGGGGCCAGTGTCGTCTACTTACCTCCTTTCAGGCCAAGCATATACAGAAGACCTGTGAGACCTGGGTTGTGATAGTGAGCTGGTAACTTGCTGAACATGAAAGAAAGACCCGGGCGTATGAGAGCCATTGGCTGTGTAGCTTCAAGCATGTAAGACAGCAGTGCAGACAGCAGCGTTGCTGATGACATCATCTCAGGTCCCAAAAAGAAGGTCATGATGAGAGCCAGCAAGGTGGCGCGCCGCAGTGGGGGAGTCGGGGCAAGGCAACTTCAGTAGGCGTGGGCAGCTCGGTAGCATCTCCTGGATTGCCCCACTCACTGCCATTTGCCCTTCGCTTTTGCTGTCTTGCCCTCAGTGAAGTGTTAGCTTGCAGGCTTTGCCTTGGGTTCAGCTTTCCAAGGACCCAACAAGACCGAGTACAGCAACTGAGGCTGGATTCGCAACATAAAGGCAGAATAGAGTTGCCGCCCTTCGATTCTCTTCTGTTCTGTTCCGTTTGGTTGTGTTCTGTTGTGGCTGTTCTCTGTGTGCTTTAGACCCTAGGAGGGGAAGACGCTAGATGGGCAGTGGTCTTTTACCCTGAAGGGCCAGGCTTGAACTGGGAGACCAGCCCAGACAGGCTCAGTCCAGCCAGGGTACAGAGGTTCTGACTGCTTCAGCAGAGACAAGGATCAGCAAGAACCCTTTCTCTTGGTTATACCCAGGAGAGAAAACTGAGGCTGGCAACTCAGATAGAACCTCCCAACCAAGTTAAAAGACAAGTTGGAGTCTACAATTGTTAACCACATTGTCTCAGACATGGGCAAGGCACAGTTAGATCAGTGTATAAGGGAGAGAGAGTTGTTTCCTGCTAACAGAACAGATTTGCCTGAACCCTGCTCCCTGAATCACTGCAGTTGGCAGGCAGATTGAGGCTGTTTGCTGATATGGGAAATTTGAAGGCACAGGGCCAGGACCTCAGGCATAACTGCTCTTTTTCGTTTTTGACCTAGACTGGCCTCTGATTGTATTCTCCTTAAATCTGATTTGGAAGCACCAAGTGTGTAAGAATTTAAACAAATTTTGGCCTTTCCCTTCAGTTTAGTTGAGTTCAATTCAGATTAATGTTTGTTAAGAGACTGTCCTGAGGCGATCAAGTTCTTACAGGTATGGTAGCCAGGTATGGCTCATATGGCAGGAGAGATGGGGGAGGAACGGGAAGGAAGGAAGGGACTTAGGGACCCCGGGGGAGGTAAGTAAGCACCACTGCTCCCCAGTGCAAGCTCACTGAGGAACAAGAGTAACTCTCAGGAGGGCTAGGGAGCTGGAGAGAGCTGACTTTGTGGTATGTCATCCACAAAAGCAATGCACAGAAAGGGACTGATGCTAGACAGGCTGACCAGGCTCTAGTGGATGAACTCACAATGGAGAACATCTGGGGACACAAACTTGACTAAACAGGCCTTAATATATATGACAGAATGTATGCAATTTGGCAGGGGAGGCGATGGGACGGGGCAGATAGGGAGGGGGGTCTGTATATGATCAAGATGTATTATAAGAAGTGCATAAAAATTCTATACACACACACAGAGTTTTTAAAAAAGATACAAAAATGCTGGTCTAGGGCCTTTTGGCTGCCTCCACCTAGCTCTCCTGTGAAGAGCTTTAACTTGCTTGGTCCACCTGGATTCCTCTTCCTTCTTCCCCTAGCCTCTTTGCTGCCATCTCCCAGTCTGTCCCAGACAGGACTTAGAGATGAGAGAGAAAGCTCCTGCCCATTCAGGACCTTGTTTGTTTGAATCTGAGTTTTGAAGAGTCTGGGTACTTCCAGGTCCCACAGGAAGAGAGACTATGCCATATGGGAATTGTGTGCCAGATTAATATTTGAGCCTTCTATCAACATCTGAGAAGGAAATAAAAGCTGGCTGAAACATTCAGTCACAGCATCTGCTTGGACTTCATTTGCCCCAAGGTTACTGTCCACAGGATTCTTTCCTAATATGCAAGAGGCACGGGGTTTTGATGGCATCCTGTGTGACTCCCACACTTCATCAGGTATCTGTTTAACCTGTTTTTAATGGATTGGCACTGTCAACTAAGCGTCTTTCCTGGCCCTTTCTCTTCTCTGCATTGCAGTGGAGCCGGGAACCTCACTACCCAAGGTCACTTTCCTATATGACTTTTGGTTGGAATCTGCCAATTAAAGGTATTCACAGGGCGCTTGGAAGGCAGAAGGAGTCAGCATTCCCGCTGCCAGTTGTGAACAGATGCTTGGACATACATATGCATATGATGTGCTCCAGCCTTTGGGCAACCTCCTGAGAATCACCTGTCTTGGTATTGTGGGCAGCTGGGCTTGTCAGCAACTTTCCCGGAACTCAGCCTCTTCTGATTTTATGAAGCAGCAGTTTCTATTGTTCCCTTAACACTTCTAGCTGCTGTTGAAGCTTTTGAATCCCTGTATTAAAACCCTTTCTCCCTGGAATAAAGAAGTGCATCTCTTACTGGGTGAGCCCTGATTGATGGAACAGTGCTGACCATACCCTCCCTTCTCCTTTCTTGTGATGGTCAGAGAGGTGCTACTGGTTACGGCTGGGAATGAGAACACCCAGCAAATGCATTATGGAGGACCAGGCTGCTTCTTACTAAGTCCTTCCGCTCTGTGGTCAGAGACCCTTGCTGGGCTATGACAGTCATCCCTAGGGAAGCAGGGCAAGTGGGGCTATTTTTATGTCCTTCCCTCTTATAGTCTTCTGCTTCCTAGAGCTCATGAGGAATTTAAGACTGGCTGGCAAGCTTGAAAGGGGGAGAGGCTCATGAGTACCGATACAAATATATATATAGTTTGGAAGGGTAAGGGCGGAGGATGGATCTGGTAAGAGTTAGGGGGGGAGTTAGGAGTAAGTCTGACCAAAACACATTGCATGTATGTATGGAATTCTCAAAGAATTAGTAAAAAAATGTTAAACAAAAAGACTGGCTGACTAATGCTTGCTCTGGCTGTAGCTGAAGATGATTTCAACGAATGACACTAAACGAAAGAGGCAGATCTCCCCTCTTCATCTTTGTGCCATGTGGGGGGCTGCTTCCTCAAGAACTCTGATGAGAGTGTATGTATCACATAGAGAACTCTTGTCCATTATCACAGACATTTCCTTAGTTTTTAGCAAAGCACTGAGCTCATAATCCCTTAGGGAAGTTGGTTATTTGGACCAGTAGAAACTAGAACAATGTGGGGATGCAGATCCCTGAGTGCATGCCAGCCTTTTTTAGGAGGACCATTGTAGGCCACCCTTCTGGCATCCCAAGGAAAAACCGTTCAGTCTTTAAAAGGAAGGAGATTCAGCAATGTGGTACAACATGGATGAATCCTGAGGACATTGTGTAAAGTTAAATAAGTCAGTCACAAAATGACAATACTGCACAGCTCCATTTACATGCTAGAATAGTCTTTGTCATTGAGACATAACTCCATGATGCGCTTCATTTCTGAGTATATTCCTCAGAAATACTGAGGGCACAGTAATTAGAATGACCAGATTCAGCAAACACAAATACAGAACCAGTAAAATTTGAATTTCAAGTGAATTCATTTTCTATTTTACCCATTTCTCTTTTTATTTTTTCAGGGACACTGTGTGCAATACATGTATTTTTAAAGACTTATATATACAAAATATTCAAAGAATTCTTACAATTCAACGGTAGAAAACAATCAGATTGAAAATGTGCCAAAGACCTCAACAGACACCTCAACAAAGAAGAGAAGCAGATGACAGAGAAGCATATGGAAAGATGCTCCACACCACAAGCCATCAGGACAGCAACCAGACGCCCCTTGCTGCACACAGAGCAGAATGCTGTGGTGGTCGGAATGCGAGGCGTCCCCCTTAGGCCCGTGTGTCTGGACACTTGGCCTCAGCTGGCAGTGCTGCTGGGGAGGTCATGGGCCTGTAGAAGACGCTGCCTTGCTGGAGGAAGTATGTCTCTGGGGGTGGGCTTTGAGGGTTTATAGCCTTGCTCCACTTCCTGTTCTCTCCTCTTCCTCTGTGGGATGAGAACATGATCAGCCAGCTTCCTGCTCCCGCTGCCGTGCCTACACCTTCTCTGCCACGATGGTCCATCCCTCAGGAACTAAAAGCCAAAATAAAACTTTTCCTCCCTCAGTTGCTTTTGGTCATGATATTTTATTGCAGTAACAGAAAATTAACTGATACAAATTGCTAGAATGCAGAGCAGTGGGCTGCAGCAAACCCTGGCAGGCTGCTGAACAGCAGGCACTCTGAGTCACTGCTGGTGGGGAGGCAAAATGCAGCATTCTGAAAGAGAGTCTGGTGGCTTTAAAATTTTATGTATTTGTTATTATATGTGTATAAGTGTTTTGCCCACATGTATGTAAATACACTTGTGCATGCAGTGTCCATGGAAGTCAGAAGAGGGCGTCGAATCTCCTGGAACTAGAGTTATGTACAGTTGTTAGCTGCCATGTGGGTGCTGGGAACAAATCCAGGTCCTCTGCAAGAGCAGCCAGTGCCCTTAACCACGGAGCCATCTCTCTAGTTCCAGAATTTGGTGATTTCCTATAAAACTAAAAAATGCTTTAACCATATGATCCAGCAATAATCATCCATTTCAATTACATTCCATAATCTTATACGTGGATGTTTTTAGTAGGTGAGGGAATAAAATTATGCATATCCAGGCAATGGACTATTATTTCCTTAAAGAAGATAGCATTGCTCTGATGTATCAGTGTAGGCTTTTCAGTGTTTAACAATTGTCCTCTGGTGGGGAATGGTTATGTGTGGGAACCAGAGTTCATGAGGAATCTTCTGTCTTCCTCTGAATCTTGTAATGAACCTAAAACTGCTATAAAAAGTTGAAAGCCTTTTTTTTTTTTAAAGCACACAACACAGTAAAGAGAAACTGAATAGAGACCAAATACATTAGTTTTATGGCCTATTAGTGACTGAGACCTACTGCAGAGCTATCTTTAAAGTAATGGAAGAGATAACCTCTTAATGTGTTTAATATATAACATAAAGTGATAATTAAAGGTTTTAAAAAGTACTAAATTCTTAAAAAGTGGCATAGTGTTAGGATAAGTAACAGAAAGGGTGATTATATCCCCAACCTTTAGAGTTAAAGGGCTCCAGATCTGAGGATTTAAATTTAAGAAATGGGAGAAAAATAGAAGTAGGATTTGAGTGATACCAGCAGGAAATATGTCGATACCCTAATGATGTCATTTGACAAGTTCTATTGAAAATAGTTGGGTATATTCCCGAATCAGGGAACCTAAAATGTCCAATTCCCAGACAGTAGTATCTCCAGCTCACTGTGGACAACAGTGTCTTCTAAAATTAATTGTATTTCACATAATTTTAATGGCAAGGTAGTACCCAAACACATTCTTGTCATAAAATTGAAATTATACATAGAAAAATTTCCTTTAACGTTGTTGTACCTCTGTAATTGCAGTGAGCTTTCAAGAACTATTTAAATGGATGGGTGTGGGGATGCACAGCTTTAACCCCATCACTTGGGAGGCAGAGGCAGGAGGATCTCTGAGAGATTGAGGTCAGCCTGATCTACAGAGTTCCAGGGTAGCTGTGACTACAGGGAGACCCTGTCTTGAACTGCCTCTCCTGCCAAAAAAAGCTGTTTAACTATTAGCACACCAACAGACTTTTCCTCATGAGTTTATGTTGAGCCAGAAATTCAAATATGTACCAGCATGTAGGGAGCATGTGGAAATGTAACTGGTGCTGTGATTGGCATTTTGTTCTGTAACTTGCATTTTATACCTCAGTACACCAGAGATTTGCCTACATTAGTATACACAGCTCATTCTTTTAAAGCTAATAATCGAATTTTGGATTTAGGAATGCTGTTTAATGAATATGTTTTCATGTACTCCTTCTGTATTTGGCTTCAGTTCCCCCTTCCTGCCTTCTTTTGGGTTATTTTGAGTATTTCTATAACTTTCTAATTTATTGTGGTTTTCACTATGTCATTTTGTATAGTTTTGTTAAGGGTTTTAATATTTATTTGTGCATGTGCGTGTGTGTGTATCTATGTATGTGCACACATCTGAATGTCCCATGCTGTAAGTGTGCAGGTCAGAGAAGAACTTGCAGGAGTTAGGTCTCTTCTTGCAGGTACTAAGGATTGAACTAAAGTTTTCAGGTTTGGTAGCAAGTGCCTTTATCTGTTAAGCCATCCCATCATGCCTGCTTTATATGTTTTTTGCTGGTTGCTCTAGGAATGCATAATTTGCACTGTGGAGTTAAAGTCAGTATTTTAGCACTTTAACTGGAATGTGGAACCCTTAGCATCTTCCAGGACTCCTTATCCTCTCCTTGCTATTGTGTCATGTATTAATTGTATGTACGTGGAGACAGCTCAGCACCCCTGTGGTTTGGTCCTTTAACCATCAAATCATCAAACTTACTTTAAAAATCTCAAGAGTAGTGTATTATTTTTACGCAGTATTTATCATTTCCATTGCTCCTATTTCATTCATGATTTTCCAAGTCTCCTGCATCATTTTTCATCTGCTGGAAGAATGTCACTTAGTGATTCTCTTAAAACACTGGCTGGCTCTGAAGTGTCTTAGTTTCCCAGAATCTGAGGCAGTCTGTTGTGCCTTCATATCTGAAGGATCGTCTCACTGTGTGGAACTTTGGATTGACAGGTCTTTTTTTCCAGCACTTACACAATGTGTTTCACTTTCTGGGTCATGTGATTGTCCCCACAGGGGCCATGTTTCTACTCTGGCTGCTTTCAAGGTATGTCTTTAGTTTATAGCAGCTGATTCTGACGCGCTCGGTGCACCCGGCCCCTTACCTTACCTTCTCCTTCCTCTCACTCTCCCCTCTCTTTCCTTCTTTTGCCCAGGCGAGCCTCAAACTCATGGCAGTCCTCCTAAATGCTGAAATTTTCTGAGTAAGCCACCATGCCCAGCTGGGTAGCTTGCTTTGTTAGCTTTCTTACTGAGAATTCTCTCACTTTTTCAAATCTACAGAATCATGTTTCTGGTGAAACTGAGTAACTTTTCATCATTATTTCTTTAAACTTTCTTTGGGCATCAACATCATTTATCATTTTCTTCTGGGCCTATCTTTAAACCCACTCTTTGTTCAGTGATTACCACATGTTCTTGAGTCCATCCAGTGAGTTTTAAATTTCATTTACACAGTTCTAAAGTCCAGGGCCCGGGGCATATTTGTACAGGCAGGAACAACCCCTGCTCCCAACTGTGCTCCCTTTCCAAAATATCTAAACTACTAGTATAGCTTATATTTGGCCATTTCCATCTTAAAATAGTTCCATCAAATTTCGTAAAAATTCTGCTGTGCTTCAGTTGAGATTGCACTGAAGTCATAGGCTAAAATGGAGAGTGATTGATGACCTTACCATGCTCGGCTTCCTCCAGATAACAAGTAGCTGTGTACCATCACGTTTTCTTCTGTATCCTCTGAAAACTTTACAAATCTCCAAAAAGGCATATAAAAGTATCTCTGAAGTAGGATGGGTCCTTTGGGTGTATGCCAAGGAGTGATATAACTGGATCAGGTGGTAGGGTCATTTTCAGTTTTTAGAGAGTGCTCCACACTGCTTTTTGTAGTGCTTGCACAAGTGTGCACTCCCACCAGCAGTCAACAAGCATTCTCCTTTTCCTACATCCTGGAGAGGATGTAGTATCATTTGTTCTTTTGATCGCAGTCAGTCTGATTGGGGTAAGATGAAATCCTAAAGTGGTTTTTATCTGAATTTCCCTAATTACTAAGGATGTTGAAAACTTTTAAAAGTGTTTTTAGCCATCTTTATTTCTCCTTTTGAGAGCTGTCCAAAAACATAGCCTACCTTTTAATTGAGTCATTTGCTTTCTTGACTCTTTGTTTTCGAGTTCTTTATGTACTCTGGATATTAATCCTCTGTCAGGTGTGTAGCTGGTGAAGATTCCTTGGTTGTTTTTTTTTTTTTTTTTTTGCTGTGCAGAAGCTTTTTGGTTTAATGAGGTCCCACTTGTTGCTTGTTGATTTTAATTCCTGTCCTGAGCAACTGCTGTCTGATTTAGAAAGTCCTTTCCTGCACCTATATCCCATAGGATAACACTTATATTTTCTTCTAACAGTTTCAGGGTTTCACATTGAAGTATTTTATCCACTTGGAGTTGACTTTTGTACAGGGTGAAAGCTAGTTTCATCCTTCTGCAGGTGGAGATCTAATTTTGCCAGCACCATTTGTTGAAGATGCTGTCTTTCCTTCAGTGTGTGTTCTTCGCACCTTTGTCAAATATCAGGTGACTTAAACTGCATGCACTCATGTTTGGTCTTCAGGTATGTTCCATTGATCTGTGTGTCTATTTTATGCCAGTTACCATGTTGTTTTTAGGGCTGTAGTTCTGTAATACAGTTTGAGATGTGGTATGATAATCTCCCCAGCACTACTCTCTGTGTGCAGGATTGCTTTGGCTATCAGGCGTCTTTTGTGATTCCATATGAATTTCAGGATTTTTTTTTTCTGATTCTATGAAGAATGTCATGGAGATTTTTATAGGGATTGCATTGAATCTATATGTTGTTTTTGGTAGGGTGGCCATTTTCACAATATTAATTATTCTAATCCATGAGCCCAGGATATCTATCCTTTCATCTTCTGGTATCTTCCTCAGTCTCTTTCTTCAAAGATTTAAAATTTTCATTGTAGAGATCTTTAATGTCTTTGGTCAACTTTATTCCTAGATATTTTATTTTACTTGAGGCTACTGTGAATGGGAGGGGTTTTTTTGTACTCTTTCTCTGATTGCTTGTTATTGATATACAAAAAGGTTACAGATTTTTATAGATTGATTTTGTAACCTGTCACTTTCCTAAAAATGTTAATCATTTCTAGGAGTTTTCTGGTAGAATTTTTGGATCTCTTACACATAATAGATCATCTGCAAATAGGGATAACTTGACATTTTCTTTTCCAATTAGTACTTGTTCTAATTTCCTTTCAATCACTGTCACAAAACATTCTGACCAATACCAGTTTGAGGAGGAAAGGGTTTATTTGGCTTATCTCTCCCAGATTATAGTTAATCACTGAAGGGGAGCCCAAGGTAGGAACTCAGGACAGGAACCTGGAGGCAGGAGCTGAAGCACAGGCCATGGAGGAACGCTACTTACTGGCTTGCTCCCATGGTCGGGCCTCAGCCTGCTGTCTTATATAATACAGGTCTATCTGTCTAGGGGCGGCACCACCCACAGTGGTCTGAACCCTCCTACACCACTCAACAATCAGGAAAATGCCCCACAGACGTGGTCAAAGACAAGTCCAACGGAGGCAATTCCCCAGTCGGGGCTCCCTCTACCCACGTGTGTCAAGTTGACAAGTAAATCTATCCAGCACAGTACTCCTTTAATTTCTTTCTTTTGTCTTACTGCTCTAGCGAGTTTCATGCACTATATTAAATAGGAATGGAGATAGTGGACAGCCTTGTCTGGCTCCTGATTTTAACGAAAATGTTTCCATTTTTTCTCATTCTAATCTCCATTTTTTTGGTGTGTGTGTAGCTTTAATTATGTTTGGGTATGTTCCCTCCAGTCCAATTCCAGTTAGGACTTTTAACATAAGTGAATGTTAAATTTTGTCAAAGGCCTTTTCTACATCTATTGAGATGACCATGTGATATCTGTCTTTGAGTCCATTTATATGATTTATGACATTTATTGACTTACATGTTGTATGGTAAATACGGGGTTCTCCCTGAGGTTTTTTTTTTTTTCCTATTGGTTCATTCGGTGGCAAGTCCTGCCCTCTGACCAATAAGGGGGCAGGAAGGTGGGGAGAAAGGGGAGACAACAGGGCAGCGAGTCCTGGGATGGGGCACGGATTGAATCCAGGTGGGAAGAAAAATGCCCGGCCCCAGGCCCACATGGAAGGCCCGGGCTCAGAAGGCAGCATTCCAAGTCCCCGCAGTCCTAAGAATCACGTGAGTGGAAGCGAAATTCTGGCCAGGAATGGACTGAGCCCTGCGCCCCGCTGTTGCAGACTTTACTGGCTGGTGGCAGGTAATCAGTAACTTTGTAAATTGCCCTAAATAAATCAGTCTCTCTAAATGGAAGATCAGTTTCCGTTTTATCCAGCCAGATTAACCAGACCCCGCCCGCTAAGGCGTGGAGAATAAATTTCATGAGACACATGTATTGAATCACTTCTGCATCTCTGGAATAAAGCTGACTTGGTTATGGTGGATGGTATTTTTCAGGTGCATCTGTATGTGGTTTGCAAGTATTTTGTTGAGAATGTTTTCATCTACGTTCATTAAGGATACGGGTCTATAGTTTTCTTTTTGACTGTGTCTTTAGCAGATTCTTGTATTAGAGTGATGCTGACTTCATGAAAGGAGTTTGGAAGGTCTCCCTCCGTTTCTGTCTTTTTAAATAATTTAAGTAGTATTGAATATAGCTTTTTGAAAATCTGGTAGAATTCTGCTGTGAGTCCATCTGGGCCTGGGATCTTTTAGTCAGGAGGTTTTGTATTATTGTTTCAGTTTTCTTATTTGTTATGGGTCTGTTTAGCAGTTGATCTCTTCTTATATTAGCCTTGGTGGTTTCCATGAATTTAAATATTCATCCACTTCTTTTAGGTTTTCAAATTTAATAGGATATAGGTTTTTAAAGTGTTCCCTTACAATGTTCTGAATCTTTTTGGTGTCTGTTGTGACATTTCTCATTTCATGTTTGATTTTATTGGAGTTGTTCTTTCTTTCTTTTGGTTAATTGGGCTAAGGATCTATCTTGTTTATCTTTTCAAAGAACCAGCTCTTGGATTCATTGATTATTTATATTATTTTCTTTGCTTATATTGCAGTAATTTCTGTTCTGATTTTTGTTAAGCTATAAACTTCCCTCTTAGGACTGCTTTCAAAGTGTCCCAGAGGTTTTGTTATGTTGTATTATCCTTTTCATTTAGTTTCAGGAATACTTTATTTCTTTCTTAGTTTCTTCTTTGACCCATTCATCATTCAGGAGTGTGTTGTTTAATCTCTGTAAGTTCATGTAGTTACTAGGGTTTCTTTTGGTGTTGATTTTAAGCCATATTACATTGTGGCTTGATAGAATGTATGGAATTATTCAGTTTTTTGAGGTTTATTTTGTGCTCCAGTATGTGTCAATTTTAGTAGAGTAACTTCTATAAACTGCTGAATAGAAAGTATATTCTTTGGTGCTTGGGTGGG
Organism: Eospalax fontanierii; assembly: GCA_035773235.1. Lineage (NCBI taxonomy): Eukaryota > Metazoa > Chordata > Mammalia > Rodentia > Spalacidae > Eospalax > Eospalax fontanierii. The sequence goes on along the minus strand of CM069536.1, from coordinate 8,718,500 downwards.
ATATTCTGTAAATGTCTGTTAGATCCAATTCATGTATGACATCATTTAATTCATTTGTCTCTTTGTTTATTCTTTGTCTCATTGACCTGTCTATTGGAGAGATAGTGGGGTACTGAAGTCCTCTACTGTTACCGAGTTGGGGTTAATCTGTGTCTTAAAGTCCTTTAGTACTGTTTTTATGAAATTTGGTGTACTAGAGTTTGATGCATATATGTTCATGATAATAATGTCTTCTTGGTCAATTGTTCCTTTGATCAGATGAAGTGACCCTCTTTATCTGTTCGGATTAGTTTTAGTTTGAAGTCTATCTTGTCAGCTATTAGCATTGCAATTCCTACTTAGTTCTTAGTGCCATTTGCTTGGAATACTTTTTTCATCCTTTCACCTTAAGATAGTACCTGTCCTTAAAGGTGAGATGAGCTTCTTGCAGACAAAAAAAAAAAAAAAAGATGGATTTTGTTTCTTAATCCATCTTAATCCATTCAACTAGTCTTTGCCTTTTGATTTGGGAGTTCAGGCATTTGAATGTCAAACTTATTATTGAAAGATGTGTATTGGCCACTGTCATTTTAATTTGTGTTTGCATTCTTGGTCTAATTTTGTGTTTCCACAATTACACCTTTGTTTAGTTTCTGTTGTCTCTTGGGCTTAGTTGTTCCTTTCTTCAGTCTTTTAGATTGCTTTGAGTACTCCCTGAAAGGCTGGTTCAGCTATGCATGTCATGGAAGCTTTTTCTTTCCTCCTCAAGTATAATAGACAGTTTTGCTGGGTAAAGCATTCTGAGTTGGCATCTATGGTCATTTAGAACTGGGACTACTTTGGTATGAGAGGCTCAGAGAAAAGTGCAGTGCCATTGTGTGGCAGAAAGTAGATGGGAGGGAGTGGGGGCCTATATTGCAGGCCATTTCTATAGTGCCATTTATCCATTCATGAAGATAGAGCCTTCATTACTATTGCATAAAAATTACCTTAACACCCAGCCTGCCTCCCAGTACTGTGTATTGGTGTTTGCATTTCCAGCACAGCACTTGGGGAGGAGGGTGCATTCAGACCATAGCAGTCCTGTCCTGCTGAATGTGTGTTGTATCATCCTGGGTCCTGATTCTGCACCCTTGTGGATCAGTCTCACTTTGAGACAGGCTCCATCTAACTCAGTAGCCCAGATCTGACCTTCACCTGTAGGAAAATGATATGTGGATCTTCCCTCATGGATTCTGTCTCTGGGCTTTAAATTTGGTTCCACTGTGAGTTAATTTACTGGCAGTCCTTATTTTCAGTTCACTTGTGTTTTTTATATCATGGATCATAATTTCTGATGCTCATGTGGTCTTCCAAATGCCAGACTGCTCCTTCAGAAACTCTTGGTTCTTTTGAATCAAATACAAAGTTTCTAAATTTCTCCTATTTGTTATAGTTGCTATCCTTATGAAAGAGAATTTATTTTCATTTCTCCCCTAATTGGGCTCATTATTTTGTGTGTTTGAGACCTGTCTATAGTTCTGGCTGGCCTGGCACTCACTATGTAACTCAGGTTGGCCTTGTACTCTTGGCAGTCCTCCTGACAATCTTCCCAAGTGTTGGAATTATAGGTGTATACCACCATAACTGACTGGTTCCATTATTTTGTGTTTTATTTATTTACTTATATGTATAAGTATTTTGCCTACATATAAGTAAGTGCATCGTATGCATGTAATACCCATGGAGGCCAGAAGAGGGCATTGGATCCCCTGGAAATGGAGTTACAGATAGTTGTTAGCTGCCATGCAGGTGCTGGGATCCTGGTCCTCTGGAAGAACAGCCAGTGCTCCTACTTGCTTGTATTTGTCACTTCTCTGTTGCTGTGACAGAAACACTGACCAAAGGAACTTATAAAACAGTTTATTTAGCATAGAATTCCAAAGGAGCAAGAAAGAGTCCATCATGGAGGGAAACACGGAGGCAGAGGTGGCTAGAGGAGCTGCAGCAGTGAAGTGCTCATGTCTTCAAACAGGCACAGGAATCACAGTGCTACTGGAGATCCAACAAGGCTGAGGAACCCCTAAGCCCACCCCAAATGACGTGCTTCTTCCAGCATAGCCACACCTTCTAAGACCTCCCAAACAGCACCACCACCTGGGGACAAAATACCCAATACTTACAGCCTTTCATTCAAACTACCGCACTGCTGGATCACATGCCTCCAGCCCCTGGTTCCATTATTTTGAACTTCCACATTTTTCATTAAAGGAATAATCAGAGTAATAAAGAACTTGGGAAGGAAAAGAAGATGCTTACCTGACAAGTCAGCCTTCAGAAGGACTGTCCATCCTTTTAAAAATAAAATAGACAAAAGAGAAAAACTGAAGTTCCCAAGTTTGTATCAGTCTGTTTATTATGGAAACATAACATTTTTTTCACACGATAGTCTTCTACACAAAGTTTGTGACATACTTTCAAACATCAGCACTACAAACTAAGAATAAAGGTATTTTTATTAAGGTGTCATACTTTGTTGGCAATGTTAAGAGGTGTTTGGAGACGAACAGTGGACAGGATGACAATTATTTGTGTTCATACTGACTGGGAGACCCCATGCACTTACAGCCTTATAACAGTGTTAGGACAGATGGCTGATGTCATGTCCTCATGTTTAATCGAGTGGGAGAAATCAAGATTTAAAATGAAAATAGCTCCAGCCTTCACACTCACATTCAAAGAAGAGAAGGAAGAGGAAAATCAAAGTAAGAGGAAGAAGATGAGGAGGATGAGAGAGGACATGAAGGTAGTGAAGGAATGCGCCAGATCTTTAGAACTGATTTGCAGAAGCACCCCACAGTAATTCAGATACTATTGTCCAGACCTTAATCACATGGCTTGTCTGGGGCAAGGAATTCAGAAAAATGAGTAGTCATATGGCTAATAATTCTATTAGCATGAAAGAGGAGGAGACAGAATATTGAGGACAGAAGTCCTTGCCTTAACACACACGAGGACCTTTTGATTGTTTGCCTAATCCTTTTGGAAGCACATCTACTTGCTCTATACTGAGAACTAGAAAGGATTTCACCAGAGATTTTGAGCCAGCATTCAAAAATCCCAGGCCCAGCTTGAAGGGAGTAGAGAAAGGCGATTTAGATTGACTAGAGTTTTATTTTCTCATATTGTTTTGGGAAGTCAGGAGTGAGGTAGGGCCAAGAGAGGAGTAACAGTGCTCACCCTCGGCAGCCTCTGGTTTCTGGTGTTTGCAGAGGCTTCCTGGAGTTCACTGGAGTCCGGTCCCTGTTCTTTAACTCAGCGAAGCCTCTTTTCTTTGCCCAAAGCTTTCTATGCCGGGAGTACAGCTGGGTTTCTTTGTCTGTATGGCTCCGGAACCCCGTGGATTCCACATATGAGCTAACTGGGTCTCCATCATGAAGTGGACCCAGATCCCAGGAGTACAGCGTAAGTGTCAATGGAAGAACTTTTGTTGCTTGTGGGGAAACTCTGTGCAGAGCCTCTGGAAAGACACAGCTCCTCACCTTGAAGGCCATTGAGCAGCTCCTGGCTCTCCTGTGGTGTGGAATAAGCAGTTTGATTTATTCCCCTGTTGAAGGAAAACAAATGTTCTTTGGTTACTTGTTTAACAATTGCTGACTACATTCTCTGATGAGTCTCTTTTCCTTCCAGTTATGGAATGCACAGTTAGCAATAAATCAGTGACTGATTCTACTTCCTAATACTTGTGTGAACAGAGCAGCAGTGAACATGAATGAACAACTAGCCTCCTTTCCTGGTGCGTTCTGTCCCTTGGCCCCACCTTCTCATCCCTCTATGAGAGTTCCTATAGCAAACTGGGCCACGTTTGTATTGAATCCTGAGCAGAACCCGATAAAGGAAGGAAGTCCTCACTTGTGGAATTCCTCAGAACTTCCCTGCAGGATTCTTCCCACCCCCTGAAACATTTCCTTATGTAGCCCTGGTCCACTTGAAACGTGCCCATCCTCTGGCCTCTGCCTCCTGAGTCCTGGGATTACAGGCATGTGCCACCCTACTGGGTTCTCATCAAGCTCAAACTCCATTATAGACTGGCTTCTCTGTCTTGAGGGCAGAAGATACCCCACAGGAAGACATCTCCCTGCTTAATTGGTTTGGATGCTTTTGTGCCATGCAAAATTCATGTATTAAGAAAGGCAATCCCAATGCAGCAGCATCAGGAGGCAAAGCTTGATGGGAGATATTTGGGCCATGAATGGTCCACATGAATGGACTAGTGGTGCCATTCAAAGGATGTGGAGGGCTGGGAAGATGGTTCTGACAGCAAAAGCGCTTACTGCACAAATATGAGGACCCGAGTTCAAATCTGCAGTACCTATGCTAAGATTCAGGCATGGCCACTTTTGAGCACCTTTAATTCCAGTGTTGTGGGGGCCAGTGATAGGCTAACTGGGCTTGCCAGTCACTAGCCTCGCATCAGTTCGCTGAGGGCCTGTGTCTGAAAGAAATAAGGTGAGTAACAGTCTCCCCTGGCCCTTATTCATATACCACACACACACACACACACACACACACACACACACGCACACACGCACATACGTGCACACACGTGAGTGTGCACACAAAAGAAAATAAAGGAGAATGACTTTGCACTCTTTGATGCCTCTGCCACATGAACTGCAGCAAGAAGGCCTGAGACAGAGCAGATTCCAGCATCTGCATCCTAGACCGACTGCTCAGCTCCAGAACGATGAGAGGAAATGCTGTTTATTTTAATGTTTTAATTCTTTGAAAGTTCTATACATTCTAAAATGTGTGTTCATCATATGCATCCACCAGCACCTTCCTCAGCTCTGCCTGGTGCCTCCGCCCACCTCCCTTCCAGCTTCATGTCCTCTTGTTCCTTTAGTGCTGTCTGTGTCCACATGAGCGTGGGGCGGTCCACTCCGGCACCGCAACACCCCAGTGGCCGTATCCTCAAAGGAGTGTGACTCTCCTTCCCTCAGCAGCCATCAACCGTCAATCTCTGAGAAAAAAAGATCTTTATAAATCAGCCAGTGTGTGTATTCTGGGGAGCAGGGAAATTGGCCTCTTCGCTAGACCCCGTGAGAGCTCAGAAGCGCAGGCGGTCTGTGTTTGGCTCCCTTCTTCCCAGCTCTTTTTCTATTCCCAGTGATGTCTACCACACTGGCAGCAGAATGTGCGGTGTCTATTACAATGACCCTATTCCAGTCAGAACGAGACAACCCTGTGGGTATTTTAAAAATCCATGTCTATTAATTGCATAAAATATCAGATTTCATAAAGGAGCATCAGGCACAGGATTGATCTGCTCCTAACTATGCCTGAAAGTCAGGTACTGAGTTCAGAAAACCTTAGCTATGAACAAGTGGCCATCCCAGAATTTTCTTTCTAAATAGCTTCAGAGAAGTAGGAGAAATCTCATGAAAATAATGATTGGAAAGAGAGTGCTGTGAAAGACTGGAGGTCTGGGTGGGCAGAGAGGAGGTGTGCGGAGCCTCTCCTGGGCTGACACACCAGTGCTGCGTTTGAACCTGATCCTTGGCACTCATATGCTGTTTCTGCTGCCTGAAACACCCAGCAACATATGGAAAATGAAGGCGTTGGTATGCACTCTGGGGACTGCTGGGAGCTTTCAATAGCAAAATGCATGTGAAATTCAAGTGCACGTGAAAGCCCCGGCTGACAAGAGGGCAGAGGTGGAGAGAGGATGTGGGGGACTCAAAGAAGAGTGAGGTCAACTTTACCACTTGTTTGTGAGGACTCCTTCAGGTCACATGAGAATGTTCCTGCTCATCTAAAAGGTGAACGTAGAGATGGCTGAAAGAAACCCTTCCATTTAGCACCAAAGCTCCTAAAGAAAGGGGCTCAGCATGGCCTTACATTATCTGATCTGACTAAGTAGGAGACTTGAGTTGTTTCCAATACCTGTCATGCTCCTTCTCCCCGGGGCGGGGGAGGGGGTGAAGACAACACAAAGGAGCTAAGTGAAATGTCTGAAAGATTATGTGCAACGGGAGGCAAACGGACAAATGGTGATGAAACTAAGGACTGTAGAGATAAAGAAAATGGGAAAGATGGAGAGAATATTATATTCTGTGTTTTATACACTCTTCCATCTAGAGCCAATGGTGTAATTTTTCCATTACAATACCTCTTGCATTATGCAAATGTTATGTGGAGGATGGCTTTTAAAAGTTAAATCAACCAAGTGTTTCTGCATCCTAAAGAGGAAGGTACATCTTTTTATTGCTCCCTTCCACATGTGAAGATTGGAAATCAGAGGGAAGCATGTGAGAGAACTGCAGCAATTGCTTTTCTGTGGATAAAGTCTAGACCAGAACATGGCGGCTTTGTTTAGCAGATCGGGTATGTGTCATCTGAACTGATGTGGGGAAAGTGGGGGTATGTCAGTAAATCACCACCAAACAAAGCGGGAAGAATTTGGTTTCACAGTGTCGAAGAAATTTAAGAAGAGTGTCTGGAAATCAGAGAAGAGAGGGAAGCAAGAAGAATGCGGGAGGAGCGCTCTACCACTGAGCTATATCCCCAGTTCATTGAGGGGAAACTCTGTTGGAGTAAAGGTCAAGTCACAAGGCTGAGGTATAGTCCATAAAGGAACAGGGTGTGCTGGATAGCTTTAGTTGTCAACTTGACATACCTGGTTATAGGGAACCTAAATTGAGGAGTTTCCTCCATTGGATTGGCCAGTGACCACGTCTGTGGGGTGTTCTCTTGATTGTTGAGTGATGTGGGAGGGCCCAGCCCACTGTGAGTGGTATCACTGCCTCGGCAGGTGGTTCTGTGCAGGGCATAATGTAAGGTGGGCCTTAGCCAGGTCACCTGCTATGAGGACTAAGGAAGTGGCTCCAGCCAGGCATGACACCAGCTCCTGCCCCACGTCTGGAGAGAACCTGCACCGAGGTGATCCATCCGGAGACAGATTACTATTGGCCGCAGTTGGGAACCACACCATAGGGCGACTGGCTAATCAAACTCATAAAACCCCTTGCACTTCCTTGAGTAAACGAGTTTGCTGTGGCTCGCCCTCTGCATGCTTCCACCCAGCTCCGGGGTCTGTGTGTTGACTCCACTCCTCTCACCCCCTCATGGCAGAGACCCTGCGTCCCGCTCAGCTGGGACTGAGCAGAGGGACCCCAACAGTTCTGTATTGTATAAGAAAGCAGGTTGAGCATAGACCAGGGGAGCAAGCCAGCAAGCAACATTCTTCATGGCATGTGCTCCAGTTCCTGCCTTAGCTTCCTGTGATGACACAGGGCTATTCATGCCTCTGTGGGTAAATTTTTATTTAATATTCAATTTTAAAATGTTTCCATTGCAGCAATGAACCTCCTTCAATAGCCTCAAACAGTTGGTAACATGTAAGAAGAAAATTATGTAAAAGGATATCTTCAGTTGAGTTCCCTAGAAAACCCTCAAATGAGAATTTGAGTGCAAGTAAGATCAGAAGGAAATGCACAGCCAACAGACCAGAGTAGAGCGGGAAAAGCAGGGCAGGAAGAGGGCCAGCAAGGGCCCCCTGAGCGGTTCTGCAAAGGACAGGTGTCAGGCTAGCACCCCAAGGAAAGTCTGGAGGTTACATCCAACACTTGCCAACACCTAACGAAATGGTGTTGGCCTTTCATAATCCTGCTCCTAGCACTTTTTGGTTAAGGGATTCCTTGGGGAATCAGATGGGGCAGGGTGTAAACTCAGATCCTTCTAGTTTTCTCTGGAGAGAGAGAGAGCAATCATAGACACTGACTGTGATGATTAGTTTTAATGGTCAACTTGACAGAACCCAGGATAACCCGGGAAGAGAGCCTCAGTGAAGGATGGTCTACACTGGGTTGGCCCGTGGGCATTCTATGGGAGATCACCTTGATTAAATTAAGTGATGTGGGAAGACCTACTATGGGCAGCACCAGCCATTAGACAGGAAGTCCTGAACCGTATGAGTGGTACGACCTGAGCATGAGAAAGTGAGCCTGCATGCATGCGTTCCTTCTCTGTGCCTGACTGTGGGTGTCACGTGACCAACTGGCTCTAGTTCCTGCCTCTCTGACTTCCCTGCAGCAATAGACTGGAACCTGGAACTTGGAGCTGAAATGACCCTTTTTCTTTGGAGTTGCTTTTTGTCAGGGTTTGTCACAGCAACAGATATGAAACCAGGATACTGATTGTTGGGAATAAAAGCACACTGAGCCACAAACAGAAATCACAAACAGGTCCGAGGGAATTCGAGCCTTCACAGTCCATTCCTATGCCACTCAAATTAATAAATTAATTTATACCTTACATTAAGTTGACTCCATCCCAATATGGATTTTTCTATATAGCAGTGAGTTCCACAGTAAACTTGAATGATAAGAACGATTGCCAATGGGCAATCTATGTCCACAATTGTAGGTGTTCTACATGTTATGAATGATATTCCTTTATAATATATTCTATATTCTCTTCGTTCTTGGTAGGGTTTCTGTAGGCCTAGGGAGCTTATCATGCCTTTATCAGGCCATGATTGATAGTAGTTACCCATTCAATTAACTCTGAGTATGGGAGCATCAAGAACTACTCAATGGATCCTCTGAGTTGCAGACATATTTCTTCTTGTTTGCGCTATGTCACACCAGTTCTCTGTCTGTCTCTCTCTGTCTCTCTGTCTCTCTGTCTCTCTCTGCCAGAGGTCAACCTTGGGTGTTGTTCTGAAGAGGTCACCCTCCTTGTTTTTTGCGACAGGTCTTCCATTGGCCCACGTTAGGTTACTGACTATGGAGCTCTAGGAATTCCCCTGTTTCTGCCTCCTCATTACAAGTGTGAGCCGCCACATCTGGATTTTCACATGGATTCCAGAGATCAAACTCAAGTCCTCACGCTTGAATGGCAAGCGTTTTCCCAACTGAGCTGTCCGTCTAGCCCTAACTCCTTTATTTGTGGGCTGCTAGGCATGAGGACAGCAAATGATTTGGCAGCCGCCGAGGCTTTAGGTTTTATTAGGATCTCATTGTGACTCCTCTTAGAAGGATCCCCACTCTAGGAACCAGGAAGGACCTCCAGACTTACAGACAAGATCACAGACAGGAAGGATACATTTCCTAATGTGTCCTTGAAATGATGATAAGAGAGGCTTCTTTTACTTTGTTCCTGGAAACCTGTGTTCTGGCTGCAGGAACACATCATTGATGTTAGCCGTACCTTGAATCCTGAAAAACAATATATTATCTCCAAGCCAGAGCCTTAGAACATCTTCAAAACCTGTTCTAACATTCTTCTGAATCAGCAGCTTCTGGGCACAGAGGGAAAAACCAGCAGCTCCTCTGGTTGTGAGTCTATCGTCATCACCTTGTTGATGTAAAGTAGTGTTTCGTTTTTGTTTGGGCAGGCATGTTGATAAAGTGGACATTTCATGATCTGTTGATAAATGGTGTTGGCTCAGGAATTATGAGCAGATAAGCCAGCCTCATACCCAGAACACATGCCAGTCACCATCAAGATGAGCACATGATAGAAATGATCTGATAGCACCAGTCTGTGTCTAAGGACTGACTGATTTTCTCAACAGAAACAACAGAATCAAGAAAACAATGAAAAGATGTGTTCAAAGATTAGGAAAAAATAACTTCCAATTTGGCAAAATATACTCCAAGAGTGAAGGGCCTTAAAGAAATCTCAGAAAGAATGAGACTCTACACCATATATTAGCTGTCTTCATTGACATTGTGTTCAAACTCAATAACAGTGACATGTTTGGAAATGAAGACTTCCGAAGAGCTCATGCCAAAGAGTAAGTGTATCATGAGTTTCTCACAATGGGGCTCCGCCTTCAGCCCACCCCACTCCCAGGTTTGAACCCACAGAGTGGACAGAGAATGCTCTTTGGAAAAGTTGATGTATTCCAGGGTTCTTACAAAGGCTCCATCCCGAGGTGAGAGGGAGACGGAGGTGTTGCATAGCAGGGGCTGCATTCTCATAAGGACCTCCCCAGGCCCCTGGAACACCGAGCGAGAATGGCACCCTTGCCCTGCGCCCACCTCTCTCCTTCCCATTCCTCCATGTGTTTCTGCTCAATCTCCCCCGGCTTAAGTCATTGGTTAGTTGGCTGTCAATCACATTTGGAAGCCCGTCCCTCATAGCAGACAGAGAGAAAACCGCTTTTCTATGCAACAGTAAGTCATAATGGAAATCAAGTGATAATAAAATAGTTCATATCAAAACATGAAGCTTCTTAAAAGGGACATTTTTTAGTCCAGTGAACTATCTGAAAAAGCAATGAGCTGAGCATTCATCTTGAGGAATTAGAAAAAGAACAGAAAGAGAATTTCAAAGAAAGTAGGTGAAAGAATAAATAAAACACTTATGAAACAAGAAGCAAGCAGAACAACAGGAACAAAGAGCCCAAATTGGCTCTCTGAAAAGCCTATCGAGATTGTAACTGACTGCCAGACTGATCCAGACAAAAGGAAAGACATGAATAGTCAGTATTTAGAATGCAAACAAGCTTGCCTGCTGCTGCTGAGGATAATAAAAGATAAGCAAAAGATATTTTACTTAATTTATATTACTGAATTTAAATTTTTAGGTGAGGTTTCCAAGAAAACTACAACCCACTAGTATTTATAGAATATTTTGAAATATTTTATTTATTATTTTTATTTTATGTATATGAGTGCATTGCCTACATGTATGTAGGTGCATCCATGTTGTGTGATGCCTGTGGAGGTCAGAAGAAGGCATCAGATTCCCCTGGAACTGGAATTACAGATGGTTGTTAGCTGCCATACAGGTGCTGGGAATTGAACCTGGGTCCTCTGCAAGAGCAGCCAGTGAGTGCTCTTAACTGCTGAGCCATCTCTCCAGTCCAAAGAAGAACGTTTTAAAAAATGATAGTTTCTGGTCTGGAGACATAGCTTAGCCATTATAGGCTCAGGCTCACAACCTAAACATTAAAAAATGATAGTTCCATGTTTTGCTTTTTAGTGCTGGGAATCAAATTGGGACTGAGCACAGGCTGTACCACTGTGCTATAGAGCTATACCTACAGGCCATCACCTTTTCCCTTCTTCCTCCCTTTTCTCTCTCTCTCTCTCTCTCTCTCTCTCTCTCTCTCTCTCTCTCTCTCTCTCTGACACACGCACGCACGCACGCACACGCACACACACACACACAAATTGCATATGATAACCACAGCCTTGTGAATTTTACTAAAAATTTGAAAAGAAATAATAACAATCACCAATCTTATACAGACAGCTCAGGGCCTAAACAGGAGACGCTTTTCAACCCATTCCAAGAGACTAGCATAATTTTATTTCAAAAGCTGACAAGGACACTACAAAAGTAAATTTTAGGCTGATGCTCATGAACAAAGACATAAAAATCCTTTTTAAGAATCAGGAAACTAACTCTAATGCTATATGAAAATGTCATATGCTATAAGCAAATTCAGTTTAAATGAAGAAATCAATCGGTATAATTTACTGTAAAACATAATAAATGACCAAGACATTATCTTAATAATGCATAAAAAGGACAAAAGTCATATCTCTGTAGATATAAAACAGGATACCTTGTATAAACTGTGTAAACACAGTTATTTCTGCAGCCAAACTTATGAGTGTTTTCATGGAGCAGGAGACTATAAATAGCTGAGCATCTGTTCGTGTCAAGTGGTGCTGCTGAATGAAAACAAAAGGCCCTCCTTCTCAAATTTCAGTAGTGTATAAAGGATTACAGGCCTTTATCAAAGTATTTAAAAATAGCTGATTGATTGGAAATTCATGGAAATACCAACATAAAAAATGAATCCACAATACTAAATTCTTCATTTATAATGGAAAGTAATGTTCACTGATCAGCTTACTCTCTTGCTAGAGACAAATCAACATGAGAATGTTAGTTAAATTAATCATAAGGCTGTGTGTCGTGTGGAGAATCAGAGCTCAGAGCGGTATGGTTTGGATCTAGAATGGCCCTTACAGACTCACATACTAAGTGCCTAGTCACAGGGCTGGAGAAATGACTCAGTGGTTAAGAGCTCTGGCTGCTCTTGCAGAGGACCCGGGTTTGGGTCCCAGCATGCACGTGGTGGCTCACAGCCATCATCTGTAACTCCAGGTCTGTGCTCTCTGCTGGCATTGGCATACATGTGGTGTGTCTGTCCCCAGCTCGTGGAGCTACTTTGAAGTCTACAGAGCCTTAGGAGGTGGGGCTGTTGTGGGAGGTGAGTCACTGAGCGTGGCCTTGGTTCTGTCTGGCACTGGTTCTGGCCTCTTCTCTCCACTCTCTGGTTCACTGCCACGTAGGAAGTCTTCATTGCACCCCAGCCACTATTTTGCGAAATGAATTCTTCCTCCCTTAAGTTGTTTCCGCCGGGGATTTTGTCACGGTGACAAAGGAAGAAACCAATACCACAGCTATGATTAAAGGTGAAACTTGGACACCTGCTTTGTGTCAGTAAGAACGCCATTGCCCCCTGGGGAAGCTGATGTCTGTTGCTCCACAAACTACATGTTCATGGCTGTGGCTGAGGGAACCTCTTTGAGACATGTTACCAACACACACACTAATCTCAGTGTTAGCACAAGTGAGGGACGAGGGTGTATGTCCACTTTTGATATTTTGCAATGCAGACATAGTCAGATCTTTGTTCTATTTGGCAGAAGCACTGCCGTGGCTGCAAAGCCACTGCGGCACTAAGCCACTAAATTCAGGTAGAACACCGGTCTTCTAGTCCTGTCATTCATTTAGTATATTTGAAGAAAACACTTTATAAAACTTCTGTTTAATTCTCGGCACCTGGGAAGCAAAGGGAGGAGGATTACAAATTCGAGACAAGCCTGGGCTCTGCAGTGAGGCGTCCAGGGAAGGTCCCAGTCCAATGGCTTTGCCATTCTGTTGAGCAGGAGAAATCCAGAGTCGCCTTGATGACATGTTCCCTTGAGCATGGCCCACGTTTTCCTGCTGGGAAATGTGCCAATTTATCTTTCCCTGGAGTTTAAAATATCAAAGAAGTCCTGTCTAAGAGCTTCTTTTGATGGTAACTTTTGCAGACAATTTGGTGATATGACTTTCAGTCTGTGATATTTCTTCCAATTCTAAAGTTTCTCCTTCCGCTTCTCTTCCATCTCTGTCTTCTTCCTCCTCCTTTTCCTCCTCTTATTTCTCTTTTCCTTGTCTTCCTCCTCCTTTATTCCTTTTGTTCTTGTGTTATTCTTTTTATAAAAGAATACATAGTAGGAGAGAGAGACAGATAGACAGACCGAGACAGAACTGGCTCATGTGACCATGGATCTGATAGGGGATAGCTGGCAGGCTGGAGATCCTGGGAAGAGCTGCAGTCTGAGTCCAAAGATGGTCTGCCAGCAAAATTCCTTCTTGTTCAGTGAAGATCATTGTTTGTTTGTTAAGACCTTCAGCTGATTGGATAAAGCTCACATGTGTTACGAAGAGTAATTTGCTTTCCTCAAAATATGACATATGTAAATGCTAATCTCATCCAAAAATATCTTAACAGAAACATTTAGAATAATATTGATGAAATACTTGGGCACTTGTTGGCCTGCCAAGATGACACATAAAATTGACCATCACAATTCAACTCTTGTCACCTTGGCACACACCCATCTCTCTTAATAAAGTTGTATTTCTATCTAACATGATGCAGTATGTTGTAAGTTATCAAAAGCACGCTAACCCCTTCCCCAGAAGATGTGAAGTCCCTGGGTGATGTCTACTCTTCTTGCAGTCCCGTGACTTCTCAAGGTCAACAAAACTTCATCACTGCGTCTAAAAGCTCAGCTGTCTCCCCACGCTGGCATATGGGAAGAAAACAAAGTCCTAGGATTTGTATATTTCTAACAACTCTCATCAAGTGCCCTCCTAAGAGGATATTATAAAGATTTCCTCGTGAGTCTGCAATCCTAACTCCTAGAAAGGCTGATGCTGGCTGATCACAAGTTCAAGGTGCCTTGCCTGGGCTGTAAAGTGAGCTCAAGGCTCAGTGGTAGTGCACTCACCCAGTATTTAGGAGGTCTTAGGTTCAAGACACAGCACAAAAAAGAAAAAAAAGCACCAATTCTTTTTTTCTTTTTTCCATTTCTGGCACAGCTTTGGGCTTCAAGGAAAACAGAACAGAAGGCAGATCATTGAAAAGAGCATGAACTTGACAAAGAAAGTGACAGTGTTTCAGAAACCATTTGTATACTTCAAAAAGAAAGAAACTGACAGCATGCCAAGAAGAGGCACTTTCCTGCCGTACGCCCCCGTCATACACCGACTTCTTTTCCTTCCTCCGTCACACAGTGCGAAAAGATGGGGTTCTTTCCCCACTGAGAATATTCAGCTTAAGAATACAGTTAATAAGAGGGGCGCTGGAGAGATGACACAGCGGTTACGAGCACGGGATGCTCTTGCGGAGGACTCAGTTTTGATTCTCAGTACCCTGATGGTGGCTAATAACCATCCATAACTCCAGTTCCAGGGGATCCAACACCCTCTTCTGACCTCCACAGGAACTGCACAGCACGGGCGCACTTACATACGCGCAGGCAATACATTCATATACATATTTTTTTTTTTTTTAAAGAATGCGCTTGGGTGCTGGGCGAGCTCCCTGGGCACTGCTTCCACTAAGGGAAGAAAAGGTGGCGTGGGGAAGTGGAGGCTGCATGTTTTCCTGACTCTGTCTTCTTAGGGACCCCTGCTGCATTTGTGCACAGGTTCTGACTGGGCACAGGCTGTGTTGCACGCAGAGGAATGTTATTTGCCCTCTTTTTCCATGAAACACTCTCGTCTATTTCCTCTTTCTGCTTTCCACATCCTGTCTAGTGGTCATCAAAGCTTCAAAATGAAGTTGAATTTTCTATACAAACTACGAGGTGTTCTTACCCGTGAGGATGAGGAGCAAGTTCCGGAGCAGGGCCTGTACGTCATGAAGCTGGGTCTATACCATCCTTATTCAGGAAGAGACATGGACTTGTGTGACAAGAGAACCTGTAAGCTCTACTAAGGCAGAGACTGGGAAATTGCTTCTTAGTTAAGTATATCCAGTGCCTAATGCCAGTGTATAAAAACTGTTCAATTAATCACTCTCTTTAAATCATGACCTCTAAGGCCCATGAGGAAAAGAATTCTGGGAAGGAACAGAGAAGGGATGAGTACAGTAACAGAGGAAAATTTCCTTGAAGATGGATAAGGATGAGATACATATTCTGTGAGTTGTGAAGTATGACACATGGAAATTTAGAGGTGTTTATATGAAGGATCTCCAGATGTCTGTAACACTATCAATAAAAGTTATTTGAGCATTTATAAATTTTTAAATTCTATATTTATAGTACTGTACTAGTATATTTTATTTATAATAAAATTTAAACAAAACATAAATTTTTAAAAGATGCAATAAAAATAAATATAAAGAAGCTATACTTTTTCTTGCCTCCTAATGGATGATTTTATGTCTCCCTTGAGATTAGTTAGCTCTTCTTATTTTAAAAGAGTAATCTTCAGATAGGGAGGGAGAGGAGTCCAGCATGAAATATACTGGAAGGCTGTAGATGACTCTATAAAATCTAACCCAAACTCCAAGTAGTAAAAATACCTCTCGGGCTCACCTCTGTCAAGTGTGCTTTGTAATGACTACAATAAAACATCGCTACTAGTTACATATTCTCTCCAGTTCTGCTGTATTACAAGGCTGAAGGAAGGACCATGCTCAATTCCTCTTGTGTGAACATCTTTTTTATTTATTTATTTTTATGTGTATGAGTGTTTTGCTTGCACGTATGTTAAGTGCACCTTGGCATGTAATGTCCGTGAAGGCCAGAAGAGGGCGTCGGATCACCTTGAACTGGAGTTAAGGACAGTTGTTAGCTGCTTCGTAGGTGCTGAGAGCTGAACCCAGGTCCTCTGCAGGAGGCTCAGCTATCATCTTGTTCATGATACAGTTTAGGAGTTATCAAAAGCTTTTTCTGACACGGTGTATTACTTAACTTTTGTCATATAACAAGTCAGCTCAAAACTCGTTGGCTTAAAATAGCAACCATTTATTATTTATATTACAATTACGGGTTGTCTGAACTGCCAAACTGAACTGTGTTGACGTGGCTGGGGCTGAACGGCAATAACCTACTAAATGATTGCAGGCACGCGTGTGGACAGCTAAGACTGGAAGCGCCACCCCTCCCTGCTGCATTTCCGGAGAAATAATAAATAATTGCTTTTTCGGGCCACTGAGTTTCAGTTACATAGCAATAGCTAACTTGGAGAAGCAATCACATGATCTGCTTAGAGACGGAGTCAGGTTTAGACTTTCAGAATGACCAAAACTTTGATTTATAAGTATCCCTAGATGCTATCCAGGGACTTTTTTCTTTTTTTGGTCTTTCATATTTATCAGAATTTTTTCTCATTTCTTTGGTTGTTACCTATGCTGTTGCTTGTTTGTGTTTTGAAACAATAATCCATTATATAGGCCAGACTAGCCTCAAACTCATAGTCCTTGTGTTTCAACTCCAAAGTAGTGGGGACAAGAGTGAGCCACCATACCAGCTTATGCTATTTTTTTTAATGTGCCAAGGTTTAAATACGAAGTCAAATCTTTTCTTTATGAAGTCTGTCTTTGCATGTTTGTTTGGAAGAGTTTCCCATTCTCATGTTTGACATTTACTTATTTAAAATTTCAAGTTGGGCATTTTTATGGTTTAAAAAACATTTTATTTTATTTTTTGTGTATGAGTGTGTTTCCCGCATGTAGGTAAGGGCACCCCTGTCGTGCAGTCCCCATGGAGGACAGACGAGAACGTCAGATTCCCCCTGGAACTGGAGTTACTGGTGGGTTTTAGCAGCCATGTGGGTGCTAGGAACCAAATCCTGTGCCCCTTCAAGAGCAGCCAGTGCTGTTAACTGCTGAGCCGTCTCTCCAGCCCTATTTTTATGGTTTTGATAGTCAAGCAGTATGTACCTGTTTTCAAACAAATAATTTAGGGCTGTCAGATTTGCAGAATAACTAACTCCTGTCAGTACTCAGAAACCATTTTTCATCTTTTATCGACCTTTCTTTGAAGTGAGCTGTCTGCTGAGTGCAGCCACGTCGCCCTGCTGGCGTTTGACATCTTCACCATGTACCTTTGGCGTCAACTTCTTTATGCCTTTATATTTAAATTATCTTTTATACTTGGTTGTTTTTTTTTTTTTTTATCCCATTCGAGGTCTTTTTGTAATTGGAGTTTATTCACTGAAGATGGTGACGGTTCCACTCGTGTGTCACACTTCGAGGATATTCACCCCCACAGTCGTTTTTCCCGCCCCTCCTCTACTCCCCCTTCTTTTCACAGTTCTGCTGTATGTGTATGCCATCTATATGAACATAAAATGATTTTATGAATATATTATAAAATATAGGAAGCTAAGTGTTGTGGAACACACCTGTAATTCTAGGGGGATGGAGGCAGGAAGGTTCCTATGACTTTGAGCCCAGCCTGGGCTAGAGTAAGATCCTGTCTCAAAACAAGTGAACAAACAAATTTATATAGGAAGGAAAACATGCAATATTTGTTTTTGTTTGGACAAATTTAATGATTTCCAATTCCATCCATTGCCCTGAAAATGACATACTTTTGTCCTTACTTCTGGCTGAATAAAATGCCATTGTGTATATATAGCACTTTTAAAAATCCGTTCATCTGTTGATAGACACATAGGCAGACTCCATAGCTTAGGTACTGTGCACAGCTCTGCAACATGCAGGATGTGCAGGTATGTGCTACATTGAGTGTACTCCAGAGGTGTTGTAACTGGAGTGTATGGCAGTTCAGTTTTTGTTTGCTTGTTTGCTTGTTTTGGAACACTGGTTTCCACAGTGGCTGGACTATTTTACATGTCCACTGGGACCAGGATTTGCTGTTGGGTTTCTCAATGGCCACTCTGACTAGGGTGAGATGGAATTTCTGTGTTGTTTTAATTTGCATTTCCTGGTGGCTAAGGGTGTAGAACACTTTTTCATATGTTTATCGGCTATTGGTACTTCATATTTTGAAAACTGTATGATCATCTTTGTCTATTTATTGATTGGATTGTTTGGATTTTAGGTACTAAGATTTTGAACTCTTTATATACTATACACATTCTGTCAGATACTTAGCTAGCAAAGATTTTTTTTTTATCATTCTATGGCTGTCTCTTCAATCAAGTAGTGTTTACCAAAATATTACTTCAGTAATAAAAATCTATCATGTTTTCCACACAATAAAAATTGCTGTCTTTTAAAACTCATTTGCAATTAGATCTTAATGAATACAATGGTATAACATATTTAAAAAACTATACAAGGAAAATGTATTACTACTTTTGTGGTAATAAATATACAACAAACTACAAAGGGAAACCAGATATGGCAGTGTAAATCTGGAATCCCAGAGCTCAGAGTCTGAGGCAGGGGGATCATGAATTCAAGGGTAGCCTGGGCTACAGAGTAAGACCCTTTCTTTATCATAAATGAAAACTAATTAACATCCCCAAATCCACAGACAAACATGTTAACACAGAGAATGCTTCAAACACCAAATATCTTCTTGTCCCAAGTGACAAAAGAGTTTCACACTCTTTAAAATGCAAAATGAACTTCACTATTAATATAACACCTTGTTTTTTGGCATAAAATAACTAGTGACCCTAAAAGCAATGGAGTTTAGTAAAGTATCAATACTTTACAACTTCTGAGACTCATAACACAAATTTGCAAATCCAATTTTATATGAGTGGAAAAGAAATTGTGATTTGGGACTGTGCATTTTATTTTAGTTTTTACATTCATTTCTCTGTGTGTGAATATATGTGTGTGGGCATGTCCCGTTGCTCATATGGAGGTCAGAGAACAATTTGCAGTAGTAATTCTCTCCTCCGCTGTAGTGCTCTCTTCTACCATATGAGCTCCAGGAACTGAACTTGGGTTGTTAGCCTTGGCAGCAACACCTTTACCCACTCAGTCATCCGGCTGCTCCGGAACTATAAATTTTAAGCCATTATAAGAAGACTGAACCTTATCTATTTTATGTGTATGAGTGTATTGCCTGCGTGTATTTAAAGGCATCTGTGTCATGCACTGCCTGCAGAGGTCAGAAGAGGACATCAGATCCCCTGGAACTGGAGTTATGAATGGTTGTTAGCTGCCATGTGGGTGTGGGGAATCAAACCCAGGTCCTCTGCAAGAGCAGCCAGTGCTCTTAACCCTTGAGCTATCTCTCCAGCCCCTCAACCACATTTTTATTAGTCAATACAATAACCGTTATAATCAACACATTTTTGTCTATGTAAAAGAAATTTGTTTATTCCTGAAGCATAAAAATCTAGGCTTTGGAATTCAAGGAACCCTTGGAAAGCATTTTCTGCATCCTGTTGGCTGTGGAACTATTTTCTCTGCAAACAGTGGCAGAGACACTTAAAGAGGAGACAGTCCATAGGGAGGCCACCAAATGAACCTGGCGGATAAAGCAAAACTTCATAGCCTAAGTCACTCTATTTTGAAGTGTTGTTTGTGCCACACGCACGCGGTTGGGCACTATTGTAGAGAACTGGGCCCTTTCTTCATTTCATTTGTTTGAGACAGGGTCTCCTTATGTAGGTAGCCCAAGTTATCCTGGAACTCTTTGTGTAGACCAGGCTGGCCTAGGTCTCACAGAGATCCACCTGCCTCTGGCCCCTCTGTCAATGCCAGCCGTAGGGGTTGCAGTTTTTGGTGTGCCTCATCTATTTACTAAGCATGCATCTCAGATGTAAGGGATTCACTGAGGTCCAGACAGTCGGAATAGATTAGCCTGGCAGCAGTCATCAGTGACCATGACCTTTTGGAGATGTAAGTTTGACTTTGGAGTTTCTTTTCAGTCAAACCACTGAACTGGTCATCACAGGTTGTCATACCTACCTTTCCTCACTCATCACAGTCCTACAGAGAAGGACAAAACATCAAATAGGTAGGACCAAAAAAGAAACTCCCAAAGTCATATAACAGTCAAAGCACAGAAAAAAAGAAAATACATTGAAAGCTGCAAGAGAAAAAAATTAGGTAACATATAAAGGCAGACCCATCAGAATAACAGCTGATTTTTCAGTGGAGATTATGAAAGTCAGAAGAGCTTGGACTAACGTCCTATACATCATGAAAGAACTCAGATGCCATCTAAGACTACTATATCCAGAAAAAATATAAGTTGTAATTGAAAGAGAAAGAATAATTTTCCACGATAAAAACAGATTTAAGGAATTTATGACCATTAGGCCAGCTCTACAGAGGATACTAGAAAGGGCACTTCAGTTTGAAGAGAAAATTAAATGCACCCAAGAAGGCACAAAGAATAAACAATTCCAGAACAGTTAGCCAAAAGAAGTCTAAGAAAGCAACACCACTGTCACAAAATGATAGGAATTAATACACATTGGTCAATAGTAACTCAATATTTATGGTCCCCTGATTCACCCAATAAAAAGACACAGACTAAGAGACTGGATTAGAAAACAGGATCCATCCTTTTGCTGTGTCCAAGAGACACACCTCACCATCAACAATTGATACCACCTTGGGGTTAAAGAATAGAAAAAGGTATTTCAAGCAAATGTAACTAGGAAACAAGGAGTAGGTATTCTGATATGTGACAAAATAGACTTCAAACCAAAACTAGTCAGAAGAGATATTCCTCTGTAAAAGTGTTAGGGTCCAAAAAGTGGGAACAAACCCCAGGACTCCACTTTGACGCAAAAAGGGAAATTTATTTACATAATTTGACAAACAAAGCAAATCAAGTGGCTAACCGGGCTGTAGTCCCTAAAGCCAGATTGGGGAACTGTGTGAATTTCTCAAGGTGCAGCCTGCTTTTAAAGGTATTGTGGCTGTGTGGCTGTGCTGGCTAATTTAACCTCAGAATTGGTTGGTCTAGAACCTGTCTGTCCCTCAGGGACTATTTGTATTGGACAACTCAGACCTCATCATCTGTGAGGTCTTGACTTGGTGCCAAATGTGCATTGAAGTTTTAGCCTCCAGACCCAGAATGTGGCAGGGCGGGGTGATTAAAATTCAGGAGGTCTGAGTTCACTTTGTCCCTGCATTTCCCCCCTTGGAACGGTAAATGGATTAAATCTTTAAGCCAAGCATTTTACAGAAGCAGAAAAGGCAGTTAGGTGGCGCATTTCAGGGGAGAGGGCCAGTAGTTTGGGGCAATTCTATATCTTCATAGCCATTCAGGGACTGGTTGAGTTGCGCATAATGAGTGCGCAAGATGATAAGCTGGATGGACCACATTCTGGTCCTGATAAAATTGGTGAGTGCATTTAAGGTGCATGGACCACAGGTAAGTGCCATGAGGAATAGGAAGAGAAGCCCGGCTATGGCAGTGACAAGAAAGTCAGCCAGGGGGATCGTGCAAATAGGGACTCGTACCAATTGAAGTGATACTTCCTACCCTTATCACACCACCCTCTGAAGAGGTCACCCTAGTTGCCAATAGGGGATTGGGGAGCTGACTGCTCTGGCTTCTCAAAGCTGAACAGGGACGTAGGTCATGGCAACTGGGGTTCCCCTTCAGTGACTCTATCTAAAAGACCCCTGAATTGCATAACTGTTAGTTGTAGGAAGAAAAGAAAGTCCTTAACTGGTGCCTGGAAGATGGAACAAAAATAGTTAAAAATCCATTAGAATTTTTGCTTAGGACTTTCAGGAGCATTCATCTGTTGCGTTCCCCCTTGTTTCTCTTTTTGGCTGTCAAGGCTGAACCTGAGAGTCTTGAAGTCAGGATTTGTTTTCAGGCACCTTGATAGCTTGCTGAAGTGACTAGAATCAGGGTGAGTTCCCCCCTAAACAGCATCTAGACAGGGAGAGAAAAGAAATTAGTTATCACTTAATTTTTAGGTTAGAACAATGGTGGGCTTGCCTTTCTTGGCCTCAGGTGTGCACTGTAGTGTTGAGGTAGGCCAAGATTTGAAGTCTTACAGTTAAGTAGCGTTTTCTTGTCAAGAACAAAATTATTAGCGAGAAGTTGTGTAAATAACATCTTATATGAACTTAGGCCTAATGTCTGGGAAATACAATTCTTTGTAATCTTATAATAATTTTAACTTGGGGTTATACTTTCCTTTTGGGTATTTAAGATCATACAATTGGCCCATATAAATCAGTTTAGTTTTGTTCTTAAGGTCAGTTGAGTATCTGTTCCTGGGGGGGGGGTCACACGGGTTTGGAGGGAGCCCCAAGCTCCCTAGGCCTTTCTTTTACCAGTTCCAACTGTGTTGCTAGACCATGGCTTCACTTAGAAGCATCAAGGAAACATTTTCCTGTGCTGACCCTCCTCCTTGCAGACTGGATACTCATTTGAGTCCTTCTAGTGGGGTCTCCATGACCTCCCTGAACAGGAGGACAGGTGACTCATCACAGTTACAGGACATTTCGAGAGATGCCCCATAGTCCCCTGGAACTTAGTTGACCTTGGAGGGCAAGAGACAAAAATTATCCCTTTAAGTCCCTCTGACCAGAGACTTAACCTCTAAATATGGTTGTTAAACACCCAAGAAGATAGTTCCACCAATCTAATACTTTTAATTACTGTATGCTACGCAGCTACAGGTTTTGCTTGGGAAAAAACCAAACATTCTTGAATAAACCTTGACTAGACATATATTTGTTCTTCAGATTATTTGAACTATTACTTCACAAATTTTAAGGTTATTTATATATAATAAATATTTTTTATCTAGCATTCTTGACAGATCAATATGAACCTTGCACTCCTGCTCTGAGGTCACAGATCTTACCCTAAACCCCTTTCCTCAGTTCTATGATTATTCTGTTTCCCAAAATGCAGGTTGGCTCAGAGACTGAAGCAGGCAGAAAACTTCTCCTTTTGCAGCAGGCTATGCACTGGTACCAGGAAATGCTCAAAACCCTACGTATACTCTCTAATAGAGGCTCAAAGTTCCTCCCCATTCAGCCTGAACTAAGGGGCACTCAACAGAGGACTAACCCTGGCAAAGGGAAAACAAATTAACATTTTTACTGGTTGTAAATATGCTTACAATAGCATACAATTTTAACATTTAATATGGAGACAAAGGGGATTTCTAACCCCAGAGGGATTATGTAACATGCCTCATATTACAGACCTGCTAGAGGTGGCTTCATTCAGGCTAAACTTTCCAGGACATCAAAAGGACAAGCAATACTTCTCCATTATTAATAACAGAGCTGATAAATTAGACAAAGACATTGTCCTAACATATCCAGATTTTAAAACACCTAAAAAGGACTCCTGTAATTCACTCATAGCACTCCAAACCATACAGTCCAATTCTCCCAAACCCTAACTCCCAAGAACTTCACATGTTTCTACATTCTTTGTCCCACCCAGCAAGTCAAACCCTCTTCATATTCTTAAAACAATATTTTCTGGTTTAATCTGAAGACAAAGCCTTTCTCCATCAATTCTCCCAAACCTGTGATATATGTCTATGTTCTAACTCTCAGTCTAATCTCTAACCTCCACCATTTCCCATACATCAAATGAGGGGACTTCTCCTGCCTGCTGCCGGCAAACTGACATTACTCATACTGATGGGTGAGGTATTACTAACAAGTATATAGATGACCTGAGAGCAGTTGCACTGCAAAGCCTTTATCCATCATAGATGTTGACTTTTCTATAACCTTGTGGGTCAAGTCTTCTCTTCCTAGCTCTCCAGATTTCCTCCCCAAATGCAAGAGACCATTTGTGATCAGGGAAAAATTACATATAGCTGGCTGAGAAGAGTGGCTGGATACTCAGGTGAGGGTCCAAAGACCCTGCTTACTTATCCTTCAGTGAAAGAACAGAACAGTTAACAAACCCAACTGTGATGAACTTTTGCAAGTATGCATAGCTGAAGTCATAAGGATGGCAGTTACTTGACTCAGAAGCATACTGTGCAGCATCATCTTAATAAAAGAACATGTACTGTAGATTACACACAAAAGATAATTTAATGAATTAATATTACCCATATACACCCTGCAATTTACAAGTTTCCAGGTAAACCTTAGACTATTGAAATCTTTTTTTTATTATAAAATAGAAAATTCCATTAGCTACTTTTGTTAGATATTTTATATCATGAGATAACAATAACCTTTGTTGAAATTAGTTTATCCCCTAGTTATTTTTAATAGTCCAATATTTTTACTCTGAGGCTGTTTTGCTCTTTTTTTTTTTTGGTCAAAGTCTTAAAACATCTTGAGATAACAGGCTAGAGTCTGAAGTGGGAGGGCCAATCCCAACTCCAGAGTCAGCTTCTCTGTGAGCTCAAACAGCACATGACAATTTACCAATATGGTTTACATAAAAGGCATTTGTCTTTTTTATAACCTGTATACATTTGTACAGACAGGCAAGTCGTTTCATCTACTGGGTCCTTTATCCAGAACGGGTTGATTAATTAAAACAGAACATTTAATATTAAAATATTATTTTATTTAATATTTTTAACTTCATGAAGCCATGGGTGCTTGGTGAGCACCCAAGATCAAGCAGGACTAGGCTACCAGAAGTTTCTGTCTTTACCACTGTCAAATCTGAGTTCCTCTCTGGCTATACGTGATGTATAACAGAGGAATGAAAACTTATATCCATAATTAATTAGTTTGTCTATTCATGTCAATGACAACCTGAAAGATTTAATAAGTACTCTTTAAACATTTTAACGCTTTTTAAAGTTATGACTTATTTATCCAACTTTTTCTTTAACTAAACAAAAGGCAAGACTATTAGCTCATAGGGTAGTTTCTTCTAAAGAGAGCTCCCAGTCTGTCTGAATCATAAAACTATATTATAATTTATCATACCTAATTTTGAACTAAATATCCATAATCTAAAGAATAAGGAACACAGAAAACAATGGTACCTAAAGGAACCTGTGAAGAGTTGATACGTTAATGCTTTTTGTTTAGAAATTGACAATGTAAGATTTTAAAAGTCATTTTCAGAAATCAGCAAATATATAAAAGATGTTAAAAACCAAAATAATTCCCCTTAAAAACAGATGTCATGGAAATAATCAGAATCCAAAATAGTTCTCTGTAAAAACCAGTAAATGTACAAGACAATGTAAAAACTTTAAACAGTCATTTTAAAACCCAGTAATTATACTATAAGAAGTTAAAATTCTGATATTGTTTTCCATGTTTGACATAGAAATATATCAATTTTATTACATAAGACCATGTGAGACTCTTTTGCTTTTCCTAAGATGAAATCCAAAACAAAAACATAAATTGCAAAAGGATTAGGACATATCATTAAATGCTTGCAGTTCAGAGAATTCCCAGATTATCATGATCCCTTAGAGTTTTGTAAAACCAGTAAGCTCCTGGGTGTCTCCATTTCAGCAGAAAAAGAAACACACAGACATATTCCTCTGAAGTCTGAAAGGTACCTGAAATGCACCATCAGGTATATGGCACATTCACCAATAAAATGTTCCCCATTCCTTCCCAAAAAAAGTAGAGAAACTTTTGTTAGACCCCACTCTCAGCCCGGGGACTCGAACCCCAATGGACCACCTGGGCGACTAACGTCGGGAGCCCCAGTCCCAAGAATCCAGACCGTCAGATGCAAAAAGCAAGAGGTTTATAAGAGGTTTATTTCACTTGCGCAAGTGGGGGACTCCGCATCAGGAAGCCAAGCCCCCCCGACCTCGGCCGGGCCAGGCTTCTATAGTAGAAACTCACAGTATTATTATTCATTACTTGTTACATTTGGATTGGCTTTTGGCCTACAGACCAGGGTCACAGAGAAGACAATTTTACATAGTCCAACCTTTTTTCAGAAATGACACACACATTATTTTGTAGTTTACAAGATGTTGACTTAACTGAATGTTTAACCCACCATCCTATAGATGGGATATTAGGGGCTGTTCTTGTGGAATGTTTAACCCACAATTTTATAGACGAGGTATTAGAGGCTCTTCTTGTAAATACCACAGACGTTATCTCACATACCATGAGATGTTGACATAGTCCTTGACTGGGACTTTCTAGTTTGGGAGGAGGTAAGCTAACAAAGGGGAGCTAACAAAGGGGACCAGGCATTTTTCCATGAAAGCGGGGGTCCTACACTTTAATCAAGTTAAAGGCCAGAGACGACAGGGTTTCTGCCCTTCACAGCACTGTGAACCTCTGTGGAGAAAAGGTGTTTTCTGCTGCTTCCCCAGTCTCCTGGCTGCCTGGGCCCAGCCTCTGGCCACTGCCATCCCACCTCACAAGGGTAAGAATTAACATATGGAAATGGAGCTCCAAGAAGAGGGAGAAGAGAATTTGAGAACAGGTGGTTCCCTGTTCCAAACAGGTCTGGCCAGCCTGGATTCCACATAGTTGGGCAGGACACAGACTCTGGGTCTGATAGGCCTGGATTCCACATCAGGCTTGTCTGCGACCCCCTAACAGAAGAGGAGTCTGCTTAAAAGATGGCTCCTGTCCCTGCTCCAGGCAGGTCTGGCCAGCCTGGATTCCACGTTGGGCAAGACAAACCCTAGGACTACACTTTGATGCAAAAAGGAAAATTTATTTACATAATTTGGCAAACAAAGGGAATCAAGCGGCTAGCTGGGCTCCAGTCCCTAAAGCCAGATGGGGGATTGCAAGAACTCCCCAAGGTGCAGCCTGTTGAGCCCTGTCTGCTTTCATCGACCAGTCCAGATCGGTGGAAGGCTGCGGATTGAATGATGCACATATAAAGCAGAGAGAGACACACACACTTGGTAGGAGGAAAGGAGAATGACTGACTTTATTTAGAGGCAGCAAGCCTTATATACCCTGAGGGCGGGGCTTTACAGGAGGTTAAAAGTTCAGGTTCTCAGGAGACATCCAGCCACATGACACACATCTGATGTAAACTGAGGAAGTCTGTAAAGGTCAAGTTGTTTACCTCAGAACTGCAACTGACAACATCCTGCTAGCTCTTGGCCGAGAGCCTAGCACTAAGAGAGAAGGGCTGCAGGGGGGCCAGACCCTGCAGCAGCCCACTTTTAAAGGTACCGTGGCTGCTCGGCTGTGTTGGCTTGTTTAACCTTGGAATTGGTTGGTCTGTTCCTTGGGGACTATTTGTATTGGACAACTCAGACCTCATCATCTGTGGGGTCTTGACTTGGTGCCAGAATGCGTGTTGAAGTTTTAGCCTCTGGACCCTGAATGTGGCAGGGTGGGGTGATTAAAATTCAGGAGGTCTGAGTTCTCTTTGTCCCTACAAAAGAAATATCATCGTTAAAGGAAAATCCACCCAGAAAACATTACAATCCTAAGAATATGCACCCCCAAAACAGATGTACTCAATTTCATAATAGAAACACTAGTAAACTTAAAACCAAGATTGACTGCAGCACAGCGATAGAAAGTGACTTCAACACCCCACTTTCACAGATAGACAGGTAATCCAGATAAAAACTAATAGAAAAAGTCTGGAGTAAACGACATCATAAATCAAATGGACCTAACAGGCATTTACAGAACATTCCACATAAACAGTAAAGGATATACTTTCTTTTCAACAATTCGTGGAATTTTCTCCAAAACTGATCATGTAGTAGGATATAAAGCAAGTCTTGACAAATTTAGAAAACTGAAATAGCATCCTGTATTCTCCCTGACCACAAATGAATAAAGCTGCATACCAACAAGAATAAAAATGGGAGACAGTACAGAAACTCATGGGAACTAAACCACACACTACTGAATGAAGACGGAATCAAAGGAGAAGCCAAGAAGGAAATTAGAAAATTCCTAGAGCTGAGAGGAAGTGGAAAGTGTAAGGTGTGAATGAAACCCCCAACAGTTTCAAGCTCAGGAATATGGAAGGAGACCTGGAGCCAGAGTTTACAAAGCATACATGAGGAAAGACCGACTTTTACAACTTCTCAGAGATCTAAGCCTTGCAAATAGCTCAGATAAGACTCGAGACCCCAAATTCACAAAGGACACTGGGCTTCCTTAACAGATAAAGTTCTGGACTCAAGGAATTCACAAACAGTTGTAAAACAGGGCTACTTCCTGGCCAGAAGCTTGCCTTAAACATCAATCAGATGTCATGGCAACCCCCCTCCCCTAGAAGCCAGGAGGGGACTGAGGGTTTTTAAGGCTTCGAGGCCTTAGATTTGAAAGGGGGGGCTTTGAGACTCAGACTTGGGCTGAGCTCGCTCCCCCAGGGAGTTTGCCTCTCGCACTCTCCCAGAGGGAGCTCCTCCATCCCGATCTGAAGCCTGGCAGGCCAGCCCAGTTCCCTGGAGCCCCAGGCCCAAGATGGGGGTGAGGGGACTAGCCTCCCCCCATCTCTTAGGGGAGGCTAGCCCCCAAGGGAGCTGTGTGCGGGGCAGCTAGTCCCATCTGGTCTTCTCTTAATAAAGCTGGTTCCTGTTAGCTGCCAGCGGAGTCTCTGGTCCCTTCTGTCTGCTGCGTCTCTCGAACCCAGAACCTTACAGTGCAGCATGGCACTTCTGAAAGGGAAGTTAGAGCACTAAGTGCCTACATGAAAAAGAAGAGATCTCGTATCAGTGACCTAATGGTGCACCTTGAAGGCCTTGGAAAAGCAAGAACAAAGCACACCCCAAACGGGTGGATGGGAAGAGTTCATCACAATGAGGGCTGAAGTTAATGAAATAAAAGCAGCAACAGCAAACTAGTAAAGAGTTGGTTCTTTGAAAACAGTGATGAGATTGGCAAACACCTACCCAAATCAACCGGAAAGAAAGAGAAGACCCGGATTAACAAAATCAGAGATCAAAAGGCAAGGGGAGAGGAAGAAACTCAGAGTCAGCAGGGCATCCTTAGAAACCAGCATTTCACTAAACTGGAAAGTCTAGAATAAAAGGATGAATCTCCACACATATATTACCTTCCAAAATTAAATTATAATGAAGTAAATAATTTAATAGAATCATAACAGCCAATGAGAGAGAAGCAGTAATTAAAAATCCTCACTAAAAAAGCCCAGGGCCAGACGGATACAGTACAGAATTCTACCTGACCTTCAAAGAAGAACTAACACCAAGACTCCTCAGATTGTTCCATAAAATAGAAAAGGAAGGAACACTTCCAAATCTTTTTAGTGAAGCCCATATTACCCTGATACTAAAACCAAAGATCCAACAGAAAAAGAAAATTATAGGCCCATCTCTCTGATGAACTAGATGCAGAAATTCTCAATAAAATAGTGCAAACCAGATGCAAGAGTACATCAAAAAGGTCATCCACCATGGAAGGATGGCTCAACATACACAAAACCATAAATGTAATCCACCACAGAAACAGACTCAAGGACCAAAACCACATGATTATCTCATTAGGTGCACAAAAGCCTTTGACAAAAATGCAACATCCTTCATATAAAAGTCCTGGAGAATCTATGGGTACAGGAGACATGTCTCAGCATGATAAAGGCAATAAGCAACAAGCCTATAGCCAACATCATGTTAAATGAAAAAAAGCCTCAAAGTATTTCCACTAAAATCAGGAACAAGACAAGGATGCCTACTCTCTCCATCCCTAGTCAGTAAAGTGCTTAAAGTCTTAACTAGGTCGATAAAGTGAGTATAAATAGAAAGGAGGAAGTCAAATTATCCTTATTGCAGATGATAGGATTCTAAACATAAAAGACCCTAAAGACTTCACAGAAAACTCCCATTGCTGCACATTTAACAAAGTAGCAGGATAAAAAATTGACACACAAAAATTAGTAGCCTATACAAACAACAAATATACCAAGAAAGAAAAACTATGTTGTTCTCAACAGCCTCAAAAATATCTTGGAATAAACCCAAGACAGTGCGGTACTTGATAATGAAAATTTTAGATCGCTGAAGAGAGAATCTGAAGATACAAGAAGGAAAGACCTCTCATGCTCATGGGCCACAAGGATCAGCATTGTGAAAATGGTCATCCTACTAAAAGATTCAACACAGTCCCCATCAAAATTCCAACACAATTCTTCACAGAAATTGAAAAACAAATCTTAAATTTTATATGGAAGCACAAAAAGAAACCCAGAATAACCAAAAAAACCTAAATGATTAAAGAACTGCAAGAGGCATTGTAAGGTTCAGGGTTCGAGAGACGCAGCAGACAGAAGGGACCTGACTCCGCTGGCAGCTAACAGGACCTGACTTTATTGAGAGAAGACCAGATGGGACTAGCTCCTCCGCACCCACGAGTGGAGAAACGCTAGCCCCCCCTTGGGGGCTAGCCTCCCAGAAGAGATGGGAAGGCTAGTCCCCCCGCCCCCATCTTAGGGCTGGAGCTCCGGGGAACCAGGCTGGCGTGATCAGCCCAAGTCTGAGTCTCAAAAGCCCGGCGCAGCACCAGCAGCATCAGCAGCAGCAGCAGCAGCAGAAGCAGAAGCACGTCA
Source organism: Eospalax fontanierii (assembly GCA_035773235.1). NCBI lineage: Eukaryota > Metazoa > Chordata > Mammalia > Rodentia > Spalacidae > Eospalax > Eospalax fontanierii. The sequence goes on along the minus strand of CM069536.1, from coordinate 8,688,120 downwards.
CCAGCAGCAGAAGCACGTTGTCCAAGTCCTCAAAACCTTTTAAACCTTCAGTCCCCTCCTGGCTTTTAGGGGAGGGGGGTTGCCATGACATCTGATTGATGTTTAAGGCAAGCTTCTGGCCAGGAAGTAGTCCTTTTCCAGAGCTGTTCCTGAATTCCTTGCTTATCTGCCAAGGAATTTGGGATCTGGAGCGGTTTGCAAGGCTTAGATAAGCTCTGGCTCCAGGTTTCGTCCAGAGTCCGAAACTGTTGGGGGTCTCATTCACACCTTACAGAGCTGATATCCTGAATCTGACAGAGAAGAAAGTAGGTGATGCACTGGAGCTTACAAGCCCAGGAAAGGAACATCTGAACAGACATTAACAAATGAGACCACATGAAACCTGAAAGTTGTACAGCAAGCAATACCATCCTTCAAGTGAAGAGGCACCCAATAGAATGGGACAAAGTCTTTACCAGCTGTACATATAGGAGGGTTAATAGCTAGAATGTAGAGAGAGAATTCAATAAACTAAACACCAACAAAACAAGCCTCCAATTGAAAAATGAGGCAGGGAACTACAGAGTTCTAAAAAAGAAGGAAAAAAAATACAAATGACTGAGAAACACTTTTTAAATGCTCAACATCTAGCAGGGCGTGGTGGCACACGCTTTTAATCTCAGCATTCAGGAGGCAGAGGCAGATGGATCTCTGTGAGTGCAAGGGCAGCCTGGTCTACATAGTGAGTTCCAGGCCAGCAGGGGCTTAGAGAGAGACTCTGTCTCAAAAAAGATAGCCATCAAGTAAATACAAATTAAAACTATTTTGAGATTTTATTTTATCCCATCAGACTGGGTAAGATTCCTCCCCCCCCCCAAAAAAAAAAAAACAAAAAAAAAAAAAAAGAAAAATTCTAGATAGATGTGGAAAACAGAACACTTATTCATTGCTGGTTCAAATGCAAACTGACACAGCCATGACGGAAATCAGTGTGGAGGTTGCTCACAATGCTAGAGGCAGATGTACTACAAGATCCAGATACACACTGTATAGATATATGCAGCTATCAGAGAGATCTATCTCTAACAGATACTTGCTAATCCAAGTTTATTTCTCTTCTATTCACAATAGGCAGAAAATGGAAATAACCTAGATGCCCATCAACTGATGAATGGGTAATAAAAATGTGATACATTTATACAGCAGAATATTATTTGATGATTAAGAAAAATTAAGATATGAAATTTAGGTAAATGGATAGAACTGGAAACAATCATCCTGAGTGAGGTAACCTAGACCCAGAAAAACAAACATTGCATGTACTCTCTCCTATGTGGATGCTCACTTTGAATCTTTAAATATGTGTATTTTGTTCGGAATACCCAGAAAGGTTAGAAAACCAGAAAGGGGCCTTGTGGGAGAGGAGATCTCTCATGAGAAGGGAGGGCGAAGACAGTGAGATCAAGGGAGAAAGGTGGGAAAAGGAGCAGGAAGGGTAAGCTGGGTGGAGGGTGGGAGGCCAGGGCAGGGAGGGATGAAGTGGAAGGTGACCAGCCCTAAAGGCATTTTGAAAACAATGGAAACCTATTGCTGTAGAAACGCTCTGAAGTATATACATCTACATGTATAAAAAGATTTTAAATGGAGTTACTGGATAATGTGGTAACAGCAACCCAATTAGACACTTCATCCTGGCAAATAAAAAACCTGGTACCAGGAATGCGCTACTTCTCTTTGAGGCTCCCAAACATTGCAGCCATTGCTCTGAGTTACCCACCAGCACCTGATGGTAAGACCTTTATTGCTGGAGACAACCCATACTTAAGACATAAATCATGAAGAAATCAAGCAGGCACTGACCTGGAAGTTCCTTCTCTTCTGATAGCTTTCATTAGCTGGAAGGTGACAGGCATTCTACCAAAGGAGAAACGTAAACATCATTCTTACCCAGCTGTGAATCCTCTGAGCTACAATAATGACTGAATTGGCAAGATATGCCCACTAGAGTCACAAATGTTATCAGAGTAACCAACTACCCTTTGTGTGGATTTAAGGCCTGATTCATGAGATGGAATCCGTAGCCAACACTGTTACCTGGGCCAAGGACTTGTGACTAGATAAATCATAGGCTCCAGGAGAGAACTTACTACTAATATTCTGCTAAATGAACATATTATTAAATTGACTTCTAAAGACTTATTGCTATATCCACGGCTAGTGCATTTTCAGCCTTCACCAGACAAGCTTTTTCTTGATGACCCACAACTGCTCAGTGTACGGAGAATAAGAGACTGTGGGTGCTCAGCCTAAAACAAAATGTCTATATACACTCCTCACCCAACTGTCAGAAATCTTCATGGAAAGGGGGCAAAAAGGACGTAAGAGCCACAGCTAGTGATGACCAGTTTTCCAGACAGCAGGTAGGTTACACCTATGAACTCACAGTGGTTTTGATATAGCATGCACACTATCTACTAAAGCTCAAGGCAGACAAAAATCCCAGCATGGATGGGAGAGGAGGGGATGAACCCAACCCTCGCTGAGGAGCTGTTGGTATTTGATAGCTGCTGGGAAGGGAAGAGTCAGTTTTCTGTAAGGGTGTGATCTGCCAGGCTGACTTTGCTCTCAGGCTCGTTCCTCACCAAAGAGTATTTGGGCAACACGATTTGGACTCAGTGGGGGAAAAAGTACAGGAAATTGGGTGGGTTGGGAAGGGGAGGTGAATCTGAGGAGCTAGAGGAAGACAGGAGTATGACCAAAATATGTCATATGAAATTCTCAAATGATTAAGAAAACTTTTTTAAAGAAAAATGTATTCTAATATTGAACAAGAAATTTCAACAATGCAAAAAAACAGTCACTATTCCAGTAACTTACTAGCTTTGATCGTTTGATAAATCACATTACTTTGGCTTCAACCCTTACTAAACCACTGCATTTTGTAACTACCTTTTGACGTTATTATTTTTATGCTTCTTTCTAATATTAATACTTAGGAATATTAAAAAGATACCTTTACATCAAGTATTTGACTACTTGATTTAATCTCTATTGGCTTTTTATCTATTTTTGTCTGATTTTTAGCAGCTGCTGTAGCAGTTCCCATAAACACTGTTAACTTGATGGCCCAACTTGATGTAATATTGGGACTTTCTCACATTTCACCTACATAATTTTATTGAACACATAACCTACCCTTTGGGCAAATGTCATCATATACTTACTTATAAGTGGATTATAAGCCCAAGAACACTGCTAATTTTTCCTTTAAGCAATTAACTGATTTATAAATAATTATGCAAAAGTAAGAAAACTTTTTAAGATAGTATTTTATGTTTATCCATGTATCTGAAATTTCTGATTCTCTTCCTTTCTTCCTGTAGTTCAGAGTTTCCATCTGGTATCATTTGCATTCAGCCAGAATTTACTTTAGTATTTCTTGCTCGTAATGAATTTACTCAGCTTTTGGTACATCTGCGTGTTTCCATTGCATCAAGTATTTTAAGGATATTTTACTGAATATAGAACTCCAGCCTGGTGGCTTGGTTTTTTCCTTACAGTGCTCTGAAAAGGTTGTTTTTCTTCTCTTCTGGTGTGAAGTCAGCTGTGGCTTCTTTTGCTCCCCTGTGTGTAATGTGCTCCCCCACTCCCTTTACAGTTTTCTCTTGATCTTTGATTTTTCGGAAGTGTAATCATGATGTGCATAAAGGTATATTTATTTATGGTGTTCTTTTGGGAGTGCGCTGAAATTCTTGGGTGTTTTTAGTTGTTTGCAATCAACTTCGGGAGAATGTGTCAATCATTTATTCTGCTTCAGTCCTTCTCACCCCTCCCATGAACAGGTCCCGAGATTTAGGGAGGTTTTTGTACAGAGGCTTGGCCTTGTGGCTTCTGTGGCGTCACATCTTCTGTCTGTAATTTGTAGCTACTCTGGTAATCCATGATCCAGTCTCTGACTTCCTGGCTCAGCAAAACTGTTGCTTTCTGCTCAGGATTTTCCCTTGTGTATCAATAAATTGGTGAGCATTTTCTAAGAAACATCAGATAAATGTGGCTCTCACCCAGAATGCCCTTCTTTTGAGACTTGAATTCTGTTTACTTTCTAATTAGTATTAGTCTCTTCACGTCTTCAAGAATTGTATTAAATTGTGCTGGGGTTTATCATTGTACTTAAATTTGGCATAAGCTATCCTACCCTTATCCAGAACCAAACATGACCTTGTTTCTTTATTTGAATATTTAGCTCACTAGAGTTTTTTTCAGTTGTGTTTTGTAAGAAAAAATGCCAACTCCTTTTCCTTTCATATAGTGGCTTGCAATAATTTTTGTTGGTTGTTTGAAACGGGGTCTCGCTATGTAACCCTGGATGGCCTGGAGCTCACAGAGATCTGCCTGCCTCTGCCTTCCAAGTCCTGGGATTAAAGGCATGAGCCACCATATGCAGCAAAATAAATGTTTTATTCTTGTATTTTACAATTAGCAGACAAAACAATGGGTTCACTGTAGAATCTTCAATACTGTTCTTTATTCTGGTTCGTCCCTTCCTCTCCGCCACCTCCTTCCTGCTGGGGTTCCCCAGTCCTCCCTTCTGCTCTCACATCGCCCGCATTCCATGTCTTCACCCCACCCCTGAAGGTTTGTTCCTCTCACTCATTGTCCCTCTCTAGTTCTCCCTACCACACACACACACACCACACACGCACACACACACACACATTTAAATTTAGGTTCCACACTTAAGAGGAAAGATACGGTGTTTTATCTTCCTGAGCCTGGCTTCTTGTGTTGAAGTCCATCCGCTCCTACTGCTCTCCACCTTCCTACAGATGTCAAGATTTCTCTTTTTCTTTGCAACTAAATAAAATCAGTGTGTGTGTGTGTGTGTGTGTATGCCACATTCTCTTTATCCATTTGTCTGTTGATGGACATTCAGACTGGTGCCATTTTCTAACTATTATGAATAATGCAGCAGTAAACATGGATGTGTAACATCTCTGTGGCATGCTGACCGGGAGTCCCTCTGAAGACATATCCGGAAGTGGTAGAGCTGGGTCATATGGTAGTTTCAGCTTTAGTTTTTTGAGACAGCCCCATCCTGGTTTCTATAGTAGTTGCACCAGATAACATTTTTTTTTCTAATAATTAGTCAACTCTAACCACATGATTATCTCATTCTGTTAGCATTTGCCCAAATTCATCTTTTAAATGTCATTTGCACATACTCTTTTGGGCTAGTCTGTTGTTCTTCTTGACTAGTATTTTACACAATTCTGTCATATAAATTTCATGGGTTTCTGAAGATAAAACTTTGGCACTTTTTCAAAGGCAAACAATTCAGTTTCAAGTTTGTATTTCTCACAAACCATCTGATATGAATATCTTATCTTAGCATGACGATTGTCACAATATTCTCTTAACAAAAAATCCCCTTCTCTGGATCTGTGTGGTGAGATAATGCTCACTCCTGGATTTCCTCTGCTTATTTCCAAGAAGTCTCTGCCCACCTCTTCTTATCCTTCATTTATAAAACAGAAATGAGGCTTCCACTCCCAAAACAGAAGGCAAAATTAACAAGTATTTTTAAAAATTTTCTATGTATAACAGAGAAAAAAAAGTACAGGTTTTTTTTGTTTGTTTGTTTAGGGGGACTGTTTTTAATAGAAGTTGATCAACAAGATGAATGTTGTGTAATAATTTTCTCCAAGATAAAACCTTGGTCTTGGAGGGAAGCCCATTAGGACACAGGATGTTCTAAGGAGAGGTGAACTATTCCATCCTGCAGTGAATCTCTTTAAGCTCAGAAAGTAAACATCTTGGAGGCTTCAGGAAATCCCTGAAACTGACCAGATACACTAGGCCCTTCCTCATTGAGCATATATGAGCAGTAAGCTCTGGGGAGAGAAGCTCTGGGACAAGCTGACCTGCCTGGGAGAGGTTCAGACCAGCCGAGCCACCTGGAAGAGATGCTTTCCAGTCTGCCTGTAGGCTGTACAGTGCGCTCCAAGTTTCCAGCATTCAAGCACTGTCACGCATGCTGGGGTGGGCTTTGGGAGATCAGCTGTCTTTGAGTCATTAATGCTCCTGTTGGCAATTTACTCATATTCCTGTAAGTAAGCCCAACAAAAACTCAATTGATTCACCAAGTTGGACTTCGTAGTTCCCTTAGTTTGGTTCCCAGTCTGGGGTGAGTAGAGTTTGTTCTCATCCCCCCAGGTATAATAGTGTCACACGCACAACTAGGAGAAACCATGAACTGTTGACCTCAAATGACCTATGAGAGCCACAGCCATGCCCACTGCAACTCCATGAGGAGTGAGGAAGAGGGTGGTAGAGGTGATAAACAGACAGGAGGCCTAAAGATAAACCTCTGCTTCAGTTATTTCCCTTAGGCTAGTAGATAAACTGTCAGAATTCCCCTCGGGACTCGTCTGATTTCATCCCTCACCTTCTCACTTGTTGAGCAGCCCAGAAGTCTGCATGTGCATTTATCTGGCAGCAGCGGTGGATGAGAAACGCGTTTAAACAGACATAAAGGAAGAGCAGAGAACAGGAATTCAGAACTTCCCACACATCAGTGAGCCCAAGGTATTAGACATTTGCTGGGATGTGGGGAGCATGGACCCTGGATTCTCTACCGACTATGGAGTGGAAAGAAGAGCGATTTCGTCTCACGTCTGGATTCTGTAAATTATTTTTGACTGTTACATGGCAGTTAGCGTAGCTTTTACATCCCCCTTGAGGGTCAAAATTCTAACAAGACATTCTTGCCCTCATGTCCTTATCTGCGGCCTCCCAAGTTCATAGTCTAGCTATTTTCCCTTTGGTACCAACAGTCCTCTCAAGCCTCCGCCATTTGAGGGAATTCAGCCACAGAGATGCTCTCTCAGAACTTGTGGAATATGGGAGAGTGAGACTACCACTGCCCAGTCCTAGGTGACTGGAGAACAGAACCAACAGATAATAAGCTCTGGCTTCTAACTCTGTCACTTGGGCTAAAGTTATATAATCCACCTACCTCATTACACTGCAGGCGTGTAAAGCACTACTTTTGACCTGGGTCTCCAGGGTCACTAAGCTGGAAAGTCTCTCGAGGTGTCTCTGTTCGAGAATGTGCCTTCTCCCAACTCCGTGGAGGCAACTGAAGATAAACCTCACCAACTACAGCTGGCTCTTTGCTCCTCAGGACCAGGAGTAAGGACTGCCCACAGACACCCCCATTGTGAAGTTATTCTTAGATGTGGACTGCTCAGGTGAAAACAAGAAAGCCAAATAAACATCATGGGTCTGATGATGTTTGTCATCAGTTAAAGTGGATCTGATGGCAGTTGACATAGTTAAAGATTTCTAGACCGTTCTGAGGAGCCAGGGAGTTCGGCCTGGGGGCTTTCCCTTTGACATGTGGGCTGGAAGAAGAAGTAAGTGTGACCCATCAACAGTGTTTCTCAGGGCTTTGAGGCCATGCATCATCGTAGCTGTATAAACCAGCTAACTCCATATTCTCCTTTTCTATCCATTTGCTTGTTCCTAAACTTGAGAACTGGCCTTTCACACACTCTAGACTGAGGGATTGCATCTAAATTTGCTCATAATTCTGAAGTGCTCAAGCCTGATATTTAAAACGTGGAAGAAAAATATGACTGTCCTCAGCAATACAGAATAAAAAAAACACATACAAAACCAGAATAAGAGTTTCTCCTTTAAGAAAGGAATCTAGAACTGAAGAGATGGCTCAGTGGTTAAAAGCGCTGGCTTCTCTTGCAGAGGACCCTGGTTCAATTCCCAACACCCACAAACAACCATCTCTAACTGCAGTTTCAGAGAACCTGATGTTCTTTTCTAATGTCTGTAGGCATTGTTCAACACAGGTGCACTTACATACATGCAGGCAATACACTCGTATGCATAAAATAAAAATAATAAACAATTTTTTAAAAAGGAATCTAATTTTTTGCAGGCCACGTTTGTTAGGCTAGAAATGACTGTCAACATTTGCACACTGTGACTTTTCCTGAACTCTTACAACCACAGAGAATACAAACAACTCCAGTGTCCACAATACCACCTAGAGATTTTTTTCTTTTGACATTTACAATAAAGATACTTAGGTTTGACCTAGTTTTACATTTTGTGAAGAATAATTGACTTAATAGCGTAAGTTCTAAAACAATGGCTATTGTGAAAATTAATTAATATTCAAAACTGTATGAGTTTGTGTAAATGATTCAGCAGAAAAGCTTACCAAGCCTCTTTCTATGACTGCATTGTTTAAAATGTTATAAAAAGCTCAGTGCAAAGCTCAGTGTAAGATAGAAGTTAACTCTTTTTATTTTCAGATAAAGTGAGATCTGAGAGTTTTTCCACCCAAAATCTTAGTATATGCTAAGGCCGTTTAAAAATTATACCTTCACTCTGAAAAAGGAGGCAGCCTAAGTAACGTCACCAACTTGGCATAGTTCTCCCAGTTCTCCGTGGCATGCCGTCCGTCTAGACTGCCCAACAACTGCAGCTCCTTATTTGTGAGGACAAGTCCATTCTCACAGAGTAAAACATAACTGACCCAAGTAGATCATGACAATTCCGCTAACCTTTACTAATGATTTGGGTAGTGATGACCATATGACACTGGTCAAGGGGACCTGAGGCAAACATTCTGAGAGACTCCTAGGAAAGATTTGTTCCCTCAGGTTGGTGTTGGAAGCAAGTGTGATTAACATTTATTAGACTTTAGGGACATTAAAATGACTACGACATGATCTCTCCTCAATGAAGGAGAGAAATATAAAGAGATATAGTACAGTTTCATGTTTTCCTTTATAAAGTGCTAAAGAAGAACAGAGAAAAATAGCTATTCATGAGTGAAAGTCGGGATTCTCAGTAGAGATGATTATTGAAGGGTCTTAGAGCATGCATCTAAGGAGTCTTTTCCTAGCCCACGATCAGAGGGTATTCTCCTAGAATTTTATAGTTTGGGCTTCATACTTGGGCCTTGTGGCTTGAATGAGAATGTCCCCCGTAGGCTTCAGGTATTTGGATGCTGGGTTCCGGTTCGCGTCACTGGCAGTGGAGGTCACGGACCCTTTGAGGTGTGGCCGTGCTGGAGAAAGCGCGTCACTGGAGCAGGCTTGAGAGTGTGCAGTGGGCTGCTTCCAGTCTGCTGCACTCTGCTTCCGGTGCTTGCAGAAGATGTGAGCTCCTAGCTTTCTGCTCGGACATCACTGGCACCATGCCTCCCTGCCATGAGGGACTCTGGCGCCTCTGGAACTGTAAACCACTGTGCTGGATAGCTTTAGTTTTCAATTTGACACACCTGGGTTGAGGGAACCTCAACTGGGGAATTACCTCCATGGGACTGGCCTGTGGCCATGTCTGTGAGGCATTTTCTTGATTGTTGAGAGATGTGCTAGGGCTCCACCTACTATAGGCTGTGCCACCCCTGGGCAGGTTGTTCTGTAGTGTATAAGACAGCAGGCTGAGCACAGGCCAGGGAAGCAAGCCAGTAAGCAGCGTTCCTCCATGACCTGTGCTTCAGCTCCTGCCTCCAGATTCCTGCCCTGGACTCCCAATCTTGGACTCCCTCAGTGATGAACTGTGAGCTGGGAGTTGTAAGCCAAGTAAGCCCTTTCCTCTACAAGTTGTTTTTGGTCAGAGTGTTTTGTCACAGCAATTGGAAGCAAACTACAACAGCCACATAGACTTTTCCTTTTATAAGCTGAGGTGGTCATGGAGTTTTATCACAGCAACAGACTCCCTAACTAATACAGACTTACAATTCATTTTTAGTTAATACTTCTATATTATATAAAGAATAGATATTATTTTTTCACATATAGATATCCAATTGTTCCAACATAAGTTTTTTGAAAATGCAATCCACTGATTTTCTACATTCCTATCAAAAACCTAAAAAGGATAAGGTTTATTTTAAAAATCACTTTATGCCAGACATGGTGGTGCGTGCCTATAATTCCAGAAGGCTGAGGCAGGAGTAATGCACATCTGAGATCAGCCTGGGCTGCATAGTGAGACCTCGTTTTATGCACACATCCAGAAAGAGGGAGAGAAAGAGAGAAAGAGAGAGAGAGAGATCAACATGTCACTCACTTTCTGTAGTAATTACTGTAGTTTTATGTAAGTCTTAAAATCATTGGTTAGTCTTCTAACTTTGTTTTTCTTTTATAAAAGTTTTGCCTAGTTTTTTTTTGCATTTCCGTACAGATTTAGTATCAATGTGTCAGTTTCCACAAAAAGAAAAGCATTATGGATTTTAAGTTTATTACATTGAATCTATAGATCAATTTGGGGAGATACAACATTTTTAAGAATATTGCTTCTTCAGTCCATAAGAATGGAATCTTTTCATTTTTATATTTAATTAATTTCAGCAAGGGCTTAGAGATTTTATGTATAGATTTTATGCAGATTTTAAAATATATTCAGAGCTTACATATATTTGTGAGATTTATCCCTAAATGTCTCATTTCTACATTACTGGGAATGTACGGAAGACAGAAGAAGGCTTCAGAGCCCTGGAACTAGAATTACAGATGGTTGTTAGCCTCTCTGTGGGTGCTGGAATTTGAACTCGGGTCTTCTGCAAGAACAGCTAGTGCTCATAACCACTAAGTCATTCCAGCCCCGCTATTTTAATTTTTAAAAACTGATTCCAGTTTCTGGTTATTCATTGCTAGTGTAAGACATGCTCTTAATTTTTGCGCATCGATTTTGCATCCTGCAGTCTTAGGAAGCTCACTTAATACTTCTAGTAGCCGTAGTAGATTTTCACTGGATCATTCAACCTGAAAGTCTGATTCTGGAGAGATAGCTCAGCAGTTAAGAGCAATTACTGCTCATTTAGAGGACCTGGATTCATTTCCCAAGACTCACATGGTGGCTCACAATTGTCTTTAAGTGCAGTTCCAGGGGATCTGACACTCTCTTCTGTCGTCCGCCAGCACCAGGTACACACATGGTGCATACGCATATATGCCGGCCAACGCTGATACACATACTATTATATTAAAATAAATAAATCTTTTTTAAAAGACCTGAACTAGAGCAAACAGTAGGGAGTGTACTTCAAGAGAGAGTCATCAGTAAGAACTTTCTGAGTAAGACTCTGATTGTTCAGGAAATAAGGCCAGTAACTGACAAATGGGACCTCATGAAATCTAAAAGCTTCTGTATAGCAAAGGTATCTGTCCAATAAGTAACCATGCGGCCTACAGAATAAGAGAAAATGTTTCCTGGTTATAATCTGACAGGGGCAGGATCCCTCCCTTGAGTTGTTGGCCAGGGAGTACCCTAAGGTGCCCCCAAATAATAGAGGCTATTGGCATTGTTCTTGGTTGCCTACCAGAACTAAATGGGATGAGTCTATTGTTGAAAACACCACACACTTTGGACATAGGACACAGAGAAATCAGACTGGAGCCAAGCTGGAAGCTCCCTCTCTGCTATAACATTCCTAGTGCTGAAAAGTGCCATGCAGGCTGCTGAGGGAGAAGATTCATCAGTGGCCTTACTTAGCTGAAAACTCAGTATGTTTCAATACCAATCTGCCAGGGAAGATGTGCCTGCTGATACAATAGTGTCATGACTGTTTGGAGCCAACAACTGCTTTCTGATTGGATCTGAGGCTCACTCCACAGTACAGAATACATGCGTGGTACTGTAAAGCTGGTTAAAAGCTTATGGCCAGTGATGTTACCGGCCCAAGGAGTAATTTAATAGTGTTGCCAAGTGGACATGTGCTCAAACTACCTTCCAAATATGTATGTTTGACTACAGCTGCTCTCAGCCTTGTTAGAGAAGCTTCTTCTTGCAGGGGCAGTGGTTAATTCAGACTCATAATGATCAAGTGCTGAAAATTAGTGACTGCTGAGTGCTTAGTCCTCAACAGAACATCTGTAACACTCTCTCCAAGGCCTAGAAGGAACAGAAAGACTGCAAGAGTCGGAGGAAGATGGGAAGGACCGCTGTGACATCCTGTCACCTGCATATGACAGGGTCATGGCAATCCTGAGTACACAGCCAGGTGGTTACCTACATGACACAGTGAATGTAGGCGGGGGCTGGTCTGAAGGAAGGAGGGGTCGGCAGGAGTGGGAGGGAGTGGAAGAGAGCGTGAGCGGTGCTGTGATCACACAGCATTATCTACACGTGTGAGACTAAGAAAAATAAAGACATTTCATAAAACAATTGGTTTTTTTAAAGGCTCAGGCTGCGCGTCCTCTGTAACCTAGGCAGAGCAGAGAGCCTCTCCGAGACTGGGTACCTGGTGCTGCATGGCCTCTTCTGTGGTGGCTGCTGGTTCAGGTGCAGCAGAAGGCTAGCCAACTGGACCACCAAACAACACCTGACTGTGTGGCACGCGTTCTGGGGTCTGGGTGTAGGGTAGTGGCACGTACCGGAAGCTAGCTGCTTCCCCAGATGACAACGCCGTTTTTAGGAGCTTAAGTGTGTGAGAACAGTCGGCAGTATTTCAGGAGCAAGCATGCAGGCAGGTTCTAGAGGTATTTTGAAGTCAGCCTGGCCTTTGGGGCACCACAGGGGTTCTTCTCTACTTCCTGTTTCTTCTTCAGCTGTTTGGCAGTCGCTATGTGAAATCTGGCATGAAAGCAGAATTTGAAGGTCACTGGGATGACTTTGGGGAAACTACAAAATCAAGAGAATCACAATGACGTTTCAAAATCTCCAAGTGTCTCTGATGCATCTGTGGACTTGCAGACAGACACCCTGCTCCTGGAATAGCGTTTTGTGAAAAGCACAGTGACGCTAGGCAGTTATGTCCCTCGGCCCGTGATACAGTGAAACAGCCAAGCCATTACCAAGTCCTCTCTTCTGCTTCCCAAATGTAACTTGAATGCATCTATTTTTCTTTAACCTCACTGCTGCTGCCTGGTCCGGGTCATTGTTATTTATAGTCCAGACTTCTGCAGGAACTACCTCACCTGTTAGAGCTGTGGCTATGCAGAGTTCCAAGATGTACCATTTATACTGCAGTACTGTAGTCTAGGTGAGTCTGCCCCTTGGAGCACATGGTTACACACACACACACACACACACACACACACACACACACACACCCCTCACAGTAGGTTACAATAAGCACAATGGGCAGGTACCTTTGGAGCCATGCAGTTCAAGGCTCTACTGATCTGCCTCCTCTGTTCTCCCTCCTCAGATTCATAGTTCTTTTTATTTATTATTATTACTTCTGTACTATTTCAAGCAGATGGAAAAATATAGAATGATAAACATTTACATACATATAACATTTTGCAAATTTTGGGGGACTAGATGACCTAAATGTTTATTATGAAATACAGCACACATAGAGAAGAATACTGAAATGTAAATGAATACTTTAAAGAATATTCATGTGCCCATCACCCAGTCTAAGGAATAGAACATTTCCGAATGCTTTTCATTCTCTCATGTGTTCCTTTCCAAGCCAGAAACTGCTGTGTCCACACAGAAGCAAGCCTATGCCCTCATTTTGAGATGTGTTTTTCTTTGCACTTTATGTCACACGCACGCACGCACCAATGCATTCTCCTGTGACCTGCTTATTTTACTCTGTAATGTTGGGGGTACATCATGCCTGTTGCTGTAGGCGGTCGTGATTCCTCCATTGTTACTGCTTTCCAATCTGTACTTCATATGGCAGCCACATCCATCTTTTAAAGTTAGAACCCAATTGCCTGGCTCTTAACTGCATAAAAACTCACCGTGGCTGTCTAATGCTCCTGGAATCAGTCTTGGTCTGTGGCACGATCCTGCAACCCCAGAGAAGCTTGTCCCACCCCCTCTTCAGCCACCTCCCACTTCCTGGGCCCTGGGAGTTGCTCTGCAGTCCAGATTCCTTCGTCCCAGTAGCCCCACCCTTCCTCTGGCCTGTCTTCCTTCCACTCTCCTCCTGGTGGTTCCTGCTGACCCCTGGTCTCTGATCTGTTATCACTTTGAATGGATGGTCACTGACTCCTGATGTAAATTAAGTGCTTCTCCTTTTGTTTCTTTTCTCTTTCTTCAAAGCACTTACCACAGTATTTACTTGTGTATTTATTTTTTATGTCTTCTTTTTCTTAATGTGTGTGTGTGTGTGTGTGTGTGGTGTATGTGTGGACACATGTATGGGTGGAGCGGAACTCAATGTTGGGTGTGTCTTCCTCCACTGAATCACTTTCCACCCTATCGTTTGAGACGGGATTTCTCACTGAAGTGATCTTAGATGAGAGAGCAGAAGTTAGCAGGAGCAGCCAGGTGGCAGATGTCAAGCTTTTGTGTTTGTCCTATATGCTGATATAGCAAAGTGATCAAGAGGCAGTTTGACTGTTATACTATATTTAACAAGCCAAATTCATGCTAATAATGAATTCAGCACTTACTTGGGTAGGCATTCTTGTAAGTGCTTTTTGGGAATGAATTCAATTAAATTGAGGGCTATGCTCTCATTAGCTCCATTTTAACATATCAGGAAGTGAAGAACAGAGTAAGGACATGTAGCGAAGACCATCAGACTTAGATGGGGCTCAACTGTGGGGATCTGGGTATTGACCAAGGCAAGCAACTCCTGATACCCTAAAGGGATGGCAGGTGTCTGACCTGCTCTGCCTGTGTGATAACCTGGCCCCAGGAAGCTACTGTAGATATAAATCTTCCTTTCCCCCACCCCAGACCAGAACCAGGTTTTTGGGTTTCGTTTCCTCAATCCTGAACTTCTACAACCTTCCTGCCTTTACCCCAACACCCCACCTTTCCGGCCTTCTGTAACGGTCAGGAAGGCCTCCCTATATAAACCCCTGCATTGTCTCTAATAACCGACTACCCACCGATGTAGTCTCCTGGGAGGGAACTCCTCCCACCGCACTCTGAGCCACCTGAGGTCCCGTTGGATCATCCTCCGTTCTCTGGCATGGCTGGAGCACAACAGCCGTGCTGGAGATGGAGACCCACCCACACTCAACAGTGCTCACCCACCATGTGGTACTCGATCCCTCGTTTGTTTGGCTGGTAAAGGCTTTATTTCTGGGTATACATGTGAGGCTAACAAAGATTTTTAAATGAATGCTTTTTTTAAAAAAACCCAACATATTACTAAAGTACAGTCAGCAGTAGAGGATAAAGTGCCTGGTTATAGCATTCTGGGTAAAACTCTGAGGAAATGGTGAGTTTACATTTGATAGACTCGGTAGCATTCAGTACAGTCTCTTTTCTCTGCCGCTGTCTTTCCAAATGTTCATAATATAAGAAGTACTTTCTGTGGCGTGTGGGGTGAACGTTTCCAAACACATTTACCTTTATTTAAAATATCAGGAATTGGCTCAGAAGACTTTTTATGAAAACAGTTCAAGCCCTTTCATTTCAAACATCGAAGGAGGGCAGGATTCTGAAAAAGAACCAAGTCCGAGAACAGACTCTTGATACTCTGCCTGGTTGTTTGTAGTAATTCTTTGGAGTTTTTCTTTTGCATCTGATGCCGTAAGCATATTTCTTTTCTCCTTTATAACGAGATCAGTTTTGTGTTTAACGTGTTTACATTTCTTTCTGGTGATTGGTCAGGTTTCTTTCTTACTGACAATTCTTAGATAGGGCAGAAGTAGGACATTCTCCCTAAGGCCCTGACTTGGAATCCAAGCTCATCTTTAAGATCGTATTGCGAATCTGACTGACAGTAGATGTTCTTGGATATGTAGAGGCTGATGCACTCTGCAAGGATGACGTTTCTAAAAGCTGGAGGGAGGCTTTAGAAAGTGATCTTACTGAAAAATCAGACTCTTGCAGGATGCTTTTCTGTTAAAGAGGCTTCCTACCACAGCAAAATATTTTGGCGTGGAGGTTAGGAATGCGTGCCGCCACACCCATATCCACAAAAAGATCGGCAGCAGCACTCCGGCTACCTTCCTGTCCAGCCCCGTAGGTTTGTGTTATTACCAATGTAAAAGCCCATAACATGCTTCTTTCAATGGATTTGTACTTCTTAGACTAGTGGAAGTGTCTAAAGGATGTGTAAGTTTCCTTCAGATTGCAAAGTTTGACTTGTTTTTTTTTAGTTGTGATACTGGCTATTTTATCATTTGCAAAGACCAGAAACACAAAGACCAGAAACACAAAGTTGCCAACTTATCATTCATTGATTTTTCTCTACATTCTTAACATATTTATACCCAGACAAGAACGGTCAGTTTCTGAGGCACACAGCCCTGTGTGGTAAGGATCCTGGTAGTCTTAAGAGTAACAGTTGTTTCTGCATTTGAAGACGCAGACTGAGTTGATAGATGATCTGAAGCAGCCCTCCATTTCTGCCCATACTGACAGCCTCTGCTGTGGTGGTTGCCTGTGACACCTCTTGAATACTAGGCCTTGGATAGCCACTGCTTCACAGTTGGAAAAGAAGTTATCTTTGCTAGAGTTTTCTCTGATCACTGCCTGTGATGATCTTAGCCTATGGGCAGTGTATTAGAACTTCCGGAGTTCTCCAGGGAGGCACAGATAACCCGCTGTGGTCTGCATAGAACTGACCAGTGTCATTAGCTGTGCCGTGTTCTGTGTTTTCGAATTCTATTTGAATTATAGCAATCTCACTTTCAACAACTGCCAGAAACTTGTTCAGGCTTTCAGAAAATGGCCGACCATGCAAAATCATGGAGCCCTATTCCTGAGAAGCACTAGTTTTCTCTTCAGGCTTGAGTGATAAATGGGAACAACAAAGCGCTGCCTTGAAGAACCATGCTTGTGTTACCTCACCACGCTGATGGCATGGGAGCTCCCACAGGGAATAGTGATTATTTTCATTTTTGCAAATATCTTACACGAGTGTTATCTTTCCATTATTTCCATCCCTCCCAGTCTCTCCGCAGATCCTCAAACAACTAGAATGGAGGTTGCCCTTGCCTGGCACTGTGATTTTTCTTATATAGCCTTCAGCTATACACATGCATATATGGATGTCTCTGTGGTAGAATATAGAGTCTTTTTGTTGCCATCTAGGGTCTTGATCTGGTTCATGTTCTCCACCAGTTGGAGAGTTAAAAGGCAAGAAAATTCTCAGGCATAGAAGAAAACAAGAGGTATTAGACTTTATTTAAAGTAAAGAAATATATTCACACAGAGAAAAGGACTTTCCACAAGTAAAAAGGAGACTCAGAAAACTGAAAAGTCCCAGGAAGGTTTGGACCTTTTTGATATTTTTTGGTGAGTTCTCTTGGTCAACTTAAACAAAGAAGAGATAGCTGATAGGCTGTAGCTCCAAGCTGAGATGTGTTCAGGGCTGGCTTTTGTCTTACCTGAACTAGTCTGGACTGGTCAGCCAGAAAGGAACCTTGCCAGCGACTCATTCCAAGAGACTCTCTGACCAGGTCTTTGTCTCAGACAAAGAAGTCAGAAGTGTGCATTTTTGTTATTTAGCGGTGACCTTGTCTGTTTATCAGGGATTTAGTGTGCTTCACTTTGAGTATATGCCCAGGAGTGATATGGCTGGGTCACATAGTAGTTTTAGTTTTCTAGAGACCACCGCTCTGATTTCCATAGAGACCCCACAGGCTGCATGCTTGCCAGCAGTCAGTAAGGCTTCTTTCTCCACATCTTTGTCAGCATTTGTTGCCATGTGTTCTATTGATGACAGCCATTTTGACTAGGATGTAACAGAATCTCAAAGTAGCTTTAATTTTCATTTCCTTGATGGGTAAGGATATTGAGCACTTAAAAATATTAATTAGCCATTTCTGTTTCTTCTTTTGAGAACTATCTGTTCACTACCTCGGTCTGTTTATGGGTTGGCAGTTTTGATTTCTGGTGCTTAGTTTCTGCAGTTCTGTATGTATGTAGACATTAATTCCGTGTCTGAAGCGCAGCTGGCAGAGATTTTTCTCCACTCTATAGGCTGCCTCTTCCTTCTGATGATGGTTTCCTTTTCTATGTAGATTTTTAATTTTATGTTATCCTATTAATTAACTCTTAGGGCTGTGTTCTGTGCTATTAAAGCTTTATTCAGAAAGTTCTTAACTAGTCATTTATCTTGAAGTTTTCTTATGTGTTCTGCTGGCAGATCCAACATTTTATGTTTTAAATTAAGGTCTTTACTGTGCTTTGATTTTTGTTCAGGATAAGGGATATGGATCTATAATAGTTTTGTTCTTCTGCAGGTGGATATCCAGTGTTACCAGCACCAATTGTTGAATAGGCTGTCTAATTTTTCCAGTACACTTTTTCATATCTCTGTCAAAAATTAAATGGCCATAATGGTGTAAGTTTGGTTTTGGGTCTCTTATTATGCTCCACTGGTCTACATGGTTGTTTTTGTACCAGTGCCCCGGGTAGTTTGAGCTCAGCTAACATGATGGCTGCTTTGGCTAGTTGTGGTCTTTTATGTTTCCATATGAATTTTAGGACGTTTTTTCCTAGTTCTGTGAAGAATATCATTATAATTTTGATGGGAAATGCATTGAATCTATAGATTACCTTTGATGGTACAGCCATTTTCACAATATTAATTCTGCCAACCCAAGAGTGTGGAAAAGCTTTCCAGCATCTAGTGACTTCTTCAGTTTTCTCTCAGTGCCTGTTAAGTTCTTACTAATTGAAACACTCCCTCCTAGAAGGACAAGGAGGCTGGTAAGACTCAAGGAGTAAACAGAACTTACAAGTCTCAAAGCTGAAACTTCCAAGATTCATAAGGCTCATAAAAGCAGTGAACTCTTTCTGGGGCCAGGAGACTCTCACCAGCAGAGTTGCCTAAAAGTCATGCAGATGCTCCATGGACATAGCTTTTTGGACTTTCATCCATGCTGGGGCGGCTTTTCAGTGATGTAGCTGCCTTTGAGTCACCTGTGCTCCTGTGAGCGACCCCTCGACCATACTTCTATAAGTAACCTCAGTCAACTCACTGGTTTGTCAGACAGATCACTGGTGGAATCATTACTCTGGTCTGTCCCAGGTTCCCTGTCTGGGGTGAGTAGATACTTGTTCACATCTCCTAGGAAAAGTCATACAACAGTGTCTTAAAGTGTTCCTTGCAGGGGCCTTTAACCTTCTTGGTTAGGTTTATTCCTAGATTTGTTTTGTTTTTAGCTATTACGAATGGGATATTTTTCCTAATTTCTTTCTCACTGAGTTTATTATTGGTATATGTAAAAGCTATCAACTTCTGTGTTTTGGTTTTGTATCCTGGAACTTTACTGAAAATGTTTATCATATCTAAAAGTTTCTTAATGGGATCCATATGTGAAGTGTGTGTGGGGTAGTTGACTTCTTCCTTCCCTTTCTTTAATCCCTTTTATATCTTTCTCCTGTCGTCCCAGCTAAGACTTTGAACACTCTGTTGAACAAAGGTGGGGAGAGCTTACACTTTTGTTTCATCCTAGATTTTAGAGGAAATGCATCATAATGTTGGCTCTAGGTTTGGCATATATAGCCTTTATTATAGTGAGATATTTCCCATCTATTTTTAGTTTCTTCAGGATTTTTATCATGAAGTTATGTTGAACGTTGGCAAAGGCCTTTTCTGTATCTATTGAAAGATAATGTGATTTCTGTCCTTAAATCTATTATATGGAATATTACATTTATTGATTTGTGTATATTGAACCAACTTTGTATCTCCGGATGAAACAAGCTCTTCTTTAAAAAAGAATAACAAATTTAAATTATGTTTATGTGTGTGTCTATGTGTCTGTGTGGGGGCATGTGAGTTCAAGTGTCATGGAGTTACAGATGGTTGTGACAACGTAGGTGCTGGGAATCAAACCTGGGTCCTCTGCAAGAGTAGCAATTGCTCTTATGTGCTAAGCCATTTCTTTGGTCCTAGTAATCTTTGTTTTAAACAAATTTATTGAATAAAAGTAAAATAAAAATGTATTTCTGAGCAAATCATTAGAATATTTGTATAATATTTTGTTAATCGAGGCCAAGATGTGGGAATGAAATAAAAGCATTCATATTTATAGAACAGCAGAATTCTTTTATTAACAAAATATATTTCAAATGCAAAATCCTTAGTTAAAAGATTTAAAGCAACTATTAAATGTTTTGTGTCAAAATTTTTATGAGTAACGTGCTATTCAGTAATCTGTCTTCTTGGAATTCATTCTGTGGAAATGTGCAAAGATATACTTAAAAGGATGTTCACTGCAGTATTGTCACTAGAACAAAAATAGAACCAACATCAATATTTAACAGTGCATGAAAGACAGTAGTAACTCAAGGTACCCACAGGAAGGGAAAATATGTAAATAAGTTGCAAAGGCAATATGTTTTATCTTACTCTTTCTTTTGGTGAAATCAAGCAAACATATCAAAGCCTTTCTCTGTTTGGGTATGATCCAATGGCATCGAGAGGTAGTTAGTCTTCTAGAGAGAGAGGCTCTCTTTGGTAGTAAAACATCCAGTAAGGCGGCACAGGCTTGCGTTATCCCGGAGAGGGGAGGGGGACAGGTGTTTGCTGGTACCAGTGGTTCGTGAATGCTCTGAGATCTAAGGAAAATCTTTGTTTTTGTTTTTTTTTTTAATTTGGCCAGTTTTAATCAGCGTGCTGCCACTCATTTTCACCTAAATGACAAAATTTTCTTCCTCTTTACAGTTGAACGCAACTCCGGTGTGTATTGTTTATACATGACATTGTGTGTAGAGTCATACATCACAGTATCTTGACTTATTTATCTATTGGTTAGCCTCTAGAGAATCTTTTGACTTAAAAGTTCTAGAGCCTTTATTTTTTAGTGTGATTTCAGCATTTAATCCAAACTCCAATAATTGTCATTTCTTTCAATGTATTGTTATTTATTCTGTTGAACCACTTATGGAATTAAACACTTCTGAAATTTCTCCTCACAATAATTCAACAATATCCATTTATTACGTTTTGCTTTCCCCCAGATCATTGTTGTATATGTTTATTTATTATTCCAAGTTTGGCTGTTCTGTCTACTGACACTGAAATAATAACATTAAGACGGTACATATTGACTAAATTTTTTCTTAATTTTTATTGAGCTCTTGTATATTTCATACATCAGTTCTTAATCAAATTTAGACTCCCTCTCTACCCATACCCCTCCGCTGTCTCCCAGGCAACCTCATGTACTCCACCATGCGTGGTAAGTCCTATCCAGTCAAGCATTTGTACCCGCATGTCCTTCAGTGCAGATTCATTCACTGGAGTCTAGTCAGCCTATCTAGTGATAGCAAGTAAGGTCTACTCTCTCACCCAGTCATAATTAGTCTCCAACAGTTCCCAGGCTAGGGCTAGGGCCGCCCATTTCCCTTGCTCTACCCTGGACCCTCGTCTGATTAAATCGACATGGGTCTTGTGCTGACTGCCACCATTGCCACAAGTGTGCACATACCAGCTTCCAGGGGCATGAAAGCCTCTGGCTCTTCCAATCTTTCTGTCCCCTCTTCCACAGTGGTCCCTGAGCCTTAGGTACATTGCATTTAATATAGGATCCTACCCAAGCACACACACTCCATAGTCTTTATTCTCTAAAACTTGGCCAGTCGTGGCCTTCTGTGTGCATCACACTCTGCTGTCTGAGGAAGCTGTGCTGATGGGAGCTGAGAGTGCACCAGCTTTCTCTCTATTCCCCGCACCACTGTGTTCCATGAACTGTAGGTGTTGCGGTTTCATGTAGATGTGTCATCTAACACTGGGCATCTCTCAGATGTATATTCTCTGTGTGACCAGCGTGGAACTCTGCAGTAGCCTCCATCTCTTTCAAAAAGAAGCTTCTTTGTTAAATGATATACACTATACTTATCTGTAATTTTTAAAGCTTCTAAATAATTTTTTCTTTGTCTTCACTCCCAATTTTTTATATAAAGTTCCAAGAAATTATTTGATTATTTGATTTTTTAGCAGTTTGAGTATGCATAACAGGCTATAGTTTCATAATTTCTTTTTGCATACTTTCATAACTTCTATGTTTTTAAAGTTTCTCAATTTTGTCCACTTCCTTTGCTAATCAGAATACATTCTTTTACTTATAAACGACCATTTTTTGACAATGGGTCAGTAATAGATACAGAGGTTAAAAAGACAAATGATGGTCTGCTTTGTTGCTTGCTGTTTGTCCACAGCAATTTGACTTAAGTTTAGACATTTGAATGACCTCGCCCACATATGCAAGAAAATGTCTGTAGGGAAGGGGCATTTTCTTTTATCATCAGTTGTGGCCCCAAACAGATACTCTTCGAACTATCGAACAGCAGAACCGAGATAACACACACTGATGCTTACTGATGGAAACATCCATCCAGCAGCCTTAGGAGTGTCGCTCAGTGGAGATTGTGCTGTGTGTCAGGCCTTGTGCTAATTTCTGGCAATGGAAAGATAAGCATGAGCCTGTCCCTAATCCTAGCTATATCATAATCTCACGAAGACAAAGACGAACAGTTATAATTCACTGTAAGGATCTAGGGCTCTTCTTATGTAATGTAGAGGTGCTGAACATCAGAGAGAAAAGAGCACCTGATTCTGCCCTGGGAATCCGAATTTCACAGAGGAAGCCCAGGAGAAGAGGAACCATCAAGCATTTCACATGGGAGTGCCACAAACACTTTTATGAATGGGGGCTCAGGAAGGGGAGGCCATGGATGAGCACTGGGGGACTTGAGGAGGGCCTGGCCTCTGCGGTGAGCAGGAGATGTTCGCCAAAGAAACCTGTGAGAGGATTGCTGATTGGTAGCTGACTGAACTGAATCAAGGTGCATGGTGAGAACAGCACAGAAGGAAATGTCAGGGCCAGGCTTCAGAGATGAATAGGAAAGTTCCAGATCTAACATTCGCGAGGTCTCTGGTGACAGAGAAGGGAGGCACAGTTCAGGCTCTCAGCAGTCACGGCATGAACATCTAGCATGGTTGGGAAGGGCCGTGCAAAGCCGTGCCGTATCCCTTTGCCACACAGATGAGAAGGGAGACACAACAGACCGAGCAAACTGACCCAGAAGTCAGGCTGTAGAATCCTCACTTTCCTAGATGGCCTTAGCAACCGGTGACTTATGCACAAATCAGAGCTGATGGTAACTACTTCATGGGGTCCCGGTGAGGATCAGATGGACGTGCAGGACACTTGCCTGTTGCCTGGCTCATGGTGAGTTTCCGTGCCAATGTGCTGCTATAACCACTGTCCAGGTCTCGCCACTAACTCAAAACACAGCCAGGACAGGGACCAGCGCTTAATTCATATCTATCCTCCTCTTCAGCTTTCCTGAGATGAGGAGAAGCGTATCCCGGCAACAAGACCCTGTGGAAAAGTCCCACAGGAGCACAACCCAGGCCTAGAGCCTGGGGATTAGAAACCCTTAGCATAAAGGGTTAAAAACCCACTTGTTTTCTCCTCTGTATCTTCTGGACTGGTAAGATTGACAGGGGATAATTTAGGGGCACACAGCTTCATAGAACTACAGGAGGCACCAGACATCACCAGCTGGGTAAGCCTCGTTGCCCTAGTACGTAAGCTTTTTGATAGAAGGAACAGGTGGACTTTGGAGCTTCCTTCTGTGTCACCCTCCCCACTGCAGTAGTAGAAAACTGGACAGAGATCACAAGAGAAGTCTCTGCTCATAAAAGTGGAGCGCCTAGAGGGATAGCTAGGCATGATTCAGGATGAGTGCTATGAGTTTATATGTTGAAAAGCAATATATGTACATGGTAAAAAGGTTCAAAATATAAAGTATATACAAGGAGAAACACACTGCCTTTCTACCTTCTCTGTCAGCTTCCTCTCTCTATGAAAATCCTGGCCCCAGTTTCTAGCCATCTTTCCACAGGCCTTTTGTGCATTTACTAATGTGGACTCTTGGGCACAGGCCATTTACTGCACAGAGTTTTGTATGCTAGCGCCTTGCAACTGCCAAGCTGGCAAGAACTGTTGGCGCCATCTCCGTGTCTCCTGTCCAGAGCTTGTTTCTTAGTTTAAGCCACTGAGAGGGTTTGTAAGAGTCACTCAGAGAGCTTGTCCTGTTTCCCTCGGAATTGGGAGCATCCAGGGACTCCTACGTGACTCACTGCTGGGACAGTCATCTGAAGGCCACAGGCTGTGGCAAAGCTCCATCCGTGACAGAGAGAAGAGGCTGCCCATGCTGTTCTGTTTTCTTAGATTCTTATTGGTCTGCTTGGCAAGACGGAGCTGATTATATTGACTCTGTCTTCTTTCTGTATTCTCACGTCCAGTGGTTGAGGGTCTCTGTTGTATTGTGTTTCTTCTGAATCAAAATATTTTCTCCCAGGAATAAAGGAGAGGATTATGATACTCACAGGAAAGTTAAAGCCTTAGGAACCCCATCCTTAAAAGTGAACAGTTGCTGGAGAGGAAGCTTTTCAGTGCAAGCTGAGCCCCATACTCCAGAGATACTTCCTGAATCATCACACTGGAGTGGGTTCCTCAGTGATGCAGCTGCTAGAGTCTCCAGTGATCCTATAAGTAACCCCAACGAACTCATTGGTCCTGGTGACCTGATCTAATTTGCACTATTTCTCCTGCCCTAAGTCATGCCACAGCCAACTAGAGATGGCCGCTATGCGCAAAGCCTTTTGGAGTTATTCGACCTAGCCAGTCCTGAACTGCTGACTCTGTGCTGCCTTGCCTTTTCCACAGGAACTCCTGAAGAGGCTTTGGCCTATGTTGACCCTGCTGCTTCTGCCTGATCAAACCTGGTTCTCTGCAGTGTGGCATGATTCTTTTTTGTTTGTTTGCTTTCGCTTTTTGAGACAGGTCCTCAGTATGGCCTGGAACCTACTATGTCGTCCAGGCTAACCTCAAACCCACAGAGACTCACCTATTTCTATCTCCAGAGTGCTGGGACTAAAGGTGTGTGCCACCTTGCCCAGCCTATGGTGTTATTCTTTCTCTTGGGAAATATAAGCAATAAAGTTCTGGTTAGGGGTATTGGCCTCCTTCTTTGTCAGCAGTTGTCAGTATAATTAAAGATTTCAAGGATATACTTTACATGTGCAGGATGCCCCTGTATATCCTTCAAAGAGGCAGGGTTGTGATTTCTGGGATCTAGTATTGTCCATGTAGAAGGGAGCTGGAACTTGAAAGAATCCTAGTAAGAACCAGAGGTGCTGTGATGAGAACGGAGCAGGCTGCCATATCTGAGTTTGGGAATCTTAAATGATTTGCAGAAGACTCTTTAGGCTGGGTCAGAAAAACAGAGGCAAAGATCTCCATTGAACCCCAAAGTCATCTAATAAAAAGACAAACATTTGGGCAATTGCTACACAGGGAACACCAGGACCAGATAATAATTCTTCTAATCTCAGATCATTTCTATTCTTTGTCTCTCTAAGATCACAGAGTAGGGAAGAAATCGTCCCACCTATTTCTGCTGCCATAACAAAATAGCACAGTTTGGGTAATTTACAAATAACGTAGATTTATTTCTCATAGTTCTGGAGGCTTGGAGGCCCAGCAGCAAGGTATCAGCAGGTTTGGTGTCTAGTGAGGGCTGTGTTCCTGGTGCTTGTTGCTGTGTCTTCTGGAGGGCACAGACGCTGTGTCTTCACATGGTGAAAGGACATAGGGGGTAAAGGTTCCATACTGATTCATCTCTCAGGGCAGGAAAGGCCCTGCTTCATAATAAAACCACAACAGGGCTTAAGTTTCAACATGAGTTTCAGAAAGACCACACTCAAATCACAGAGAAACACAGGAAGAGGGAAATGGCAAGAAGCCAAGCAGGCCAGTCTCTGGGGGCTTCAGGTTCTAAGCTGAGTCTGGCCTGAGCCAGGGGAAAAGCTTTAAACTGGATGAGATGAAAACTTTGATATGAAACAGGTTCAAAATTGTTAATTTCTACAAAGAAAGACTATTCGCTAGTAACTGAAAGTGCCCAGAAAAGTTATTGAATCCACCCAAGATTCATTAAAATGCAAAAAAGAAAACACCCCAAGACACCACCACCACCAACAGTGGGGATTGAACATGGCAGGGAGGAAAGGTAGAACTATAAATAGAACTTCCCCTGCTGCTCATTCCCACGAAGAACATTCAACGAACGAGTTAGAATAGATGCTGCCAAGCGGTTCCCACAGATGCTGGAGCACCGCGCCCTCACCATCCGGTGCAGCACCTGCGTTCGGGAGGAGCGGCATCTCATGCTCACGCGCTGGAGGCGTTATCTCTTCTTCGACATTCCATGAAGTAGAACAGAAGCAAAATTCCCAAGTGTCTGTATCAGTCACTTTTCTTGTTGACCAAATATCTGACAAGGAAGTTTGCTTTGGCCCACAGTTTTAGGAGATACGGTCTGTCACGGGGCGGGGGTGGGGGGCGGCATGGCAGCAACCTGAGGCAGAGGCGCACATTGCACCTACAGTTAGGAAGCAAGAGTGACAAGTGCTCATTCTTAGCTTGCTTTGTCCTTTTTATTCAGTTCGGAACCCCAGCCATGGAGTGGTGCTGCCATATTACGGAGTCTACCCAGTTCAGTTTAGTTTATAATCTAAGAAGTCCCTCACAGTCAAGTCCAGAGATTTGTCTCCTAGGTGATTCCAGATCCTGTCAAGTCGATGATCAACATAAACTAAAACAAGTCCACCCCTTGCCAACTTGATATCCAAACATAATCACTTTCAAACCCTAACCTTCCACTCCTTGTCCCTATAGGCTTATGGCCATCTCATAGTATAATAGAAATAGGAAGACACCTCAGATGATTGCCGAAAGACCTTGCAGTGTGATGGTGATTAAGAACTTTGGAGCAGGAAAAGCTCTGAGACAGGAGAAGACATGAGGGAGGCAGACAGGAGTCTCCCTGCAGTTACCCCATATAGAAGTCTTTGTTTCCCAAGTGACCCGCCCTGAGGAACAGATACTCAACTGACCTTAACAGTAAAACTAAATTGGTTTATATGGACCAATTGTATGATCTTAAATACCCAAAAGGAAAGTGTAACCAAAAATTAAAGTGATTAGTATACTTCTTCAAGAGTATAAGGAATTATACTTCCAGACATTAGGTTTAAGTGAATTTAAGCACTAATGATTTTGTTCTAAACAGAAAATGCTGCTCAGATGTAAGACTTCAAATCTTGGCCACTTCAACACTGCAGTTCATACCTGCGGCCAAGAAAGGCAAGCCCACTATTGTTCTAACCTAAAAATTAAGTGAAAACTAATTTCTTTTCTCTTCCTGTCTAGAAGTCATTTGGGAGGGAACTTATTGTCAAGGTGCCTGAAAACAAATTCTGACTTCAAGACTCTCAAGTTCAGCCTTGACAGCCAAAAAGAAAAAGGGGGAACTCAACAGATGAATGCTCTTGAAACTCCTAAGCAAAAATTCTAATGGACTTTGAATTGGACATTTGAAATTTTCCCTGTTCTGACTATTGTTCCATCTTCCAGACATCAGTCGAGGACTTTCTTTTCTCCCTACAACTGACAGTTATGCAATTCAGGGGTCTTTTAGACTTACTGAACGGATACTCCAAATTGCCACAACCTACGTCCCTTTTCAGCCTTTAAGAAGCCATAATGGTCAGTGTCCCAATAACCTATTGGCAATTAGGGTGACCTCTTCAGAGGGTAATGTGATAAAAAATAGGAGGTAGAATTAACTAGGAAGTTTAGGGTAAAAAGACCCCCCCAAATGATGGACAGTTCTAGACATCAGATGGCCACACCTGAAAAAGCCTCACCTGCACGGGGAAACCTCACCTGTGTGGGGAGCCTCACCTGCGAGGGGAGACCCCAATATTAGATTTAACCTTTGTAAATTGTTTATGATTCCATTTCACAGTCTACAGGGGCCTCGATGGATGACCTGCCAGTCTGGGTCAATCAGAAACTACTTCTCACAGGTTAAATTCTACATTTGCCCTTCTGATGGACTCCCTTCTTGTGATATCCCAGGACAATGGCACTGTAGGAAATGGGAATGTGAGTCCATAGCTCCCTGGATACTATCCAAGCAGATGGTGGGGTATCTCTTTAAAAACAGGCCCCAGTGTCTCCAACCCTAGGATGGAAGCTGACTATAAAACAAGCAAGTACTTAGTTCCTCCTAAGGGGACGTGTGTTGCTTGTACATCTGGCCTCACACCCTGTATTAACCCCTTCATCCTTGCTCAGGCATCAGATCTCTGCAGACTCATACACCTCCTCCCCCAAGTATATTCCTACTCAGGGGAGGGAGGGAGGGAACATCTAGGGCTCTAGCAAGGACCCGACGGCCCCAGGATGCAGGGCTGACAACCGTCCTAGTGCCCTTTCTAGTGAGATTGGGAATCAGAGGATCAGCAGGAGTGGGAACAGCAGCTCTTGTAATGCAGGACCAGAACTTTAAGCTCTTGAGTAAACAGATCTACAAGACCTTTCTGAGTTAGAAAAACCAGTGCATCATCTGACAGCGTTCCTGGATTCCTTGGCAGACGCAGTCCTCCAAATTGGAAGAGGGCTAGATTTATTCTTTCTGCAGCAAGGTGGACTCTTTATGACTTTGCATTAACAATACTGTTTTTATGCAAATCACACTGGAAAAATCAGAAAAGGTTTAAGATTAATAAAGAGAAGAAGCCTGATTGGCTGATCAAAACTGATATGAATCAATGCTAGCCATGGTCCCCCGACTAACAACACTGCTGAGTGTTAGCTGGACCCCTACCTTTCATATTTAAAACCCTGACCTGTGGGCCATGTCTCTTAAATTCCCTCATTAGGTTTCTCAACCAAAAACTCCAATCTGATAAACTTATGGTATTAATAAATCAATATGACCAATTGGTTTCCATAGATAGGAAAGCAGAACACCAAATATAGAGGCAAAGAACTGACTCAAGTCACAGGAGCGGGGAGTGTAATGATCTAGGAAAATGGGAGAAAGACTTTCATTTTGCCATTTGTCCAGAAAGGAGTGACCTTGAGAGTTCCAAAACAGACCTGACTGACCACACCCCACCTGATGTTCAGATCTGGGAGGGGCATGTGCAAATAAATAACCCCCTGGTCTGTTTTTGTTAGGAATGTGCACACGGGAAACTTCGTGAAATGCTTAATTCTTATTAGATGTTGCAAATTGTAACCAGTCCCTGTGCCTGAGACCCTATAAAAGCCTCTTTCTAAGTGTGATCAGGGTTTGCTACAAGCCGCCGGTCGAAAATAAAATACCTTGCTATTCTATCCACATGGTTTTGGCTTTTTATCTCAACCCACTACAGTAGTCTTCCAAACTCTTGTCAGAATGGCCTATGAATGAAGCTCAGCTTACAACATTCTAGATCTTTACTAGCCCAAAGTTCCAAACTTTCTACATTTCTCACACAAACCAGTGCCAATGGCCTAAGAAACACATGATCAGACTTATCATAACAGTGGTCCCCTTTCTCAGTGCCAATTTTCAGTCCAGTTACTTGTGGCTGTACAAAGCACCCTCATGAAAGCACCTTGAGGAAGGGAGGGGTTATTTTGGCTTATAGTTCAGCAAAATGGCAAAGGGGTGCGGTGGGAGCAGGAAGCCAGTAGGTCAGATCGTACCTGCAGTCAGGAACAGAGAGAGGTAAATTTTGGTACTCAGCTTGCTTTCTTCTTTTTATTCAGTCCGAGGCACCAGCCCATGGAATGGTGTCACCCACATTTAGCGTGAGTCTAACCAGCTCAATGAACCTAATGTAGAAAATCCCTCACAGTCACAATAGAGATTTGTCCAGCACACATCACAGTCTTCAACTTATGTAGACTTCTTAAATATTCAAATTTATGTTTTTTATAAATGCAAGATATAGAGATGTAAGATACGACTCTCTCCCTCCCTTCACCTCTCTCTCTCTCTTTTTCTCTTTCTCTCTCTCCAGGGTCTTACTACATAGTCTTACTATATAGCTTTCATTCCTCTTGAAACTTTCATCCTCCTGCCTTAGACTTCTGAGTGCTGGGATGACATATGCGTCATAATTCCCAGTTTAGAAGACCTATTTTGAAGTATTCACCTGGAATTTAAAATATCTTTTATGAAAATAAATGGCATTTTATTCAAGGCAGTTCTATATTCTTTTTGACAAATAGTAATTATAGAATGTTATGAGGTATGGTGTGATGTTTCAGTATATTTATACATTGTATATTGATCAACACAGAATGTTTAATTTATTCATCTAACATTTACCATATCGTTGTAATGAGAGCATTTAGAAATCCTCTCTCCTAGTTGTTTTGAATTATATGACAAAATATTGTTGGCTATAACCATCTTTTTGGAAAGTTAGAACTTATTCCTCCTGTCTAGCTATACCTGTCGATTGCTCTTCCTCTCCCTGACCATTCCCAGCCTTTGGTAACCACTGTTTTGCTCTAATCTGCGAGTTCATGCTTTTTAGGTTCTCCATATGAATGAAATCATATGGTATTTCTGAAACTGTCTTATTTCACTAAATGTCACGATCCCCAGGTTCATCCATGTAGCTGCAAATGACAGAATTTCATCCTTTTATGACTGAAAATATTGCACTATATACTTATGACACATTGTCTTTATCCATTTACTTGTTAATGGACACCTTAACTGAATCTGTGTCTTGGCTTTTTGAATAATGCCTTGATAGACATGGTAGTGCAAATTCTCTTTCATATGCAGAAATAGAATAGCTGGATCATAGAGTAGTTCTACGTTTATTTTTTATTTTGAGTGACTCTTTGTACTGTTTTTTAGTGGTTATAATTATTTATATTCTCACTAACAAACTATAAAAGTTTCCTTTCTCTAAAAACCTTCACCAACACTTGTCATTTTTTTCATTTTGATTGTGGCCAATCCAGCTGGAACGAGATGATCCATCATTGTAGTCTGATTAGCATTTTTCCTATGATGTGATGTGGAGAATACGTTCTTATACTTGTCATAGATCTTCTTTTGAGATATGTCTCTTCAGGTCATTTACCCCCATTTTTAAATTTGATTATTTGGTTCTTTACTATTGAGTTTTTAAAAACTCCTTACAAATTCTGGTATCAATCTCTGGTCAGATGAATATTTTGCAAGTATTTCCTCCCATTCTCAGAATGTTTCTACAGTCTGCTGGTTAGTTTGATTGAATTCCATTTGTCTTTTATTATTGCTGTTGCTGTGCTTTTACATTCTTGAGTGGGGAAGGGGTATGCACGTGTGTGGAAGCCAGAGGTCAACCGTGGGTATCACTCCTCAAGAGCTGTCCATGTTGGTTATTTTCAGAGGAAAGTTGTCAGCAGCAGACGCCCACGTAGAAAAAAGTAGAAGGATCCCAAAGAACTGGCATTGTACCTCAAGGAACTAGGAAATAAACAACTGAAAACCAGGAAGAGAAAAAGTATAATAAACACCAATCATAAATGAACAAAATACAAAGATTAGGGGCTGGAGAGATAGATGCTCAGTGGTTAAGAGTACTGGGTTCAAATCCTAGCACCTACATGGTGGCTAACAACCATCTGTAACTCTAGTTCCAGGGATCTGACGCCCCTTCTCACCTCTGCAGACCTTACATACATTCAGGCATAACCTCAAACACATTATACATACATATATATATGTGTGTGTTTGTGTGTGTGTATATATATATATACATATATATATATATAAAATGAATAATTTGTTTTCTAAAAAGAAAAATAAAATTGGCACTCCCTTAGCTAGACTAAGATAAAAAGAGAGTGTGGGTGGGGAGATAACTGAAACCAAATACATTCTATACATGTGTGGAATTGCAGAGTAATAAGTTAACTTTTTTAAGAAGAAAGATAAAAATTCAAATACATCAAATTTTAAAATGAAAAAGCTGGGTATACATAATCTCAGCACTTGGGAGATAGAGGCAGGAGGATTGAGAGTTCAAGGCTAGCTTGAGGTGTATGAGACCCTGCCTCCCAAAACAAAAGACAATAAAATAAAAAAGGAAGCATTACAGTCAACATCACAGAAATACAAAGCACCACGGAAGATCATTGCACATAATAAATGAGAAAACGTCAAAGGAATGTACATTCTCTTCAGTCTGGTATTTCAAGCTGCTGAATAAAGAGAAGGCAGAGAATCGTGGCCTACACCTTTAATTCCAACACTCAGGAGGCAGATGCAGGTGGGTCTCTGTGAGATGGAGGCCAGCCTGTTCTACATAGTAAGCTCCCAGCCAGCTGGGGCTACAGGGAGAGTCTGTCTCAAAACAAAACGAACAAACAAATAGATCACTAAAATGTTATCCAAAGATTATTTATGAATTAACTCAAAAGTTGATTGTTCTAAGGACTGAACTTTACTATGTCTATAAAATATAAGCTGGCACATTGGAGTTTTTCATAGAATTACAATAAGTTTTATAAAAATATTGCTTATTATCAAGTAATTTAGTTGAATACATAATTTTACAATTCATAAACAAAACAACTTTGGTCTATTTGACCAGGAATATTAGTGAAGGAAATTTAGAGAAGTTTCTCATCAGAACATAAACTTAGGGCTGTTCGCAACTTCTGTGCTCAGGAGACACTCCTTGCTGCTTTCCCTGCAGCTAGCCATTTCTTCTAGAAGCCCTGCTGTTAAATTATTTATTATTATTATTTGTTGTCATTATTTTGATAAAGAGTTTTGCTATGTAGCCTGTAACTCACTACACAGCCTAATGATGATCACCTGTCTCAGTTCCCAAGTGCCACCATGCCCGGCCCTACTTTACTTTATTGGTCCCTTTACTGTCTCTGAATTTTCATTAAAATAGTCTTGACTAGAGACCTGTCCCAGGATCAAACTCCCTCCCTCTCCACAGCGGCACAGCGGTAACCTCACAGCACACGTTCAGAAGTCTGGATGAGTCCACCTGATACCAACTTGAGCAGCAAGGCATAGTGACACCAGCTGTAGTCCCAGCACTTGGGAGTTTGAGGTTAATTTGGACTGCACAGTGAAACAATGTCCCAAAGAGTCAAGGGCCTATTTTTAATTGTTTGGTTCTCTGTAAGGCAAAAATCAGATACCCCCCCCCAAAAATACTTCATTTTTATTCCAACTCTAATATCTGCTATTAATTTTATCAACTTTAATTTCTTCCTGTTTTTGGCATTTATTTATTTACTCATTTATTGTAAAATTATTTATCTTGAGTCAACCTTTCTCACTTTAAGTTTTTGGTATGTCAATAATGTTTATTGATTTAGGCATAAACAACCTTTTAAAAATTGGTTTAGACTATTTTAAATCTAGTATTGGTACATTTGCTGTTAATCCTCTCACCACACAGGATCTGTATGTCTCTCTGGTTTTTATAGGCTCTGTTTTTCCCTTTATCTTTTAAAATGTTTTAGAAGAAAATAAAATATTTTAAGGACCCATGTGTACATCTTAGAACATTCTATAAGCATTCTATTCTCTCTCTACCAAAAGCACGCTGCGTGTCTCTCAGATTTGGTTTCAGCTTTCTGTTTGGTTTGTTTTGAGACCGAGTCTAGACGTTACAAGCCTCTGCCTCAGCCTCCCAAGTGTGCTACTGTGACTGACCTTTACTCTCCTTTATAAAACACAAAGGGTACAATCCCTTCCTCTACACCTCTTATTTCTTACATTGAATTCCCATTCATAGCTAAATTTGATATTCCTCACAGTTTTCTTTCATCTTTTGTGTTCTATGTCATTAAATCATAAATCCACTTTTAGAAATAAACCAGTTATCCTTACATTGCTACCAGTAGTGAGTGTCAGCAATTATCATAGGTTTGCTTTTTGGCCATTACCCATTCATGTTTCTTTCTCTAATCTTAGCTTTGCTTACTATACATTGCAGCCTGGAGCAATCGTTTCCAAAGAAGCCCTGGCTGCCATATTTTCTAGGATTAGGCGTGTCTGAGAATGTCTCTCCATCGCTTCCCCATACAAATGGCCTGGTGTGGTCCATTATTTCTGAGTTGCCGTCTGTCCT
The DNA here is from genome assembly GCA_035773235.1 of Eospalax fontanierii. NCBI lineage: Eukaryota > Metazoa > Chordata > Mammalia > Rodentia > Spalacidae > Eospalax > Eospalax fontanierii. The sequence continues at coordinate 8,654,270 of CM069536.1, read as the reverse complement.
TTGCATAGATGTCACCACTTTTCATCTCACATTGCTCACTGTAGCAGAAAAAGGCAAAACCAATTAGGTATTTTGCTCCATGAAAATGACCTACTTTTTTCTGCTTGAAAACTTCAGAATTCTTCTTCCCCTCTTATGGTTTTATATTTTCATGAAACTATGTTTTGGTGCTGCTTTCACTATTGATTTTTCCTGAGACTTTGGTAGTAGTCTTGTTATTTCCCTTTTTTTCAAAACTAATGCTTTCTCTGAGGACTGATTCTGATCCTTTGTCGCCTTCTTCCACTTTTGTAAATGCTTTATTTGGAAACTGGCTCTCCAAATTTAACAACTTCTGATTATTTTATTTTTTCATTCCTCTTCTGCTCTGGATATTGTAATTATAAATAAAGAAGAGAAGAAAGGTAAACAGATTCTTTCAATACAAAGAGCACACCCTAAATAGCAATTGTCAGCTGGGAGACTTGTTTTGGTGAATACCAACTGACACACCTGTTTGACTAAATCAGGAATGACGTAAGCAGCTGCACCATTTTGTCTATTTTACTAACAGAAAGGGATTTATACATTCTCCTCTTGGGGGCAGGTGGTGGGCCATTGTTTGGAATCTGTGACAGGTCTCACATCTTTGCAAACTTTCTGTAACTCTTCAAATGCCAGGCAGAGTATGCCAGAGACATTAGAAGACAAGGATGGTATTCTAGTTTGGATCGTGTTGCTGTGGTAAAACACTGACCAAACGCAATTTAGAAGAAAGAGTTTATTTTATCTTAAATCGCTGACAGAAGTCAGAGCAGGAACTCAAGGCAGAAACCTGGATAGGAACGGAAGCAGAGACCGTGGAGGAACGCTGGTTGCTGACTGGCTTCCTCTGGCTTGCTCAGCCAGGCCTTCTTGCTGAGTGGCACCACCCGCAGCGGGCTGGACCCTCCTCCATCAATTAGCAACCATCAAAATGCCCCACAGAGACGCCCTCAGGCCAGTCTGATGAGGTTCCCTCTTCCAGATGTGTTAACTGCCAATATTAGATGTTGCAAGTGGGTAAGTTCGTAACAGAGGAGATCTCCCCCAAAGGATCCTGAAGGTTCAGCTCAGTGTGTAAACCACTGAAAAGGCACAGCGGATACAAGTATGCCTCCAGGCATGGTTTACAACTGGCCTTTCTGGACAGAGGGAATAGTTGATCTTTAGGGATTATCCTGGTCATTTGCAAGTTATCTATTGGCAGCAAGAGCTTATCTGCCTGTCTAAAGGTCAGGGTGAATCCTATTCTGAACTTTTACACTGGTCATCTATTTTGAGCATATGTCAGAGAAACTGAGTCCTGACTGACACTTATCTTGGCTAGTACAACACAGAGGAGTCCTGTTTACTTTGTATTTAACTGATGTTCCTAAAACATGAATTTGTTAATTCTTTGCAAATTCCAGAGCCATTAAGCTCTTTTTTTAATCTGAGATATTCTGCGTAGCACAGAAAAAGCAGAAGCAATTTGAGTTCAGTTAATTATGCCACCTTGGATCATCAGTTCCAGCTTCCCTGTGGACATAATCTTAGATGGTATTGCTACATTGCTCCTTCAAGATACTTTGATTATAAAGTAACTAGTTATTTTCATCAAGGAAAAGTTTGTAACGTGCATCCCCAAGTACTTATAATTCCAAGGTCTGCTCTTGTCACCACGTTATTCAAATTCCTTCATTTCTTAAGTGGACTTACTGTCAGGTTCAGGGTTCGAGAGACGCAGCAGACAGAAGGGACCTGACTCCGCTGGCAGCTAACAGGACCCGACTTCATTGAGAGAAGACCAGATGGGACTAGCTCCTCCGCACCCATGAGTGGAGAAACACTAGCCTCCCTTGGGGGCTAGCCTCCCCGAAGAGATGGGGGAGGCTAGCCCCTCACCCCCATCTTGGGGCTGGGGCTCCAGGGAACCAGGCTGGCCGCGCAGCACCAGCAGCACCAGCAGCAGCAGAAGCACAAGCAGCAGAAGCAGAAGCACAAGCCCGTTGTCCAAGTCCTCAAAACCTTTTTAAACCTTCAGTCCCCTCCTGGCTTTTAAGGGAGGGGGGTTGCCATGACATCTGATTGATGTTTCAGGCAAGCTTCTGTCCAGGAAGTAGTCCTTTTCCAGAGCTGTTCGTGAATTCCTTGCTTATCTGCCAAGGAATTTGGGATCTGGAACCGGTTTGCAAGGCTTAGATAAGCTCTGGCTCCAGGTTTCTTCCAGAAACCTGTTGGGGGTCTCATTCACACCTTACACTTACACTTTCCAAAGCAGCTTTTACCTAGTCTGTTATTACTTTTTTGCTGCTTCCTGTATCTACTAGAAAACCAATTTGATGAAGAAAATTATTTTGACTTCTTATCCTTAATTAGAACATTAAACTTCATCTTAGCCATAGAAAGTGGGACTTTGTCATTTGTGTGCTGCCTTTCAGTGCACCTTTCCTCAAGCTCAGGGTCAAAGTTTGAAACTGATGACACAGGGGACACCATTAGGACTATATAACTGAAATTCATTGAGTTCAAGAAATGTAAGCATGATTCCTCCTGTCAGAGAACTCAGTGGCCGCTATACAGCTCCAGTAGTGACCTAAGCAAGCTATTCTAGACACAAGAAAGCTTATAATGATTTCATATTTTAAGTAGCAAATGCAAAACTGAAGTCATTTCAGAGCTATCCCTCCTGACACTTACAGGTCTACCATCCCTGAATGCTTTAGGATCATCTTTGAAGAGTACGTCATTTAAGTCTGACATATTTTTCACAGCTAATATTACCTGAGAGAACAGAGGTCTTCTGTGGAGTGGGATGGAGTGAGAGAACCCAAGGGACAGGGCGGAGTCAAGAGCTGACCAAGCTCGGCAAATATGCTTCTATTTTTAATGCATCACCCAACACCATCCTCATCTGCAGTGAACAATGTGAACCCAGTGCTCCCCAAAACTGCAAATTGGAATCCAACGATTCCTTAAAATTCAGTGTCTTATGGTTGTAGTCTGAGATTCAAAGGGTCTTTAATAAAATTGTCTCCATTTCTTTGTCTGTCCCTAAGTCGCCTTTCTATTAGGTACAAATGAATAACATAATAACTAATAATAATAAACTAAATAATTATATCAAGTTATTTTAATGTGGTCTCTTATTGTACTTTTATCATTTCATTTAAAGGAGGTAATTCTCTTTGGCGCATCCAAACTGCCAGTGTCATGACTCCTGTACTTTGGAGACCTGATCAAGAAAAGTGAGTGTTATATGAACACAAGAGCCACCACACTGTGATATGATAGTCTGTCTATCCCAGATGGCTGCTGTGTGGTGGGTGGTATATACTGCATGGACACACTGTCAAGGGATGGTTCACGTTCTGGGCAAGACAGAGGACAGCATGAGGTTTTAACAGAATACTTAGAGCAGCATACAATTTTAAACTTACCAATAGTTCATTTCTGGAATTTCCCATTTGCAGAAAGCAAAACACAGATAAAGAAAAACTATTGTGTACCTATTTTTAAACTTGGTTTAAACTTGGACAATTAAATGTTTTCTAACTCCTGGAACCTTTTAATGGGTATTTTAACATTTGAGAATTTCTGATTAAGGGGTCCCCACCCCTGGTTCACTCTCTGTCTCTTCAGCCACAAGATTCCCTCAGTCCTCTTGCGTAGGATACATCCTTGGCTCCACCCAAAGAGGAGACTTCGCCTGGAATGGGGGTAAACGAGCATGGACGGGCTTGGGAGTCCCTCCGGTTACCACAGTGGGCTAAAGAGAAGGCTGGCTTTCAGAGCCAGTGACGACTCGATCCTGGTGAAGGCCCAGCCCCAGGATGCTGGCAATGATGGCACTTGAAGTAACCTTGAGTCCTCAGCTTCAGTTCAATGCAAATTGAGCATTTAGGTGCAATGTCAGCTATGTTTTCATCATTAAGCCCAGTCTTGTGTGGGTGTGGATAATGCACATACAGCCACCTAGCCAATTGTCTAGACTCCTGTGACTTGCCTAAATCAGAAAAGTGGCTTTTTGTTCCCTATCCCAGCCTTCATTCCAGTGATCTTACAAACCCCTGCATGAAATTTCTCTTAGATAATACAACCTGTCAGTATCCTTCACCGAACTGTCTCACTTTAGAAATCAATTTAGACTCTTCCTTTTCAAGTCAACCTTACCCCAGAAGCATTTATGGGATGTGGGATGGGGTTGATAGTCTCTCCCTCCCTCCCTACCTCCCTCTGCCAAGGGCATCTCTTTCATTCTCACCAGGCTACCTCTGCTCCTCCAGGACTGAACTGAGGAGGAGGGAGGAGAGGCAAGCATTCACAGCCCGCACAGGTCAATCTACCGTCGGTGTCCTCTGGCACGGGTTTAGGAGATCCTGCTTAGGTTCTCATTCTTACATCTGTATTCTGCGCATGGAGCATGTGGTAGATACCAAATAAATATCTGTATTCTCTTTCATCAGATGTTCACCTGATGTTTCTCTTCTGTTCAACTCCAGCGCTAATCAAAACAGGGACTCCATCTACCCTTACTGCTCTATAGCTACACTCTTTAGGATGATGTATCCGGCCAAGCTTGGTAATGGGCTACTGAGTCATCAAGGCGTGAGCATATTAAAAGATTATAGTGTGGTTGTATACATGTGGCCATTGTGGTGGAAGCATACATTTTATAAACAATGAGCCTGCTGGCAGACAGTGACTTGGACTCTTCTATGGTGTAGTTACTGCTACAGGCTGCTGTCTAGTCAGGGTCACAGCCTAGACTGCCCTGTGTCTACATAAGACATGTGGCTGAGATCTGGCTAACAGAATGTAGACGGAAGTTTTGTTCAGTACTTCTGGGACTGGCTCATAAAACTTTCCCATGTGGTCTTGAATATGCCTTTTTTTGTCTTCACAGCTCCCCAGATGTTGATGGCAGAGTTCAGTGGAAAGTTACACACTGAAGATGACAGCACCTTCTTCTGCCTGAGTCTCCAAATGATTCTGTGGAGCAGAGCTCTCTGATTCCAATTGGACAGTACATAAAAGAGAAGTACACTTCCAACACAATGAGCCAAAGGCAGCAAACTCTTTCCATAAAGAACCAGACAGAAACACAGCAATATACTTTCAGTTTCTTCATGTTAACATGGTATGCCATTATATGAATAGGCCTTTTATACATTCTGCTGTTGATGGACATTAGGCTGGTTCAGTTTGGGCCAGATATAACAAAGCAATCCAAGTGCATCTGTTTCTGCTGCCTATGTATCTGATGTGGAATTGCTGTTCTGGAAGGGGTGGCCAAGCTTAGTGGACAATAGCATCCCAGTGGTATCGATGTAAACTGCCAGTAACAATATTTTGGTGATCCAATTCTTCACCAACACTTGAAACTCTCAGGTCTCCCTAACATTCTGGTGAACCTCCTTGTGTTTTTGTACTGAAATTTTCCTTATCACTCATGTGGCTGAGCTCATTTTTGCATGGTTATGGGTGTTTGAAATCCTGTTTTATACAGTGTCTGTTCAAGTCTCTTGCATTTTTATTTTCTGTTTCGGGAAGTTATTGGTTTTGTTTTTTTGAGACAGGGTCTCCCTGTAGCCCAGCTGGCCTGGAACTTGCTGTGTAGATAGAGCAGGCTGGCCTCAGCTTCACAGATCCATCTGCCGTTGCCTCCTGTGTGCTGGGATTAAAAGTGTGTGCCACTCCATCTGGCTTTGCCTTTTTCTTTAAAGTTTGGTTTTTGTTTTGTTTTATTGTTTTTATTTATCACTCTCATTCTGTCACTTTCCATGTGGTATGCTGAAAGCTGGTCCCCAAGTTACACAGGGTTGAGAGATGGGATTTTTGGGAAATGGTTGGATCATGATGGCTATGACTTCATAATTAACACACTGATGAACTGTGAAAGGCAGGGTCTGGCTGGGTGAAAATGGGGCATGCCCTGGGAAAATGTACCTTGCCCCTGATCTATTTCTCTTTCTCTCTCTCTAGCTGCCATCAGATGAACAACTTTGTTCCAACATGTCCTTCTTGCTTGATGTTCTCACTTATTGCCCAAACACAATAGAAGAAAGTTGATCATGGACTGAAGCCTCTAGAACCATGAGCCAAAATAAATCTTTCCCTCCGTAATTGTTAACGCTAAATATTTTGTCATAGCAATGAACCAAAACTCACACATCTTACATTCTTTTTTTTTTTTTTTTTGGTCTTTTTAATACAAAGTCTCCCTGAAGCCTGGAACTCAATATGTAGACCAGGTTGAACTCAAGCCTGCCTTTGCCTCCCGAGTGCTGGATTGAAGGTGTGCACCACCATGCCCCAGCTCTTTTTCACATTCTTAATGGTGTGCTTTGATTTTTAAAAAGAGGATATTAATTGTAATGTAATCTATCAACTATGTTAATCTTTTCTTGCATACTGTCAAAGAAATATTCCCTATCAGGAATCCATTAATATATTCTCCAATGTTATATGCTAGATATTTCATTATACCTTGATCAAGTTATCCAAAGTAACTGATGCCAATCAAGAGGGGATATGGGTTATACTATATATCCTTCTAGAATGTTCCTAGGCTCCATGTGAATCTTTTTTCACTCTCTGGCTCCCTCACAATTCAAGTTCCATATGTCAGTACTTTCTCACACACACAATCTGTAGCTGCTTCTTCTCTTCCGCTTTCTCTCTCCCTTCCTCCCTCTCTCCTCCCTCTTCTCTCACCCAGATATTTGCTCTTCTCCCCTGTGGTCCCTCGCCGCCTCAGTTCTGTTTCTCTGGCCTTTATCCTCACGGTACTGCAGTCAACCTAGTCAAGCCACAAGTTCTCCCAGAGACAGGGAGGCAGGGAGTTTAAAGTTCAACAGTTCATTCGTGGCCTGTCATGGCTGGCTGTGACCCCCGATGCCAGGACACAGGTTCCCCTCCCCGGAGCTTCTCTAAGTCATGGGAACAGAAGCTCAGGCTCATTTCCCTACTTTACAGTGCGCTCCCATCACCAGTCCGCCCAAGGCATCCTCTTGTTTTATTTACATCTTTCTTTTGATGAGGATTTCCACAGCCATTTCTCTCCCTTCAGAGGCATCCACTCTAATAAACTTGGTTTGTATCTTTTTATACATTCTCACTAAAATATATTGTTATTCTGTGTGCACGCATTTCCCTTCTATGGACAGAACTCTGATACAGATTTGATTCTGTATTTTCTGCCCTATGTGAGTGCACATGTATGCAAGTTTGAACATCTCAAGCTGGTATATGCCTGTTTCATTGCATCGCACAGTACCGAAACCTCCCCTAAGGACTGTCTCACAGGCAGAAAAATCAAGATGGAGCTGGGATGTCCAGGTGCTTCGATGCATTCAGAGGATTGTACAGTGCTGTAAAGCAGTGAGGCTGGTCGCAAGCTGTGCCCACTGAGAACAATCTTGACTCCCCCGTGACTCCTCTTCGCATCGCCCTTAGCTCTCTTCCGGTCCAACACCGAGGGCTCCTGAGTACATAAGGAGGAGTAGAGGATGGCGCTGCAAAAATATTTAAGCAAATGGGACAGCAAATTAATGGAAACCCCCTTTGAGGACACCCAGAACCAGACCCTGCCGTTTCCATGGCAGTGGCAATTGAAGCCTTTGATTTTTGTAGGCGTAAAAGATGGCGTGAAGGACTTGGGCAGGAAATGCAGTAAGCAGCACTCAAGCAGCCTTGCCAGCACTCATAGGAACAGGCAGTGCGGAGCGGCAGCAGGAGTTTCATGCTCTGGATAGACTTCACAGAGCGTGAGTCCCTCCACACATGCACCCTGGAGCAGGGGGGAAAGAAATGCTTCCCCACCCCAACCACAGGGAAGCCACTGCACGGAGCTGGCCACATCTCAGTCTTTAATGGGTTCTAAAAGTTGAGAGAGACAGATGAGACTGAAAGCCACTCACCTTCACACTGTTAGTGATGAACTGGAGAATGAGGCTTCCACTCCTTCCTCTCTCAATTGCAGGCACCCAGCAGAGTGGGGCTGGCATGATTGTACCCAGCAAGTCTCAGGTAGCCCACCTTGAACCCAGAACAGAAACTGACTGGACAAGGCAGGAGTAAGCCTGCTTGCTGGACGTCATTTGAGCCTATGACGCCTAGGGGCAGGAGGTACGAGGGGAAGAGAGCAGAGGGCACTGCCTCGCCTCTGAAAGCCATTATCGGTAGCATGGGTCAGTCAGTCCAGCTGTTCCTCAACCAAAACGAAAATGGAAAGAAAGAAGAAAAGAGGTAGAAAGGGACACAGAGAAGGAAATGGAGAGAAGGCCAGACGTTTCCTCATCGGTGCTTTTGAAATAGCTGAATGATGACTGTTATTATGGGCAGAAAAACAAACGTGGACAAAGAGGGAAAGCATCCTTCTTGTAGAAGTCCATGACACCCACATGCAGGTCTAGCAAGACACTTGAGGTCCAAATGGCAGGAGACCGTGCAGGACTCCCTGGGAGCAGATGTGCTACAGGCAAAGAAATTATGATTTGTGGTTCCTCTGGTGATCTTTTCTTCTACCCAGAGTCACAGATATAGCTTGGGGATCTTAATCCATACTTTGGAAACTTTACTGGTGGGACTCCAGCATTGTAAGTTCCCAAGCTCTCAGGGTATGGGACGTTTCTACTTCTCAAATTCAGCATGACACCTTACCACGGAGGCCAAATCCTTTGCAGCCGTGGCTGTGGAAAATAGGATGTTTCTCTGTGAGCTTTGAGACACTGAGGGGAGAGTTGAGTAGATTCCTTTGTCTAATTGGAACTCCAGGTTGGACTGGACCACCGGGGTTCCCACATGTCCAGCAAAGAGAAGCCTTCATAATGAGTTGTCTTTCTTGGAAGCAAAATCCACGATCCAGATATGTTCTCCCCGACTCCCCAAATACCTAGGAAAATTGTCCTTGGAACAATACAGAAATGATCGAATAGGCAATTGGCCAGGCAATGTAATTTGTGACAGCTGCCACGTTGTAGAAATATTCCAGAGATGGCAAATTTATGAGAGAGAAAAATAAAAAAAAACAGGCAGTAAATTAGCAATAGGCTTAGAGGCTTCCCTGAGTGGCTAGGGAAGAATCCTTCAAGACACTACCATGTGTGGGAGAACATGGAGCAGCCCAGATCTGAACTCCCAGCACCAGCAAAGGCAGGAGAACTAAACCTGGGCAGATGTGCTGACCATGAAAACACTCACAAAGCCACCAGGACTATCATGGGAAGAAATGAAATGCATGGTGGCTGTCGGGTAGTTAGAGACCTGAGAGTTGGGGCTTTCTTGTTGTTTTGGTTTGCTTTGTTTTCAGATTAATGCCCTTGAGAGGTTGAAGCTTAGAGTGGTAAGGGAGAATAAGATCCAAGTGAATGTGGAAGGGTTCCCCCTTGGAGAGAATGAAGATGTGAGCTCACCGGTAAGAACCCATAACAAGCACAGCTGGGGACCAGAGAGAGGAAAACCGAAACTGGAGCATCCTACTGCCAGTTTCCACTGCTTTGCATTGTGAAGTATATGCAAGGCCATTTCCTGGAGCAGACAGAAGTGAGAGTGAGGAAATCAACAGTTTGAATAGCCATTGGGGGACTGGGAATGTTGCTCAGTGGGAAAGCACTTGTCTACCATGTATAAGGCCTTGGGTTTGCCAGTTCCCTCCCTACATCTCAGGTGGCCACTGGGAAAGCAGGTAAAGGTGTTGGGAGACTGGGACAGCCAGGGTAGCGTGGTGTGAGGGAGAACGACAGCGCTGTGGGGATGAGCGATGGTGGATCTGGTGGTATGAGCACACGGGGGAGACAAGGACAGCGTGGAACTGGAACCCTTCGATGACCACACATTTGCCCAGCTTCTCTGCTCCCTGATAGGAACCTGGTTGGGTGTTTTGCCACAGGAGAAGGGCCATCACATTTTCATGGCGACAAGATTTGGTGGAATATGTCAGAGAAAGTTGAAACCTCTAGACCAGGCTGGCCTAGAGTCCAGAGCATTGGGAAACACTGAGCAATGTCTCCCAGGCAACAGAGGGGAAGTGTAGGATCATTTATCTAACTCCTTATTTAAGGAACTGAGACCAGAAAGGTAAAGACAGTGGCAGCAGAGGGTAGGTCTTCCATTCCTGATCCAGTTTCACTTCTAGATGGGAAGACTTAGAAAGTTGGGTGGATCTTCTGGTGTCACTGGCCTTCTAGGGATGGACTTGCTGGTGTACTCCTGGGTGCTAGATAGGACATCTAAATACCTATATCCCTGACTCCCCATGTTTTGGGGTCCCTCTGCTCAGTGGCAGCCCGAGTGGGACGCATGGTGTCCGCCGTGAGGGGGTGAGAGGCGTGGAGTCAACACACAGACCCCAAGTCCTGGGTGGAAGCATTCAGAGAGTGGGTCACAGCAAACTCATTTATTCAAGGAAGTGCAAGGGGTTTTATGAGTTTGGTTAGCCAGTTGCCCTATGGAGTGGTTCCCAACTTCAGCCAATAGTAATCTGTCTCTAGATGGATCATCTCGCTGCAGGTTCTCTCCAGAAACGGGGCGGAAGCTAGTGTCCGCCTGGCTGGAGCAGAGCGCCATGTCCACAGGAGCCACTCCCTTAATCCTCATAGCAGATGACCTGGCTAAGGCCCACCTTACGTTACGCCCTACACCCATGCAAAAACTTCTTCTTCATCGGGTCTCAGGATACTCAGGTATTGCTGACAAATATGAGACCATGGACAGGCTATCAAAGAATGGTACATGAAGGCAAAGAAGCTGCTCGGATTTGCCAACTGCACCAGGAAGCTAGTTGGAAGGTTTACATGTTTATTGTTAAAAAGAAAATATAAGAGGCTAGAGAGATGGCTCAGTGGTTAAGAGTACTGATTGTTCTTGTGGGGGACCCAGGTTCAATTCCCAGCAGTCACATGGCAGCTAACAACCATCCCTAACTCCAGCTCCTGGGGAATCTGATGCTCTCTTCTGACCTCCACAGGCATCACATGGCATGGGTGCACTTACACACATGTAGGCAAAACCCTTATATACATGAAATAAAAATAATAAATGAAATATTTTTTAAAAAGAAATAAATAAAACATAGATTCAGGTTCAGTAGCTTTCAATAACAACTCTGCTCCATCACCTATCCGACCCTATATTAACTCTGTCTAGATTTTCTTTTTCCTCACAATGCTAGGGATAGAACCCAGGGCACATGCTAGGCAAGTGCTCTACCAGCAAGCTAAATCCCCAGCCTCTGGTGCCTACAACATTGACATTTTGACAGGCCTATCCTTCACAATCCAGGCCCAGGAGTTGTACTATACCTACACCAAGAGCTACAGCCTCCATAACCTCCAAAGCCGTTACCAACACAGTGCTCTCCCCTGTGATCGAACCGATGTGTGGACAGCACTGTAATGGAGTCCTTCGCCATCCTGAATTCTCTACAGAGGTCTCTGCCAAACTCCAAGGCACCCAGACCTGTACCCATTCTGCTCTGGACAGATAACCCGGAATTTCATGTTCTAAGCCCCTTAGGAGACCAAGCTTTGTGGAGGGATTCAGGAGGCCCTACCTACCCTCCAGATCTCATCCCTAAGCTGTATAACCTCTGGTTCAGTGAGAGGAAGGCCTGACTCCTAGAGAAGACAGCGGCACAGACTTGTGAAGTTATTTAGTAGAGTATCCCCAACCAGAGGAATTTGGAGGGTCAGGTCTAGAGAAGGCTGTGAAGGAGACAGAGAGGGGCTGCCAGGCAGATGTGTGTGGCTCTGTAAGCAGGCAGTCTGCTCAGTACCAGGCTGGGGTTCCACTGCCTCATCCCCATGAGGGGCGCTCTGCTTCCGCTGCAGAGAAATGAGAAGCTGTTAGTCTCAGACAGGTTTAGCCCGGTTGGGGAGGACATTGAGGCTGGCATGGGGGTAGCTGGGAACCACCAACGCTCAGCCATTGGCCAAGGTCCATGCTAATGAGTCCTGGCAACAGATGCCTCACTCCTCTGATGTCCTGGCACCTGCTCCACAGAGGACTTTGTGGGACCGACGCAGGGCAGTTTTGCTAGTTTGGTCTAGGCCTTCAGCATCAACGAAATAGAGTGTTATGTGTAAACCTGAAATGTCCCTCACCTGCTCATATCTTGAACACCTGGTCCCCGACTTGTAGCACTATTTTGAAGGCTGTGGAGCCTTTAGGCCTGGTTGGTGCAAACGGCTCGCTAAGGCTTTAAAGGTTGTACCCTCCCCTACCTCCAGCCTGCTCTCTGCTTACTATACACACATGAAGAAGCTGATATCACATGATTCCTTGATCCGGACTGAGCCTCTCCTACTGCCATGCCTTCCCTGCCACGAGGAACTGAAATCCCTCTGAAACATGGGCCAAAGTAAACCTTTCCTTCCTTAAGTTGCCAGTTATTTTGGTCACAGAAATAAGAAAAGTAACTAACATAGAAAACAAATGGAAGCGCATACTGCTCATTGTGAGAGGGGGGGCTCTTGCTGGACTCCCAAGGTATGGAAGATGAAAATGCTCACTCTAGGGCCCAAACCCAGATGCTTCTCCCACTCCATCCCTGGGGAGAATCAAGAAAACAAAGACTATTTACCAGTTCTTCGCCCTGAAGGAGGTGTGCTAAGGATCTGAGATCAAGGAACTGAGCAGATCCCTGATGACTGGTTGCCCTTGGGCAAGCCACTTAATATCCCCGGGCCTCAACTTCCCCTTCTGCCGCACTGAGTTTTCTCCACAGTAGTCTCTTCTTGGAGGAACACTGATGGCTTACACTGCCCCCTGGTGTGAATATTTGAAAACTCTTTCTTCTGAGTTTACTTAGCCCCTTGGAGTTTACTTGGGTGCCTGATATCCAAAGTTCAAGTGTTAAAGCCACCCCCTTCCTTTTGCAGCCAGATTATTTTCAACTTGAAGAAATTCAGAAGGCCAGGGCTTGGGTGGAGTAGTTAACTGACTGAACTCCTGGCGAGGACACATGGTTTGGCAGACAAAGCATGAACTGGATTTCAGCTTCCACTTGTTCCTAGACTAGGTAATCCTGTGTAGTGCTGCTAAACATGGAAGCCCCGAGAGCTGTGGGGACTGAATAAGACAAAGCAATGCTGCTAAACATGGAAGCCCCGAGAGCTGTGGGGACTGAATAAGACAAAGCAATGCTGCTAAACATGGAAGCCCCGAGAGCTGTGGGGACTGAATAAGACAAAGCAATCAGTGTGGCTTAGTATGTGGACAGTGTTGTGCACTTGGATTTTGTTACCACGTGGGATCACTATTTGCCTTCCGCACACCCGAGCGTCTACTCCACAGCCCCATCACAGAGCTCCCTTCACCTAGGTGCACAGACAGCCGCAGTGGAAATCAGCATCTCGGAGTTTCCTCTGTGAGGAGACAGATAGGTGTAAGAAGTGGGAGAGGAGCTGCACGGAGCAGCCAGATGCTTCCAGAAAATGGGCTTCCAGGAGAGATGGGACGGCTGTAAAGAAATGAAGGCAAGGCGGGCAGTGCTGGGATCCCTGGGAAGAAGTGACTGACTTCTTTGGGAGAAGTTAGCATTAGAGGGTCCTGATATCTCTCGCTCTTGCTCTCTTTCCTGCTGTGAAACGTCAGGTCTTCACAACCAGTCACGTGGACTGTCAGCCGGTCAACAGCTGAATTCCCAGAGCATAAGACCGTGGGACACGGAAGGTACCATCAGTGTGCGCCAAAGATGGGATCCTGGGAACGGCCACTCCCACAGGAGAGAAACCTTTCTATAGTAACCTGGGCTCCAAGTCTCACTCAGACAGGACGGCACTGACTCAGGAGGGCCACATGAGGAGCAGCCCTACCGCCAGCACCAAGGGAGCTGCTTCCCCGCCTCTTTGGAGGTGGCGGGGGGGGGGGGGGGGGGGGCAAGAGAAAGTTCTAGCACCTGGAGCACAGTCCTACTTGCTCTCCTTGGGATATCTGCTTGGAATATTTCACTTTCTAGACACCTTCCCCAGATGTCTCTATGGAGAGCCAAGAGTAAGGCAGCCTTGGGGAGCCCTTGCCCACTCTTGCTCAGGGTGTGAAAACAGAACAGAGCCTGCAGGGCTGTCCGGTCAACCAGCACCACTGCTCCCTGGACATCAGAGGCAGAGTAACTGTGAGGAGGAACTCCAGGCTGACCTGCTTCTCAGTGTGACCCCAGAGCTGCAGAGAAGGAATTAGGGATATTTCCTGTCTCTAGGAATACTCACTTACCTTAACAACCCCATGATGCTCATTCACTACATGGACTGGTCCAGGGCACAGCGCCTTCCAGAAAAACAGGTCAGTGAAAATAGTTCTGAGGAAGGATGCCAGGAAAGCTGGTACATTTAGTGTTCACTTTAATTTGCAGAGGTGAGAATTCACACGCTGTAAACATCCACTCTACGCTGATGCCAAGGGGAAAGCTGAGGACTGGGAGTGCCCGGTAGCCACAGTGAGGGGCCAGTAAGTGCAGGAGCAGTGATTGTTTGCAGGCCACGACCTGACCAAGTGCAGCAGCACATGATAAAGCCAATCATGCGCTCAGTCAGTGCAGGTGGACCTCAGCCCCGCTCCTGGCAGTGTGGTTACTATGGGATCTAAACTATGTTGCTTCCAGCTGCTGTTCACCATGTGGGCCCATCCTGGGCTAGACACCACGTGGTAACAAAGCCAGTCCTCCAGGCAGAGGTGGTGATGGCTGCAAGCTCTCCCATCTTCCTCCTGGGAGCCAGACAGTGAACCATAAAATACATTCTCCATTGTTCCAGTCCCAAATCTTCAAAGCAGGGTAGAGGAAATAGCACCAGCTGACTTCCTACTATGTGCACCAGCTGACTTCCTACTATGTGCCAGGCTTTCCCCTTATCCTGTCATCAACGTAGACTCATATATTTGACAAAGGTTGTTATATGAATGTGTACATTGCCTGGGTAAATAAGTTTGGAGCACAGATTCAAATCCAAATCAGAGTGCAAACTGCCTGTTCCTCCCATCTTCTCCCTTTGCTTCCTAGAAAACAGGATCTAATGACTAAGGCTTATCTTGGGAACATCCCTGGAGGTGAATAATGAGATGGGAATCACACAGGGATGTGTTAGGACATGGCTTGCATATTCTACTCTGCCATAGGGACATAAACATCCTCCAGAAGCATGCAAGGCAGGAACTCTATGTACCCTCTGCTTATCCAGTGATGGCAACCACTTTGCTAACTAATGAGTGAGGCAGGTGCCTTCAGGAACAAACTCTTGTATTAATGTATCTTCAAAGTATCCTGTCCTAACCTGGGCCTGGTGGCGTATATCTTTTACCCATACGCTAGGGAGCCAGAAGCAGGTAGATCCCTGTGAGATCAAGGCCAGCCTAAGCTACATAGCAAGTTCCAGGTTAGCTGGGGCTACAGGGAAACCCTGTCTCAAATAACCAATCCACAACAACAACAAACGTGAACAAAGTGCCCTGTCCTTTGTTTTCAGCTAAAACTCTATAGTGCAAGCTGGACCTGCCCCGAGGCGTTCTGGTCCATTGGCTGAGCATTTTAAACATGTGCTCCATATTCGGGTATGCTCAGGAATACGCCTTAAGTAAGCAAAGTTAGGAATGGACCAAACCCTGGATGAGTGTGTACAGGACGCCTGAACAAAACCCTCAAGCCTCCTTTGCTGGAGGAGGGCAGTCTGGGAAATGACCCCACGCTCTCCTGCTTCAGGTCGCCATCTTCCTTTCATGTCGTAGAGGTGCTTATTTTGGCTTTGCACTCACCAGGATGCGAACCCGCTGCTTTTGGTACAGTTTTATCGGCTAGCGTTCAGCTCCGACCTCCTTGCTTCTGTGACTCTTATGGAAAGAAGCCCCAAGCATGACAGCCGGTTGTCAGGCCTCTGTCTTGCTCAACCTAACCCTGGGAAGACAATTAGCATTGTGAAAGATGTATCTCCATGTCCTTCCTGGTGGGGTCTCCTATTGCTTACCTCACGGGGAAACGAGCAGAACATTCCCAGCCAGTTTCCCCACCGCAGCAGACCACACCATCATCAGCCTGGACATGACCACGTATACAGGACATGCCTGCATGGTCAACATCAAATCACACATAGAGAGTAAGTCACTGTCCAAAACTTATTCATTCCTTCTCATGCTCCCTCGTCATTATCTACAATGGCTTTGTAGTGGTTTGAATGAGTTTAAAAACCAAACACAAAAACAAAACACTACTTGGTCCCCAATTGGTGACACTGTTTAGTGAGGTCTAAGAGGTGCGGCCTTGCTAGAGGAAGCACGTCACTGGGCGCGGCCTTGCTAGAGGAAGCACGTCACTGGGCGTGGGCTTTGAGAGTCCATAGCCTTGCCCACTGTTTAGTGAGGTCTAAGAGGTGCGGCCTTGCTAGAGGAAGCACGTCACTGGGCGGGGCCTTGCTAGAGGAAGCACGTCACTGGGCGCGGCCTTGCTAGAGGAAGCGCGTCACTGGGCGCGGGCTTTGAGAGTCCATAGCCTTGCCCACTGTTTAGTGAGGTCTAAGAGGTGCAGCCTTGCTAGAGGAAGCACATCACTGGGCGCGGCCTTGCTAGAGGAAGCACGTCACTGAGCGCGGCCTTGCTAGAGGAAGCACGTCACTGGGCGCGGCCTTGCTAGAGGAAGCGCGTCACTGGGCGCGGGCTTTGAGAGTCCATAGCCTTGCCCACTGTTTAGTGAGGTCTAAGAGGTGCGGCCTTGCTAGAGGAAGCGCACCACTGGGCGCGGGCTTTGAGAGTCCATAGCCTTGCCCATTTTCAGATTGCTCTGCTTCCTGTTTGTGGTGGAAGATGTGGTCTCTAAGCTCCTGTCACCGTGCCTAGAGCTTGCCATGCCTCCCCACCATGATGGACTTTTATCCCTCGGGAACCATAAGCCAAAAGAAAATCTTTTTTCCGTAAGTTGCTTTGGTTATGATGTCTTATCACGGCAACAAGAGTTAACTAACACAGGCTTCTTTTTCCTCACGTCTCTGTGTTCTATGCTTCTTTTATTATCGCTCAGCTTCCGTTCTAGGCTTGATCTTCTTGACCACTCCGTTTTCCCCAGCTCCTCTGCACCTAAGAGTGACTTCTCTATGTGTCATATGTGTGTGTTAATCCCCTCCCTCCATCCATTCCCAGAAAAAGCATCCACAGACTCCCACGCTTTGACAGTCCTTCAGTCCTCTCCACGCATGGTCACGTGGTCTGTGCTTCTCCCGTCTATTGGTTCAAAATCCTGTGGGAAATTGATCGGCTTCTCTTCAGCCTTCCTTGACAACCATCTCATTTCAGTGAGGCCCTAGCCCCATCTCCTTTCATTCTAGGAGATTTTTTTCCTTCAGAAGAGTCTGAAGGACAGTCATGGTGTTTCAGTGGGGTGTGCTGAGCACATGCCCTTTTCTCCTGTTATCTTCTCTTCGGCCTGTGAGTTATACTCATCATTTTCTACTTTTCCGTTTTGTTTGCTTGTTTTTGTAAGATCTTACTAAAGGCCACAAGAAACAGCCAGTATTTTTAAATACCTTTATATCTTTCTATCACGTTTTCTAAGTTCATCTTCAATATACATTTAATCTGAGACAGCTAAACAACGTCCTATCATAAGGGAAGAAAGCTGCTCACTCAGTTAATTTCATATCTTGGAATGTACTCTTTTATTATTTCTGCATATGTGTGTGTGCACGCATGTGTGTGTGTGCATGCATGTGTGTGTGTGTGTGTGTGTGTGTGTATGTGTGTGTGTGTATGTATAGGTCACAGGACAACTTTCAGGAGCTGATTCTTTCCTTCCACCTAGGGAATTGAACTCAGTTCATTGGGCTTTGCAACACATACCTTTACTCACTGAGCCAACTCTCCAGCCCCTGAATGTATCCTTTTAAATCTTGATTTGACTTAAAGTTCTTTCTTTCTGTTTTATTTTTAGAAACACTCAATAACTTAAAGCTCAATGAAATATACCATTTAATTGGACTTTAAAATTTAAGCCCTTTTACAAGGCTACTAGACAATGATGAACTTGTAGATAGATTGACTAGTAATTGAGGGGCGCCATAGAGTGTTAGACGGTGCCAAGTGCCAAAAAGAAAAATGAAAGCAAAAAAGGAATACGACCAAGAGACTTCGTTTTATAAAGAGGCCATTACAAAGGTGACATCTCACTAAAGTCTAGATGAGGTGAGGTTGACAACATTGCACGTGTCTGAAGGGAAAATATCCCGGAGAGAATTCAGCAGATGAGATTGTCCTGACGCTGGCACCAGCCTTGCTGATCAAGAAAGAGCAAAGAGTGTGGTTGTTGTAAAATGAGTGAACTCGGAGAAGACTAGGGGACATACATAACTAATGTAAAAGAAATCCTTACCTGATGACGTGTAGGCTATGCTCGATATTTTGATTTGATAATCCATACTTAACATTTCACAAATTGTTACTTTAGAATAACCTCCTGTAAGTAGAAACCTTAGCTTAAATGAACTGGGGTTCTTCATTCATTGCCTAAAATAGGGTATGGTTCTGCTTCTATTTAAAAAACAGTATGAACACCTTCATTGTATCCTTCATTATTATTATTTATCATTTTAAAATCTCAACTTGATGAACAAAAGCCATAATGTGTAATTTGAGCTTTTCCATATACTTATTGGCCAATTAACTTTCCTTGTGATGGGGTTTGGGATATACTGGCTCAGATTTTGAGTGTGGAAGACTAGAACATGCCACTCCCAGATAAGCCTCTTTGGCTTGAGGATTATTTTGAGCCAGTTGTGTTGAGAAACTGGACACAGAAGAAACTTGGAACAGTTGGTCTTTTAAGGAGACATTTTCACCTTTACATGAACTCTCCTCTAGTAGAGGCATCTCCCCTCGGCACCACTGAGGGATAAGGACAGGATAGAGACTGGCAGAGGAGACGTGACGTTAATCTGCATAATCACCCTTACTCTTGTCTTAAGGGCTTTTCCCATACCTTTTTCTTGTTTTCCAGAATAGAAAGTATTTGAAGTCTAACATAAAGATCAGCTCTGGACACTTCACTTCTCTGGCTCCCTCCTGCATTATACACACATTATTAAACTTGCTTGCTTTTCTCATCAAACTGTCTTTTCTCACAGGGAGTCTTAGCTAAAGAACATAAGGTGGGGAGGAGAACTATTCCTCCTCTACACTTTGATGTGATGTTTTTCATCAACTTTGTCCATTATTTACTTAGGCAATAGTAATTTTTATACGTTTACACAATCTCTTTGTTAACTTGTTGAGTCTCATCTGTCCTTTTTACTCAGTCTTCCAGGACAATGTAGAGAAACAACCGGTGTCCTGTCTGTGTGGCCTAGCTACATGTCTGCTCCACTCTAATCTTGCTTATCTTTGATGACAGGATGTTGTGTTTCTTTTCAGGTGGGGTAGCCCAAACTACTTGGATCTAAGATGGCTGACAGAGTAACCATCACATGACTAGTAACTTCATCACAATCTCTTTTCCACGCTGTGACACACCCACCACTACCTTGGAGGCCTTAGAGATAGTCCAGATTGAGACATTGACCTAGTATTTCCAGAATCTTGTCATCACCAGAGGAAGAATTCAGAGGTGAGACACAGCAGATCAGGATTTTTCAGTGAGAATGCCTACACCCCGAGGGAAGTGTGGGTTTCTCTAGAGTCCTGCTTTACAGGCTTTTTCTTAGTAGGCTTATTAGTGATTCCAGAGGATGCTGTATAACATTATGTAGATTACTTTTTGACTAGGGTGATTTGACAAGAACAATTTTATTTTCCATGTCAGGGCATGATAAGAATGTTCCAGTGCCTGTTGTTGAGGCTGTTTTTCTTTCAACACAAAGCCCAGGTTGTCATCCTAGGGTCTGGATACTGTGTGGTTTACAGGTTGTTAACTCCTCCTTTTCACATTCTTTCTGGTTTCTCTTTAAGTTCTTCTCCTTGACCCCTTCTTGCTCCCTGGTCAGTTCTTATCTCAAAAGGAAGTTTTTTGCTTTGTTTTGTTTTTTAAAAGGAATGGTCCCAGAGTTCTGAGACATCTGTGCCTACTCCAGGAAAACAAGTGACTATCTCTCCCCTTTTCAACCTAACCCCACCTCTCATGGCCGTTTCCCCATGTCTATGGTTCCTCAACCCCAAGTGAGTTGAAAATAGGATTAGCTTTGGGATACTGAACTGAAAAGGAACTGATCTTTCTCTCTCTCTCTCTCTCTCTCTCCTCTCTCTCTCTCTCTATCTCTCTCTCTCTCTCTCTCCTCTCTCTCTCTCCAAAACAATCTATTAGTAAGTATTCTGCTTATTATCTCTCGATTGCCGTACTGGAGTCTCCAGTCTAGATACTGTGGTGTGTAATTATCAGGCATTCGACTATGCAGATTGTTGCCCCTTGTGAGGCAAGCAGTTCATGCCATCTCCTCCCTCAAACTGTCCTCACCATCTCTCAGTTCCTTCCTACTTTGAGTTCCTCCCTGTTTGCTGCTCAACTTATTAATCCACAGTGTACAGCAGTCTTCCTTGTTATGTGGTTTTCCCCCTACAGTGAAGGGTTTGTTTCTATGGTGATACCAGAGCGTCTAGGCAGACTTGTAGCAGCTGGAAGGTTTCTCTTACTTTGAGAGCTCATTAAGTTGGTTGAAAAAGCTAGTGGAGCTCCTGAAAATGCCTAGCAGAGGTCAAAACTTTTTGACAAAGTTGAGCCACTAAAAATGTCCAAAGAACTCCTTTCTTGTAATTAATCTGGAAGAGGCATGAAGCTTTCACACCTATCAAACATCAACTTGACACATTCCTGATATTTTTCCAAGTATAGCCTCAGATATTTGGTCTGAGACAACTTTGTAGACTACATTGTTGGGAAAGAAAAGTACTGTGTGGCAGCTACAGAGTGATAAAGGGCTGCTGGAGCGCTCTCACAAAAATGAAAGGACAAATATTTTTTGCTTATAAACAATGGGGAGGATATAGCTCAGCTAGGAAAAACTTTGGGAGTTAGAAATTCAGAGTCTTTGTTCTACAGAACAAAGAGTCTCCCGGCTCCTCTACTTTCTTGAATGTTTAAAAAATATTGAATAATGATGTGGTGAGATGAGGCTTGCCCCTGGCAAATGGCCTCAGGGTCTGGGTCACTAGCTCCCAAGAGCCTGAGTGCCTGTGCTAACCCACGTGAGGACGCTTGATTCCAGAATTCTGAACTCAAGACTTGGCAAGTAAGGACGAGAATAACTGGAAAGCCAAGATGGAGTAGCCTGGCTGCCGGCCAGAGCAGTGCCGACCGTGGCAGTGGCTCTTGGCACAAGGACTGAAAACAGGGCTCCAGTAGATGTTTCATCACTTGTCCCCCTAGACGTGGAGGAAGATGGAAAGCCACAGACACCAAGAAGGCCAACTGGATCTTTGACCATGAGGAAGAAAACACTTGAACTTGGTTGCCCTTGTCCCAGATGATGGAGTTGTTCCTTAGCTACCCACAGCCCCTGCCCCTAGGGCAGAGGGGTGCATGACTCGCTGGTCACCAAATTTGAGCAAGGGGTCTGGTGGCAGGCTCAGCCAGGAGATCGTTGCAAACACTCCACCAGTGCCACACCCAGGTGCACCCTCTCTTGCTAGGGGCTTGGCCTGTGAGTGGGTACTGCACAACATACCTGGCCCACCCAACCACCATCTTCATCTGGTGGTGTCAACATCTGGCTGCAACTCCTAGCAGCAATAGGGAGTCTACAGATTTCAGAAAATAAGCTAGAGGACACTGGTGTAAAGCTGTCATCTGAAGCTGTGAAGCTTCCCAACTGCCGCTCAGAAAACCTTGGGTTGGAGGCCTGTAAGTCAAGTTCTGCCTCCTGTGAAGACCTAGCTTCTGTTTTTACCCACAGGAAAACCCTGTGGGGAATCAACCTGTTGTGGGGTGAGTGCTCTGGGTGAAGCTCTGAAACAGCCAAGTGTAACCTGCATGCACTCAAGCTCTGAATAACTGACTTTGGTGAGAAAACCCCAGAGTTTCTGCACTGAGGAAGAGAAAAATCCCTATTTGACAGTTCTAAGCAGTGTGTAATGGAAATAGAAAACAAGTATAAAAATTCCATTCCAAGAAACCTGGGCATATTGCTATGTAAAATCGTGTACAGAGGAAAGGGGAGTGGCCCTTACTTTGTCCGTCTGTGTTTAAGAATTACAGATCACTGGCATTCTAATGAGAAACGATTTCTCTGCACCCAGTCCAGGTGTGTTATGTAAGATGGGTGGCCTGTTCATTTACTCATAGAGGAAATGAAGTTGGAAGGCTTGGGGGGGGGGGGGGTAAGGTGAGGGTAGAGATGGGGGAGGGAATTAAATATGTCCAAAATACATTACATGAAATATTTGAATCAATAAAATTTCTTAGAAATTGGATGGTCTGTTTTTGTTCGCTCCTGCACATGACAAAACAACATTAAGGTATAATTTTCAAAAAGATAGCATCATGCTTCTCACACAGACATAAAATGAGCAGATAGCAAGTTTTATTTAACTCACTGACTAGTGAGTAAACAAAAAGATGATACAAATGATTCGAAAAAGAATCTAAAAGCTAAATATTAGGGAATATTAGAACAAGATTGTGAGTTCAGACACAAAACTGGTTAATGTCCAATAAAAATCAAACCATAATCTTTGAGATCATCTGTTCTAGTAAATTAAAATTATTTGCATTGCCAGCAAACAAAAATACACATTAGGCTAAGTGTGATGGTGCACAACTTTAACCCAGCACTTGGGGTGCGGGAAGGGCAGGAACAGGCGGATCTCTGTGAGATCGAGGCCAGCCTGGTCCATACAGTGAGTTCCAGGCCAGTTGGGGCTACAGGGAAACCTTGTCTCAAAAAAAACCAGAACAATAGCAACACAACCCACTACATATTAACTTTGCCCGGAGAATTAGAAAGCCACTTCGGTACCGCACTACAAATGCCTTACTCTCTCTTGCCTATTTCCAAATCTGAAATTGCCATAGATTAATGGCGGTTTGTGAGGCGAGATGGTAACAGCAGCTCTGAGCACAGACAGCAAAGAAGAAAAGGTCATCGGAAGGTTCTGAGACCCCACACATCCTCCCTCATTCAGAGAGGAATGATAGCCAAGGGTGTTCAAAACCAGGGTCAGCAGGTGCTTAGAGGACTGCCTGCCTGCTCTCCATACTTGCCCATCACCAAAGGGAGCACAGGAGTCTGGGGACTGAAGGGCAGGAAGAGGCCAGCAGTGAGCATCTTCGCTCTCCCAGGCACTGGGAGGAAAATAATTGCACAGAACACCTCCTGCTCGTAAGGAGTCCCAAACAAAGAATTAGCATAAAAAAGGCCCTTACATTGTTTGCATGGCTCACAAGTTCACTGAAATGTATGGAACCAGATATAGTAGATCGTTGGTCCGGCTTACTTTTTCTACTTGAGGTATTGAAGAAACATAAAATGAAAGAATGGTTGCCAGGTGGGACCTCGAGACGAGAAGAGAAGGCTAGCTAGAACAGAGGTAGACGACAGGGGAAGGCTAGCTAGAACAGAGATAGAAGCCTCTCTGGGTTATGGTAAAGTTTAGGGGAAAAACACTTTTATTTGATTTTTCTGCTATAGAAAAATACCTTAAAGTGGGTAATTTGTAAACAAGGGAAATTTATTCTCCCACAGTTATGCAATCCAGGAAACCCAAACTCATGGAACTGGCATATTTAGTGTCTGAAAAGAACTCACTCTCTGCTTCCAAGATGGTTCCTTGTTATCATGATCTCCAGCAAGGATGAATGCTGTGTCTGTTCACGGTGGAGAAGAGGTCTGACGGCACTCTAAAGCCGCTTCAAGGGCAGAACCCTCATGGCCTAATCAGCTCCTAAAAGTCCCATCTCTTAATATCAATATATCATAGATTAAGTTTTATCATGAGTTTAGAGCTTGGTTGCAAGTCTTTAAACCACAGCATTCTGCCCAACCCACCCCATGTCCTTTTCATAACAAAGCACATTCACTCCACCCAGTAACCTTAAATGTTTTAAGCCATTCCAGTATTTTTAAAGCCTGAGTCTTAGGTGCCTTCTTAATAAGACATGGGTGAGACTCAAGGTATAATTCATCCTGAGGCAAATTCTCTCTCCATCTGTTAAACTGTAAAATCAAACACGTTGCGTACTTCAAAAATACAGCAGTGGGGCCTGAAGAGATGACTCAGCAGTTAAGAACACTGACTGTGCTTGCAGAGGACTCAGCACCCACATAACATCCATAACTCCAGCTCCTGGGACTCCAACACCCTCTTCTGCTGAGTGAACATTGTACAACATGGGTGCATTTACATACATGCAGGTAAAACACTCAAACGCATAAAACAAAAATAAATATTTTAAAATGTTTAGATGGTTTTAAAAGCATTTACAAATCAGTAGATGAGGTTTCATAGTACCCAACAAAGAAAAGAGCCATTACTAGTCCTAGGCCAGAAGGGACAGTTTGGAAAGTGTTGCCTGACAAGAGCTACCTTTGACAGACAGGACAGCCTACACATGGAAACCAGACAAAATGGAACCTGAGAAATAAATTCTCTTACCTCTCTGACTTCCAGTCTGCCTCTGCTTGACCAAACTCACCTGTAAGCCAGAGGTCAAAGGACTTGAAATCTTATAGAGCCTCCCGGGGCACAGAGTAGAACGCACAAGTAAAGGATCTGGAAGAGCAATCTCCAGTTCCATGGAAGGAAAGGGAGGATGGGATAAAAACTCTTAGAGATGAGGGACAGAGATAAGGGAAGGAAATAAGCCAGGAATGAGGCTTCCAGATCATGGGGGCTGGGCATATATCACTAAGCAAACAGTACAGACAGCTCAGAGATGTCCAAACAAGTTTATTCCAAATGAAAACTTTTAAACGCCTACCTTCCTTCTCATTTATTGTTTCTCAATATAACCTGGACCCCAAGCACACTCTAAGGCTCCCCATCAACACATCCCCCACCAAGTCTCCTGTTTTCCACTGAGTACCTCAACCCCACTCTCTGAATCGCACACTTTCTTCACAGCTTAGGGGAGAAGCCAGCCACCACTATGTTCTCTCCTGTGAGGTAGCTGGCATCTGGAGAGCAAAGGAAGGACACGATCCCTGCACAGTCTTCTGGCTCTCCAAACCTGAAGGAAAAAAGAGCTGAAGTCACAGCAAACAGCGCTGAGTTCTGACCTCAGCTTCTGCAGGCCTGAGGGGCACCTAGTGTTCACCAGCCCCGTGGAAGGTGACGGCTGGCTTGAACCTGCCCGCTGGCCTCTGACCCTGGACCATGCAGTCTTTAGACTCCTCAAAGGGGAAGCAGCCAGCACAGTGGCAGAAAATGTGCCATCTGTCTCATCTGGAGAGTTAACTTTCCCTGTCAGGAGGCACAGACCACCAAGGCCCTTAGCTCCACCTACCGATTCACTCCATGCATTTCATTCAAGTGAGGCTTCAAGTGTAGCAATGTTTTCTCCTAGGGAAAGAGTTCAGAGCTAATGTTAGCCAGAGGACCGAGTGGGGAAAGAGCATCATGGCTGACTCATGCTGCTGTGGGAGGATGGACAGAACTCTGGTCTGCTCCCCACAGAAGCCTGAGACCCTATTCTTCGGCAGGAAAGGGACCAGCTGCTGTCCAAAGACTGGAGGTAGGATGGGCCTCTGGCCTGTGTGAACTGTCTCTGGGGTCCTCAGTTCAGATGGAAGCCTGGCCCGAGAGGGGCCAGTGGGCCCACGGGGAGAGACCGAGACACTGCCCTGCGGAGCTAGAGAAGAAAGCACTGGTAGTTCTCACCACTTGGCTAAAATCAGTCTTGATAATTCCTGGCACTAGGCAGTTGACTCGGATGCCTTTTGGAGCCAGCTCCACAGCCAGAGACTTACAGAGGCCCAACAGAGCTGTCTTGCTGGTATTGTAGACGCCCAGCTTCTGAAAGGCGAGGAAAGAGATGTAAATTAGCATCGGGGGAAGACATCGTTCTAGAAAAAAAAAAGCTGATTCTGGGCTGCAGGCTAAGAAGATACGCCTGACCAACATAGGCTCAAGCAAAAACCCTGCCTTGTACCTCACCACCCCACAGTAGTTTTCAAGGCGTGGAGTTTTGGGGTACAGGGCTTTCTAGGCTGAGGGAAATGTCAGAAATTTGGGAACTGTCAGCAAGTTGCTGTCATGTGTATCCAAGCTCAACACAGAGAATAAGTCCTTTTGAACAGTCAGGCAGGAAACTGGAATTAGGGGACTTAGGGCCCAGTTCTGGCAGTAATACACACTGCCTCCACTTACCCTGGGCACGTGCTTATAATGTCCTTGAGGGCAAAATCAGAGTATAATATGCGTCTGATCGGACACATTCACATCGAGATGCTGGAGGCACATAGCTATTTTATCTAGGATCAGCAGTCAGATCTCCCACTTCAGGAGCTCACAAGAAACCGAGAGAGCTGGCCTCATGTCACCCTACCAGAGGGTCTCATACTTACTGGTATTGGCAAGTAAGCAGCTATAGAGGACACCAGAACCACAGAGCCTCCCCTGTGAGGAGAAAGGGAGGTGGAATGAAATTAGAGTCTAGGTCAAGTAAAAGACCAAATAAGGCAGGAAACTTTATTTGTGCTACAAGAAGATCAGTTCGGAGTTCATGATGAAAAGCATAGAAGATTAGGGAACCATCTGCAGCTCAGAGGAGTGACAGAATGTAGGCATAGCAGAGGAGCCGTAAGCTTCATTAAGAAAGCCATAAAGTCATACGTCCCTTAGAGTGCTCAACTGGCCCTAAATTGGCAGGCTGGCCTTGCTGAAGCCTTATCAACTGGTCACATCCTGGACTGAGGAAGACTGTTTATGGAGCCAACCTGTCTCTTTTAGTACCTTAAGATAGCTGCCTGCTCTGCCCGAAAAAATACCCAAGGACACCGCATCACAGTACCATGTTTATACCTGCAGCTTTCGTATAAAAACTCAAGGCCTCTTCCCTTTGTAGGGGGTGCCATCTTCATGGGAAGGTTTCTCCCCTTCGCTGAGTTCTGTAAATAAATGGGTACATTCCCTGCCTGTGGCAGGTCTGGCTTTGGTTCTTATTTTTAAACTCAAAACCCCATTCCTTTTCTCCTCTCCTAAAATCTAACAGGGAGAAGCAAGACCTCTAAATAAGTAGACACTAAAGTCATTACAGGCCAATAAACGGAGCCAAAGTGGTAACCGTTGGATGAGGTGCTCACACAGAAGACAGAGCCCAAGTCATGTTCATGTGTTGCAGACCACTGTGAGTGAGGAGATGACTAAGGAGTCCAAGCCTGGACCGCCACTGGGTGGACACAGGACACAGAAGAGCCAGGCTGCAGAACAGAATGTTAGAAGGAAGAAGCCCACAGTGCACCTGATAAAGAGGAAAGCAGGAGAGAGAACGCACCGAGGAGGACCAGAGTGAGGTAACTGAAGACGAGAGTGACCCGACTGCCTTACTCTACACCCCCAAAATCCCTGCCTTCCCTGAGATGAAAGATGCAGGGACCAGAGAAAGACCCTTTGAGGATCTGGAAGGCAGGTCTGGGAAGAAAACATTTCCCAAAGCTCATCTCCCTACTCCCATTACCTGAACCTGAACCCCAAGTGCTTCCTGGGAGTAAAGACCAATGCACACGGCTCCCCCCAGTTCCCCCGATGCACTCACTTCCTCTTCTCCATGTGGGGCAGCAGCTGACTCAGCAACAAGGCAGGAGACTTCACTTTCACATCCAGGATCTGAAATCCCAAAGAATACAGAGGCAAGGGAGACAGATGCCGGACGCCCTCCATCATCCATCCTTGTCTAACGCAAGAAATGTTTAACACCAGAGCTGGGTCTGTCTGCGTGTTTGCTTGTTGCTTGGGAATATTATTTTGGTTTGTTTAGCATTTTTGTTGTGCTCAGGCTCAAACTCAAGTCATAATTTTTCAGAAAACTGGAAAAGCTGGCACATGACTGAGAATGACGTGGGGGAATTAGAAAGCAGAGCGAGAAGGCCACGTAACGTGAAAGCTACAGAGAGAAAGTCGGGCAGAGCCTGCCAAGAGAAAATGGAGGCATGATCAAGAGGAAGAAGACCCCCAAGAAGGGGATGACTCACACAGATCTTGGGCCCACTCCCTGCCAGGGTCAGGAGGAGGCCCAGGCTTGACCAGTCATGAGTGGGCTCTCAAGATAAGAGACAAGACCTGTAGAGACAGTAGGAGCTCCCTGAACGCCCAGTGGCTTCGACCTGGGATGTCAGGGCTGGAGGAGGGCCCTGCCTGTATTGTAGACAGCTGAAGTGTCCCATAACCTCCTAGGGAGGCTTCTTGGAACATCCAGAATGAAGGGTACACAGAGGCAGTGATCAGTACAAGACGAACCAGCACAAGGACTACTTGGAGCCTGATAGAGGCTGGGCATGGCCAATACCTGCTGAACTTACTTAGGAGAAGTCAGACCCAGGCGAGCCCAATCCTCACCCATCAGTCAGTGGTGATGGGGCTGTAATGGGAACTTAGGTGCCGTGTGTGTGCATAGGCATGTATGCAAATGTGGCGGGTAGACTGCTACGTAAGATGTATAAGACACTCCTCACCTTGTCCCAGATCTGTTCACTGGCTCCCAGAGTGCTCCCCACCAAAGGATTGACTCCTGCCACACACACCAGAAAGTCAACACCCCCAGAGTGCTCCAGGGCCTGCAGAGGAAATGGTAGGTGTGGGTGAAGGAATGACGTTAAGGGTGGCAATGACCCAAAGAAGTCAGTGTTATTTGAATCTGAAACGCCCTCTGTGGGCACATGTTTTGACCGTCTGTTTCCCACATGGTGGCACTATTTTAGAGGCTATGGGACTTTTGATGGTATCCTTTCTTTGGTCTGTCATTGGCTCCTTATCTGGGGTGTTTGTTCATGTCGCCCCAGGAGTGTCACATCACTCACACGTTCCTACTGCTCTGCCTTCCCCGCCTTGAAGGACTGAAACCATGAGCCAAAACACATCTTTACTCTCCCCAGTCATTTCTGTCAAGCATCGTGATTGCAGTGACACACCGTGATGAATACAGTTACTAACTGGGGTCCTGGAGCTGTACCAGCAGAGTCAGGCCCCGAAAACACTGAAGACAGTGTCTCTTCCCTTCTTGGAAGCATCTACCTTTTGCCCTGAGAGAAATCTGGCTGGTCTCTGGGTCCTGTCAGTCCAGACCCACACTTCAGGGGTCCTGCTTTTCCTTTTTCCGTTTCTAATTGCTTCCTCTCTGCTCTGGAAGGATCACCCTTTGCCCTGGCACACCAAAAAGAGCCTGTTCTCTACCACAGCATCTGCCTGCCCCATGCACCTTCAGACCCTGCTCACAACTCTCCTCTTCACATAGGATGTTCACACGGAGAAAGCCCCCACTTGAGGCTAGTCTAACAAGCTGTCAAGCAACATGTGGAGGTGCCAGAGCTGTGCTGCTCAGACTTTGTAGTGGAGACACATCACCTGTGGATGTTGTAGAAAAGCAGCTCCCAGGCTCCGCAGCTCTGCCCAGATTTAAGGTTCTAAATCTCCAGTGAGCTTCTAGGTCATACCCAACTGCTGGGCATCAGATTACCATGGCTCTAATCTAGGCCATACAAGTTCCTTCCTGACAGGAAATCTCTTAGATACAGCTGATTGCCTTGAGCAGGACCCTGCTGATAGTCCTAGGAGACACTCATTCCTTCATGCCAGGGTTAAGTTTGTATCTTCCATCTGTCCCAGCCTATATCCCCTTACCTTGGCCACAAGGTGCTCTCGGTCTTCAGCCTTTCCCACATGGCATACAGTGCCCGTCACACTCAGCCCCTCCCCCTGCAATATGGCCACAGCTTGGTCCACATTCTGTTCCTTCCGGCTGCTGATGACCACATGTGCCCCATCCTGGGCAAGACGCCTGGCGATGGCAAAGCCAATACTGTGGGCAGAAGTGGTGGTGGTTTCAGTCCTCTCTATCTTTCTCCAAATGGGCTTTGATGATTACACTAATTGAGTTCTCTAAAGTTGCCTGAGAACTGCTTCTAAATCCTTCCCAGCAGGCAAGTGAAATCGTGGCCGCTCTTCATGACATCTGCCTCACTTCACTGACAGCGCTATGTATAATTTGTACTTTATACATAAGGATATCTTCATATTAATTTTGTTTAAAAAAGAAGCTTTTAAAAGTAATGTTTGGGGATACTAACTTGACACAATAAACCTTAACACAGATGAAGGAATGTGTGGATTCCAGTTGGGGGGCTGATGAGGGGGTGCCCGTGGGCAAGGGGTATAACGATGATGATAAAGATTGATTGAGATGTTCTGTATGAAATACACAATGATCTGATTTTTTAAAAAGTGATGGATACCAGGCCTAAATTGTAGAGAAACTTTTTAACTGTCCAGCATTGTTTCCCTTTGTTCTAGCCATGGGGTTCTGGTATAAATTCTGCTTTCTCCAAGCCTGACATCTTCCCTCTGCTCTGCTGGAGAACATGCTCTCCTCTGGTTTTCCTTACATTAAGAAGGGCTGAGAACTCTTGACTAGTGCTAGTTAAGCCACTATGAAAAAGGAAGAGCAGAAGGCATGTTCCCACTGTGTTATAGAAACCACCTGAGCCACTTAGAATTCTGGATGTATTGATTTATTATGGAGGCTGGCTACTGGAAACCAGAGAGTGACAGACTGGAGAGGCATGGGAAGAAATGAGATAATGCATAGCTTTTATGTGCACAAACTCTGAACTGGTATTGAAACATTGCCCTGCGTGTTCCTCCTGACGCCAGTGGCAATATTCAGTCAGTGAAACCCCTGAGTCTAAGGCACAGTAGGTGCTGGACTCCTTCCTATTAGCTGAGGACTCAAAAGGCAGCGGTCATGTGGCTATGAAAGATGAGCAGTCAGAGGTGCGGTCCTGGTGGTAATTTGTTAGTGTCTCAGGATTGTCTAGCCATTACAAGACCAGATTCAAACTTTGTCCTATGAGTCCGAGCAGCTGTTCTGGGAGCTCAGAAACCAGAAACGTTAAGGAGAGATGTTGAGACACGGAGTTAAACCAGAGCTGGGAATGAGATGACGGTAAGGGGCAGGGCTGCATGAGATGGATATGTCTGTGGAGACCATAGCTGCGCCTCCAGGTCATGAGCAAACCAGGGACTTCCATTTACTCACCCTTTTGTTGAGCCAGTGACCACAGCCACCTTACTAGCCAGGGCACAGTTATCTGCTTGTTTGCCAAACATTCTTGCTGAAAGAGGAACTGAAGAGCAGTGAAGACCCTTAAAGACCTGTGACGCAGTCCTGAGCATGGTAGTGACCGTCTGACCTTTCTCCTCCGGGGAAAAGAACCTAAGAAGACAATCATAATTAGAGAATGTATCTTCCTGGGTCCTCTATGGAGGGTTCCACTGAAGTCTCTGATAGATCTTTTACCATCTTGCAAACTACCATCAAAGTAAAGAACCTTCATGTCCTTTCTGTGACCTATGCCTTAGGTGGACTTTCCCCATGGTAAACCACACCAGCACAGTGCCTGGCTAGGCATGGTACTGGGCCCTGGGTAGAAGACTGAGTGGTGTTACCTGACCTATTTCCACACTTCCAGTGAGGAATATCACTCACTATACACTTCTTCAAGTCACCTTTGGACTTCTATACACATCTGTTACCTAAGCACTAAACTTATTTACTTTGCTGATTCTGGAGATGAACCCAGGGCTTAGTCTATGCTCTGGACCATATCTCAAGCCATTAAGCATTGAACTTGTTTCTTCTCAGCAGCTCCAGTTTTTAACCATTCCCTTATCTGTCTCAATCTTTCCGCTCAGGTCTCCACCTAAAGCAACAATAACCCCTTTGTTGGAGATACGAAGCCTATCTGTGTCTATCTGGAAAGTTGCTTTCCTTATCACAGGACTCTACATAAAGTGTGACTACTGCTTTCTGGTTCCAAAAACTATTATAAGGCCTTTTTCCTCACCTCCTCCTAACCCCAAATTCCTGCCACCCAGATGCATCTACCTGAAGAGCCCATATCACCTTATCTTGTTGCATCAGCAACATTTCATTCCTGGAACAACTGTCTCTCACCCTGAAGCTGTCATCTCAAACCCAGCCCCACTCATTGTCAACTGAACTGGGTTAAGAAATGCCTTTGGTATTAGGGGGAAGCACATCTTTGAATATATCTATGAGGATGCTTCAGGGAGGATTAACTGGGGGTGGAGAGCCCGGAATGGAATTCCAGACTGAACAAAAATAGAAAAAAGAAAAAACACTCTCCCCAACCCCTCCTGATAAAACATGACTAGCTGCCTCACATACGCTGCCAGGCTTTTCTGCCATGATGAACTGTATCCCTTCTTAAGCCAAAATAAATCTTTATTCCATTACGGGGCTTCTGTCAGGTATTTTGTCTCAACATGGAGAAAAGTAATGTTTCTATTCCCTTATCATCTCCTAAGAAGACCAAGAAACAATAACTGTCTAGATTGACTACTCTCAGAAGCATACTTCAAGGCAAGTAGCATTTTGGGAGATGGTCCTGGGAAGCAATGTTAAAATTGGAGTGGAGTTGGTTGGAGAGGTGGCTCAGCAGTTAAGGGCACTTAGACCAGGATTCGATTCCCAGCACCCACATGGAGGCTAACAATCGTTTGTAACTCCAGTTCCAGGGGACCTGAAGCCCTCTTCTGACCTGACCTCTGTGGGCATTGCACAACATGGGTGCACCTATCCACAAGCAGACAGCTATCCATCTGGTAGAGGACTATTGGCTCTTAAAACAGCAATAAAAAGAAGTTCCTAATCCCAAGAGATGCTATACTACATCACTGTAGGGATTATACTGACAGTATAAGCCCAGGACTGGAGGAGGGCAAAAGGGCCTTTGGAGGAAGTAGCATGGAGCTTGAATTTGGTAATAGGGCAAAGGACTGGGTCCTTGATGGAACATAGGCAGAAAGGCGACCAGCATGTATAGAAAACAGCCTAAGAAAGGGATAACAGTCCAGAACTCCATGAATTTTTTTGTGTGGTTAAAAGAACATTTCTGAAGATGTGTACAAACCTACAATCTTAATGTAAATAAATGATGATCATGTTCAGAAAGGCATAATTATCCCTCTGGGCCCTAATAACTAAAACACTAATCTTCACTCTTCAGACGCCTATTTTTTGTCTTCATTTAAGTGTTGATCTACCTCTTGAATGATCTTCCAGTCTTTACACCACTCTTTTCAGCCCCTGCACAAATAATGAATTCCTATAGAGAACTAATCTAACCTTTCTTAAGGAATTTAGTCACAAGCAGACAAGGTCACATCTATTCAACATAACAGCTTTAAGCCACTACGCGCCCTCTATCAAAATCTCTGGCTTTAAAGCAAAGTTCAATCTTCTTTATCTCAAGGAGTTAGGGACTACATTTTGTCTTCTCACCAGAAACCACAGTTAATGACACCACGTAACTTGTTCTGATGCTGCGTACCCCTTGTATAGCAAGAAGACACTTCCACGGCTACATTTCCCCCCCACCCCAAACCCACCCAAATCATGAAGACATCAGACAAACTCACACTGAGGGACATTCAACAACACCCTCACCAAAAGTCTTCAAAGCTGTTGATAGCATGAAAAGCAAGTCCAACAAATTGTCACAGAGATGAGGAAATAAAGAGGCATAAGGATTGAACAGTGTGGCATCCTGGACCGGCTCCTGGAACAGTGTGAGAATATTAGTGGAAAACGTTGTGAAAGATGAACAAAGCACATAGTTTAGCGGGAGCATCCGTGTCGGTTCTTCGTGTGGATAAATATATCTCATTGTTTTATATAAGACGCTAAACACAGGTCAGTGAGGTGGAGGATAAGCAGGAATTCTTTGTATTCCTTTGCTATCTTTCTATAAATCTATTACTATTCCAAATTTATAGGTTTTTTAATGAACAATTACATATACCTCAGAGAATTTTCAAAGATGTTTTCTTAAACATTGAATATAGAATTTAGCAATGATTATTAAAGCAGTGAAAAGTAAAATCTGTTAGTAAAATCAGCTGTGCATGCAGAAAGTTCAGGCGACTTGCCTGTAAATTGGGGTATTACATTTTCTGAGATAATATACTCTGCTTTCTTAATGGAAAGCTGTAGACACACTAATACTATGGGGACAGCAGGATCCACAGGGGAGCCCTGAAGGCTCTTCCAGATCCAGGTAAGTCCCTACTGTGCTCCATCGCTGGCCCCTTGAAGCCCTCCAAGCCTGGAAGGAGCCAGGCCCAGGTCTCCAGAGAAGAGACAACTCAGCCCACTGGTTTCTCTGGGTGATGCTTATTACCACAACACAGAATAAGGATTTGGCCTTTTATCTCTGGCTCCAAAGGAAATTAGAGGTTATTGATTTCTGTGATAGAAAATGTGTATGACAGAATGTGTGGATTCCAGCTGGGGGCTATTGGGGGTGCCAGTGGGGAGGGGGTAGAAAGATGATTAAGATTGATTGTTCTGTATGGAATACACAAAGATTCAATAAGAACAATGTGCATGGGCCTTGCGATGTTCCAGTCCATGGTCTCACACTTCTGGTACTGACCAGTGCAGTTCAATAACCACTGAGTGCCCTGAGAGACAGCCCCAAGTCTTTCCAGGTTTTGAATCCTAGAGGACTCTGGATTGTCTCTACATCCCTCTGTGCC
This sequence comes from Eospalax fontanierii, assembly GCA_035773235.1. Taxonomy (NCBI): domain Eukaryota; kingdom Metazoa; phylum Chordata; class Mammalia; order Rodentia; family Spalacidae; genus Eospalax; species Eospalax fontanierii. The sequence goes on along the minus strand of CM069536.1, from coordinate 8,619,599 downwards.
CAAGGGAACCCCTGGAGGAAAGAGTCATGCCTACCTGGGGTCAACGAACTCGGTGTCTGTTCCCTGATTCCTGAAGAGCAGCCTGGGGCTGCAGCAGTCACAGAGCTACCTTGGTTACCGAGCAGTCTGCTATATACAGTTCCATCTCCCCTGTCTTTAATCACGGCCCTTAATCTCACCCTGTTCCTTTCCCACAACACTCCCAAGCCATTTTGATGACTCATGAACATATGTCAGCACAATACTCTGTCCTTAGAACCACCTGTAGTATCTCTGACCAACCCTTATTGGGCAATATCCCTCTTAACTCTTGTATGGTTCCTAGAAACAAACGATCCCTGAGGAAGACAGGCATTCTCATTCCTAGAGAGAATGGCGATTGCTGCAAGAGAGAAAGGACCAGAAGAGTTAGTGGGTTAGGCTGTGCAGGGTGCACATATATTAAATAACTATTTACATATCGCCCGGAAAAGGGAAAGATATAGATGCAAATGCCTCCTGTGGCTGAGAGAGTCCAGGGGAAAGCTGCCACAGAACGAAAAGCTGGAGGGCTGTGACCACCAGGAAATACTTCAACCCTATTCCAGACCAAGCTTGACTTCTTGAGAAGAGTGCATTATATGTTTCTACCAATGGCACATTCTTCTTTCTGACATCTGTAAACTCTCCTTATTCTCTGCAGGTGCCCCAAGATCAAAGATACTATTACACAACTCTTTGGTACTCAAGAACCATTTGCAAATTGACAGACTGACACTTAACAGTGGGGTTATATGAGTTAGAAATGTTGTGTTTATCTGCTCTTTGAAAGTGGTGTCATGTTTGCATAAACCATAGACAATATCTATTGTGAAACATTTTGAATTCATACGAAAGAGCTGTGTGATGCAACCACAACCCACATTTAACAAATACTAACATTTCTTCCTATTTTCTCTAATTTTTATTTCAAAACCAAAGCATTAAAACTTGAATTGGAGCCCTCTTCGGTGCCTCTTTCAAATCCCACTCCCCACTCTCTGTCCTCCCAAGAGGCAGGCATCATCCAGAAGTTGTGTGCATCCTCTTACCCATAGTTTCACACAACTGCTATGGATGCATTCATAAATAATATAGAGTATTTCGCTTGCTTTTATAAAAGTGGCATTATCAGACTATACGTATGCAAATTCCTCCTTCTCAGCAACCTTATGACTTGGGAATTGAGCACTAACATATAACATCTCTAGTCTGTTCATTTGTGCCACCATAAATACTGTGTGCACATATATAATTCACCTACTCAGCTTCCTGTCGACGGACATTTAGGTTGTTTGAATTTTGACCAGTGACAAATACCTTCGTCACCCTGTGCACGTCTCCTTGCACCAGACATGTGCGTTTCTCTCAGAGTTTAGATCTGTAAGGAGGTTGCTGATTCGGAGGACACATACATCTTGACCTTATATTACCAGTTTGTCTTCCAAAGCTTCTGAGGGCTCCTAATTCCACTCCATCATTCCTAACACTCACTACCCTCAACACGTCGGTTTTTATTGCTATAGTAGACACGAAAGAGCATCATGCTTTCGTTTACATTTTCTGAATACGGTAAGGTGGAGCTTCGTGTGTCTGATGACCACTCAGGGCTCTTCTACGAACAGCCCGTTCGTTCTCTGTGCATTCTTATTAAGTGCATTTTCTTCATTTTTTATTTTTAATTGTGTAGGGGGGTATGTGCACAAGCGTGCAGGTGCCCACAGAGGCCAGAAGGGGACTGTTGGATCCCCTGGAGCTGGAATTACAGGCAGTTGTGAGTCATCAGACGGATGCTGCTCTTAACGGCTGAGCCCTCTCTTCCACCCTTCATGAAGGGTAGCTGGATACTGTGGATACATGCCACTCTTCTGCTGATAGTCTGTTCATTTTATCTTTACTTTCTGCAGGCTTCTCCGACCTTCAGGTCAGACCTCCTCTCATTCCTGGAAGATTTTAACACCCGGCTCGCTATGCCGTTTTGGTACTATCCTTGTTTTAATTTTTATTGACGTCAGTCATGAGCATGATCTCTGTCTCTTGATTCGCTCATTTCTAGTGGTTCTGCCTTCACCCTTCCCCACACTGCTTGCTTCTGTAGTAATGCTTAAAACCTTTCCCTTACTAATAATAACGTCTGTCTGTTGTGATTACAAGCATCTCCCTGTTTCACTGTCATCTCTTATTTTCCAGCACATTCTCTGCAGTAGCCTGACTTCAATGATTCTTCAAGCCTAACGGAACCTGCTAGCCATGACTCTGCCTGATTTTCAGTTCCTTCAGTCCTTCACGTCTTTACCTCCTACTCTGTCTAGCTCAGAATGCAAATACCATTCTAAAAATATTACTGTATTTCAGTAATTACACTCCTGCTCTCCTCTTCCACCCTTGAACTTTTATGGAAATAAAACACTGAAAAGTGATAACTGTATTTACTCTCCAACACCACGTATTATGTATGGGAGAGCAGAAGCGTGGTAAAGGGTCTCTTAAATTCATGTCTGCTGAGCTCAGGGAATTCTTTAGCACTGTTTAGTGCTGTCCTTCAGTTCTGATTCACTTCTTTCATGACTGACTCTCGTTTCTTTTCATTTTTTAACTCAAATTTCCTCTGTAGCTGTGGACGCTTTTGAACTTCTGACCCCCCTGCCTCGACCTGAGTGGGGGATTGCACATGTACACTACCACTTAGTTTTTGCCTTGCTGGGGATCAAACACAGGATCCCATACATGCTAGACCAACAGTCTGCCAGCTGAGCAACATTCCTAGCCCTCTTTTATTTCTTACGAACAATTCCTTCATAACTTTTCCTCTTTTCTCAAACTTCTAACACCACTCAGTTCCTCTCTTTGGTTTATAACTCTGCTTCTTACTGTATTGGAAATATGGAAACAGTCTATCTAAAGAGTACTGCATTCCAGAAGTTTCAAATTCTTTGCTCCCACTCAGTAGATAATCTGCCGATGCTCAGATGTAAAGCTAACATAACTTTTCTCCTGGATCCCATTTCCTTTCATCTCCTCAATGATATTTCTTTTGTTTTTTTGAAACAGGGTCTCACTATGTAGCCTTGGCTGACCTGGAGCTTGCTATACAGACCAGGCTGGTCTTGAATTCGCAGAGATCTATCTGCCTTTGCTGGTGGATCCCAGGTGCTGGGCTTAAAAGTGTATGCCAGCACGCCCATCAAGGATATTATTATTTACTGGCTCATTTAAAGCAGCATGCAAACACTATACATTTCCTGTCTTAAAGAATATATGGGTCAGGTGTGATGGTGCACACCTTTAATCCCAGCACTTGGGAGGCAGAGGCAGGTGGATCTCTGTGAAACCAAGCCAGGCTTAGCTACATAATAAATCCCATACCAGCTGTGCTTATAGGGAGAACTTGTCTAAAAAGACCAAAAGAAAGAAGAGGAGAAGGAGGATGAGGAGGAGGAGGAGGAGGAGGAGGAGGAGGAGGAGGAGGAGGAGGAGGAGGAGGAGGAGGAGGAGGAGGAGGACTTGATGATATGGGCCTTTAAAATGAATTAGCGAGTAAAGGTACCTGCCACCAAGCCTGATGACCTGAGTTTGATCCCCAGGACAACATAGTAGAAGGAGAGAAATGACTCCCACAACTTGTGCTCTGACCATAAGTGTACCATACATGTACTTACTCACACACATGAACACACACTAGATAGATAGATGGTAGATAATAAATAATAATAACTTTTTAAAAGATCATTCGCTCTCTAACAGTAACATCCTCCTCTCCTTGTTTCTGTGTACAGAAAACCTCCTCCTCCTCCTCCTCCTCCTCCTCCTCCTCCTCCTCCTCCTCCTCCTCCTCCTTCTCTTCCTTCTCCTCCTCTTCCTCTTTCTCCTTCTCTTCCTCCTCCTCCTCCTCCTCCTCCTCCTCCTCCTCTATGCACATGCTCTCACTTGCCCTCATTCCATTCTTTCCCAAGCCTACTCCAAAAAGCTTTCATCTTACCATTTCCCTGAAACTTTTATCAAGGTCACAGACAATCTCCACTCTGTTAAATGCAGTGATAATGCTCAGTCTTCATCTTTCTGAGCTTTTCCGCAGCTCGGTAATGACAGTGACGCAATGACACGATGACTCTCATTCTAGGAACACCTTCTTGGTTGTCTTCAGATCTCACAGAGTGCTCCTTCTCATTTTCTTTCAATGGGTATTTCTTTCCAGTTCTAAAATTAGAGCTTCTCAAGTGTCAGAGCTTTCTTCCGTCTGTACACGTTAACTCGCTGTGCAATGTCACTCAGCCCTGTGGTTCCGACCACCTACACACTGACCACTCTCAAATTGGTTCTCCAGGTTTCATCCTTATGCCTGAATGTCTGACTCATGTACTAGTCAGCTGTCTGCTTGATGTTTGATAGGTATCTCTCACTAAACTATTTAAAGCCATCTTATTAAAGGCGTTGTCGTTAAGCAGGCTGCTTAAGTCTCAGAGTCTCCATATCCTGACTTCTCTCTCTCCCACGTGTGTCAGTACATCCCCTTCCTACCTCCACCACCACCATCCAGGACACATCATCATTCCTTGCCTGGACTGCTGCAGTAGCCAGTGCAATCCACTGACTCCACACTTCAAAGAACCAGCACACTCCTGCCTCAGAGCTGTAATTCAGTTGGTCCTTTTGCCTAAAAATTCCTTCTCCCAGTTGTCCACAACCCAAATTCCTTCAGCTCCTTCAGCTCTGCCCTCAGGTGCCCCTTTATCAGGACAGCCTACTCTAACCTTGTAGAAAATAGCAACCTGGGGCTGGAGAGATGGCTCAGTGGTTAAGAGCACTGGCTGCTCTTGTAGAGGACCCAGTTTGATTCCAAGCACCCACATGGTGGCTAACAACTGCCCTTAACTCGAGCTCCAGGGGATCCAACTCCCTCTTCTGACCTCTGCAGGTACTGCACAACATGGGTGCACTACACACATGCAGACAATACATTCATACACATAAAATATTTTAAAAACTAGCAAGCCTCCTCTGTGATCACTCCCTTTGCTCTAACCCTGCTTACTTTTTCCTCATTACATTCACAATCAATGACATACTATGTACATGTTTATGTCTTGTGAACACAAACTATCTAAAGTGTAGGGAGTTTGCATCACTCACCATGTCCTCAACACAAAGCTTAGTACGTAAAAGCAGTTCGGTCAATATTTGTTAAATAAATAAACTAATTCTTTTTCCTAAAAGCTAAAGTTTTGTATTTGTTATATTTAATTTTAATTCAACTTCAGCTTATTTTGTATGTAGTTAAAGTAGGAATCTAAAGAACTTGGGTACAGCTCACTGGAAGAGCACTTACCTATGATAAGTGGCCCTTGACTCAATTCCCAGCACAGGTAGGGGTCTAATTAATTTTTCATGTAGAAAATCAATGGTGTCATTGTTTACTGGCCAATCCTTATTCACTAATGATTCAGAATAGCACTCTGTTTCCCAAATGTTCACCTATGTGAGGGTCTGGTTCTAGATTCCTTATTCTAATCTATTAATCTATGTTTCTCTCCTGCTTCAGAAACATGTAATTCACCATATCACTGCAAAAGAAACACATATCAACCTGTGAAGGGTGACCAAGAGCAATGACAATAGCTCGGAATGCTTGGAGGGGTGTCTGTGGGACCCCATTAACCAACAACTTTAAGAGGTAACCCATGCCTAGCACTGGGCTTGTTATTGGATAGTCCATGGTGTCTGAAGGAAGGGTTGTTCTCCCATAGTAGGAGAACTCCATTAAAACTCCTTCTAAATATGTATATATTTAGGAAACTTCCATAGGATCCTAGTCCTATTTTAAGAGCTATTAAAATCATGACTAGATTTAAGCCTGTAGAAGAAATTTGCACCTACTGAGACGTCATCTGAATCCCTCCTTTGGTCTTTTGGAGAACTGGATGATGATAAATTTTCCATTGGTCAGCATTCCTTGTATTCTTGGGACAGTTCTTACATGGCCACGATTTATTTTATGCAGGCATTACTGTAACAACTTTGTGATTTTTGGTATCTGTGTTCATCATTCATTAAGATTGACTTATAATTATGTCTATCCTGGTGTAGAGTCATTTATTTAAAAATAAGATAGGGATCAGATTCCACATAGGATGCACAAAGCCACAAGAGAGCATCACCCCCAGCAAACAGTAAAAAATAATCATGGCAATCATCTACGAGACCTAGCTTTTCTGGAGTCCATGAAAACCAAGGCAGCCATGCAAGATGAATTCAGAAGAGCTATAGCAATACCCTCAAAGAAAAGACAAGGCTCGTGATCTGTTTTGTTTTTTGTTTTGTTTTTTTGTCAGAGCCTGGGAACAAGAAGTGACTACCACAAAAGTTGAAAGAGGAAAGCCATGAAATTTCAAAAATCAATCTGTGGTCCAACCCAGCCCTTAAGGCCTAATCATCATGACACCTGACACAGCAAACTACCTCTACTGGTACCGTAGAGGCACTGTAACCCGAGGGTGATCAACCACTGGACGAAAGCCTTCTCAGTGGCACTGAGCTCATGGTGGCAGTGTAAACTCAGCTAAATACCCATGACTGGAGAGGGCACAGATCCCAGAGAAACCCCTACCTCTGTCATATCTCTAGACAAATGAAATTTCTTACCATATGCGAAATACGATCCTTATGTTTACAGACAAGTATACTGGACACCACTCATAAGAAACTTCTTTTTGCAACAGATGGAGGCTACTGCAGAGTTTCACAACTGGTCACACACTCTCATGTGTCTGGGAGATGCCCAGTCCTCAGTGACATATCTACAGTGGAACCCCTACACCTAAGGCTCATGGAACACAGCATAACAGGAGACAGAGAGAAAACTAGTGCATCCCTCAACTCTCACCAGTGAAGCTTCCTCATACAGCAGAGTGCAAGGCACACAGACGGTCACAAGTGGCCACATTTTAAAGAATAAGGGACTGCAGAGTGTGTGTTCCTGGATAGGACTCCTATACGGAACCTCACCCGCCCACAGCTCAGGGACTATGGTGGAAGAGGGTGGAAGATTGTAAGAGCCAGGGCCGGTCCGTGAACACAGGGAAACAGAAGCTTCCAGGCCACGGGAAGCTGGCACATGTGAACTTGTTGGGCAGTGGTGATGCTGGGCACAGGACCCCTGCCGCTCCAGTCGGACAAGGGCCCAGAGTGGAGGGGAAATAGGCAGCAGGCCCCGGCCCTAGCCTGGGAACTGTTGGAGGCTGATCACTACTGGGTGAGGGAGAATAGGCCTTACAGTCTCTAGACGGGCTGACTAGACTCCAGTGGATGAACTTCCACTGAAGGACATTTGGGCACAGATACTTGACTGGATAGGACTTGACATGTAGGGTGGAGCACATGATGTCTGGCAGGGGTGAGGGATGGATGGGGAAAGAGTCTAACTTTGATTGAGAACTGTCGTATGAAATGCAAAAAAATTTCAAAGACCGTGGCTGCTTGGAACAGGGTGTCTCAGCTTTGGCATCATTGACAATTTTTGTGGATATTTGTGCATACTTGTTCCACGTGTTATAGTGTGTCTAGCAGCATTGCTGGTTTGTACCTGTTATCCCAATAGCATTTCCTCTCCCAGTTGTGACAACCAAAATATCTCAAAACATTGCCAAAAATTCCATTGGAGACAAGCCACCTTTGATTAAGGACCATGGGTTCAAAACATAGAAACTCAGATACAGGGGAGTTCATGATCACTCACAAGTTCTTTCCATGGGCCTCCAAGTGCTAGGAGCAAAGACAAGGGACAAGGGGACCCCCAAATTGAAAAGCAGAGACTGTTAGGTTAGATACAAAACATGACCAACTAAAACGTTCTTTGTTGGAAACTACTTGAAATTCAAAAAGTGATTGGGGAGATGGCTCCATTGGTAAAGTGTCTGCTTTGTAAGGATAACGACCTGTATTTGAGTCCCAGACCCATTAAAGAAGCCAAGTATGGGCTTATATACTTATAAGCCCAGTACCGGAGAGGCAGAGACAGACACATACTTGGGGCTCACTGTCTAATCAGTATAGTCTAATAGATGAGCTTCACGCCAACGAGAGACCCTGCCCCCAAATAATATGGACGGAGCCTTGAGGAACAGCATCCAAGGTTGACCTCTGGCCTCTGTGACCCATACTCACACAAACATGCACACATACATACACACAAACAAATAAGTAAATACAAAGAGATAGATAGGTTTAAAGCTAAAAAAAATGGGCAAAAATACATTGTGCAACACTAATCAAAAGAAGTCTGGGGAGCTATACCAGTATCAAAGTCAACGTCAGAGTATCGATGATTTCCAGAGATGAAAATGACAGCAAAGGAGAGAGCTGCGTCAGTCACTTCTCTGACACTGTGATGAAATGCTTGACAAGCACGACTTAAGGGAGGAAGGATTTACTTGGGCTCACCACTTCAGGGGCAGCAGTCCATCATCGAGGGAAGGCAGGGCGGGGCTCCTGGCAACGTGAGCCGATAGCCAGGCTCTTCCCATGTTCCTCGCATGTTGGAGACGAAGGAGGCAGACAGGATGGGACCAGAAGCAGGGTGAGATACAAACCTCAGCGCTCACTCACAGAGGCCCACCCTTGCCTTCCAGTGTCCCACAGTCTCCCACATCAGCACTGCTGGCTGCGGACAGGGGTTCAAACACCTAAGTCTATGTGGGACATTTCAAATCCAAACTATAACAAGGGCAAATTATCAGAAATTATGGCCAGGCTAGTGGTGCACGCCTTCAGTCTCAGTCCTCTGGAAGCAGAGGCAGGTGGAGTTTGGTGAGTTCAAGTCCAGCCTGGTCTACATAGTGAGTTCCAGGCCAGTCAGGGCTGTAGAGTGAGATCCTGTCTCAAACAGACAAACAAAAATTATGTGCATGCAGCTAAAAAAGATAAGGTAAAATTAGTTGAACTGGAAGGAGAAATAGAAAATTCTGTATTTACAGCTGAAGACTTCAACACTCCTCTCTCTGTTACTGACACATCAAGGAAACAGAAAGTCAATAAGGACACAGAAGACCTTAACAAAATCATCAACCAACTCAAGCTGACTAGAACACTGCTCTCAGAAGAAGCAGTCTACGTTTCTCCCAAGTACTCATGGGTCAAACATTATGATGACTCAGGTCCTGGGCCATAGAACAAACCCCAACCAATTTTGAACAGTTGAAATCATGCCAGTAGGTTCTCCGGCCCCAACATTTTTAAAGTAACTGCAAAACACTGAACAGTGGGTTGCTGAGTGTCCCTGCATCCAAAAGAAACCATCAAAGAATTTGAATTAAGTAGAAGGGAAAACACAATATATAAACATTTCTAAGGTACAAATGAGTTGAGTGATTCTCTTTCTATTTCTCATTTATAAAACAGTTTCTATTTTTTTTTTTTAAAGATTATCCATTTCGGGAAGGCAAAATACCTATAAAACCATCTTGCTCTCATGCTTTTACTGAGAGGAGACAAAGAGGTAGACTTAACCATTATTTGGGTCTCTTTAATGATGTTTTAATTCTTTTTGGAGTTTTGTTATTATGCTCACTCACTCCTCCCTCTCTCTCTTACGCTTGATATCTCTCTCTCTCTCTCTCTCTCTCTCTCACACACACACACACATGCAGCAAGGTCTTACTGTGTAGCCCAGGCTGGCCCCACACTCACAGCCCTCTTTCTCTTCCTGCCTCGGCCTCCCCAGCTTTGGAGTTCTGCCATATCCAGCTTGATTTTTTTTTTTTCGAGTCTGTTTATTCTCCTACATGCATGGCTGCCCTCACATGTGCCCTTCAGGAAGTGGGGCACCTGCCACCGGAGTGCAAACACATGCTGAAACACAGTGATGGTGGCAGGTCCTTGTACTGGATGATGGGAAGAGCCAAGGACCTGTACCTCTTCTCAGTGACAGCCTTGGAAGCCTCCTCTTGATGAGAATGAGAGGCAGAAACTCGTGAGCCAGTTTCAGGGACAGGGACCCAAAAGCAAGAGTTCCATTTTTGTTCTTTCCCAGAAGCCAAAATGTCCTTGGTTCTGTCCTGGAAACCAGGAATGCCAGAAGCCAGCTTGGTTTCTTTTTATATCTCTCTTCTTCTAACCCCTTCCTTAAAACTATATGTGAGGTAGGACCAAAACTCCAGTCCATACCTAATCCCTCCTGGTGAACAACTTTGACTTTGGATCTCTAGATTTTCATGGTGGAAATGGGCTGTAGCTATTTCCCAATTTCAGCCCATCTTGAAAATGATTTTAGGGTCTTAACTCTTGAGTTAAGCAGCTGGGTGGCTAGACAGGGATTAGTAGGCTTAGAGGTCACTGAGGATGGAGTCCTCCCTCATCCTCAGCTTTGGACCCCGCCTCCCATCTCCCTGGTAACACTAAAATTTAAGCATACATTTTGCCACTCCTTAGTCCTCCTGATCAAAAGAAGTGAATTCTTTTGGCCCTAGGTGGAAACCTGACATTCTGTCTGCTCCAAAGATCAGAGTATTACATGCCATTGTCTCTTCCCTTAAGAGTTAATCCACTTGGGCTTGTCAGTCATCTGGCCAGGTGTCAACCTACCCCACACCCTCCTGGGAAAGCTGATTTGCCTGAAGATGAACTGAGGAGAGGAAAGGAACAATTATCCTCTTAATGGATAATGTACTTATCCTTCCCAGAAACCCCTCCTCCTCGTAGCTGCTCACAGAGCCCTCATCAGGAAGCCTGCACCCGAGCTCACAGCTGCTGTCCACCGTGCGGCCACTGGCCTCTGTTGCTGGACCTGCCTGCTTTCCCGGACCTTCGCTCAGAAGGTGTGGTTCCCCTGTCGTCTTCCCATCCCCCCTCCCATCAGGCGCTGAGGTTTATAAATCACCTACACTTTTATTTTTTTCTCAAATTCTAATAAAGTTGTCTTGAGCTCCCTTCTGAGTATGTTTTTAAATTCTTTCATTAATGAAACTAAGAACTGACGAGGGGGAACCCCAGTTTCCCCCACTCTTCCCAATAAAGGGATTCTATAATACAGAGTTCAATGAACACATCTCACCGAATAGTACTTGCGTGTTTGCTCTTTTCCTGTGGTTTATCATCCTACTAGCTATTTCTAAAGGGCCAGCTTTTAAAGACAGTCAAACTTCCTTCATCCTATTTTGGAGAGCACTAATCTCATTCATGAGAGCTCTGTCATGATGACACAAGTACCTCCCAAAAGTCTTCAGTTATTAGGATCGTTGCCTTGGGGGTAGAACTTCAATACAAAAACTGGGGTGAGGTGGGGTGTGCAAACATTTAGACCATAGAAAATTGGAAGAAATGAGGTTGATAGAGCAAAGGGTATTCATTACTTATTTATTTACTTATTTTAGAGTTTGCCAAGTTGTTCTCCATTGAGATATCAAGTTGTACTATTACTACTAATGAATAAGAGCCTGAGCCATTAACCCTTAGATATGGAATAACTCAGAGTTTTATCAATTTATTGAATTTTTATCAATCTGATTTATTTCTTTTTTGAGACAGAGTCTCCCCAAAGCCCCAAATGGTCTGTAACTCACTATGTAGACCAGACTGGCCTTGATCTCACAGAGATCTGCCTGCTTCTGCTTGCCAAGTGCTGGGATTAAATGTATGTGGCACCATGCCCTGATTCTAATCTGATCATTTTAAGGTGATATTTGAGCACTTGAAAGCTGTATTTCTTTCTTTACTAGTGAGATTGAGTTTGGGGGAGATTTCCTTTTGTGGTCTGTTTGGAGTTCTGGGCATAAACCCAAAGTCTCAGGTCTGCCGAGCACGTGCTCTTCCACTGAGCCACACTGCCGGCGGTGAGCTTTTTTCATATACTTGGGGGTTATTTTTTTCTTTCTGTGTATATTGATTATGACTCCTCGCCCATCATTCTGAGGGTTCTTATCTCTTTCTTACTAATTTGTAGAGGTTGTTTATACATTATGAAAACTGGCCTTTACTAAAAGAGTTGTAAACACTTTATGTTAATGTTACTTTATGTTGACGTTACCTGCTGGTGGGCCTTTCCCCATATAATTATGTCCCATTGCCAAGGATTGAGCCTAGGGCTTCACATATGCTAAAGAAGCACTGTACACTCGGCCTCTGAACTATATGCCCAGCCTCATTTTCTCTTTTGTCTCAAATGGTATGCGGTCCAATACTAACGACAGGATCCCAGTTTCCTTACTGCTGACTGTTGCCCATTATATCTCTTTTTTTTTTGTTTGTCCACCATGAATGACTTTTCCTGTCAGTGCCTTGTAATCAGCATGTAACTAGATTTTAGAATCATTTATCTAATCCAATGTGCCTTTCAATAGATGACTTTGTTTGCTTCTCATTTGCTGTGACCTCCAATAAGTTTGGATATGTTTCTACCGTATTTTATTGTGTGTTCTGAACACCATCTCTGTTAGTTTATTAGGGCCACTTCAATGATCACCACAGACTAGGTGGCTTGCAACACTGCATTCTCCACAGTTTTGTAGGCCAAAAGTCTAAAATGAGGGTTCCTTGCCTCACACAGCTGCTAGTAGCTATAGCATTCCTAGGTTTGTGACTGCACCACAGCCACTCTACCTTCATCTGCACATCGCCATCTCCTTCCTTGTGTGTCCCCACTATGTGTCTTTATGAGGACACTGTCATTGTATATAAGACCCACTGGGATAACCCAGAATGCTCTCATTTCAACCTTAATTACAGTTGCAGAGAACACTTTCCTGAACAGGGTCACATTCACATGATTACAGTAGGATGTGGACATAGCTGGAGGGCCACCACTGAATTCACTACAACATTCTTAGTCCCTATTCTTTGCTTCCTGTGTTTCCCTTTCTATGAATAATGCTTTGTTGATAGAATTCCTGAGAGTGTGTCCCTTTTACTTCTGGTTATTCAGAGGCTGTGGGTTGCATCTGGATTACCTGACTTTGGTAATGGTTTATGTATAACATATATCCATAAAATTTTATAATAAGATGTAAATTTTTAGTGCTTCTATTCTTTTTTATCACTTTTGTTTATTTGTTTTTCTGTGTAGGAGTCTCTTGCCTGCTTGTATGTAAATGCACTGATGCTGTGCGATGCCAGAGGAGGTCAGAAGAGGGCACTGAATCCCCTGGAGCCGGAGTTAAAGAACGGTTGTTAGGTACCATAGTCACCATGTGGGTGCTGGGAATTGAACCCAGGTTCTCTGCAAGAACAGCAGTGGTCTTAACCCACTGAGCCACCTCTCCAGTCTGCTCCTACTCTTTCATTAAGAAAAACAAAAAGTTAGCATGCTTTCATGACCCATTGAATAGCTCCTTTCTCAATCTTTCTTATTTTATCTAGAAACTGTTTTGTCTAATAGTTTCCATAGTTTACAAGTGCCTAATTTAACAGATTTGAGCCCCCACCTGAAATATACGTATATCCATGCATCACTTATCAACACACTATATAAACTGTAAGATAGAAGATGTGTAAGAGCGAGCATGGTGGTGGCACACGCCGTGCATCGCACTTGAGAGGCAGAGGCAAGTAGATCTATGTGAGTTAGAGGCCAGCCTGGTCAGCTCCGGGCCAGCTAGGACTGCAGAGAGACCCTGTCTCAAAAAGACAAGGAGGAGGAGGAGGGGAAGGAGGGAGAGGAGGGGGACGAGGGGGAGGAGGCGGCAGAAATATAAAGAAAGAAGTGTAAAGATGGAAGTTCTAAAGTCAGGCATGGTGGCTCAGACCTGTACTCCCAGCACTCGGGAGGCTGAGGCAGAAGAATTGTTGGAGGTCAGCCTGAAATTCTGTCTCAAAACAAAAAAGGATGAAAGTTTTGATATTCTCTTTGTGTATACCAGGAGATCGTTTTGCTAAGCCTCTGGAGTGTACACACTCCGTTTTGGATGGCATTTGTTTAACTATTTTATTTTACTGTCACAAGGGCAGGCACTCAGCTTCGGAGCGCTTGCCTAGCCTGCCCAGATCCCCAGGTTCAATCCGAAGTACCACCCAGAAAGGAGAAAAACACACAGCACGTGTTCAGGAGCTATCAGTTCCTAACTGTATTTACCAAAATCTCTTGCAGTTCCTGGGAGTGCTGCTTCTTGATTACCACGCCTCCCCGCTCAGGTTGCCTTCATGCAGTAATTTCATTTTCTAGATTTTCTGGCAAACATATCATGAGTCTCTAAGTTTCTTCCTTTTCTGCTATATCTTTGTTTGGGGTTCTCTCTCTCTCTCTCTCTCTCTCTCTCTCTCTTTCTCTCCTGTGATACAAAGTCTCTGGCAGTCTTCCAATTCAGTTATTCTCTTTGGCAGCTCCTTGGCAAGGATTGTCCTTTCGCTCAGCATGCTAATGAGGTGACTGAGCTCATAGACTCGGACCACCGCCCTGCTCTACCTGTGATTCCCCGTGACAGTTCCAGCAAGGAACTTCAGTGCTTTGCTTTGTTGTGCTGTGTTTTTTAAATTTTACTGATTCAGATATTTCAGACAATGTGTTTTGACAATATTCAGACCCTTCCCTCATCTCCACATTCCTTCTACCTCCCCACAACGCCCCCAGCTTGACTCCATATCCTCTCTTAGCAAATGAAAAATCCCATCATCTTACACAACACATCTGAGCTGAGTGCCAGAGAAATCATCTCACTAGAGTGTCAGTGATCTGTAATTCTTACACAATTGAGCTGAAGTAAGGCCCTCTCCCTTTCCTTTGTACAAGGCTTTGGATCAGACTACGCCCAGGTCTCTTGGGATGGAATTTCCACCTTGTTTTTGGTTTCTCTTAACCACTGCTTAGGATTGTCAAGTAGGGATTTCTGTCTTCCTCAGTGACCACAAACACTAGAGTCTCCTCATCAGTGTCAGTTATTTGCAACCCGAGTGCATGCAGGTTACACTCTGGCCATTTCAGGGCCTTACTCAGCATGCTCATCCCACTGTGGTCCAGAGCATTCTCCAACAGTTTGCCTTCATGCAGTAATTTCATTTTCTAGATTTTCTGGCAAACATATCATGAGTCTCTAAGTCTCTTCCTTTTCTGCTGTATCTTTGTTTGGGGTTCTCTCTCTCTCTCTCTTCCTCTCTCTCTCTCTTTCTCTCCTGTGATACAAAGTCTCTGGCAGTCTTCCAATTCAGTTATTCTCTTTGGCAGCTCCTTGGTAAGGATTGTCCTTTCGCTCAGCACGCTAATGAGGTGACTGAGCTCATAGACTCAGACCACCACCTTGCTCTACCTGTGATTCTGCGGGTTTTCTGCAGGTGAAAGCAGCAGCTAGGTCCTCACAGCAGGCAGCACTTAGCTCACAGGACTCCCACCCAAAATTTTCTGAGTGGCAGCTTGGATATCTCACAGCTTCACATAACCGCTTTCACCAGGGTCCTCCAGCTTATTTTCTGAACTCTGTAGACTTCTCAGGTTCCTACTGCTGCTGAGGGCTGCAGCCAGGTCTTGACAGCCATGGGGTGATGATGATGCCAGGCCAACAGTGGATGTGTCGTGCAGTGGCCACTAGCAGGCCCAGCCTCCAGTAAAAGAAGTGCACTAGGGTTCTGCACGTTGGGGTGGTCTCAACTCCCGCCTGGGCCCCCTCACCTGAGTTCAGGCCCCAAAGGCATGGGCAGTGGGGAGTCAGACCTAGAGCAAGAGCACAGCTCCATCAGCAGGCCAACGGCAGCCTACGTCTCTGTTTTCCTCATTAAAATTTGATTGATTATAATAGTTCCTGTTTCACAGGACTATTGTGCTGATTAAGTAAAACTTAATGTCTTTTAAAAAACTTAATATATAAAGCATTTGGATTGATGCCTGATATTTATCAAGTACTTAATCAAGTTAGCTACTTTTACTTCTAATTTTGCAGAATTAGAATCAGAACATGATTTATTCTTTCTTCCTCTTCTTTTTCCCGTCTCCCTCCCATGGAAGGAAACAAATTTTGATATTTTGTCTGTAGCATTTATTTTTTAATGAGGCAAGGTCTCACTACTTAGTTCCAGTGATTCTGAAACCTGTTTTGTGGACCAGGCTGGCCTACAACCCATGGGGATCTACCTGCCTCTGCCTCCTGAATGCTGAGATGAAAGGGGTAATGCCACCATGCCTGGCTTGTCTGTAGCTCTATCATGCAAAAAGTTCTTACGGTGCACGCCTGTGCATTTGGTCTGCAGAATGGAGAACCACAAACAAAGCCAAAACTACTCTCACGAAGAACTGGGGAAAAAATGGCAAATCCTTTAATATATTTAGACACATCAAAAAGCTGTCAAAAGTTCCTGGTCTACATAGCAAGTTCCAGGCCAAAAAAGCTGTCAAAAGTTAACAGGCTTGCACAGGGTGAGGTGGCGCACGCCTTTAGTCCCAGCATTCTGGAGGCAGAGACCCACGGATCTCTGTAAGATCAAGGCCAGCCTGGGTCTACATAGTGAGCTCCAGGCCACAGGGAGACCCTGTCTCAGACAAAAAAAAGAAAAAGAAAGGAAGGAAGGGAGGGGGGAAGGAAGGAAGAATCAGCTCCTGGGCTCAAGAAGAGATCAAATGTTAAATTTCAGAGGACTAGCTAAAATAGAGTACCTAGCTTAATGTGCATCAGTCTGACAGCTAATGTGGGAAGCAAGAACCTCAACTGGGGAATCTCCTCCATCAAACTGACCTGTGGCATTTTCTTAATTGCTATATAAGGTAAGACGGCCCCGCCCACTGTGGGAGGTGCCGTCCCCAGTCAGGTGGACCTGGGCCATATAAAAAAAGGTAGCTGAATGTGAGCCAGAAAACAAGATAGTAAGCAGCCTTCCTCTCTGGTTTCTGCTTCAGATTCTGTCCCTGCTGGAATTCGTGCCCTGCTGACTTCCGGCAACAATAGAATGTACCCGGTAAGATGAAATAAATCAAGTTGCTTTTGTTCATGATGTTTATCACAGCAACAGAAAGCAAATCAGAACACCCAGTGTGGACAAATTAAAAATATTAAGTAGCAAGTGCAAGATCGAAAACAAAACACACATGTACACTTTCTGCAAGTGAAAATATTTGAATAAGTATTTCTTTAGGCTTGGAAGAAAAAAACACTAAATCCATGAACATAGTCAATTCAGGTTTAAGGTAGGGGAGTGGAAGGTAGAAATGTTTGTCAGAGATAAAATATAGATCATTCCAATATTTTAAAGACTAAAAAAATGTTTAAAGGACTAAATTACAGATTGAATACAACAAACAATTGTGGTACATTTAGCTAATATGTAAACTAAGTGTTTTTAGAAGCAGAAAAGAGACATTGGGAAACACTGTCAGGGAAGAGTTCAGGCTCATCACGGCCAAAGACACCTTCTGTCATCAGAATAGGGCCACGGTACGGCCGCCTAAACATGAGTGAGGGCTACTTATGAATAACAGTTTAATGGGGTGGGGCTTACTCTGTGTCTCTGTACACCTCTGTATCAATGTTCTTTTTTAATGGTGAGTAACTGTTACTGTTGAGTGATACTACCGCCATTCCAAAAGCTAAAATTCTTAAACTTGTCAAGGATCATTTCCCCAAATCACAAAGCTCACAGGAGGTAGTCATGACTGAATCTGGAGGGTATCTGACTGCAAACTCAGACTTTTAGCTTCTCTACGGCAGTGTATATTTGCTAGTCAGCAGAAGTAAAATGTCCACTCATTTAGGATGATATTAAGATGTAATCAAAAGCAATTGCTACAGTTAGAATATATGGAATATTTGTTCATTAACATGAATGTATCCTTATATCCAGATAGATAAAACCTGCGGATGCTTGCCCTCACAGATTTATGCCCGTAAAAATAAATATTTAATGGATGAAAGTAGTTCTCCAGCGACTTTACCTTAGGGAACAGATCAAAGGAGGAAAAGTCAATGCCGAACTTCAATCGAGGTGTCTAGAGGAAAGTCAAATACGGGCATAAATGCTAAAAGTGATTTGGAATTTTAAGTGTTTACATTCCTTGATGTTATGAGTCTACATTTTAAAATTTTGGCTGGAGGCATAATACTAAATTACCTGAAGAACTTCGTGTGTTAATATACTCACCGTAGAATGATTTATCATCTTAATAATGAAAATTGATCTAAATATCTAGGAATAGTGAAATGATCAGGAAAATAGAATTACCCTATATGATGGCATTTATCAGAAAGAGAACGAAAGAAAGAAACAGAGACAGAGAGAGCCTTCAAGTTATTACAATACATGATGTTCTAGAGTTGGAGAGTTTGCTCAGCAGTTAAGAGCACTGGCTGCTCTTGCAGAAGAGCTGGCTTCAGTTCCCAGCACCCACCGTAACTCCAGATCTGATCTTCTGAACTCCGTGGGCATTGCACATATGTGGTGCACTTACATGCAGAGAAAACACTCATATACATTAGATGAATACATAAATAACGCTCTGGTTCAATTTTATATTATGACATAATGGCTTTATTACCACAAAGATGAGCTAGAATCACTGGCTGGCCTGATATGACCATAGCATTAATTAAAGTTATAGAACAAAATCACCCACGCATGGTGGTGCATGACTTTAATCCCAGGACTTGGGAGGCAGAGGCAGGTGGATCTCTGTGAGATCGAGATCAGTCTGCTCTCCATAGTGCGTTCCAGGCCATCTGTGGCCATGGAAGACCGTGTCTAAAAATAAATCAATAAAATCAAACTTAAATTTTCTGCTATGCTATTTAGGGTGTTTTAAATTCTTTTTTCAAAAACTTATTATTTTACAATTTCATACATATATATGGTGATCTTTGATCCAATTTCCTCCATTAGCCTCTTTTCAAATTTTTTTGACATTTACCACGTGTGTGTGTGTGTGTGTGTGTGTGTGTGTCCCACTGCATTTTATTAGAGTTGTGTGCATGAGCACAAATGGGTGTTATTTGCTTGAGTGGCAGCAATTTACCAGTGGCTGCAACACTGAGGAGTATGACTCCATCCTCCTTCATACTGTATCTATGGCTCCTTCCCTCACCCATGATGCGATGTTCATGGGCCCAGTCTTGCACAGGCAGCCTCTGCTTCTGGGAGTTCACATGAGCAACAGTCCTGCCGTGTCCAGAAGACAGTGTTTCCAGCACTTCTTCCCCATCCTCCAGCTCTTACATTCTTTCTGTTCCCCCTTCTGTGATGTTCCCTGAGCCTTGCAGGGGATGATATTGATGTCCCATTTAGAAGCGTTCTGTTGTCAAACCACATGGTAAAGGGGCAACAGGCAAAACTTCAGTTTTTCTCTTGCTCTAAATATATACAGATAACAGAAAATAATACTTTAAATGTATAGCTAAGAGAGGAAAGCATATCAGTATAAAGGAAATTTATTATAAAATAATACGACTATATAATAAATAATAGGAAATGGTCAAGGTCTGGCCATAGAGATTGTCTTTTTAACTCCTTAGGTTTTATTGGATGCAGTAAGCATCACTATGTGGAGGTGGTGGGAGGAGCCAGGAACACTGGGCTCATGGGTGTCCATGCAGTTGCATGACTAGAGAGTGAGTAAAGAACTTCCTGTGTCCAGAAGTGACACTGACCCCCTAGCATTGCCAGCACAGTCTAGGAGGCTGTCGGTGCTCAGGAACTCTGAGGAGGAACACAGATGTGAGTTAAATATAACCTGCCCCTCACACTGCTCCGGTCCACTGCATCTCTCCCATTATACAGACTCCTATACTATTTATAGCAAGAAGTACTCCTTCCAGAAGAGGGAGGCATAGGTACAATCAATCACAGAGTCTGTGAAGGTGGGTGATTGATGGTAATCCCCTCGGAGGACTCAGCAGAAGAGTCAGTGAGACAGGTTCCTTGCTGTTACAGACGGTCCCAGGCCACGAGTGATAGGTACGATCTCTTTCCTGCACCTATTCTAGATTTTGATTTCTCTTGTGAGCCTTCCATCTGTTCCAGATGAAAGGCAAAGAGAAGTAACCCAAAGCTTCAGGCCTCTGTCCTTAGTATGTTGCTGTAATTTCTGGAGGTAGTTATTATAGAACACCGAAGCACTAAGAAGCACACACAGACACACACACACACACAGCCTTTAGTTCCAGAAATTCTCTTTATAAATAATTGATTTTTCTTATTTTTAATTGCGGGGTGCTGGTGTCATATGTACCTGAGTGTAGGTGCCTGAGGGGGCCAGGTGTCAGATGCCGTGGAGCTAGAGTTTCAAGCATTTGTTAGGTGCCCAACATGGGAGCTGGGAACCTAACTTGGGCCCACTGCACGTGTAATAAGCACTCTTAATCACTGAGCCATCTCAGAGCCATGTCTCCAGCTCCCAGAAATTCCCTTAACTGACTCCCTGTAAAGGAACAAATCCATCTCCTCGTGATAATTAGAATTCATTATCCAATCAAAATAATAAATCTTTCTCTAGCTTCCTGTTCCACTGGGGCCAGGTGAAAAGGTGATCAGAGGCTACCCATCATGCACGCCTCACCCAGCCGCATACATCGGTCTTATTCCTGTCAGGGAACCCTTTGAATGCAACTGCTTCCTGTCCTTGTCCCCTTGTGGTAGGCAGAATGATGCCCACATTTTAATTCCTAGAACTTGTGAATGTGTTGGGTTACATGCTGGCAAGGGGAAATCAAGCCTGCGGATGGTTACACTGCCAATCATAAGACTTTGAAATGAGACGAACCTGGATCGTCTGGATACCTAGTTTAGTTATGAGTGTCCAAAAGAGGGAAGCAGAAGGTAGTGTCAGAGACATAGCATCATTAAAAAGTCTCAGCCGGCCTTTGTAGGGCCACACACAAAGGAATGCAGGCAGCCTCTGGGTGCTAGAGTCTCTCCTAAAGCCTCCAATATGGACCACAGTGAAACTTGTTTCAAACTTCTGACTCCCACCCAGAATTGCAAGACAATACATTTGTGTTGCTTTAAGCCATTAAGTCCAAACCACAGCACCAAGATGAAACTAATATCCCCTTCAGACTTAGGGATGACATGGTTCCCATTACTGCAAGCCTTGACGCACTGGGCCTTTCCCACATGTTTCCTAAACCCTATTCATACCTTTGAGAGGAACCTGATAATGTACTATGTAGAATTATCAGGTTCAAGTCTTTATCCACTTCCTTCTGAGACCCTAAACTGAGACAGAGCCCAAGCATCATGGTTAAGATTTGAGTATCCTCAGCCACGGGAAGGGAGAAAAAATGTCCAAGAACTTGGAAGGCCAGCTAAGTAAAGTTCTTGCTATTGCATTCTAAAGGCACCAGTGAGGAGCAGCACCCTTGGGTGGCCAGTAGACCCTAGTAGAGAGGCACTTACTCACTGACTGGGTCTGAATGTCTGACTTACCTTCCCGCAGGCCCAGGGAAAGAACTCTGAACTGGAAATTGGGAGTTCTGGTTTTTATAATATAGTCTCTGCTGTCTGAGTGTCTTTAGAAAGTACAAATAGTTTCTTTGGGTCATGATTGCCTTGTCTGTTAAGAAGAAGGGAGGATTCCCTCAGCAAGATAATCCATCTATGATGGTTTGAATGAGAATGTCCTCCATAGGCTTTAGTCAGTTGATGACACTGGAGAGGGTCGTGGTCCTTTAGGAAGCGCAGCCTCGTTGGAGGAAGCACATTACTGGGGAGAGCCTTTAGAGTTCAGAGCCTCATCCCATTTCCGTCTGTCTCTGCTTCCTGTGCATGCTTGAAGCTGTGGCGGCTCAGACTTTGGCTCCAGCTGCCTCTTGCCTACCACGAGGGACTCAGTCTTCTGGAATCATAAGCCAAATAGACTCTTCCTTCCATAAGTTGCCTTGTTCATGTTTCACCAGAAACAGAAAAATGATTAATATGACACCTCTGACATTATTAATCTCTGTACAATTTAATATTACTCTGGATAGTCTATATTCTGTGTAACCAACAGGATTTCAGGGTTCTTTGACAAGGTCTTCTTAGCTACAAAAATTCAATGATTTGAGAAGAAGAAACTGATTTCTTTCACATCTGACATGCCAGAGAAGTCCAAGTCAGGAAGGCTGAGTTGAGGATGGGAGTGGGAATTCTGTTCCATACGGTCACCCAGGCACCCAAACCAATGACAGCTCTGCCACCCGCAGCCCATGACTTTCATAAAGATATGGGTGCTTCCTCCCTATTCAGTCACTGGAGAAAAGAGCATGGAGAAGCATCTCTGGCATTTTTACACGGTTCAAGATGGAAAGAAACATGCATCCCTTCTGCTTTCATTCTACTGTTTGCAACTCAGTCATGGGGACACATCTCACTGCCTGGGAGATGATAATTCAAAAGGAAATAATTTCAGATTTAGGTATAGCTAAGTGTCTGTGCCGTAAGAGCTCACTCTGCGTTTCTTTCCCTCTCAACTCAAACTCCTTGAAGGGTCTGGGAGTCCCATGCCACTGGCCTTGCTCCCTCTCTGATCTAACCAGTCTCCCGCCATGGAGGTCCCCTCCGTGCCCCTCACCAGCCCAGGCTCACTGGCCTTCTTCCAGCTGCTGAATCCTCAAAGCCCCTGCACTTCCTTCCACCTGGACCACTCCTTCTAGAGATCTTTTAGGTCTTGGGTCCTATATCACCTCCTCAGAGACATTCCCTTCATCTTCCTACATAAAAGTTGTTCTTGCTTCCCAGACATTGCCCTGTTGAGAAATAATGGCTGAGATTTTCCATAATTAAAGGAAAATACCACATCTCAAGCAGCAGAAAAAAGACAAATCTATTCTTTTCCTGGAAGAACCATAGCACAAGAATGACTTGAGAGAACTTCTAAAGTATTATTTCAGCAAGAAAACATATGGCCCATAAAGGAAGGCTGTGCTGCAGGAAGCAGCAATGGGCTGAGGGAGTCATAAAACATGTTGGCAAATCTATTACTCGATGGATGATGAATCATAACTATTGAGAGGTTAAAAGCATGGGGAACTAAAGTACTAGACAATGTGATGTGAACTTAGGAAGAAAGCAAGCAGGAGGAAATGGAGATAGTCTGTCTTTCAGGGATGAGAAGCACTGCCATTTTAAGTAACTGCTGATCCTAATTTAAAAAGAAAGAAGTTAAGGTGCTGCAGAGTGATAGAATATTTGCCTAGTACACATGAGGCTCTGAGTTCAATTCCAGCACAAAGGAAGAAAAGGAGAGAGAGAGAGAGAGAGGAGATAATTTAATTGGAAGTATACTTGCCTAATATCAAGACTCCAGGTTCAAAGAAAGGAAGACACAAAAGAAGGCCAAGCATGGTGGCACACGCCTTGAATCCCAGCACTTGGTGGTAGAGGCAGGTGGATCTCTGTGAGATTGAGGCCAGCCTTGGATGGTCTACACAGGGAGTTCCAAGCCAGCTAGGGGTACATAGCAAGATCTTGTCTCAAAAAGAGAGAAAGAAAGATGGAAGGAAGGAAGGAAGGAAGGAAGGAAGGAAGGAAGGAAGGAAGGAAGAAGGAAGGAAAAGTTAGGTGTTATATATAATGAAAAAAAAGTAGAAATGGAATCTATTACTTCTAAACCAATAGGAAACATGAAGAAAACATCATTAATTTAACACACAGAAAAACAGAACTGGAGACTCCTGGGTAAGACAATAGATCAGAAGCTGCATCTGAGTTGAATAGATACAGTTAAGGGAAGTGCTGGCCAGGTGGCTCAGCTGGTTGAAGATGCTGCCCGACAATCTGAGCTCAACCTCTCAGTCCCACCACATGGTGGAAGGCGAGCACTCCTGCAGATTGTCCTCTGGCTTCTGCATATGCGCCATGGCACATGTGTGCATGTGAACACACACAGAGACACACAAATAATGAATAAATGAAATATTAAATAAATCAACAAAATTGAAACTTTCTGACGAGGAGGAGGAGGAGGAGGGCTTCTGTGCCATTGCTCCCATCTCTGCCCACCTGCTCCTCAACTCGCCAGCCAGCATCTGCTGTACACTACTTCAATTTCTTTCACGTACAGACCCAGCTGTTCACTGCTGCCCAGGCTGCGACCACCACAGCCACGCCACTGACAGTGTTAACTGTCTCTGCCAATGACCTGCTTGCAGGGACGGTGCCAGGGGTTTCAGAGAGAGGTCTGAGCAAACTGGAGCAGGATAAGCCTTAAGTGTGCAGCAGAACCGTGGCCCCGGAACCCGAACTTCAGACAGTCAGAACGCTTCTGAAGATAAGCTACAAGAATCATTTAAGTGCCTGCAGAACCTAGTACAGCTCTCTGTGACACACAAAGGAACTCTGCTAAGCAGGCCTTCCACAGCCCTCCACAGCCTGAATCATGGGAAGCCCTGCCCGCAAAGTATGACCCCTAATTCACTAGAGGCAGATGTAATTTGCCAGCAGGAGGCAGAGGGGAGGCTCTGACAGAAAGTAGTCTACACTCATAAGAATCCTTCTTGAGGCTGGAGAGATGGCCCAGTGATTAAGAGCACTGGCTGCTCTTGCAGAGGACACAGGTTCAGTTCCCATCACCCATATTGCAGCTAACAACTGTCCATAACTCCACTTCCAGAGAATTCAGCACCCTCTTCTGGCCTCTGCGGGTACTGCACAACACAGATGCACTTACATCCATGTAGGCAATACACTCATACACATAAAATAAAAATAATAAAATATTTAAAATAATAATCCTTCTCAGCTGACAGCTTCTCTGAATTACTGAGACTAGTGGTCCTCTCCCTCACTTGTGGAGACTGATGCAAATGAGGATTCCAGGGGAGAAAAACCATTTCATCACAAGGAGGATGAAATACTAAGAGCACATTACCTCTATTTCACATTATTGCCAATTTTTTAACTTTTCGGTTGTTTGGTTTTTACATGGGTTTTTGTTCTTGCTGGTTTGTTCTGCTTACGCAATTACTATTAGAGTTTTATGTTTTAATCACTAATCCACTGTGTTTTCACTTCCATCTCACTGGAAAAGACTTTCATGACTGTCATCTACTCATCTACACCTACAGAACTTTCCTTTCCTATGTTTCTACCAGCTCTGCAGCAGTCTGTCTGTCCCGCCCATGTCTCCGCCCACATGCCTTGTTCCTTATACTCGGCCCCTTCTTGCCTCCCTCCCCTCTTCCTTCCTTATTTCAGTACTTAAGTATTGATAGACTTCTGGGCCTGGAGAGACGGCTCAGCAGTTATGAGCACCAGCTGCTCTTGCATGGGATCCAGGTTCAATTCCCAGCACCCACATGGCAGCTAACAACTGTCTGTAATTCCCGTTCCAGGGGATCTGACGCCCTCTTCAGACCACTGGGGGCATTGTACAACACAGGTGCACTGAACACACATGCAGGCAATACACATAAAGTAAAAATACAGAACAATAAGAAAAAAAATCATATACTTAGCACAATAAAACCCCAATAAACTACATTGTCCACAACCAGCACCCCAAAGAGGCTGTCTCTGAACTCTGTTGGGGACATGAGTGAACTGCACAAGTGTCTCCTAGTGCAGTCCAATGCTGGAACTGCTGGTAAGTAATTTGGGGAAACTTCAGCTGTCTTCACCCTAAATAATAGCAGGAAACATAATTTCTATGAGACCCTGTCTCAGCCTTCCAAGAGGAATAGCATAAAACAAAACCGCCAAACCAACAGAGTTTTTGAAAAGGAAAAAGTGGAAGGCACATCCATTCCAACAGATGCATGAAACCCAACAAAGAACCCAGAGACTGTGAGACAACCTCCCACTACGGCACATCCAAACCACCATGATAGAGCCAGAGACCCCAGAGACTGTGAGACAACCTCCCACTACAGCACATCCAAACCACCATGATAGAGACAGAGAACCCAGAGACTGAGAGACAACCTCCCACTACGGCACATCCAAACCACCATGATAGAGACAGAGACCCCAGAGACTGTGAGACAGCCTCCCACTACGGCACATCCAAACCACCATGATAGAGACAGAGACCCCAGAGACTGTGAGACAGCCTCCCACTACGGCACATCCAAACCACCATGATAGAGACAGAGACCCCAGAGACTGTGAGACAGCCTCCCACTACGGCACATCCAAACCACCATGATAGAGACAGAGAACCCAGAGACTGAGAGACAGCCTCCCACTACGGCACATCCAAACAACCATGATAGAAACAAAGACCCCAGAGACTGAGAGACCACCTCCCACTACGGCACATCCAAACCACCATGATAGAAACAAAGGACATTGAGGGGCCCGAAAGGTCTGAGAAAGAACTGAGAGTCTTATTTTTTTAAAGGATCAACTGGGACTGAAGAGACAACTTAGTGGGTAATAGTTGGGCTGGTGGTACATGCCTTTAATCATAACTCTTGGGAGGCAGAGACAGGAGGATCTGTGTGATATCAAGGTCAGCCAGGTCTACATAGTGAGTTCCAGGCCAATGGAAGCTACAGGGAAGGAGATCTTGTCTCAAAAAACAAAAACAACCACACAAAACTTCTCTACTCTTGCGGTGGACCTGGGTTCAGTTCCCAGAACTCACATGGTGGTTCACAACTGTTTATAACTCCTTTTCCAGGGGATCTGATGTTCTTTTCTGGCCTCCATGAACAGCAGGCATAGACATGGTGCACATTCAAATATGTAGGCAAAATATTTGTAAAATAAAAATAGACAATTTTTTTAAAGATCACTGACCACATAGAAGACTCAAATAAGCAAATGAATGAAGTAAAGATGTTAACTTAAGAGTAAGACAAAAAAGTTAACAAAGTAACTTACTTAAGAGTAAGACAAAAAAGTTAACAAAGTAACTTTGGAGGAGAAATTTGAACACACGGGGGAAATTCAGTGAGGCAGCTAAGAAAGAATTTCAGGAAAAAATTGAACTGAAATTCTAGAAAGAAAAAAGTATCAGTCAGTCAAATGAAAACACAACAAATCATAATCAATAGACAAGATCGAGCAGAAGAATAAATTTGAGGAAAAAGTCAAAACAATAACAAATTCAAACATATATAAAGGAACAAAAACTGATTAATGTGACCAAAATGTTCAAGAAATCTGAAATACATTCAAGAGACCAGACTTGAGAATCTATGGAATAAAATGAGCCTAGATAAAATCAAAAGGTGTTGACAGTTTATTCAGTAAAAACAGAGAAGAAAATTTCCCAAACCTATAGAAATGGACATTCAAGCACAAAAGACACTTAGAATCTCAAATGCAGATGATCAATGAAGACCTTTCCATAATGTATCATAGTCTATATGTCAAAAATACAAAGCAAAGAAACAATACTAAAATCTGAGAGGAAAAAAAATGCCACTGGAAGAAACACCAGACTATCAGATCTTTAATGAACAATTCAAAAAGCATAGAATGATATACTTAAAGCTCTGAAAGGAAATGCTCTAGTTTGCTTTCTGTGGCTGTGATAAACATCATTACCAAAAACAATTTAGAAAGGAAAAGATTTATTTCAGCTTACAGGTTACAATCCAACATAAGGGAAAGCCAAGACAGGAAATCCAGGAAGGAACCCGGAGACAGAAACTGAAGAGGCGGCTGAGGAACCATGCTGCTGGTTTCTTCCAGGCTCATGTTCATCTGCTCTTCTTATACAGCCCAAGCCCACCTAGAAACGGCACCACCCACAGTGGTCTGGGCCTCCTACATCAATAGGCAATCAAGAAAATGCCCCTCAGACATGCCCACAGGCCAATCTGAGGGATAAAATTCCTCAGTTGAGGTTCCTTCTTCCCAGGTGTCTCAAATTGACAACTAAAGCTACGACAGTAAATAACTCAATCGAGATTACTATGTCCAACAAAATTACCTTTTAAAATTGATGGAGAAATAACAATTTTCAAGATAAACATAAATTAAGCCCAATTCATGACAATAAAGCCAGCACTGCAGGGAATACTTAACGGAGTTCTGTGCATAGAGAAAGAAGAAAGTCTCACCCATCTGAAAGAATACATTCCTTGAGACGAACAGATAGACAGAGAAGAACAAGGAAGATTCAGTTATGTCTAACACAGCAAACCAGAAACAGGATAGGAGGAAAAAAGCTTTCCATAATCCAACCCACTAGAACAACAACTAACAAAATTGTAAGAAATAGCAAACTCATCTCAATAATAACTTTAAATATAAATGTATTCAACTCACCAAGTAAAAAATGTATATAAGGGTTAGGCCGGGTGACACATGCCTTTAAAACCAGCACTTGGAGGCAGAGGAAGGTGGACCTCTGTGAGTTCAAGGTCCTCCTGGATTCTGGTCTACATATTGAGTTCTAGGCCTACATAGTTCTAGAGCTACATAGTGAGATCCTGTCTGGAAAAAAAAAAATATGTTGGAGCCATTTGCCTGAACCATGTCCTGATGTAAGGCAAGATGAGGGTCAGCTTTGCTTTGCACAAAGTGCTGAGGGAGCAGAATATTCTGCCAAGCATGTAAACAAGTCTCGGTATCTAGAGGGAGTGTATCTTGAGCCCAAGCCTGAGGTTTGACTGTTCTATGACCCTGATAAGAGGATGTGGGTTGTGTGAGAAAGCGAATGTTCACCTGTGTAAATGTCTGAGTTGTTTGTGCCTTAAACTGTTGCTTTGTTCCTCATGCTGTGACAAGAGTATATATAGGGCAAGCTAAATAAAGTCGAGGCAGACTCCGGCAAAAAATAATAATAATAAATAAATTATATATATACTAACTGACTGAATTTTTTTAAACCAACTATCTGTTATCTCCAAGAAACTCACTTAACTGGGAAAGACATCCGGAAATGGAGTCAAATGATGAAAATTAACCCACCAAACAAACAGAAGCCAGAAACAAGCTAGCAGGGTAATCCTGATAGCTAATAAAGTCTGTTTCAAACTGAAACAAGTCAGAAGAAATTTTAAAAGTCCTTAAGTATTAATAAAGGAAATAATTCACCAAGAAGATTTAGCAATTGTAAGTATTTATACCCCAAATCTTGGAGCTCTTTATTTCATAAAGCAAAACTAAAGGACTAAAAGGTCCCCTTGGTACTAACATAATAGTAGTAGAAGAATTCTATACCTCATTCTCATGTTTGGACCTGTCTTCTAAACCAAAATCAGCAATGAAACCTCATAGCTAAATTATACCATAGAACAACTGGATTTAACAGATATTTTTAGAATATTTCACC
Organism: Eospalax fontanierii; assembly: GCA_035773235.1. Taxonomy (NCBI): domain Eukaryota; kingdom Metazoa; phylum Chordata; class Mammalia; order Rodentia; family Spalacidae; genus Eospalax; species Eospalax fontanierii. The sequence continues at coordinate 8,590,483 of CM069536.1, read as the reverse complement.
CAAAAGTTAAGGATTACATTTTCTTCTCAGTGGCATATGGAGCCTTCTCTAAAACTGATCAAATTATCAGCCACAAAGCAAGCATTAACAAATAAAAAAAAAAAAAAAGAAAGAAAGAGTTCCTTGTACCTATCAGAAATTAGGGGCTGGAGAGATGACTCATTGGTTAAGGGTACTGGATGCTCTTCCAGAGGACCCAGGTTTGATTCCCAGCACCCACAGGACAGCTAACAGTCATCTGTAATTCCAGTTTTAGGGGATCTGATGCCCTCTTCTGACTCCTGCAGGCATTGCCTGACACAGGTGCACTTACATACATGCAGGCAAAACACTCATGCACATAAAATAAAAACAAATAAGTAAGTACATAAATAAAAAACTGGAAATTGGGCTGGAGAGGTGGCTCAGTGGTTAAGAACACTGGTTGTTCTTGTAGAAGATCTGGGTTTGAATCACAACACCTACACGGTGGCAAACAACTGTCCATAACTCCAGTTCCAGGGTATCAGACAGCCTCTTCTGTCCTCCATGGGGGACATGGGTGCACTTACACATATGCAGGCATAACATACCTATACATAAAATAAAAATAAAATAAGCCAAAGAATTAAAAAACAGAAATTGGGCAACCATAGTAACCTCAAAAACTACACAAACAAGTGGAGACTAAATAATATACTTTTTAATGAACATAGAAACCAGGAAGGAAAATTTTAATTCCTATAATATAATAAAAATAATAGCACAGCCTATGAGAACCTCTGGGATGCAACCAAGAAGACCCAAAGTAAAGTTCACAGCTATAAGTGATCATAGTAATAAATCAGAGGCATCTTGAATAAATAGCCTAATGATGTACTTCAAGGCTCTGGAAAAAACAAGAAGCCAACCCCAAACCTGGCATACAGTAACAAATAATACTATTAGAGTAAACGTTAATGAAATAAACACTAAAGACTATGGATAGCCAAAGCAACACTAAGCAGAAAGAACACTGCTGGAAGAACACAATAGCTTACCTCAAATTATACTACAGTGCCATGGCGACAAAGAGAGCGTGGTATTGGCACAAAGACAGAAATGTGGACAACTGAATAGAATCTAGGACCCAGAAAGAGAACCACACAGCTACAGTCATAAATATTTTGAGAAAGTATTTGAAAATATTTTCAAACTGGGAAAAACAAGCTTTTGACAAATGGCACTGGGAAAACTGCACTTCCACATGCAGAAGAATGAAACTAGAGCCATATCTCTGCAAAAAATCAATTCAACATGGGCCAACTATAAGACCTGACACTATGAAACTACTTGTCGAAAACATAAGTAAAACACATTGAGCTACAGGCATAGTCAACGAGTTTCTGAATAGGACCCCAATAGCATAGAAAATAACCTCAAGAATTGACAAGTGGGGTTGCATGAACTTAAAATGCTTTTGCACAGCAAATGAAACTACCAGCACGGTGAACAGACAGCTTACAAAATGGGAGAAAATCTTTGCCAGCTGTGTTTCAGACAGGGGGTATTCTAGTTATTCGTTGCCATGATAAAATGCTCTGGCAAAGGCAAGCCAAGGGACAAATCATTTATTTTGGCTTACAGTTCCAGAGAGACACGGTCCATCGTGGTGGGGAGCATGTGGAAGCAGGCAGGGAAAACAAGGTGCAAGTAGCATGAGGCTGGCTGGTCACACTGCATCCAAACTCAGGAAGCAGAACGTGAACTGGAAGTGGAGCTGGGTTTTCAAGGCCCACAGTCTGCCCCCAGTGACCAACATTTTCCAGCAAGACTCCTCCACCATCTTTCAAAACAATGCCACCACCTAGGGACCAAGTGTTCAGAAACATGAGCCAGCCTATGGGTGACTTCTCACAATCAAACCTCAACAGAGGGTCAAGATCTAGAATATACTTTTAAACTGAAAAAATTAAACACTATAAAAACAAAACTGCAGGGCCTGGAGTGATAGCTCAGTAGTCTAGAGCACTTGCTGCTCTTGCAAAGGACCTACATTAGGCTCCCACCATCCACAGGGCAGTTAGCAATCATCCATAACTCCAGGTAATCCAATGCCCTCTTCTGATCTCCTCAGGCAGTGAAAAACACAGGTACACTCACAGACATGCAAGAAATACACTCATACACATTAAATAAAAATAAGAAGTAAAACACATTTTAAAAGAAAGAGAAAACTATATGGAGACTCACACCCATAATCTCAGTGTTTGGGAAGCTGAAGCAGGAGGACTGCCTTGAGTTTGAGGCCATGCTAGGCTATATAATGAATTTCAGGCCAGCTGGGCTACAGAGTAGATCCTGTCACAAAAAATGAGAGTCAGACCTCTAGCTGGACCTACTGGCTGCTAGGAAAGAAGTCATTTTCCTTCACAGGTTAACTAGTTAACTAGTAGGTCATCCATGCTTGGGTGGATGGCACCATGCCCACGCACATGTTGGAAGTTCTAATTAGACTCAGTGGGTTTTTTTTTTTTAGAAAATAAGACATGAAAGTGGGAGAGGTGTGTTGGCAAGGTCTGTGGAACGTGGGACGGGAGGGATTAGGGTGGATATGATCAAGATACATGGCATACATGGACAAATTTGTCAAAGAATAAATAAAAATATTATTTAAGATGAGAGAAAACAGGAGAGAGGAGAGAGACAGAGATGGAAGAGTCTCAGATGAGATTTCTTTAAAATCCAGCTAAATACTGCTTGGAAGACACTCCTTAAAATGATCTAGAAAGACCGACAACATAACACTCAGTTACTTTTATGTCTTCACCCATCACCTCCAAGGGATTGCCTGCCTGTGATGAGAGGACACTACATCTACAGGTTAGTGGAATAATCCCACTGTTAGCAGATGTCAAGGCATTAAGTTGAAGCAACAATAGATCGGGAGTGGCTAGCATCAAAAGAGCTTTCTTTTCAAAACAGAAAGACTTGAAAAGTTTTACTGAGGGAAGGCCAACCTTAAGCATTTATGAGGAAAATGACACTCACTGGTGATAGCCCATTTCTAGTGGTGGAGACAGTTTAACAGGCCAGTTAGGGTGTGAGCTTTGGGGTTCCAGGGTTTGGACGTCCTCTGCAATTTCAGGAATAAACTTGACAGATACTTATCCCCTCTAGGTACATTTCATCACCCAGAGAACTGGTGGCTCCTACTTCTGAGTTTGTGAGGAGACTGGATTAGAGGGAAGCGCCATGGTAAGCCCTTGGTAAACAGCAGCCATCACTAACTAATAAAATGAATACCTGCCAACTAGCACTGTCCCTCTGGGCAGAAATGCTTCAGGGCCACTGAAACTTTAAGAGTCCAGAGACTCTTCACAACAACCACAATTACAAGAAACTGATAGGCAAACCCATATAACATTTATTTGCCCTTGGTTAGTATAAATGTCAATAGACAGTTTCTCCCCAGACTCAAAAAGAACTCTTTCTGCCTCTTCCTTCTCTTGAGGGAAAGGTCCACTGAATTCATAGATATTGTGAACGTTCTCAGTATGTGACCGGCCTCTACGGAGGTGTTCACACTGGTGCAGGATTAGGAGGGAACAGAGGTACTTCTGCTTGAGCCAAATCCTTGCTAGCATTCCATTCACAGGTATGCACAGGCCACCCAGGGCTTTCTCTAATTAGAGAATCTATGGTAAGGGCACCAAAGAGCATCAGGTACTATAGCAGAAATTTAAGAATATGGAACACAGTCTGCTAGATTTGCCATCTGGCCCAAACTCATGGCAAAGAAAGTTATAATGCTATTGTTCCTATGAATGTTGGGAAACACCGGGTAGACGTCACATTGTATGTATACCCAGTGACCAAATAACACCCATAAAATCTTGGAGACATTCTCTCCCACAGATTAGAATTCTCTGGGCCACGTGTCTAGGAGACAGGTCACACTAACAACTAAGAGGATAGGCAGGGTGACATCCATAGATGTAACCAGCTCCAAGGTGGCTCAGAGGGTTCCTATATCTTGCTATTCACTCTTTGTCCCTTCCAGTGTTGTATCATGATCATTTCCAAGGCAATGTCAAAACAGACACTATGACCCTGTTGTGACTCTGTTGGGCCACTTGCTCTGGAGAGAGCTAGTTATTGTGTCTTCAGCAGCATAGTGGAGAAGCCTAACGTGATGAGGAATTGGGGGAAACAGCTGCTCAGCCATGTGAGCAAGCCTTCTGGAAAGCAGATGCTCTATATCTGGTCAAGCATTCAGAAAACAGCAGCCCTGTTTGACATCCTGACTATAAACTCAGGGCAGGCTCTGAAACGGAACTGGTCATTAAACCAAGCCTGTATTCCTGACTCTCAGATATTGTATGAGATAATAAGCATTGTTGTCTTGGGCTATTGTATCAATAGATTACTGATAACCTACGTTCAAATCAAATCTGAAATGATTATCCTCTTGATTGGAATATTTCCCTGGGTTTCTTTATTATGACAATTTCTAGTATATAAGAAGAGACAGATGGTAGAGATAGATAGATAGAGAGATAGATAGATGAATGATAAACTTCTGAATTCATATTGCTGTTTGTGATTTAAAGTGATGTGTGACTGTTCCCAAAGAATGAGCAAGAGAATTCCATTCAGAGGAGGAAGTTTATTTCTGTTGAATAAATCTGAAAGAGGTGGCAGAAAACAAGGGGAAATGTATGCTTTCATCATTTCAAAAGAGTTTATGAATGGTTAAGGTGACAGATACTGCTGGAAAGATGCTCCAATAAGTCAGTCACATCTTTCTAGCCCAAATGTTTAAAAATTATACAGGAATCTCATACCTTGCTGATGCTGATGGAAATTGGTATAAACCCGATGTCTGGTACTGTGGCTGTGTCTATCAAAATTCTAACAGCATCTACCCTTTGATCCAGCAATCCATTCCCGAGAGATTTATTCTGTGCATACCCTTGCCATGTGAAATGATTTGGTAAAAGGCTATGCCTTGCAGCATTGTTTGAAAAAGCAGTGGCCTTAAAAACCCATTAGTGAAGAGCTGGTTGATTACACAATGGCATATATTATTGCATATGTAATATGTCTTTTTCATATGTCTCTAAGTCAGCTCAGGCTACCACAACAAAATGCCAGCTTAAACAAAAGATGTCTGTTTCTGGCAATTCTGAAGACTTGGAAATCCAAGATCAGGGTACTTGTTGATTAGGCTCCTGGTGAGGGCTTTTCCTGGCCTGCTGACTGTCGCCTTCTGCTGTGTCAGCACATGGAAGACAGAGTTCTTTGATGTTTTCTCCAGAGGCTGCCTTCTTCTATACCTAATTCTCGGCTCCCACCTCATGACTTTATTTACCCTTAATGACCTCTTTACTCCAAATACTCACTTTGCACGTTCAGACTCCAACGTGAGACGGGGGTGGTTCCGTCACAGCATGTAGTATGATAGTATTCCACAATAAAAATACTGTAGAATGCTGTCATCGGCCAAAAAGAATGAGCTTATGAGTACAGAGAAATTATTAAGTGGAAAAAAGCACAGCATGTGTCAAGGTGCTGCGCAGCAGTCTGGGTACCACCGCCCTACCCTTCCCACGGCTCTCAGGGGGAGTGAGACCTCTGTAGCCCTATCAGCAGGTTCCGTGGGTCTGGATTGGATTCAGTTCCCAGCCCCCACATGGCTATTAACTAATGTCTGGAACGCCAGTTCAGGGATCCAACACCCTCTCTGGCCTCCACAGGCATTGTACGAATGGGCGCCTTTATGTACATGCAAGCAAAACACTCATACACAACAAATAAAATAAAAAATAATGCTTTAAAGAAAATAATTTAAAAGAAAGACTGTACAGGGACTTGGCACCATAAGGCTTCCCAGACAGCTGTCCCTGCATCACTGGGTTTGTCCTTCACCAGGAACAGCTGCGTTTCCTGACAGGTACTCCAAGCCACCAACTGAACAAAGAATAAAGAGAGTACACAGGATATGACACTCTACATTGTATGGACAAGGGTTGTGACGTTCAGAGAGATCTGGTGCATTAACTCTCAGATCGTGTGTTTTATTCTGTCCCTGTGACAAAAATAACTGACATAATTCTAAAGAGGAAGGGTATATTTTGGCTCACAGTTTCAGAGGCTTCTGTCTATGGTCAAATGGTTGCATTGCTTTCAGGCCTATGACAAGGAAGGGCACAGACAGAGGTCACAACAGAAGGAAGTGCTGCTTGTCGCCTGGCAGTCAGGAAGCCGAGAGACAGGAAGGGGCTGGGGACAGGTGTACATTTCCACCCCCAGGCCCACTGGGGGCCCACTTCTCCCAGCTAGGCCCTACTTCCTCTCTGTCACTTCCCAGTCAGGCTGTCATATTATGGATCCATCAAGGGATTAATCCACTAATGAGGTCAGAATCCTCAGGGTCCAGTCACTTCCCCAAAGCCCACTAGCTGGCAGGCAACCAAGCCCCAATTTGGAGAATTTCTCAGATCCAAACCGCAACAGATTGATTTTTTTTTTTCATTATTCTTGCTCTGGTGTGGTGTGGTTTGGTGTGGTGTGGTTTGATGTGGTATGGTTTGGTTTGCTGTGGTGTGGTGTGGTTTGGTGCACAGGATCTTGTTGCCTTTCTGACCTAAGCTGGCCTGGAACTTACTGTGTAGCCCAGGGAGATCCTCTTGTCTTTCCTCTCCACTGCTAGCATTGAGTGATGAGCTGCACACCCAGCTACAAATCACTTTCTGGTGTTCACTGACAATGAAGAAGTTCCTCAGTTTCTATCAGTGCATTCCATCTCCCCCCAGGAACTCCCTGCATGGCATCTTCTTGGTTTCCTGGCTTCTAAGGATTGTTGAATTGAAACACACCTATCTAAAATGTTTAAGCTAGTGCCCACTGAGGAGAGAACATGCAATATTTAACTTTCGGGGTCTAGGTTCCCTCACTTAGGATGATTGTTTCCAGTTCCATCCATTTACTTTCAAATATCATATTTTTGGTTTTTTAGCAGCTAAATAATATTCCATTGTGTAAATGCACCATATTTTCATTATCCACTCATCAGTTTATGGATAGCTGGGTGTTTCTATTTCCTGGCCATTGTGAAAAGACAACAGTGGACATGGGTGAGCAGGTGTCTCTGTAGCAGGCCTTTGGGTACATACACAAGTGGCATGGCTGGATCATGGAAGGGCTCTATATTTGCTTTTTGAGGAGTCTCTACACTGAGTTCCATAATTGCTGCACAAGTTTGTACCCCAAGTAGTGAACAATGCTCCCCTTTGCCCAGACCCTCCCAGCATTTGTCATTGTTTGCTTATTTATCTTAGCCATTCTGACTGGGAAAAGAAATCTCAAAATGGTTTTGATATGCATTTCCATGCTGGTCAAAGACATTGGATATTTTGAAAAGATATTTCTCAGACATTTGTGCTTCACCACCTGAAGACTCTCTTTAGATCCTTGCCCCAACAGTACTAGAAGATGCTATGCATGTTAATGGCAAAGAAAGGCAATCATCAACCTTTCCCAGCTATCAACCCTGCAAACTACAGTAACAACTGACTTGCCAAAATATGCCTACAGGTGCAATAGCAGCATAAATGTTATGGGAGTAACCAACCTCTGTCTAATTGGATTTAAGGCCTGCTTTACAAGATGGAGTTCATGTCTGATTCTGTTCAGGGCCAAGAACCAGGTCACAGGTTCTTGCCAAGACAAGTCACTGATCACAGGGGATAACCTACCACTATCATTCTGCTAAGTGGACGTAGGAGTAAACTAACTCATAATAACTTATTGTTATACCTATAGATTAGTGCACCTCTTGATTATCACCAGAGAAGGTTCTTCTTACAGTACATGGTGATTAAAATGGAGAACTACAAATGGTCAGTGGGCAGAGAATGAGAGACTGCAGAGTGTTCAGGCCTAAATGAGATACCTATATCACACCTGTCCTCCCAAGGCTCAGGGATCATTGAGGTGATGGCAGGAACCTTGTAAGAGCCAGAGGTGGTAGATGAATAGAAGGAGACTGCATTACCTGGACACCATAGGACACGAGCCCACAGCACTTACAACAGCATACGAAAGACCTATGCAAACCTCATACAGGATCCCGGCATACATGGGGAGCTGGGCAGGAAGCCCCAGCCTTAGCTGAGGATCTATTGGCAATTGATAGATGCTAGGAGAGAGTCAGTTTCCCTTACTGCTGTCACGCCAGGTACCTTGACCAGATCCAAGGGGTAGACCCACACCCAAGATCATTTAGGAAACACAGATTAGAGCCAATGGGCCTTTTTTTTTTTAATAAAAAAGCAAATAATAGAGGTTGTGTTGCTGGGGCAGCACGTAGCCAGGTGGAGATGGAGAAGAGGAGAGGTCTCAATATGATCAAAACATGCATATGAAATTCTCAATTTTTTTGTAAAAGAAGTCCTTGAAGGCATTCATTTCATAACCACTCAGCAACAAAAGTTAGCCACATTTCTGACCCTTCCTTGAGGGACTCAGGTCATAGGAACCAGGATAAAGCTGACTCGAAGGTTCTAGTTAGGCCCACCTTCTAAGCCCTCTCTGACAGGCTTGCCACCTTTCAGACTCAAAGGTAGCTCCAGCTGGCTAAGACACTGACACAGGGGCCTGTGCAGCCACACAGGGTATCTGGTCCCCTCTTCTGGGTGTGGCTCCTTTTCCTGCTCTTCAGCCACAGCTGGACCCATCATTAGACACCGTCTCTATTTCTGTCAGGCTCATCGTACCGCGTGCTCTTCACTTTAATCTCGTTATTGATGATGGGTCATCTAGAGACTTCATCACCCAGGAAACAGAGAGGGAGGCGGCACAGTGCGCTGTCGTCCCTCACTCGGCTAACTCATCATCTGACGGTAGGTACAGTCAGGTCTCCGTCTTCTGGTGATAGGGTCACCACCAGAGCCTACTGGTTCTCATGGCTCTTCCTCCTTCCAGAGGAGTCTGATTCAATCACAGTTTCCTACATCAGCCTTTCCTAGTTTTTATAGACAGTTACATAATAGGTGGAGAAAACAAATCACCCATATGAATCCTCTGTGCTTGTCTTTCAGGGGCGGGTAAGGAAACCAATGGCAATACAGGAAACTTGGGACAGAACCAGGAAACGTGGGACAGAACCACTCCTGCCCTTCCCGGCTAGCGGGATGGCTAAAGTTGGAAAAGAGACCCCAAGCCACATTCACACAAGGTCCCAGCCTCTACAGCGGCAACTTGAAATCGGTTGTGGCCCCAAGGGGCAGCCACCAGGACAGGCCTGGCAAGGCCCTGCTGCTGAGAGGGACTGACGCCTGCCACCAGCTCCATCTTACGACACGCCCTGCCTTCTCACACTCTGCTCTGCAGCCCATGACAAGGATAGGGGGGCTCAAGCTTCTCCTCTGCTGGAAGTGCCCCTTCCCATACTGGAAAACCTGGCTCTTCGATGTTGCCTCCTAAGTGAACACTTTCTGGACCCCCATTCCCCTTTGTACCTCTCTGGCAAAGAAATATGCGCTTTCCTCTGCGGTCCTGCAGCGCCTCGTTCTGGGACTGGTGTGGCTAATACTGCATGCTTTTGTGTGACCAGAGTTGGCTGGTCCTTGATGCACAGAGCACAACCGAATAGACTGAATCCAGAGTGATAATTAGACGGTATGTGAGGCACTGTCTGAGTTGCTTTGAGTTGCTGTAATGAAATACCATAGGCTGGATCATGTAAACAACAAATGTTTATGCCTCATAATTTGGAGGCTAGAGTCTAGATGAGGGTGGCAGCATAGCTCGGTGAAGGGCCGCTTTCTCAGACAGAGATGCTGTGTCCTCACATGGAGAGAACACTGATTGGTTCTTTCATGACTTCATTTGCCTGATTAGTACCCAATGGCTGCCCCGCTTGCAAATGAGGGAATGGAGTTTCAGCAAATAAATTTGTGGGGGACCCAAAATCTCTGTAATACGTACTTAACAACTGATGGTTTGCTTTGTTCTGAGCTACAGGCTGAGTGAGAGCCGCCCACGGAGAGCACCACAGCCTCCGCCCCTTACTTGCTCACCACATTGCAGAGGTAGGTGCCATCCTCTAGAGAAGGATGCCATGCTTATAGCAGGAGGGAAAGAAGAAGAGGGAAGCAGATACCGCGCCAGAAGAGGTGGTGGACAAGAAGGCAGGGCCATCAGAAGAGGTGGTGGACAAGAAGGCAGGGTTGCCAGAAGAGGTGGTGGACAAGAAGGCAGGGCCGTCAGAAGAGGTGGTGGACAAGAAGGCAGGGCCGTCAGAAGAGGTGGTGGACAAGAAGGCAGGGCCGTCAGAAGAGGTGGTGGACAAGAAGGCAGGGCCGCCAGGGTTCAGACCACAGCTCTGCCCATGAAACTGGTTTGATTCCAGGAGAACCTACAGAGTCAGAGGCTGGCGACTGAAGGCTTGCGTTCTGTGCTGAGGGACAGAATATGGCGGATTCTATGAGAGAAAAGTACTAGTGGAGGGGGAAAATCTCTGGATATAAAGAGTGCCTGGGAGATGTGCTCTTATCCAGATGGAGAGGCGAAAGCTCATCGGCTGGGAATCACTGATAGATGAATAGCTCTGGGGTGCGACTGGGTGATGTGGTATCAACTCAGATACTCAGCATACAGTGACAAGAGCAGGCAGAGGTTGCTCCTCAGTAGAAGGGAACACAAACACCACCCACCTCCCAGTGAGAGTAAATGAACAGTAGGGCTCTGTATGAGAACCTGTATTCACAGGTTCATACTGTAAGCCAGGGCCACACATTAATTCACTTCATGCTCATAACAGCCTTAAGAGTTTGTTCCTATTTTATACATGAGAAAACTGAGTCACAGAGAGGCTGACCCTAGAGTTAGTTATTATTGTCACCTTGGCACCATCTAGAGCTCCCTGGGAAGAGAGAATTGCAGTTGAGGAATTGCTTAGATAAGAGTGGTCTGTGGCCATGTCTGTGAGAGACTGCTTTGATCAATGACTGAGGTGGGGAGGTCCAGCCCACTGGTGGGTGGCACCACCCCTAGTCAGGTGAGCCTAAGCTGCACAGGAACCCCAGCTGAGCATGAGGGTGGGCGAGCCAGTGAGCAATCCAGCAAGCAGCAATCTTCCATGGTTCCTGCTTCCAGCTTCCAGCCTTGAATTCCTGCACTGACTTCCCTCAAGGATGGATTGTTGCCTGGACGTGTAAATCAAGTAAACCTTTTTCCTTCCTAAGTTGCTTTTGGTCATGGTATTTATTGCAGCCACAGAAAGTCAACTAAACAACCCTCCAGACCAGAGATGTGTGACTTGTGCACATGGTCAGCATTTAGCCATCAGGTGAGCTGTGAAGGAAACATCTGCAAAGTGCTTGCTCTCCCGAGATGTGGTCTTCATGAGGATGGCCTCAGCAGGACATCAGGCCTTTGGTCATGTCTGTGCCTCTCTTAAGCTGCTCACCCCACCCAGAACAAGCAGATCTCAGGACTGCTTTGGTCCTCCCTGATCCTCCTGCATAAGGCACAGAGCACTGGATGGGGAGTCAGGAAGCCCAGGGTCAGAGGACAGAAGGAATGGCAGAGGGGCCAAGGAAGAAGGGACGGGTGAGGCTCCTGACCCGCTCGGTTCACTAACCAGACAAACTATAGCAGAGGTCACCAGATCCACCAGCACTGGGTGACTCCGGTAGGTGTCAGGCAACATTGAGACAGGCGAGCGAGGGTGTGGCAGGCTTCTGGCCTCCTACCACAAACACGTTCTGCTCACTAAATAATACAGACATTCCAACTTCATCGTGGTAGCAAGTCCTGCCTCTCACCGTGGCGGGGAGAGGGCTCTGGCAGAAAAGCCCTCGTTCATTGTGGGTGGCCTCCTAGGGACATGCCACTGTGGTTTCCTCTACACCCCAGAGCCAATCGGCATCTCTCTGCTGTGTCTCCAGGTATCTATTACAGCCGGCCTAGCCGGGAACAAGAAAAACATGAAATCAAAAGAGAATGAAGCTGACTGCCTCTGGCAGCCCAAGACATCCGCCCACACCAAACCAGGCCCTCCCCACCCCGCAGCACGCGCTCTCAGAGGAAGGCAGATGCCTTTCATCAGCTGCGTTTGTGAGAATCACAGTGTCTGCAGATCTCTGTCCTGGCTTTGGTCTGAGAGGTGCTCTGCAGCTCTTTCCAGCCCCCACAGGTTGTCATGGTGCCTGCTGCTCAAAGTTGTGATTGGACAAAGCAGCAGATTGTCTCCATGGCAATAAAAAGGATCTGAGCAGAAAGGCCGTTTGGCCTTGGAAATGAACTCCTGAGAACACTCCTGGGAAATAAGCCTCCTCTGCAGGGAAAGCGAGGGCGTGTGGGGGTGGGGGGCCATCAGAGACCTGGCTCGAGACAGATGCAGCTCTTTAGCCCTGTCACTGGCCCAGGAGGCCAGGCTTTCTAACAGAAAGGGCTGGTGGCCTCTGAGGATGTCAACTTCAAATTTCTGGCTGTGTCAAGCAAAAATTGCAAGTCAGGAAAGCATAATTGAGGCCCAGCTCACCCTCCCCGTTTGGTGGTCCACAGAAGCCCTGTCTGCCCACGCTGCTGCTTCTCCTCCCTTCCTTGCCAAGTCTACACACAGCTTAGCTCTCTCCCACCCTGACCCAACCCTAGACTGTGCCTCCCTTCATAATGAATAAACAGATTCCTCCCTAAAAAAAGCTTCTTGTATGTTTTATAAGACCTCTGATAACAAAAAACCATCTGCCAGTCACCAGTCTCTGGAAGGTATGGTTCTGTCCCATTTATGTGTCTTTCCTTTTGTTTTTCAAACTTGGAGTCTAGGCTTTGTCATGATTAGAGCTCACCGGAGATCACAGTTCTCTGAGCATCCTAGCTTTTGGTTTTGGGGTTTTTTTATACAGACACTTGCATAGCCGGAATCAGGTGATCCCTCTCCAACCTACCTAGCTACTCAGGAAGGAACCATTTCCTTCTTCCTGAAGGCATCAAGTACCTCTTATCTCTCCCTATCACACTTGCTTTTAAAGAGGGATCAGAAACCCATTTCTACTTGAATGTGACTAATAAGAGACTGGCTGGTATTTTCCCTCAAAGAAATCAAACTCGGGTGGCAGTTCAAACATCAGTGCTGGGAGAAGAAAGTGGACTCTACTCTTGGGAAAAAAGTATTGTACAAGTGACCTAGGTCGTCTTTTCTCCAAAGCATTTCTTGATACTTCTGACTCTTTTGGATTCTAAAGGAAGTTTTGTTTCAGCTTCTATTTTCAAAGGCTAACAATGTGATTTCCCATAAAATTCTGCTCTGTTAAGGCTGAGTGTGTTGTCACTGTTAGAGGACCCAGGCCATTCAGGCTTTAAGCAAAGAGCCCTACCAGCAGAGCCCAGCCACTTGTGTCTGAAGCAGGGCAGGAAACAAACCCAAACTCCCTGCCACCCAGAATCTGAAGCAGCCTGACTGCATTTGCACATTAAGCAGTCCCACTCCCTTGTCCAGCACACAGGTGACTCTTCACAGAGTCTCTAAGTCTTGCTTGCCCTGTAACAGAGGTCACTTCTTAATTAAATCTGCTTCCTTGAAGAGCAAGGTCCACTCCCTCCTTTGAAAACTTTTAACAGGAGAGAGCCCCTTTGTCTGGCAAGGCTAGGACTCCATCACCGCCTACCCTCACACCCACCCCCTTTTACCTGAAAAGAATGACCTACCTATCCCTCTCTATCCATCTCTGTCTCTCAATATCTCCCTCTCTCACCTCCTTTCCTTTCCACCCCAATGCCTAATAATCACCATACGGGAACTTGATCTCCTCCATTACCTGGTGTCACTGCTTCCTTCCTAAAGCTCAAGCACATGCCTTGTAACACTCACTAGCACATTTGCACAGAGTCACTCACAAAGGGTAACAGAAATCATCAGTTCTTGGTGACACTGGGTTTTCCTGGAGCTTCCTGTTAAAAACCCGAAAGATCCGTATCAGATACACCTGGGTTCACAAATCTGCTTTGCCAGTTGTTTCATTGTGCAATCCTTGGATTCCTCCTAAAGTAGAATCCTAATCCTAGGGCTGGGGAGATGGCTCTGCTGAGCACTTAAGTTTGATCCCCAGAACCCATTTAAAAAGCCTGGCATGGCTTTTTGCACCTGTAATCCAAAAACACTCAGGAGGCAAAGGCAGGTGGAGCCCTGGGACTCGCTAGCCATCCAGTCTAGCCAAATCAGCTAACTCCAGATTCAGTGAGAGATCCTGTCTCAAAAAATAAGGTAAAGAATGATTGGCAAGGACACTCATCCTTGACTTCAGACCACCACCGCCACCTGCACCACACACACACATGCACACACACACACACACACAGGCACACACACACACACACACTGACACAGACACAGACACACATACACACACAGACACAGACACACATACACCACATACACACACGCGCGCGCACACACACGCACACACACGCACGCACACATGCACGCACACGCACGCACACACACGCACACATACAGTATTTTTTAAAAGGTCAGTCCTCTGTGATTTGATCTTGGGGACAGGAATGAGGAAGCAGGGACAGATGAGCAGCTCAGTAAGAGGAACCGACACAAGGAGGGATGAGCGAGCTCCAGCTACAGGCCACAAGCATCAACACGAGGACCCACCCATCATGCAGAATGCCTGCCGGACTCCCCACTCAGGGAAGGTAATGCCCGTCATCTCCCACCCCTGTTGCATCAGCCCTGCACTTCTGGGCTACTTTGTACATAACCCAAGCAAGCTTTCTTAGAGTTATCTAAGCAAATTACTAATCCTTTCTAGAATCTCAGGGGCCCCACAGAAATTAGTAGAGGTAAGAACCGCCTCACAGAGTAGTCATGAACTTCAAAAGAGAATTCCTGAGCAGTACCTGGCTTAGAACAAAGACTCAACCCACAGCGGCTATTGCTCCCTGGCTATGACCAGAGCCCTGGGAAAATCCCTCTGCTCAGCTTCAAGTCCTGAGCCTACAGCTCTGTTCACTCCACATCTTGGATGGGACCCAGATTGAGGAACTGGAAGTCACATAGGAAATGACTCCTAAGGAACTATCTAGAAAGCTCTGTCAAGTCCCCACCACCAACCTGGTATATGTGAGTCTTGGTATGGGGGTAGTTGGGCTTGGAGAAGCCAAATTTCAGCATTGGGTGTCATTCCACAAATGCTGCCTGCTGTTTTTTGAGCCCCAGTCTCTCACTGGACTGGAGCCCACTGTTTGGGGGTGCTGGCTGGCCAGCAAGCCCCAGAGATCCACCTGTTTCCACCTCACGAGGATTAGAACATACCATCAGGCCTGATTTTTTTTTTTCTATAGGTTCTAGGGATTGACTGACTAAGCTATCTCCCAAGTTATTTTCTTTTCTTCCTTAAAGAAAGACAAGCTCCATATAGCCTAGAGCTCCTAAGGCAGGGAGGTCTGAGAGGGGCGGGGGCAGAATCCTCTACTTATTTTAGAAGGAACAATTTTCTTATATTCCAAGAAAATCATGTATAAGAAAAATTCCCAAGAAGCAAGAAGGGCTAGACACACCTGAGTAACCCTGTAGAAGAGGAATTTCCATCCAGTGAGAACTTATGCATTAACTGAACAAACTTTCCTTCAGGACTTTTCACAGGCAAAATCCCCACTAAAGCCTGAGGCTTCAAGAACAAAATGGTAAAATACAGAAATGAGGCCCATGCACTGTGGTCAGCAGGAGGAAAGCTCCCGAGGGCAAGCAGTGATTAAAGGAAAAAGAAACGGAAAAAGCTGACCAAAGAGGCAGAGGTAGGATCTGAGAAGAGATCTGCCACTCAAATAAGTTTAATCCATCTTAATGCTTATGGAGACAAACCCCAAGGGATTTAATCTACTTCCTTCAGTCACCGACTTGCTATCGTTTCAGTCTCTTCCAAAATCCAGGTGTCAAGACTTAACAGCCAGTGTGTTGATACCAAGAGGTGGGTTTTGGAGCTGGAACAGTGGTTCAGTACTTACGATCACTGGCTAGTATTGCAAAGAACCCCAGTTTGGTTCCCACACAGAAGTTCACAACCATCCATAACTCTAGTTCCAGGGACTCTGGCACCCTCTTCTGGCCTCCATAGGCATTACATGCATGGGTGCACATGCAAGCAAAACACCCACACACATTAAAAAAAAAAAAAAAAAAAAACTAAATAAATACAATAAAATTAAAGAATTATTTTTTTTTTAAAAATGATTGAGTCATGAGGTTAGATCCACTAATGAATGGAAAAAAGAATTTATGAGTCCTCACACAGCATTTGACTATTTTCCCAAAGATGCCTTTATGTTTATGTGAATGCTTGTATGAGTTTATGTGTATCCTGTGTGTGCGGGAACCTGCAGAGGCCATAAAGCGCATCAGATCCGCTGGCGCTGGAGTTGCATGTGGTTGTTGGCAGCCTAGTGAGGGTGTTGGAACCAAGCCCAAGTCATGTACAAGAGCAGCAAGTGCTCTCAACTACTGAGCCATCTCCCAGCCCAGCATTTGACTCTGTTGCTCTTCCATTTTCTACCAGGCTTCTCCCTCCTCCAATAGGATGCATAATGTCAAGCATCTTCTTGGAAACAAAGAGAATGAGCCTTAACTTGCTGGCACCTTGATTTTGGACTTCCCAGCCTCCAGAACCGTGAGAAAATAAAGTTCTATTTTGTATGAAGTACCCTGTCTCAGGTCTCATTGGAGCAACACAGATTGACTTGTGAAAACTGCAACTTCCTCAGTGTGTGGTAATAGGTACACAGCCACAATCCTGGCACTCTAAAGGTTAAAGCAGGAGGCTCATGAGCTCAAGCTCAACCTGGGCTACAGAGCAAGACTACATATCAGAAAGCAACAAAACAGCATAGAAACATAGAAAACAGCAACTTCTATGATGGTAGTATTCTGATTTATAAAAGAGCAGAGAATGAAAGGCAACCAGTGTGCTTCTCAGGAAATAAAATTTTGCAGCTGCTTAAATTCACCACCAGCATCTAAACACTTAAAATCAGCAACACCTAAGTCCTCTCTTCTCTCTTTGCTTATTGAAAATCGTGTCACACTTATTTCATTGACGGAGAAGGATCATAGCATTGGTGTGGAGTCCTAGAGAAAATAAACTTCAGTTGATAGTGGATGAAAGAAAAGACATACAATGCCAGTAATGAGAACAAGGGCAAGTATGCCATTGGCTCCCACAGGCACAGACTGCGGCTGGCAACAGGGAGTGCCAGGGTGGGGGCGCTGAATTCTAGTCTCAGAGAAGAAGGGAGACTTACTTACCTTCACCTTTCACCCTTTTTGAGATACTCAACTCTATGACCACGCCCCCCTGTCAGTCAGATTGGGCAGGGGAGGGGGTCAATGTTTGGTCATTTTCATGAGATAGACAGTTTGGGGGAGGTGTCTGCATTCAGACATGATTACAAAGTAATCTTATTTTTTGTCTTCATTCTTAAGTTAACTAAGCTACCTTATCCAATATTCATATTTCTTAAAATTATTTTTTAAAGGTTTCACATATTTTTCACTGAACCAACCTACTAGAGAAGAATAGAGAAACAAGGAGAAAATTTATATTTCCACAAGCATGTCCCACTGTTCAATGTTGAAAGATGACAGAATAGTATAGCCTTTGCACAGCATGAAAATGCCCGTTATCTCATGAACCGGCTTCCTCACAGACCTGGCTTGGTTCCTCTCCAGTGTCTCAGAATTTTACAGAACTTTGTTACCAATTTTCATCATAGTCTATTATCAAATGGGATGATTTTACTTTTATTTATTGTCCAGGAATCACTTCATCCAGATATCGTGCACCATACACATCACACACACACACAATCACACACACAGTGTCAGAGAGGAGAGGGCCAAAACTTTCCCCACTGCAATGACTAAAAGATTGTGGTCTATGAGCAACTTGAGAATACAGGGTAAACATATAAGGTTACTCAATGTAAGAAACTCTAGATTCTGTTGGTTTCTGTCTGGTGAACACAAGACAGACCAATGAGAAGATGAAGTCAATGGATCTGTGCCTGGACTCGGCAATTAGGGCAACCCTAGCCAGTAAAATACGCTCACCTCACCTTCCATCGACATAAAGGTCTGGCTGTCAAGCACTGCTTTTCCCTTTCTCCTTGCTTTTCAAACTAAAGTGTACAGACATTAACTCACTGCTTCTGTGATCCCACCTGAATGGTACAGGTGTTAACTTAATTTTTTAATTATTGATTTAACCAAATAGGAATCACTTCAGCAACTCTTTGTGAGCTACCAAAGTCCTTAAGTAGAATATATTCTTAAGCCCCAGTACCCGTTGCTGGCTGGAAAACTGGAAAAGTTTAACTAGGCTCTCTGACCACCCATCAATATGACAGTGAAATCACGGTCTTATCAAGGAGTTGGCAGAAGTTAATAGTGATCATTCAAATTCCTCCTCAAATAGAGAAGGTCTAGGCTGGATGATTAACAATGCTTGCTGCTCTTGCAGAACTGAGCTGGGTTCCTAGCACCCACATCAGGCAGCATACAACCACCTGTAACTCCAGCTTCAGGGAATTCAACACCCTCTTCTGGCCTCTGTAGTCACCTGCATGTGTATACACACACACGGACACGCACACGCACACACACACACACGCACACACACACGCACGCACACACATTTTAACTTTTGAGGAATAATCACTGATGGGTTACAAGGAGCTGAGGATACCAGAAGGGGGCTTTCTTATGTGCACAAGCCCACACTAGAGGTCAAGGAACCTGATTTCTGGGCCATATCTCCTACCAGCTCACAGTGCCAAGTCCCGTGCCCACTTTCAGGGAAAGGAAATGTAAGGAAAATGTGATCTTTTGTACGATCTTTTCCAGTTCTCTCTTCTTCGATTGTGAAGCAGGCAGTGGGCGTGTCTCAAGCTCTCCTAAAAAATGTTAGAGACCAAGTGCTATAGACAAGCCAGCAAATTTGGCATAAAAAATACAGCCTTTGTAACATGCATGTGGGTTAGATTTTATGAATCCTGAGGGGGCTACACATCCTTACATTTGCACTGATGCTTAACCTGAAATAGGAAAACAAGGCAAGAGGAAATCAAAGCCTCCCAGAAAGGTTTAGCATAAACTTAGCTGATAGAGTTCAGAAGACAGGGAAGAAAACAACAAGTTGGAGGAGGATTATACAAATGGTTCTTGGGGCTGAAGGCATGACTCAGCAGTTAAGAGCACTGACTGCATGGCAGAGGATCCAGGTTTGATTCCCAGCACCCAGCCATCTGTTCACCCAGTTCCAGGGGAATCCAACACCCTCTTCTGACTCTGTGTGCATTGCACAACATGAGTGCACTTACACTCATGCAGGCAATATACCCACACACATAAAATAAGTATCTTTTAAAAAGAATCTCTAAAAAGCTCTCTTTCTGAGGAGTGTTTCTGAACATGTCAACCCAAAGTCCCCATGTTGAAATGTCATCACTCATATGGTAGCAGCCAGAGTCTTTAGGAGAGGACCAAGTCGTGAGGACAAAGCCCTCGTTGACCTTAAGAAAGGATTTGAGGGAGTATGATCTGTTCTTCTCGTCCATCACGCGAGGATATGAAGTAAAATGGCATTTTGGAAGCAGAGCACACTGTTAAAGGGAATTTAAAATTATGGATATACATTTTAAGGTATTAGTTGTTGCATTTAAATAATTCTACTTTGTAGCAAATAGAACATTCGATGGTTGGAAGACCTCCCAGCTCCTTCTATGTGTGATTAACTAAGGGTTTTTTTTTTTTTTTCTCTGTGATCCCTCTTTCCTGCCTTTCAATCTTTTTAATCCTCTGGATTCTTCTGGTAACCCTGAGGGACAGTCACAGGGACTTCTCAAACCATTAGTGGGAGATTTGAGCTCTGCCAGCTTGAAAGCTTCCAGAAATTTTCTGAATGCCAGCCCCAGGGGGAAGTGGACCAACGGCTTCATTTTGTGCAGAGTAGTTCCGCTTCTCCCTGGGGCTTCACAGGAGCAACGGATCGAGTGTTTTGTCCCCTAAATATATCTGAGATCATGAACTGTTACTTCCTGTCAAGCCTTTCTCACCCTCTTGTCCTCATCCTGATTTCAGACGTGCTGGAGTGGCCTGTCTCCTGAGGTCCTTGAATCATCGCCCTGTGCACAACATCTTCCTCTCAGGAAAGGGGAGTTGATAACCCCCACCCCTCATATCCCTTGACGGGTGGAAAGTGGCAACCTGCACATAAATGTTCCCCCTGATATTCCCAGGGTGAGTACTCCACTTGTGAAAAGCATTCCGTATTCTTCTTTTGAGATCCTGCCTGGGGGTGGGCATGGGGAGGACAGAGCCCTGTGGCTCCCTCCGTGATGAAACAGATTAGGGGAGAAAAGGAGGTTCCAGAGGCATCAGGATTGGGCTATAAAAGAAGTCAATAGCAGAGGAAGACTAGAAAGTGCTCACACAGTGGGCTACGTGCAATGGGTCAGGGCAGGAAGCCCCATGGGCTCCAGATGCCAAATGTGGAGAAGGCAGGCACTATATAAATGATCTATAAAGGATGGAAGCTCGGACTTTTCCCAGCTCTCTGATCCATTTCCATTCTTGGAAGTGCCTTTATCTTACTGCCGCGGCCCGCAGGAACACTATCTCCATGGGCAGTCCTGGAGGGGAACAATGGAATGAAGGGCGGGAGACACAGAGAAATGGGGGCAAGACAAGATGGCTGATCAAACCCCGTCTTTATTAAGCACACCAGGGATATATATATGAATGGGGGTTCAGTAGGAAGGGGTGGGGAAATGGCAGGAAGCTTGGTAGGAGGGGGTGGGGAAACGGCAGGAAGCTTGGTAGGAGGGGGTGGGGAAACGGCAGGAAGCTGATGCAAGAATGCCACAGTATTGCATCTGTAAGGTACACGTGCTCATATCAGCCGGGCTTACGGGGACGCAATTCTCATATGAAATGGCTGTGGTTCACAAAATGGCTCCCGGCATCTTACTTAATAAACAGCTGCTATTTCTATTACTATCAATGTGTCCTTGGCCTGAGTATTTGTTCCAGGACACAAGAACCTGTAAATCTCAGCAGGTGCCCTCTGGACTCTGATCTGCACCTGTAGCAAATGACGCACCCCTACGGTGGCTTTCTCTGCTTGGCTCACTCTCACCACCTGATCTCTCACTTCTGCTCCCTGGAGCTTGTCCAAAATTCTTGCCTTGGGCTCTACTTTGAAGAGAAACCAGACCATGACAGTGGGCAAGAACAGGACTGAGTTCTGACTGTCACTTTATTACAGAAGGTGATTGAGAGACAAACTTGGATTTGAAGCCTGCACTTGCTTCTTCCAAGTGGTGTATAAATATAGACAAAAGATCCTTTCTCCAGCAAGTAGCAATTAGAAAACATTGAAACTCACTAATAAGATGATTGCAAATTGAGTTTTTGCCCCCATCCTCTACTCTCCTGGCAGCAGTTCTCTCCCCCGAAGGCCCTGGGCCACCAACCCCCCATCTTTGAGCACTGCTCCATTATAAGCAGTCCTCTTCTGCCTTCTCTGTCTAGAAACAGGATCCGCCCCCTCTGGGTGGCGCCCTCACTGCTCTGCTCCAGGCAGTCAGCTAGGCAAACCCCATCCTGCTCTCAGTCTATACAACAATGGGTCTTCCACAGCAGACAGGCGAGGCCTGTCCTCAGCCATGCTGCCTTTGATCCTACCCTTGCCAGAAGCCTCAAAATGTGAAAATAAATCCAATTTGATTTTAGGAAAGCATGTTTAAAGCACAAATTACAGAGAAGGGATCAGGATCCTTCAGGGCCTGAGTTTTCACTCCTTCCCCTTAAGGTTCCTCTGAAGCACAAAACCCACTGCCTGGCACCAAGAGCCTTGGATGTTGGTGACATCAGTGGAATCTCTAAGTGGTCCTGTGGAGATCCCTGAGATGAGTCTGCTGATGGGTTTTCTTCCTCCAGTCTAGCGCACATGAACCTCACATTGCTAGGCTGGCCAAGCTGAGAAGCTCCTCCCTAGACTCTCCCAAGATACCTGCCCTCAGGTGGTCAGCCATCCAACTCCTCAGAGCCGAAGGGGACAGCCAGCCACTACACGTTCTTGCCGTGATACAGCTGGCCTCTGGGGAGCACAGGAAGGACACGAGCCCGGCACAGTCCTCAGGCTGCCGCATCCTGGACAGGAAAGCATACGTCATTCTCATTGTGCCCTGGCTCTGCTGCCCTAGAACTCACAGGTCACCGGAAGCAGGGAGTCCCATGGGAGACAGGGCAGACCCCGTCATGTGGACCAGACTCCAGCAAAAGGAAAGGCCAGCACACAGAAACAGAATATCCTCAGCTGCAGCTGCGTACTCAGACCACCAAACTACAAACCCCACTTGCCTCTGAAGCTGGTTCTCCTTTATGCCGTTCCAGACAGCTTCGTTGCCATGTAACTGGGCAAAGTGAAAAGATAAATGACTGTGAGCTGCTAAAACAAGATGGGTGGGTTTCCAAGGCAACCAACTGGCCAAGCACCCTTGGTTGCCTTTCTCAGCATCAATGAACTGAGCCCTAGCTAGACTCAGAGGACAGTGAGGACTTCAGTGAAAAAGATGCTGCTCTCAGGTCTCAGTCACTTTATCCATTAGCCCTATGGGAGGGTTTCCACTGAGCCATGTGACCCGGTGGAAAACCAGTCCTCACCACTTGGCTAAAGTCAGTCTTGATAATTCCTGGAAAAAGACAATTTATTCAGATGTTCTTGGAAGCCAGTTCCAATGCCAGTGTCCTGGTGAGATCTAGCAGGGCTGTCTTGCTGACATCGCAGGCACCCAACTCCTGGAAACAGAGTTTAGAGTGTTTGCACTGAGGAGGGTAGAAGGTATCTGCTGGATTTCTTACCCACAGAGGATCACAGCCGAAGAAGACCAGAGCTCAGGATCACTCTGCTCAGCCTTGTCAGAGAACAAAGGCTCGATCTGAGGGACCCAGAAGCCACATGGACAGGCTCAGTCCAGAACAGCAGTAATAAGGCAGGGGTCTATCCTAGGCACTGCCCTATGCAATACACAGAGTGACCTCTTCCCCTGTACCACGCAGAAACACAAGAACCAAGCACTTGGCACGCACAGTATGTAAGCTGACATGGAGGAGACAAGACGACAGCAGCATTCCTAAGAGGAAAAGGACCAAGAGGAGAAGGGAAGCTGAAGGCTCGCACTTGATCAGGATGTTATGACAGTCAGTGTAATGAAAGTCCCACCACTGCCCACTACTCCTGAGGAAACAGGCTGAAAGAGAAGTTCAACGAACAGCAGGGCTGAGATTCCAATGCTATTCTCATTAACAGGGAGCCCGTATTACCCCTTATATTATATTCTTCTAGGGCACAGACAAACAGAAAACCAGTGTTAAAAAGAGTAGAGTAGGTTTGGCAAAACGGCCAAATGCCTATGGACGAGCACCCTTGAAGAAGCAGAAGGAGGGGCTGGAGAGGTGGCTCAACAGTTAAGAGCACTGACTGCTCTTGCAGAAGACCTGGGTTCAGATCCCAGCACCCACATGGCAGCTAACCACCAATCATAACTCCAGTTCCATAGGAATCTGATGCCCTCTTCTGACCTCTGCGTGCATTGCCCAGCATGGGTGCACTTACATACATGTAAGCAATACACTCATACACATGGAATAAAAACAATAAACAAAAATTTTAAAAGATGCAGATGGAGCAGAGGGGAGACCAAAGTGTTTATGACCACAGATGGGGAGACGGCTCAGCCAGACAAGGGTCGTGGAAGTGCGAGGGCCCGAGAGTGATCTCCAGCACCTGAGCAGAAACCAGGCATGGCCGCACACACCTGTAATCTCATCACTGCGGAGGCAGACAAGTGATTCTCTGGAGATTGCTGCTTACTTAGTCTAACCAAATTAGTAAGCTCCAGGTTCAGTGAGAGACCCTGTCTCAAAAAAAATAAATAAATAAAAAATAAGTAAACAATAAGGTGAGAGGAGGAGAGCTCAGTATTTGGGAGCATTGGCTGTTCTTCCAGAGGACCCAAGTTTGATTCCCAGCACTTACATGGCAGCTAACAACTGTCTGTAACTCCAGTTCTAGGGGATCTGAGGCCTTCTTATAGCCTCCAAGGGCATTGCATAGACATGATGCATTTACATACATGCAGGCAAAACACTCATGCATATAAAATAAAAATAAATTTAAAAAATAAGGTGAGCAAAGGTAGAGGAAGGCACTGAATGTTGACCTCTGTATACACACACATGCATGTGCACCCATGAATACACCCCCCCCCACACACACACACATGCATGTGCACCCATGAATACACCACACACACACACACACACACACACACACATGCATGTGCACCCATGAATACACCACACACATACACACACTACACACAAAGAGAAAAAAATGATGGTCAGGAACTTTCTTTCCCCAGAGACAACACTCTGCCAGCTCCTACATTCCTCTATGAGGAGTGTATAATAGTTAAACTTATTGGGCCTAGACATGTGGAGTCACTGGAGATCCAAATGCAGGGACCAGAGAAAACTTGTCATAGGTTTTTAACTAGTAAAGAGATTACTCACCTATAATGAAACCGGAACCTAAGTAAGGGCGATCAGTACGCAAGGTTGAGGAGATGAAGCCCAACCTTGTCTTGAACCCGACAATGTCAAGGCTGAGGGTGCAGCCTGGGTGGCTCCGCCTTCCGCAGAAGCCCCTGAGGGTGGAGCCTGGGTGGCTCCGCCTCCCGCAGAAGCCCCTGGAGCACAAAGAGGGTGAGCAAAGACGGGCAGATGGAAGAATGTGGAGATCCCAGAGCGATCTCTCCTGTCCCTCACCCATTCCCAGCACTGCTCAAGTGGTCTCCGGACTCCACTCATGCAGGAGTCTTTCCAGATCCCACCAGTTCCCATCCTAACCCCATGATCCTACCCTCTCTTCTCCATGTAAGGCAGAAACTGGTTTAGCATTCACGTTCACATTCAGGATCTGAAATCAAAGCAGATGAGGGTCAGAGTGGGAGAAAACAATGGTCAGCCCCAGCCTGTTCATGAGATACTTGGAGTCTTATAGTCTACTCAACTGATACAAACCTGTGCAACCTAGGGAGACCAATACTCCTCCCAACCAGCTTGTGGCTTATAGGCAGTCCAGCTAAGAGATAGGCCTGTGAGCACAGCCTCAAAAATGTTCAGAACAGGGTGAAGGAAGAACATGGTTTGTAAAGTAACTGGACCAAGTCAGGCATGATGATACGTGACTATCATCGCCAGCACTTAGAGGACAAAGTAAAGGATCAGGAGTTGAAGGCCAATCTCATCTATATAGTGAGTTTGAATTAGCCTGGACTACATGAGACCTTGTCTCAAAAGAAGGAAGAGAGGGGCTGGAGAGATGGTTTTGCAGTTAAGAGCACTGGCTACTCTTGCCAGTGACCTGGGTTTGAGTCCCAGCACCCACATGGCGGCTAACAACTGTCTGTAACTCCAGTTCCAGAGGAATCTGATGTCCTCTTTTGACTCCCATGAACATTGCATGATATGGGTGCATTTACATATATGCAGGTAATAAATACATTCATACACGTAAAATAAAATATATTTAAATATATAATAAAAATAATAAATCAAAAAATTAAAGGAGGAGGAAGAGGGGAGGAGCAGAAGGAGCAGGAGCAGCTCAAACTGAAAAATGACGGTGTTCCGGCTGTGCCGAAAGAGGCTGTAAGAATAAGGCACTAGGAGACTGGAGGACGGCCAGACTGGGGCCAGTGGTGCGACAGCTCTGGAAGAGCTGTCTTCGTCTCTCTGGTTCGTTGTTTATGTTCATGCTTTGTCCTGAGAGAATTTAAGGCTGGCAATGACATTAGATAAAGCAAATCAAATAAGTATCCTGTCAAGAAATAGGAAATAGGGAAGGTAAGTAAAGATCAGTGACACCTCGATGTGACAAGAGGTCCTAGGTAGAGCTCTGTGGCCCTTCTTGAGGGTCGTATACTAGAGATTCTGACAAGGATAGGGATGGAGATGCAATTATGGTGGCTGGTTAGAAGCTTCCCAACCAGCTAATAAGAATGAAGATCTGGTTCAGGAAGATCCCCCAAACTGGCCCAAGGATAAGCATTCTCAGTGTGAAGGAATTCCTCTCACAGGACATCTACTGTCAATTGCATTCAGTTAAAATAAGAACATCTGGTAAATTCTAAATTCATTTTGTGACAATTTCACCTCCAAGGAGCTGGCAGATGTGATCCAGGGACAATTACTCCAGCAATGATTTCTGTCCAGTGGCGCAGAATTGTTTCTGAATACCAAGTCCTTGGAGGACAGGGGAGCATCAGAGAATGTCAGATTGAGTGTCAGCATGTGCCCTCTGCTTCAGAAAGAAGGTTTCCAAGGGTCTGAGAAAAAGGCATGATCCCATGAGACACCAAAAAGAGAATGACTCATGGCTGGGAGACTGTCCCCAGTGAAATGCCAGCTGCCAGCTATGTAATCATAAACCACCTTTCAGAGACACTAGAGTAAAGCAAAGAGAGGGGGAAGCTGCTCATCAGTGGCTGTGGGGAGTTCAAAGTTCAGGTCATCCCTGAGGATGGAGCTAAGGGCACTTAGCCCAGGGCAGAGAGAAAGGAGGGGCCTTCCAGCAAAACAGAACACGGGGGCTGCAGATGGCCAAACACACCAAGGCCAGCAGGCAGGAAATGCTGGGACTCAGTGCTCCGGACACAGTAGGCAGGAGATGCTGGGACTCAGTGCTCCGGACACCGCAGGCAGGAGATGCCCAGTGGGACTCAGTGCCCCGGACACAGCAGGCAGGAGATGCTGGGACTCAGTGCTCCGGACACAGCAGGGAACCTGTGATAGATTCAATTCACTTCTGTCTGATCTATCAGAGGGAACTGAGAACAAACTGGAGGACTAGACAGAACAGGAGATAGGAGAATAACAGAGCCTAAGATGGATCTGGGAACATTTTGCAGATTCTCTCCAGGACCTTTAAGGACAAGAACACAGATCTTGGAGTGAATTCATGGCGGACTTGAATGTCTCATACAGTGCTGATGGATGGACCTGGTCCTGACTGTAGGTTCTTCTGAAGGCAGTGAGGACTCCTCACCTAGGGAAGAGGCTGTCGGTAGCAAGATCAAATCACTAAAGAGGAACACAGTGATCAGTGTATACCCCAACAAGACCCTTCGTAATAAGTTCACAGCCATATACCTAGCAAATACTCATTTGGTGAGATGATTAATCTTGGTTGCCACTTGATTGATTAAGAAATGCCTAGATTAGTAAATCATATTTCTGGATGTGTCTGTGAGGGTGTTTCCAGAGAACATTTACTAAGAGAAATGCTGCTGTGAATGTGGGCAGCACCACCCAATGGACTGGACGCGCAGATGGAATAAACGGGAAAGTACAGGCGTTCACTGCCATCTCCTTCCCGGCCACCGTAAGGTAGTACTGCTGTCCCTCAAGCCCTTCTTCTGTGATATTCTGCCTCATCGCAACGCATCAATAACAAGGCCGACTAACCATAGACGGAAACTTCTGACCCTGTGAGCCAAAAACCAATCCTTCCTCCCCCTTGAGTTGTTTCATCAGGCAATTTGTCACAAGCACACACACACACACACATACACACACACAACAAAATAAACAGTTGCTGAACACTGGAGCAAAACAGATGGGAAGAAAAAAAAAGCAAGAAGAGTGCAGGAGCCAGAGCTGAAAATAAACCCTAAAACAGCGGGGGTGGGTCCTGCCGTCTTCTCCAGTGACCTGGGGAGAGAGTCCAGTGCACGGCTGCTGTCAGGCCTCAGCCAGCTCACTACATTGGCCTCTTACCTTGTCCCACACCTGCTGGCCCCCAGAATGCTCCCCACCAGAGGGGTGACCCCAGCATTGCACACCAGGACATCCATGCCTCCACAGGACTCCAGGGCCTGCAGGAGAGAGTCCTGAAGAAGATAGAGGTGGCCTGAGGAGGATTCATCTTTCAGAGCAGCTCAGAAGCTCAGGCGTTGAGGCAAAGCTTGCTGGTAAGACTCGACCCCAACCAGGAATGTCACAGAGACCCTGTGAAAATCAAACTCAGATGAAGGGAAGCATCCTGGCTGGGCCCAAAGGCCGGCTCTGTGACGCTGAGACCTAACACGCTCTCCAGGGCAGATCCCCCATTCCTTTAGGTCTGGCTTACAATTGTGGAATTCGTTCTTGAAGAAACCACCATTCAGAAAGCTTTGGCTCCCGTTCCCCAGGGCTGAGCCGTGAAGCAAAGATTCTGGGCTTTCTTCTCTGCATCCTTCTGTTCCTTGACTCTCACCTTGGCCACCAGCTGCTGCAGATCCTCAGCCTTCCCCACATGGCACATGGTGCCACCCACACTCAACCCTTCCCCTTGCAGCATGGTCACTGCACAGTCCACATTATGCTGCCTCTGGCTTCTGATGACCACATGGGCCCCATCCTTGGCCAGATGACAGGCAATGGTTAAATCAATCCTGCAGATGGAGACAGTACAAGTCAGCCTCACCTCTCTCCACCCTTCTACTCCACCCCTCCTGGAAGTCAACAAAAAAGGAATAACCTATTCTACAGCTTTGAGTATTTCTACTGAAGCCAGCGCCCCTGTTTGTGGGGAGTTAAAGACCCCTGATAGTCAGAGCACTCACTCCTTCGTGGACCCTGTGAGCACAGCTACCCCTTTGGCCAGGACTCCCCTTCGGACTAGGCCACTGCTGTGCATCCTCATGGAGTCCAATGCCTGGTGAACCCAGACCAGTGATGAGAGCATGGTGTTGCTTCCTGCAGAATTAGCCCTGGAGGAAAGAGTTCATTTCACATATCAGTGACAATATTAGTGAGCATGAAGTAGTCTACCCCACCCCCCCACACACACACACTTTCTAGGCAGCCAAGGCCAGCAGCTGAGGGTGGCAAGGAGTCCAGCTAGTCAGAGTAAATTTTTAAAACTTGTCTCAGTTCAGGAGATGGGCCTGAGAAAATCTCCTAGTTACAAAATTATACGTCCCCTAGTTATAAAACACATAAAAGCTGTATCTAGAGTTCAGTGACCGAAGGGAGGCTAGGAGAGGGGAGAGGAGGGGAGAAGACGGGAGGGGAGGGGAGGGGTGTTAGATAGCTTCAGTTGTCAATTTCATACACCAGAGAAGAGGAAACCTCAACTGTGGCTACGTCAGTCATTTTCTTAATTACTAATTGATGTGGAAGGACCCAGCCTGCTTCAGGGTACAACCCCTGGGAAGATGGTCCTGGGTTGTACAAAAAAGCAAGCTGAGCCCAGGGCAGAGGAGCAAGGCAGTAAGCGATATTCCTCCATGATCTGTGCTTCAGCTCTTGCCTTCTGGTTCCTGACAGTGGTCCCATGGAAGAGTAAGGTACAGTCAACCCTTTCAACCCTTTCCAGGTTGGTTTTGGTCAGAGTGTTTTATTGGCAATAGAATGTAATTAGAAAAGAGAAAGAAAGAAAGAAAGAAAGAAAGAAAGAAAGAAAGAAAGAAAGAAGGAGAAGGAAGGAAGGGAGGAAAGGAGGGAGGGAGGGAGAGAGGGAGGGAAGGATGGAGGGAGGCCTGAGGGACACATAAGAAAGTAAGATCTAAGATTCAGGGTAAGATGGTGAAACCTTACTGGTACAGGTGAGTGAAAGAAGAATAGTCAGTATAATAAACAGCAGTCTCTGTTCCTACAAAAGATAATATGTGAAAAATAAACTTAATAAGCTACAAAGTTCCCACAAAGAAGCAGTCAGGGGGGACCATGAACCACTCCCCATGCAACACATGGCTAAGGGACTAGGGTTGAGATCAAAAAGGCATCCTGAATCCATGGGGAGGAGCCATACCTCAGCCGTACTACAGCCTAAGCTCTCATCATACTGTGAATACTCTAACTGAAAGAATACCGCTGATTAAAAAATCCAAGGGCCAGCAAGATGGCTTAGCAGCTGAAAGGCACTCGCCATTAAGCCTGACAATCTAAGTTTGATCCTTAGAACCAACACGGTGGAAACAAGAAACCCCTGAAAGTTGTCCTCTGACCTCACACCTACGCACCCTGCTACACAGGCAGTGCACAGAGAGTGGGGGACGTGGAGTAAACAAATATAATAAATGAATACATATTTAAAAATTTACCCACACTGGGATGTAAATTCCAATATGGAAAAATGAGAATTATGAAAAATGAAGGCACTATGGCCCCTCCCAAAATAGTCAAGGCCATAGTAATGGATTCTAGAGGGAATTAGATGCATTCCCAAACAAAGAATTAAAACAACTGTAAGACTGATTAATGAGAACTGGTAGGATGAGTCATTGAACTAAAGGCACTTGCTGCCAAGTCTGATAACCTTAGTTTGATCCCCAGAAGTCACATACTAGAAGGAAACTGAGATGGAAAAACACAGAACTAGTTTTAAAAACCTTGTCTTTAAAAAAACAGTCCCTTGTTTGCCTAAGGAAATGATTGCTTGTTTAACCTTTGCTTCTGCTTCTGGAAACATGCTTCCTGCCTGAAACTCTGGTTAATGGTTTTTCATCACATAGGCTAGAGGTGTCTGTGATTCGTGTGCCTGGCCTACGATCATGTAGGCAGAAAATCAAACTCACCAGTCAAAGAATGGGTCTGGAATAACACTTAATCATCTATAAATACTGGAAATAACTGCAGCCTGGTGCTCAGGCCTTGGAGATGACTCTCCTTAGTCTCTGGCAGCAGAAATAAAGGCTTTGATCCTCCAGTCAGTCCCTAGTGCCTGAGTTGAAAGCAGTGATTCTGTAGCAAAAGAACTGTCTTCTTACCTCCACACATATACACACAAAAATAAATACATACATGAATGGATAAAAAAATAATTAAATTAGGGCAGATACAAATAAACTCCTAAATGAATTGAAAGAGCATGCAAATAAACAACCCAATAAAATAAGGAGGCTAATACAAGATACGAAAGAATTCAATAGATAGGAATACTGAAAAAATCGAATTGAAATGTTAGGAATGAAAAACTCACTAAATGGGGCTGTTGTTGCAGAAGAATTGGATTTGAATCCCAGTTCCCACATGGTGGCTAGCAGCCATTGGCAATTCCAGTTCCAGGGGATCCAATGCTCTTGTCTGTCCTCTTCAGGCATTTCACAACATGGGTGCACTTTACATACATGCAGGCATAATAGTCAAACAGTCTTATTAAAGTTTTATATTTTTAAAAAAGGAAAATTCATTAAGTAACTTTTTAAGAAAAATGTTTTACTTTATTTTCTGTGTATGAGTATTTTGTTTGCATATATGTAAGTGCACCATATGCCTGCAGTGCCTGAGGAGACCAGAAGATGGTGTCAGATCCTCTAGAGTTGAAGTTATGGATGGTTGTTAGCCACCATATGAGTGCTGGGAATCAAACCCGGGTCCTCTACAAGAGCATCCAGTGCTCTTAACCACTGAACAATCTCTCCAGCCCCAAGTAAGATTTTTTTAAACTCAGTAGACTACCTCTCTAATAGAATGGAGCAAATAGAAAACAAACGATCAGGCTGAAAGACAAGAAAAATAAACCAGAACATCCAGACATGGACAGACGGACCGAACAGAGGGGATCAGATTGATGAATCACCGCAAGGTCTGGCGTACAGAAAAGTGCAACAGCAGAGATCTTCAAGTACACCAGAGCTCCTCTCACAGATCTGTTTTCTTATAGTATTGGTGCAGGACACGTCTTCCGGATAGAAAGTAAAAGCCTAGAAGAGTTGCTAAAATTCTTGCAAGGTGATGGTTTCTAAGAACTTTGGACTTGGGAGGTAAACAGGAATCTTCCCCCGCCCCCTAATGGTTACCCAGGATAGAAGTCTTTATTTTCCAAAACTGCAACAATGCTCTATACGCACATAGATTATGGCCTGTTTTAAGATAGACTACTTTTTTTTCCGGGAAGCTCTACTCACTTTAATATATCTTATTTTTGATTCCCTTGAGCAACTCTTTTTCCCTTAATGCTCATGTTTAAGTCTACATTTAAAATGTCTTTATTATACTAGCTATTCTTAAAATTCCCTTCAAATTGAAGCCAGGAATGCTGGTTTGGCTAGAGGTCTCTAAAAAGCAGGAGAACTCCTCAGGTTCCTGAGAAGGATCTACGTCTCAGTCACCCTGAAGTTTCTGGGTGCTCCTGGTGAGATCCATCTTGAGGCACTGTTGGTGAGCTTCTGTGTAATCTACCCTGCTAAGCACTTCGGGTTCCTTTGTTTCTATTTTTCTGGCCAGAGACCCACTTAAAAATCCCACAGACTCATCCATATTCTGGTATCTGAGTCAGATGAGAAACAGCACATGGCTTTTTCTGGGGTACATCAAAGAGCTGATCCCCAAGACAGCCTGAGCCAGGCTCTTGCCTCCAAGTGAACAGCCTGAGACAAAATGAGATAACTGCAACATGTTCCAAATAACTGCCTTTAAACTTTATTTACTCTTAACCGGAAGTCTTAATGTTTCCTCTGTGGTCCCTCCTGTCCCCTTTGATTTATGTTATGCTAATAGCTTACACGGGGGAACTCTGCTGATCTCATGTGTAAAGGCGTCTCTCCCCCTGTAAGAAATATTAAATATTAGTCTTCTCTTTCAAAACCTGAAAAACTTTGAGCTTGGTTTATGACGTATGACAGGGAATTCTAATCTTTTAATCTCACCACACCCTGTAAAGACTTTTGTTTAAGGAAGGCCGAGGTGCCTTTCTGAACCTGCCTTGGCAGTGGAGTTCTCCCTGTAGGCAGATTCTTTTAAACTGGACCTGACTGACAGTGCAACACACTCTTCTGTAAAAGCAAAATCTGCCTTGCCCAGTTACTTTTGCTTTGTCCACATGTTCTATGTGCATAATTGATAGGGTCCTGGGGTCTTGGATTTTATTTATAACACCCCTCAGTTTCAGCTCTTGAAAAGAGAGATATTACCATATGTTTACATGGCAAACTTCACTTTTTCTTTTAGGTCACTATGGCTTTCTAACATCTTAAAGAGCTACAGATAGACGCTTTCTACTTTCCCACTCTTTCGAACCCAGATTTCCTATCATTGTGTCATGTGTGTCTATGATAATTGCTTTCACGTGTTTGTGTCAAAACAATTTTTTAACAAACTGGTCATTTCAGTTTTGTTTTGTTTTTTCTTATTCTTTTTTCAATTCTGTATTAAAATTATTAATTTTTATGTTTGGCATATCCAATTAAAATGAATGTCTTTGGGTCTATTAAGAGTTTCACAAAACCTTTAAATGCTAATTGTTTATACAAAATGGCATTCATTAAAACCATAAGATAAATATTTCAGTGAGTTATAAAATTTAATGTTATATATATGGATTTTGATTAGAATTTCCTTCCAAAACAGGTTGTAAATAAATATATATTAATTAAAATGTTCGTTTCAGGTGTATGATGATCAGCAATAGCAAAACCATTTCTCTTTCAAAATATTCACTATAAAGTTTTATTAAGGCTAGACTACTTGTAAAACAATTAATACATATGTTTTCTAAAGACCTTTGTGTTAAATTTTCTTTTCATAATAAAAATTACAGGAGATCTATTCTCAACAAAGAATGATTACAAAATCTTGGTTACTAAAATTTATCTTATATATAAGTGTGCATTTAGATACTATCTGTAAGGTTTGGTTTGGCTTGAGACCCAGCAGAAACAAAGGAGAGACTCCAGCACAGGTGTGGCAAGAAGGAGTCTGGGTGGGGGTTTTAAAAGGAGAACAGGAGAGTGTAGGACATTTTCATGGTGTGGACCAGTGACTGGTGTCAGGAAGGAGCAGTTAAAAATATCAGGTGGTTGTTAGTGTCAGGAAAAGGCAGAAGGTTATCAGTCTCAGGAAGCAGCAGTAAAAGGTGGCTGTCAGTCCCCTCTGCAAGTGGCAGTTGTGAGTCCTGAACTGTTTAACTGTGGGGGTGGGGGGGTGAGGTTTCTCATCAGTGACATCTTACACTATGTACATGAACTTATTTAATAAAAAAAAGAATTTACTTGGTATCAAACTGGCTTATAAATAAGTTCTCATGTAAACTAAAATTGTTAAATTAGCCCAGCTCCCCTTTGACTCATAATAAGACTAAAAGAGAAAGGGTGTCAGCTCCAGCAGACTACGTTAGCCTGGCCATGGGTTCAGTATGCCAGTTGAGAATATTAAATCAATGTGACTACTTTGGAAAAACAAAAGTGACTAATGGTCTGAGATTTTTTTGAAAAATTAACATGAGTTTCTAAGTTGAAATATTTGGGGGAGAAGGGCAAAAATGCTATTTCCATTATCCTTATCTTAATTCTGGATCTATAACATGGTTCCTATTGTTTAAGAATATTTTGAGATGATAACTATTGTTCCAGGTTGCAATATTTCCTTTGGATAATTGCTGCCATAAATATAAGGATTTTAAGGCCACTATAGTTTCTTTAAAGCCAACAAACAGGTTTGCCAAGTCTATGTAAAAATAGCTCTAAACATTTCAAAGAAAAAAATGGTCATTTAAAAATACCTGTCTGGAGGCTTTCAGAGGCATCCTAAAGTTTAAGGTATCTTAAAGTTCATAGCTAATCTTAATGTATTACATTATAATAATATATTTGAGATAATTGTTCATCTCTGTGTTTTAAATTTTAAAAAGTAGTTTAGTTAAATGCCTGTTAAATGATTAATATAATTACTATAATTGTCAACAGGTGGCAAAAAAAATACCAAAATTTTATCTTCTGGATGCCTCAGATCCTTATGAGAAGTAAATACTTTTTAACAAAAATAATTTCAAAGAGCCTGTTACAATGACTTATATCTTTAACAAATAGTTTAAATTGTTTAGAAAAAACAAGACTATGAATGTTTTACCTGTCCTTATGACTGTTAGATATTTAAGAAGCCATATATGCGTTTTCTTTGTTTTGGATATAGCCTCCTGGATTGTCACTTTAAATTATCGTATTAGAATGTTTTCTAAATTTTATATGAAAAATAGAAATCAAGGTAAATAAAATATAAATTGAAAGGCTAGAGGTATGAAATATATTTCTTGCAAAAATGCTTTAGGATTAAAAAGAATTGTTCCTAAATGAAAATAATGTTAAGAGATTAAAGTATGTTATAGAAAGATTAAGAAAGTTAAGCTTAAAGAAAATAGATAGGACCATAATTAAATTGATTATAATAAAGATTATTAAAATTTTAAGGTCAAAATTCAATACCCTGAGGTAAAATTAATGTATTATTATCAATTACAGCAAAAAGTTTTCATAAATGTTAATTTGCTTAGAAAAACAAGGTCTTTTAAATATGAATACTAAAAATTCAGAGTTAGTTACAGAGTCTTCCTTGAAGGATGAATGAAGAAAGCCAGAGGATTTTATCAACGGAAAAAAGAAACACCACATTAAACAATCCATTCAACTAGAGAGAACAGACTGTATCCAGGTACTTCTAACCTGCTCCTGTACCACAAAATTCATAGAAATGAACTTTAAGAGGCTCATGTGCCAACTACATCTAAGAACTCATCCACGTAGACTTTAGAAATGCTGAATGGAACTCATTTTCAATTAACTGACAATCCAGTACCCCCAAGTAACTAAACATTCCTCTTATTTTTTTTTCTGTTCCTTAAATTCTTTTATATTTAGCTATTTTTAATGATTCTGATATTTAATATTTAGCTTTATATATTCCTAAATGATAAAATAATGCCAATTTTGGTTTGAATTAAATTATAAATCATATTGCTATTTCCTTTCATTAATAATGGAGGTTAATTTGTTTACCCAGAATCCCTACCTTACTCAACTAGTTTTCATGTTTAAAAAGATTCAAGTGTTTTCAGTCTTCATAAAAACAAAATATGTATCTCTAATTATTCAATATAATTTGAATAAAAACCCATTTTTCAAAATCAAATTTGTGTATATTATATATGTATATATATTTATAAAACATATGCATATATATTTTAACTGAATCCAACTAATTAGAATAAAAGGGAAATGCCCAAAGATTTGGGTTAATTATTCTAATCCAAATGATACAAGACATCACTCTAATAACAACAATATTCATGATATTTCATAGTTTAAACACTGATGTTCCTTGATTAAATATGCATCTAAGGTGTTGTATAGATAATACAGTTTCCTCTCTGCTTCAAGGGATAGGCTTCCAAATGTGATTGACAGCCAACTAACCAATGACTTAAGGGGGGAAGTCTAGAGGAAACGCATGGAAGGTTTGGAAGGAGAGAGGTGGGCGTGCTGCCAGGGCTCCATTCCTGGGCGTGTATTCCAGAGGTCCAGGGACTTAGGATCAAAATACAGTCTCTGCCATATGAAATCTCTGTCTCAAGTAACTTGAAATAAACTGGTTTCTCTAATTGAAGAGCATTCTCCATTCGTTCAATCAATTCAAACCTGGGCGTGGGGTGGGGCTGAATGCTGTGCCTCACCACGAGAGAATTTATAATACAGTTGGCATAGTCAGCAGGATCAACTGACAAAAGGAGAATGCTCCCAGGAAAAGAATTATGGAGCCACTGCTAACATGGGGACCAGCCAAGGGAAATTTTGATATGGTGGATTATCCCTATAGGACTAGTGTGTATGTCGGCCATTGCAGGATTAGGGCGGTTTACAGTGAAATATGTGATTAAGGTGAACTTGCCTAAGCAGATGAGATGGGTGGGACAAATACCAGCGATGGTGGCGCACACTGGTGGAGACGCCATGGAGGAGCCATGGCACACGGGTCCAGTTCGAGATGGCAGTCTCAGGCTGAGGTCTTAGCACAAAGAGATTCAA
The DNA here is from genome assembly GCA_035773235.1 of Eospalax fontanierii. Classification (NCBI taxonomy): domain Eukaryota; kingdom Metazoa; phylum Chordata; class Mammalia; order Rodentia; family Spalacidae; genus Eospalax; species Eospalax fontanierii. The sequence goes on along the minus strand of CM069536.1, from coordinate 8,553,604 downwards.
AGTGTGAGAGACGAATTGGATTGAGAGGAAGATATGAGCCGTGCTTCTTCAATACTAGCTGCTGAGCTTGCTAGCAAATTGGATAAAAGAGAAAAGGATATGGAGCTTTTATCCTGCTGCTTTTTACAGCTAGGAAGTCAAAAAGGGATGAAAACCCAGGTCAGGTTGATAATGCAGCACCCATCCTGGAATCCTAGAACCTGGAACCTCTGAGAAGAAGCAAGCAACCCAGGAGGAACTTAAAGTGCCCCTAAAGGGTTCTCAGCCCTAGAGCAGCTGGAGCTAGGAAAGACATTCAAACAAACCAGGAGGGAACCCTTAGCTACCTGGCTTGTAAGGCTGTGGGACATGGGAGCAGATGAGATTTTAATTTTAATGCTGCAGAAGCAGGACAGCTGAGCAACATAACAGCTCACCCCCTCCTTGAGATTAAGGTTTTGTAGCCTAAGGCAGTACAAAGGGAAATGGTCTCTGATGGACTGGCTTGTGCAAGCCGTTAGAGAAACCTGGTTATCACTAGTGGAGGTTCCCATGAATGTCAGGAGCTGGAGAACAATAAAGGGGGGACAGGCACTGCTGGGTATGAGGAAAGCCACATATGGTGCCCCTTTCACAGGACCAGATAGGACTGTGTTCACTAGAGATTTAATGAAGGACTTCATTGAACAAGGACTTCGACATTGGTATGGAGTATCCCCTAGTGGAACAATAGCTATACAAGGCAGGAGAGGCTTTGACAGATTTAAGCAACCTAGATCAGCATGTAAAGTATGTCTGTAGAACATACTTTAAACAGCCTAAAAGATGTGTAAGGGAGGCAAAACAGAAGAGGAGGTCTGCTTGGGTTACTTGTAGGTGAATGTGCTGAGACTTGTGTTTAGCCCAAGTTCCTAAAGAAAGGATTGATAAAAAGCCAAATTCTGTGCTAAAGCACCTCTGGGAGGCTTTAAGCCCTGAGAAACAGTTCACAAAAGGTACACGGAGGATGAAGATTATCCCAGGGCTGGATACTAATCCCCTGCCCAGAGCAAACAGAGTACATTTCTCCCCTGTGACTGGCTATTTGAGGGGTGGAGACAGTTCGCCCAGGGCCTCTACCAACAGCCAGGTGTGGTCAGTGGAGAGATCACAGGTGTGGCTAGAGTCAGGAATCAGATCCAGGGTCTCCCTGGCCCTAGGAAGCAATAGGTGTAACAGGGGCAAGAGAAACCTTATTCTTCCTTGGCCCTATGTAGGACCAAGCAGTTTGGGCCAGCACCAACAAGGTTGGCAAGGATAAAGGGATGCATGGAGGCTCCATGTGCAAAATCCAGGACACTAAAATGGATTACATGCCATTGAACCTAACATGGATCTGTTGAAAAAATAGTTGATGCAAATGAAAAGGAATTTTCCTTGGTATGTTAGACCTTGTATGTGTATATAATGTTAACTTCTGGGTGTTTTACAGATATGAAACCCAACTGAAAGATGTCAAGTACTCCTGAAGAAACAAGAATGGAATGTAACTCATACAGGGTACAAGGATGAAGTATAGCTGTGAAATTCTGGGAGCTCTATGGACCTAGGCCTTTTGATGCCACAGAGTAAAAGGATACTTTATGTGATTGTTAACTAGCAATTCCAGTACCATGTGTGGGTTGCTCCCCCTGTGAGCTGTTGGCCAAGGGAGTCTTGGAAGCCTGATTCTACCAAAACAAAAGGCAATTGCCATATTATAATGCTGGTTTCACACTGGAAGTGGACAGTAAGGCCCTATTACTGAAGATGTGACATGGTTCAAGCATGGTTCAAGCTAGAGAGATCTAGCTGTGACCGAGCTGAAAACTCCCCACAAAGGGATGGGTGGCTTTCTGAGTGCTAGAGGGTGCTCTGTAGGCCGCTATGGGAGGATGGTCCTGAAAAGTTCTGCTTAAGAACAGATCTTGCATGCTTCACTATCAGATGTCTCTATAGGTATAATTGAGGTTGTCTGGCATGTGCACCCCCAGCATATTTAAAATTGGATTCAGAGCTGGCTCTTCAGGGAGGACACACACACATCTGATATTGGGAAAAGAATGTTGACCCCCAGTGGTGAGGGGGAGAGTTATAAGGCCCCATAAAGAAGCTGCAGCAATTGTTTGCAAGATAAATATGATGTGCCTACTTAGGCATTGCCTAAGCACTTGTACTTACACCCATAGGTTAGGTCATTCAGTATTTGTGTGGATGTTACTTTTGCTGTTGTTGTTGTTTTACAAATGTTGTGTTTTTACAGTAGAAGGAGCATCACTGAAGCAAGATGATAATCCATGCCACAGTGGAAAGAACATCATCCTATACCTGTTATTCCCTCACCAAACCCCTTGCTCTTGTGGTTCAGGGACTATCGCTGAAGAGGATGACAGAAAGCGTGTAAGAGCCAGAGAGAAAAGGGGGTGTGGTGTTATATAGATATATAGTTTCCTCTCTGCTTCAAGGGATAGGCTTCCAAATGTGATTAACAGCCAACTAACCAATTACTTAAGGGGGGAAGTCTAGTGGAAACACATGGAAGGATGGGAAGGAGAGAGGTGGGCGTGGTGCCAGGGCGCCATTCTTGGGTACGTATTCCAGAGGTCCAGGAGACTTAGGATCAAAATACAGTCTCTGCCGTATGAAATCACTGTCTCTCTCCCTTGTGATGAATCCTTTGTAAGTAACCTGGAATAAACTGGTTTATCTAATTGAAGAGCATTCTCTGTTTGCTCAGTCGGTTCAAACCTAGGGGTGGGGTGGGGCTGAATGCCGGACGGACCTCACCACGAGAGAATTCATGATACATACAGGTGTTTTATATAGTACAATTAGCCAGAATAAAAATAATAATTAAGCAATATCTACATTTGACTAGGGAAATGGATGGTACCACAAAGACACCTTCTAGAGTCTCATTTCCATTTCTAATCATTAAAATAAAAAGAAGTAGTTGGTTATGCTTTCAAAGCCTATAAAATTCTGATTATCTAACAGGTTTGATCTCTCATTTCTATTAATGTTATTAATATTTATTATGTAAATGAAGACATTCTTGTTAGAATAAAGCTTAAAGAATATTGTATTGTGTAACTTTTTCTATAATATGTTTCATTTATTTTAACTAAATCTGGTATGATACCAATATAATACAATAGATGTGAACTTGTTATCCACAGATAAGAACTACTAGAGTTATAGCTAGCCACTCCATGGGTTATAACTATAAGGTCTAACTGATCCAAAGAAAAAAACAAAAATTAGAAAACAATAATTTGTTTAAATATTTCAAATATAAATAAAATAGTTCATAGAACACGGATAACTAAATACAGAGGGAAACACAGTCAACCTCATTTTTGTTTTAATGTTTATGAGAAAAATGGTTGAAGCTGTATAAACACCATTTTGAACTTGTACCCTCCATTTTGCACTAGGCCTTAATCTGTTCCATTTACTCCATTAGGCCAAGCAATGTTCTTAATTATTTTAATTTAGGTATAATTATGCTATTATATGTCACAAGGAAATGTTATGTCAAATACAGAGGACAAAAGAAAAGAAAAAAAGGTAAGACCCAGATCAGGATGACTAATACTTTGATACGATCCAGGAATTTTTCTTTCTTATTGGCTTGGCTACCAGCTAGCTAGATATTCCTTTCTCCTGAACACTGCTATCTCGCCTACAAGTGAGCCGTATCTACATCAGATTCTAGAAGTGAGCCTTCCTAGCAACACAGTGATGTGGGAATAAATAATATGTGGCCCCAACATGCACAAAATGTGTTTCAAAAACAGAGTTCCAATGGGCGGGAATGGAGGACCCCTCTGAACAAAAAAGTTCCCAGAAAATCCTGCACCTTGAACTGTATTTCCTGCAAGGCTGACCAATTGATTAGCACTCCAATGACTATGGAGACTGGAATGTTACATGTCCAGAGCATAATAACCACTTATCTCAGAGTACCTTTAACCCCTTAAAATAGCCATTTCTTTGCCCTTCCCTGTTTCTGACCTAAGATTCTGTGCCTTTTGGAATGTATTAACTTTGCAGACCACCAGGTAACATCAATCAAAAACCTAACGTCATCAGACAGCATCTGAGACATATAGTAAAAGTTCACCCCCCTCACTTTGCCATGACCTGATTACGGAATGTGTCCACCAATGTATTTGAAATGTGTCTTAATTTATGACTACATACTGTTACTGTATAAACTATTTAGTCATTTTTATTTTATGTGTATGAGTGTATTGCCTGCATGTGTGTCAATGCACCATGTTGTGCAATGCCCTCAGAGGTCAGAAGAAGGCATTGGATCCCCTGTAACTGGAGTTATGGATGGTTGTTAGTGGCTATGTGGGTGCTGGGAATCAAACCCAGGTCCTCAGCAAAGCAACCAGTGCTCTTAACCACTGAGTCCTCTCTCCAGCCCCTGTTCTGTTACTATAAACACCCATAAAATTGTTACCACATTGAAACACGGAATCTGGGATAACCCGAGTCTGTGTTCTTGGGCCATGGTCACTCACATTTGGCTCCAGAATAAACTACTTCTATTCTCCTTGAGGTAAGAGTTGGGCTTTTGTGTCAACCCTTTGAGGCTGAGATTTAAACTTATAAGTACGTCAGCCAATCAAATGGGGCTTATTTGGTTTCCGGCAACTTGAGCTCAGGTCTGATTTGTATCTCCTAGATGTTTTTCGGTGTGGGACTATCTCTTAGAGTGTAGTTAAGCTACTAGACATCACATCAGTAAGGAAAACTGATCCTTTCCCGGCATCTACCAACTGCCAATAAAGCTCAGCTGGGGCTGGGGTTTCCTGCTCATCTCCCCATCCACATTGGTCCCCTGTCTGGCCTAGGTTTGCATAGGTCTTGTGCATGCTATTATAAGTGCTAAGGGTTCAGATGTGTTTTAAAGAGAGTCCTTGGTGAGAAAAATGGTTGAAGCTATACAAACACCATTTTGAACTTATGCCCTCCATTTTGTACTAGGCCTTAAATTTACTAGAAAAGTCAGGTGACTTGGTGCCCCACCTGGTGCTATCACAATTGGATTCCCTGGGCAGGGAAAGAGAAACATGCCACCTGCTAGATACAGCTAGCCCAATGAAAAGAGGCCCCATAAGCCTTGCTAGTGCCCCAGCCAATCACAATGAAGGTCAGGCCGTTTGTGGTTTTCTCCTATAAAAATGCTGTGCCCTTTGATCATGGCCTCTGTCCTCCATTGGCCCAGGGCTGCAGCCCAGCTAGCCGCCTTTTTAAATTTTTCTAATAAATTCTTTACTTTGTTACAAAACTTTGGAGTCTGTGGGAGTTATTCTCAGTTCTCCGACCCAAAACCTGGATTCCCTGATTCTCAGCAGTGAATCTGGAGTATCAAATGCATTTATCTTGTATAGTTCTTTAAACAGTTCACACCAGGGATTATCAATGCTCTTAATACTACCCCATTGGTCTGCTCTTAGTAACATCTACAGAAAACTGACTCAGAGAACATTTTTTTATCTTGTATTCTTTTACTAAATAAAGCACTAAAAACTTGATGATTAGATTTCTCCAAATGTTCTTTGCATGTTCTCTCACTGGGTAAAGTCTTCACTTGCTAGATAACCACTGCCTCCGCAGTAGAAAAAATTCTGTTTAAAAGAATTATTCCTACCTAGGATGCTCTTACTAAATTAAAAAGTTAGCATGAGTTTTACTGGACAAATGTTTCAATCTATTTCCAAATTTTGACCTATTACACAAAAATTTAATTGTTTCTCTGATCTTCAGTCCTTTATATTGGTGGTCAAATAAAAAGTTGGTACTAATAAAAAATCAAAATTAACTAAAGAGGAACTAGGTGTGATGGTATACACCTTTAATCCCGCATATCTCTGTAAATTCCAGGCCAGCTTGTTCTACATAAGGAGTTCCACGTCAACCAGAGTTATATAGGGAGATCGTGTCCATTCCCTAAAATTAATTAAAGCTTTTGACTTTCTTAGCTTAAAACATTCCCATTAGTTTTTCTAAATCTATGATATACCCCTTTTTGAAAACATTCATTATTTCCTTATAAAATAAATACTGAATGTCCTATGAAGAAGAACTAAATGAAAGGGCCAGAGAGATGGCTCAGCAGTTTAGAGGATGGGCTGATCTTTCAGAGGACTAGAGTTCAGTTCCCAGCACCCACAAAGCCGCTGACAACTGTCCATAACAGCAGTTCCAGGGGATCCGACACCCTTATCTGACCTCTGGGCACTGTACACATGTGTCACACTTACATACATGCAAGCAAAGCCCTCATACACATCAAATAAAATAATAAAATAAAAATGTTTGACTAAGTAAAAAGATTATGAGAGCTGGGTATGGTGTTGAACACTTTTAATCCCAGCACATGGGAAGCAGAAGCAGGTAGATCTCTGTGAGACTGAGGCCAGCCCAGTCTATATAGTGAGTTCCAGATCAGCTGGGGCTAGAGAGAGACCCTGTCTCAAAAACACAAAAGGAGAGAGAGAGAGAGAGAGAGAGAGAGAGAGAGAGAGAGAGAGAGAGAGAAGATGAAAAGATACAGGTCATTAAATGCTCTGAAAAGCTCTGTCACGTACTCATGTCTGACAACCATAAAGTAACTAACTCCATTTATTCCAATTAGAGGTATTCAAAGCTTTGGGTTAACTTTTTTTCTTCTTCTTTTTTTCTTTTCTTGGTTTTGGAAACAGTCTCACTATGTAGCCCTGGCTATCCTGAAACTCACTATGTATCCCAAGCTAGCCTCAAATGCACAGAACTCAGAGATCAGCCTGCCTCTGCCTCCCAAGCATATGGATTAAAGGCATGGAACCTGCTTAACTGTTCTTATCCAAATTAGAATAACTTGTTTCTCTCACTCCCTGCCACCTTTATTTCTTTAGGCCATACTGTGTTTTGATTATTTTAATTTTAAGAGTAATGCTCCTATTATATGTGGCATGTAAATGTTATATCATACACAAAGGACAAAAGATGAAAATCAGACCCCAATCACGGTGGCTCTAATAGATTTGATATGATCCAGGGATTTCTTCTTAATGCTCTGCCAACTAGTTCCTTCTCCTGAAGACTGCCTTCTTGCCTACTCAGCCTCATCTATATCAGACCCTAGGAATGAGCCTTCCTACCACCAGGGACATGGGAATGTGCTCACTACATGTACAAACTGTGATGCTTGGCCAACAAAGGAGCCATAACATTCCCAGAATAAAAGCCACACCTGTTATTAGAAGTTCAGCAACTGACTTCAGCAATTGAGGAGAATTAGGGTACTATAGGCCCAGAGCCAAAATTATCTTGGGCTGTCTTAGCCTTTTAAAATAGTCAATTTATTATCTATTTCTAGGTGTGACATAACATCTCTGATACAGGAACTCTTGTGCCCAAAGAGTCCAGCAACTTACCTCAGACAACACAATCCTATAAACCAATAAAATACCTGAAATTTCTCTTCAGAAGACACCCAGGTGACAGCTGACTGGGGTGCTTTAAGATACTACCTGTTCCACACTGTAGTTTTCTAAGTTTACTCCTTCTTATAAAAGGCCTGTTGTCATTTGCAGAAAAATGAATGTGACTGGTGATTATTGTTTTAAGTGAACAAAGTCAGTCTCAGCGAAACAAAGATCACATGTTTTCTTTCATTTGTAGATTCTGGACTTTATATAGACACATAAAATTGTGTCTATCTACATGAAAGTAGAAGCAAAACTGTAGGGGAACAACTCAGTGGTTAAGAGCACTGGCTGCTCTTGCAGAGTTAGATTCCCAGCACCCACATGGCAGACAACCATCTGTAACTCCCATTCCTGGGGATCCTACGCCCTCTTCTGACCTCCGCAGGCATTGCAGGACACGAGTACACTTCACACATGAAGGCAATACACGTACACAACACTCACACACATAAAAAAATTCCCACCCTCATGTTAGCATACTGAAAATGGACTTGGGGGGTGGGGTGGTCACTAGCTCTCTTTGTTCCTCTCCCCAGTGTGGCCTTTTTCTATTTATCTGGCTCTTCTAATTGGCTTACTGAGCACTGATGGCTGAACCTGGCTTGGTAGGCTGCCAGGGCATAGACTCTCACTCTAATAACAAGACCCAATATTCAACAGAACAGGATTATTTTTCCATCCATTCCATTAGCAAGCAGTTCTCAGATGGTGTCAGGCATTCAGTGAGTGACAGACCCATTGGACTCTTACAGAGGAGCATCCCAAATCAAGTGAGGATGCTGCACACCAACACAAATGACTGTACCACCTAGGGCTTTTTCAGCTTGTCTGTTTGTTTGCTTGCTTGCTTCTTGCTTGACACGGGATCTTGCTACATAGCTAAATCTCACAAGAAACTCACTATGAAGTCCAAGCTCACTTTTAGACCTATGATCCTCCTGCCTCTGCCTTCTGAGTGCTAGGATTAGAGGCATGTGCCACCACATCCTACTTACTAATCAATAATCTTAATTCACTGCTTCTAGTTGAACAAGTGCTTAGAACAACAGAAACTCTCATTCTGTTATAGATGGCAGGTATAACACAATCATGTGGAAAACAGTTTGGCAGTATGAGGGAAAGTTGAGAACAGAGACCTCTGACTGCAGAGGGATTTCACACCTTCAGAAAGAGGACTCAACAGAGCCTGGGTGTCGAAGCCTTGAGTATCACAGCATTTGTTGTCAGCCCGGAAGTGGAAACAAATCCATATGCTTATTAATGATAGAAGAAGTAAACTATGTTGTATTTATAAAATGGAATGTTACAAGAAATTACAATTAATGAACAGAAAATACACTGAACAACTGAAATGAATTTTTTAAAAAAAGAGATCCAGTGAAGAAAACCTGATCTGAAACACACATGCGATTACACAAGTTTCCCAAGCAGGTAAAATTTTCTATGTCATTGAAGAATGAGAACACATGCTAAAACTAAGGAAACGCATAGCTGTGATTACCACAAAAGTCAGGAGAATATTTCTGGTGTAAATGGAAGATATGAATAGAAGTTGCAAACTGAAGGGCTTTGGGGGTGCAAGCCATGTGTATTTTATGAACAATAGTTCCAAAGTGTGCATTCAAATGTATGTACACCTGTATACATATTTGCAATGTATTTATTATATTTTACAATAACAAAGTTCTAAAAGTTAATGGCAAACATTAAAGCTCAAGTAGGTTGAAACTAGTCCCAAAACTACATTTCTCAAGTTCCTTTTCAGAAGCAAATTTTCAACCAGTCATGGTGGACCATGAAAATGATCCCAGCACACAGGAGGCTGAGACAGGAAGATCGTCTCAAGGTCAAGACTACTATGACACTGGCTCAAAAAAAATCATTAACACCAACGAGAACAAAACTTACCACAATCTCAAATATTTCACAGATATATTGCCATTTTGCCAGGTTTCTTAAAATTGACTAAGCTTGTCCTTTAACAGTACATGTACCTAGTGCATTCTGTTCACTCCAACCCTCTGCGCTCTCTCCCTCCCATCCCTGTTATTTCCCCTCCTTGATGCTCCTTTCCCATACTCATACTTTTAAAAAGCATTTTACGGGACTGAAGAGATGGCTCAGTGGACCCGGGTTCATGTTTTGTTATTTTTATTTTATGTGTATGTGTGTATAGCCTTCATGTGTGTAAGTGCACCCGTGTCATGCAGTGCCCGTGGAGGACAGAAGAGGAGCCCCTGGAATTGGACTTACAGACGGTTGTTAGCCACCATGTGGGTGCTGGGAACCAAACAGGACCCTCTGTAAGAACAACCTGTGCTCTTAACACTGAGCCATCCCCCATCCACTCTTCACACCTTTTGTTTTGTTTTATGGCCCACTAATTTTAATCAGGACTGTCTCTGTCGCTCCATTGGTGTCTGCCAGGCTCACTATTTGGGACACAACTGAAGTCGATGACTGTCCCTCCCGCAGATTCCATCAGTTACCCACAGTTCCGCTGGGAGGGGTAGGGCTAGGGGAACCCCGCGGTGAGCCATGTTTGGCTGTCGACAGGCCCGGTGTTATGCTGGCCCAGCTCGGGCAGCCATGGCTGCTGGGAGACATGTCTGCAATGGCTGTGTCGCCCCTTGGATGGTATTTCGAATCTCTTCCTCCTATCTTCGAGCTCTTGCATTCTTTCTACTCCTCCTGACACACTGTTCCCCAAGTCTTAGGGGGGCTGTATTTGTTCTGTTTAGGACTGACCATTCAGCCATCCTGCAGTCTAAGCACCTTGAGCAACCAGGAATCTCTGTTCACAGCCATTCACTGCAAAGAAAAACTTCTCTTGGTGATAGCAGCATTTGTCTACGTGTATAAACACAAATTAATTTAGACTGCAATTTGGTGTCATGTCAGTTTAGCTAAACAATAGTTGTAAGTTTCTCCCTAGGGTCTATGACCTCTTCAGACATGGTTTGGTTTGATTTATATCAGGTTTACATCCCAGTACCAGGTATGGGATAGTTCCTTATGAGCTGTTGCTCAGAGAGCCCCCTAAAGCCCCCCAAACAATAAAGGCTATTGCCAATCTTTGTATTAGCCCATCAGACCTAGATGATAAGACCCTATTGCTGAAGACACACCACAACTTTGTTGCAAGATAATAGAGAAAGCAAGCTAGAACTAAGCTGGAAGCTTCTTCCCTATTGGCTAGCCTCACAGTACCAGAAGGTGCTAGGCAGGCTGCTGAGAAAGATAAGGCATCAGCTGTGAACCCTATGAGCTACAACACCAACTGGTCAGGCAATGTTCCCACTGGTGAAATATTGGCATGATTGCCATAGAGTAACCAATTGGGTTGGATTTGAGGCCTGCTTCACAGGAGGGAATACATGCTTCGGAGTGTAAACCCAACAAAAACCCAGAACTTTATTTTAACAACAATGGTTCTAGTTACAAAGAGTTTCCTGAGAGAAGCTTAGTCACAAAGCAGAGGACTGATGGGGATCAGGGAAGCCACCAGCACCACCCTGATTCCTCCCTCTGGACCTGAGCCTCATCAAGGGTCTGAAGCACAGTGAATGAGGCTCAGCACTTCCAGGTACAGGCTTATGCTTGAAGGGCTTAGAAAATTCACCCTAAAGAAGTTTCAGATAAACAAGACATGAAAGTTGAGGAGGGTCTCGACAGAAGAAACAGCAGGATAGATAGCCTTTATTTAGGAAAATTGAAAGAGGAATGAGTGAGTGTGAATGCCCAGGAGGCTCAAGAGAGGGCAGGACACCTGTGCGTCTGGAGTTCAGAGACAAGACTCATGGCTGAAAAAACAGGCTGTGGCTCTAACCGTCTTGGCCAGGCACTGAAGTGGAGCTTTTCGAGGCACACCACAGGGAACCAAGCCAGTTAAAGTAGCCACAGCAGGTGCGGTGTGCAGACCTGGGTCCTAAGGTCACTCGGGAGGGAAGGGTTGTGCCCCTACAGGTATGTGCAGGTGTAAGGCAGGGTGAGAACCTGGCCTAGAAGTCTCAGGATGGAGACATTTCTCCATGAATTGGAAAAATAAAAAAGATGCTTGTCTGGGAGAACTTCTTTCATCCAAACCCCAACTTTCCCAGCTCCACAGCAATCCTGAAGCTCCTGTGTCCCAAAGGGTGAGATTCCTTTGAGTTTGTTACTTCCTACACTGACCTACGGCTCACTTTCTCCTGAGACAGGTAGGAGGAAAGTGGTGGGAACCAGGATTTGGCCAGGGACCCTGGAGACTTGGAGGCAGGCTTTCTATGCAGGACAGTGCCAAGGACATGAGAGAGGCCCACGCTGGCAGCTCTAGGCCACGGAGTTCACAGATGTGAACTTTGAGGAGCCTGCAGTGTGGATGACTCTGTCCAACAGACTCTTGTCAGTTCCAACCTGATTCAGCCACTCCATCACCCAGGAACTCCTGGTTACTAAGCAACCCCTTCCTTACCTACCACATCTGCCCTTGTTCCTTAGCAACCCTTGCATAGCCCAATTCTCTTGAGTTCAGAATTGGTGTCTATAAATTTTAAGTGGACGGGTGCTGTTCAGGAATTGGAGAGAAAATTTAGCTTCAATATCGATCTGAATCTAGTGTACTAATGACACTGACCGAATAACCTGCTTTGGGAGAGTAGTCTTGGCTTCCAATTTGTGTCTCTTCTGACACTGTATTACCTAAAACACTCTTCTCAGGTACTAGAGCGACCCCCCACCCCCCAGCCTTCTGCCCTCTCTCCTCTCTCCTCTACCCTCCCTCTTTCCCTCCTTCCTGCAAGATCATATTTATCAACTTATATTTCCAAGAACTGAAAGGGGTTCAGTTCCCAGTTAGTCTACCAGGTTCTAAACATCCTAATATCCCTCTGGAAGACTCTTGTCCCACAGCTGCACGCACAAATGAACCCCCTACTGAATGCGAGGGGAAGCCGAACAGAGAATCCGGTCTCCTCGACCAGGAGGGCCGCAAGAAAAAGAGAATTCACACTTTGTAGGTTAGAGCACCCCCTGCTGGACATATAGTGTTGCAGCACTTTTGAGAAGCATTCCTGTCTCAGTAGGTCTGTGGCGCTAGGAAAGCGGACCTAATGAGCAGAAGAGCAGCTCTGGCTGGCAGAGGGGAGGAGGATCCTCATCTGTACTTGCTTCCCCTTCCAAGCTGAGCGCCTTTCTCCCGCGGGGGAGGGGAGTGCCAACTGCTTCTGAGGACTCTCACTCACTAGCCCTTGCTCACTCACACTAGATTCCAAAGCAGTCCACTGGCCAGTTAGACAGAGTTGCCAACAGATCCTCAGACCTTCCAGGGGTCTCTGAGCCTGGCACAGCCGATGCCCCTTTCCATGTTGGTTAATTCAGATGCCCAAATTTGAGAGTGAAGAAAGCCAAATGGTCATGCTCTCAACCTAGTCCATCTTGGAGGTAGATGGCCTTCAGCACCAGATCCAAAGGGTACAAAGATGAGCGAGAGAGAGGTAGTGGTACAGGTCTATAATCTCAGCTATGGGGGAGGGAGGGGCTGAGGCAGGAGGATTGAAATTTCAAAGCCAACCTAAGCCACTTATCAAGACTCTCTCTCTCTCTCTCTCTCTCTCTCTCTCTCTCTCTCTCTCTCCTCTCTCGTTCACATACACACACAGAGAAAGGTCTGGAGATGTAACTTACTGGTAAAGCACTAGTGCAACATGTGTGAGGCCCTAGGACCAACTTCCGGTGCAGATCAGGGAAGGAAGGGCAAGAAAGGAAGGGAAGAGGAAGAGCCCCTGGGAGGACCAGGTGAGAGAGAGGAAACCATTCCGGGAAAGAGTGGAAGCACAAAATGCTCAGAAACACTAAAAATCGGAACAGGGAGATCAAGAATCAAGAGCTGTGTGATCTTGGGCTCGTCTGGCCCCTTCTCTGGTCTCCATCAGCCCCTTGGAAAGATGAGGAGCTGACTGGAGTGATCCTAAGGGTTTATGTCATCTCCCCACAAGCTTTGTTACAAGAATCAGATCAGAAATGGACTGAGTTGCATACATAAAGTCAGGGAGAAAGAAACCATGCAGAAAGCAAAAAAGGGGTGAAGACAGACAGTTCCAGGAGTCATGCACCCCACTGTAGCCATGGGGCCTTGGCTTGGGACACACCATCCCTACCTTGGGTTGCGGTGATGCTGAACCTGGCTCAGTTCTGAAGTTTGGATGTAGGCTAGGGTTCAGGCACTGCAAATTATATCTGAAAACCTTGAAGACTAGTGGAATTTATAGTCTCTTAATTCATGAGTGTAAGAAAAGGCTTCACCCAAGCCGGTGGGGGGAGGGGGCTGCTGGGGGACATACAGGACTTGTCTAGGTAATGATCTCAGAAGGCTTCATGCCTCCCAGGACTCTCCACAGCTGATCTTTCACAGACACACATACCCTCCCTTTTCACCCACTCACAGACCTTCCCACACTAGGGAAGCCAAGATGCGCAACACAGACAGCTACTGGCTTATCTGACTGGGGAGGCAGAGCTGAATACAAGGCCACAAAAATATTTCTACCAGCAGTAGGAAGAGGCCACAGGCCACATCTACAAAGCCACTGGGAGGTTTGTCTTCCCCAGGTCAGACCTCTGAAATTAGCCTGGCTCACTGGCTAGAATTCCTGGAGTCCATAAATGACCCAGGCTGTTCTGGTGAGTACATATGTCAAGTTAGGCACTGTCAAATACAGGAAACACCAAAATGATGACGTCTAACCTCAATAAGCTTGCAAAATAAATAAAAATAAGTTTACCATCTAATGCCAGAATCAAATAAATGCCATGTAGCGTGATGTGTGTCCAAATGGAACTAGGTATGAGGCTCAAGAGCCTCTGAAGCAATAATAAAAACCACATTGAGAGCTCAACGAAGGAGGCACCATGCCTTGGGTGACTGGTTCTGAAGCTCAAGAGAGCTAGTTTGTGACCAGGACAATGATTTGGGGAATCATTGGTCATGGGTAGAGGCAGCTGCTGCAGGGATAGGATCACAGGACTGTGAACAGAGTGAAAAGAGAAGCAAGTCAGGCCTCTAAGCAACCCCACGACCCCAGCCGCCCGGCATTCTCACCCCTCTGTAGTCCACTACATCAGACCAGCTGGCAGGAGTGGGCTGTCACTTCTGGGATTAGGATATAAGAAGCGAGTGTCTCATCTTGGCCCTTCCCTTCCCTACTCTGTCTTGGATCAGTCCTGGCAGCCTCATTGGGAATCCCCCCATGATAAAGTCCACAAGGCAAGGAGCTAGGTCCTGCAGCCAAACACTAAGCAAATGAAGATGGCAGCTAGTCTTGCAGCCCCAATGAAGTGGAGACAACAGGAGCCTGGATGGCAGCTTGACCACAAACTCACAAGAGCCCTGAGCCAGACTAACTCATCACCATGCTCAGATTCCTGACTTGGAAACTGAGATATGCATTGTCAAGCTGGAGCTGTATAGATTTTTTTTGTTGTTGTGCAGCAATAGAAAACTAAAATAAACCTGATGAAAAGGGAACAGAAAATCCTAAAACATAGTGTTTTAAATAAAGAAGCCATAATTAAAGCATAATTGTATTGATAACATGAGGAACTGAAGGCATCAAAGGCAAAGTTCAGAAATAGATCCACATACTTTGGAATTTTTTTTAAATCTTTTTTGAAACAAGGTCTCCCTGTAGCCACAGCTGTCCTGGAACTCACTATATAGACCAGAGTGGCCTTGATCTCACAGAGATCCGCCTGCCTCTTCCTCCCAAGTGCTGGAATTAAAATGTTTGCTCACACTCTGGAATCTAATACACCATCCCAAGTTTAAGACAAACCTGGGCTACACAGTGAGACCCTGTCTCAAAAAAAAAAAAAAAAAAAAAACTATAAATGACCTTGAGACAACTGGGAAAAAAGAAATGCAATCCACACCTTTCTTGCCTGCCATCAAAATAAATTTCACATGGATCAAAGATTTAAATGTAAAATTTTAGGGGCTGGAGAGATGGCTCAGTGGTTAAGAGTACAGGCTGTCTGTCTTGCAGAGGACCCAGGTTCAATTCCCAGCACCCACAAGGCAGCTAACACTCATCCATAGCTCCAGTCCCAGGGCATTCAATGCCCTCTTCTGACCTCCTCAGGCACTGTACAACACAGGTGCACTTACATGCAGGCAATATACACATACACAAAAAAATAAAAATTAATATTTAAAAACCCATAAAATTACAATAATTCTTTTAGCTTTAGCAAGGAAAAAGAAGTAAATATGCAAAAGTCAAAAGAAAAGAAATATATGTATGCATACACACACACACACACACACATGTGGTTCTAGAACGGTCAAAAGTACACCGCAGTGACAAAAATCAGAGCAATGGTTGAGGGTAGGGACCCAGGAACTTCCCAGGTGATGGAGAAATTCTGCATCACAATTGGAACTATGCTTCAACAGATTTTTTTAAGGTGAAAAGAAAAGATAAATCAGAGGAGAAGGACAGTAATATTGATATTTTTTTAAAGCAAGATTAGGTCTGGGTTGGGAGTACAGCTCAGTGGTAGAGTTCTTGCCTGAAAGATTCAAGGCCCTAAGTCCAATCTCCATCATAGAAAAGATGAAATAAAAACAAAAGCCCTGGCTGAAACATTGTACAGCCCCTCCAGCTCCTCCTTACACAGTGCCGTTACCACACCATCTCTCAGACTCAACAAGCTGCCTGCATTTAGCACAAGAAAGTGGGTTTCCAACATACTTTTGCTCAGGACCCTCAATCCAGAGCATCTTATCCCCTGGGGGTACACAACATGTTCCAATGACCAGCAAGTTACCCATGGATCTGGGTTCTACTCTATATCCTGGCACCAAAGTGCCCTCCCCCATCCCGTATATGAGGTTGCCAGTCTTGAACATGAAAATCCAATATGCCCAGTTAAATGAAAGCTGAGATACACAACATACACAACAAATAGTCTTTTAGTAAAGTATGTCCTAAATATTGCATCAGATATACTTAAAAACTTAATTGTGGTATGTTTGAAGTTGAAACAACTGGATGTTCTGTATCTTTAAGTGTGGTGTGGTGTGATGTGTGTGTGTGTGTGTGTGTGTACCTGTAGAAGTCAGAAGACAACTTCATGGAGTCAGTTTTTTCTTTTTACCTTTACAAGGATTCCAGAGATCAAACACTGATTATCAGCCTTTTGCAGCAAGTGCTTTACCCGGGAGCCATCTCACCAGCTTTCATTCTCTGTGTTATCCAACACCATCATCCTCTGCCCTTGTGATAAGGATTTTCTAGTAAACCATGTGGCAAATTTATTAAGTGATCTGAGAAAAATAATCAAACTATATGAATTTTATATAGCAGAAAAAAGTAAAAATAATAGTTTTGTTTTGTTTTGCTTCAAGACAGGGTTTCACTATAAAGTTCAAACTGGCCCTAAACTCATGATCCTCATGCCCCAACCTCCCGAGTGCTGCAATTAGAGGCATCAGACATCATGCTAACCTTGTGGATTTTTTTTAATCATTCTTGTTATTTGGAGGGAGGATTCTGGAAGGCAGATGAGATAGGATATTATAATGCAATCAGGTTGGCCTGGAACAAAGATAAACATTCTCTATAAAATATTTTTAAAGGCTAGGGGCTAGAGAGATGGTTCAGATGTTAAGAGCACTGACTGCTCTTGCAGAGGATCTGGGTTCAATTCCCAGCACCCACATAGCAGAATTCCAGTTCCAGGACATCCAATGCCCTCTTCTGACCTCCTCAGGCATTGCACAATGTGTGCACCTACCTATGCACAGGCAATACACTCATACACATAAAGAAAAATAAAAATAATAAATAAAATACTTTAAATTTTATATACATATAAATATACCAGAATATATATATATATATATATAGATATAGATAGATACACATACATACATACATACACACACCACCGGGGATATATATATATATATAAGCTAGTGAAATGGCTCAGTGGTAAAGGCCACCAAACCTGATGAGCTGAATTTGATATCTGGGCCCCCACAAGCTGTCATCTGACCTCCTCACGCATGCTATGGTCTAGGCACACACACACACACAACACACACATACATATACACACATACAAGAATAACAACGAATGCCTATGATCCCAGAACTTGGAAGACTGAGGTAGAAGGATTGTGAGTTAAAGGCCATTATGGGCTACAAAGCAAGATTTTATCTCAAAAACAACAAGTCAGTCGTGGTTGTTCGTACTTGTAATTTCAGCACTCAGGAGTTAGAGGCAGAAGGATTGAGAGTTCGACAGACTGGTCTGGACTACATAATGAGATATTATCTTTTAAAAATTAGTAGTAGGGGCTGGTGAAATGGCTCAGCAGTTAAGAGCTCTTGCAGGAGACCTGGGTTCAGTTCCCAGTGCCCATTTTGGGTAGCTCACAACTGTTTATAATATGGCTCCAGGGGAGCTGCACTCAGAAGCACATCTCCACACGTACACACATGCTTACATGTAATTTTAAAAGAAATATAACCTTTTTAAAAATTAGTAATCATCTCAATAGCAGTTAAATACTACCAACGATATACAGGCACATTCTCCTTGTTCTATTACCCAACAAATTTTTATTTTGACATTCTGAAGTTTTCCTGCCACCCACCTGGAAACACACAAATTAAACTTTAAATCAGTGATGCACCTCTGTAATCCTAGCCACTTACGAGGCTGAGGTTAGGAGGAGGAGAAGTTGAAGTTCTGCTTGGTCCACATAGTGAGAAGGCCATCCTGGAAAACCTAGTGAGACTCAGTTTCCTAGTGAAATTTAAAAGAAGGGACTGGGGTGTGGCTCAGTGGTAGAATACTTGCCTAGCATGTGCAAGGCTCTGGGTTCAATCTACTGTCTAAATACTTGGCAACAAACACAATGGTGGTAAAATTGTGTGGATAGAATTTTGACTCTCTCTCTCTCTCACTCTCCTTTTATTTTGGCCAGTGTTTCTGGATCTCACATTTCCTCCTAGAATAATATGTTTGATATTTCCACTGAAAACACAAAAGCGATGGCAGGAAACACTACCTGCTCTCAGAATGTATCAAGGCAGAGGCAGCAAGCTGTCCACACAGCTATTCTGCTCTTCACACCATGTACTTGAAGTTAGATTCAGATTATTTCTTCACATCTCGATCCTTTAGAACACTTCTTTTTAGTATTCTTTGTGAAGAAATAGGAAGTGCACATAAAACATTTTACAGCATACTGAAGAGGAAAGGTAATCTTAAGAAAAGACCCTTATGTAATTATTTGAAATGTGGGTTGAAATATTCTGTTTATTCATATAGTACTATCCTTATTGGAAAGAATTCCAAACTATGATTATTCAGATTTGTGTATTTGGCAGACATTTTCTCAGAAATGAAGAGAATGTAACTTTTAGGAAAATAGTTGCAATATTTTCTGCCAATGATGATATTTGAACTTTGCAGCAAAAAGTAAATTGTGAAAAATTTGACAACTTCCTGACATTGATTTTTCCAATGAGATCAATGTTAAATAAATGTGAAGGTTTTTTGACACTGTACAATAAAATGTGTCAAAATGTAGATCTGCTTACCTCAGAGAAACTTTCCAGATGACCAATAAATACACGATGGTACGAAGTCATGTGTATATGAACTGTGTGTTCACTCAAAATGTATGATAAACCAATAACATTTTAAAATAACAGGATGCAAAATTACTCAGCAATATTGTCTCAGATTCCATATTTCAACTAACCTTTTAAAAACTACCAACGGTCAGTGTTGGAGAGGTGGCTCAGTGATTCAGAGCACATGCTGCTCTTTTATAGAGGACCTGAATTCAATTCCTAGCACCCACATTCAGCAATTTACAATTGCTTATAGATCCAACTTCAGGGTATCCAATGTAACTGGTACCTGACTTACATGAACAAATACATGCAGACATGAATACACATAATAATTAAAAAATAAATCTTTAGGGGTTCAGCAGTTAAGGGTGTGAACTGCTCTTGGAGAGGATCCAAGTTTAATTCCCAGCATCCACATCAGGTAATTCAAGCCACCTGTAACCCCAGACCTAGGGGAATCCGACATCTTCTGGCCTCCACAGATGCCTGCATTCACATGAATATACCTCCACATAGACACACATAAGTATTCATAATTAAAAATAAAAATAAATCTTTGTTGTTGTTGTTGTTTGTTTGAGACAGGGTCATCTTGAAGCCCCAACTGGCCTGAAATTCAGTATGTAGACTAGGCTGGCTTCAATTTCAAAGAGATCTATCTGCCTCTGCCTCCCGAGTGCTGAAGTTAAAGGCATGTCCCAACACATCCAGCTTGAGTACCAATGGTCAAGTTTTGGAATAGCATCAAACAATATTCATTTGCCACTGTGGTGGGAAAAAAAATCCTGAAATTCTGAAACTGCTAGAAAAACATGTAGGCAGTACCCTACAAAATATAGGTTTAAGAAAAGACTTTTTAAATCAGATATCGGTTGCTCAGGCATTAAGGTCAACAATCAACATGTGAAAACTCATTAAACTAAAACGCTTCTGTACAGAAAAAAAAAAGAGAGAGAGAGAGAGAGAGAGAAGGAAGTGAAGAGGAAACCCACTGATTGGGAGAAAGATCTTTACCTGCTCCACATCTGATAGAAGATTAATATTGAGAATATACAAAGATCTAAAAAAAACAAAGAAGCAAGAAAATAAACAACCAATAAAAAAGATGGCTTAAGAACTTGAACAGAGAGTTCTCAAACGAAGAAATAAAAATGGTTAAGAAACACCTTAAAAAGTGCTCAAAATCCTTAGTAAATTGAGAAATGCAGCTCAAAACCACTTTAAGATTTCATTTTACCCCAGTCAGACTGGCTAAGATCAAGAGAACAGAAGACACCAAATGCTGGTGAGGATGTGGGGAAAGGGGATCACTCACTCACTGCTGGTGGGATGCAAACGCCTGCAGCCCCTATGTGTGGAGAACTCTGATAAAACTAAAAACGAATCTACTGTATGATCCAGTTATACCATTCCTTGGTATACACCCAAAAGACTCATCCTACTGTAGAGACACCTGCACACCCATGTTTGTTGTTGCTCTCTTTACAACAGCTAAGAAATGAAACAACCTAAGTGTCCCTCAGCTGATGAGTAGATAATGAAAATGTGGTACATTTACACAACGGAGTTCCACTGGGCTGTAAGAAAAGATGAAATGATAAAATTTGCAGGTAAATGGATGGAACTAAAAGCTGTTATACTAAATGAAGTAACACAAACTCAGAAAAGCAAGCAACATGTGTTCTCCCTCATTTGAGGATCATAGCACCAATCCCTTATATGTGAGTGTGTATCGTATGTATGTATGTATGTATGTATGTATGTATGTATGTGTGTATGTATATCCTTTCGTAGCAGCAGGAGCCAGGGAAATGGAGAAAAAGCCCAGAGGTAAAGGGAAAGAAAGAGCCCAAAAGAGAGGAATAGTAAGAAGCAGATGTAACCAGGGAGGAAATGGTGGTGGTATTCAACTGTGAAGGGAGGACAGAAGGACATACAAGAACCATGGGGGTGAAGGAGAAGTAACTCAAGAGAGGGAGGTATTATCAGGGGACAGGTATTATCAAGGGGAAACGGGGGCCCTTAACCTAAGGAGGGAGGGGGGAGATTAGACACAGAGAGAGAGGAGAGAGATAAATAAAGCTTAGATGACACAAAAAGCCAGAGGGAAATATATTAACTCAAAACCCTTGAAATTCACATACAATAACTGACCATGAACACGTGTATGTACCTAAAGGCTATATAACAAGGAACACAGTGCCAGAGAGGAGAAACCTTCCTTCGAGTTGTTGGTCAGAGTAGTCCAAGAGACTCTAAAATAACATAGGATAGATATTACCAGAGCCCTTGATTACATCCAAGACCTTGAAGGTAAGACCCTATTGCTGAAGGACATAATTCAGACACAGGACTTGGAGCAGTGCAGCTGGAACTGACCTGGAAGCCTTCTCCCTGAAGACTAGCTCCCATAGTTCTAAAGGATACTATGCAAGCTGCTAAGGGAGAAAATCAATCAATGGTCCCACCTAGCTCTAAAGTCTAATAACCACAATGACTGGCACAGCAAAGGATTTCTATTGGTGCAGTAGTACTACTTTTATCTAGGGGGAATCAACAGTTACCTAATTGGACTTAAAATCCTCTCAAATGAGAGGGAACGCAAGGTTAGCACTGTAAATATAGCCAAATACACAGGGCTGGAGAGGTCACAGATCCTAGAGAAAATGCTATCTCTGTTATAACTCTGGACAAATTAAATTTCTTACTGTATGCTAAATATGAATCCTTATATTTACAGACAATTGTCTGTAATTGGTATTGAACACCATTCATCAAAGAAGCTTCTCTTTTGCAATAGATGGAGGCTATTACAGAGTTCTACAACTAGTCACATACAGAGAATATGTGTCTGAGAGATGCCCAGTCCTAAGTGACACATCCACACTGGAAACTACACCTAAGGCTCAGAGAACATAGCGGAACAGGAGCTAGAGAGAATACTAATGGATCCTTCAACTCTCACAGCAAAGCTTCCTCACACAACAGTGTACGATGCACACAGAAGGTCATAACTGGCTAAATTTTAGTGAATAAGAGACTGCGCGGTGTGTGCCCCTAGGTAGGATTTCTTTATTAAACCTCACTCACCCACAGCTCAGGGACAATTGCAGAAGAGCAGGGAGGGCAGAAAACTGTAAGAGCCGGGGTTGATGCACGAACATAAGGAAACAGGCTTTCAGGCCACTGGGGACTTACTCATATGAACTTGTAACAGTGATGACAGCATGTACAAGACCCATGGTGACTCAGTCAGACAAAAACCCAGCATAGAAGAGGGAAATGGGCAGTGGCCCCAACTCTTGCCTAGGAACTATTGGCAGCTGATTATTGCTGGGTGAGAGAGAGTAATCTTACGATCTCTAGATAGACCGACTAGACTCCAGTGGATGAACTTGCCAAAAGGACATCTGGGTACAAATTCTTGACCAGACAGGACTTAACATGTATGACAGCACGGATGGGGAAGGAGGGTCTAAATTTGATTAAGTTCTATTATATGAAATACACAAAAACTCAATAAAAATACTCAAAAATCGTATTTATATGAGCATATATTAAACTTATTGTTTTTAATGATTGTTTTTAATTTTTAAGTGCTATTACTGTAAAATGTTGATAGATATAACCTTTATAAACAAAAGCTCCCTGGAGTGATCACTAATTTTTAAGACCATATACAGGCCTTGAGATCAAAAAAGTTAAGAACCCTGTCCTGCTTTATTTGACTATTCCTCTACTGATGAACATTTAGAATATTCCTCTTTTGCTGTTAAATACACATTATATATATATATATATATATATATATATATATATATATATATATATTATAGGGAGCTGGAGAGATGGCTCACTAGGTAATGCTTATCACACAGGCATGTTCAGATGCTAAGCACCTATGTAAAAGCCATGCGGGTATGGCAGCGCACTTGTAATCCCAGAATCCAGGAGACAGATCCCTAGAGCCCTCTCCTTCCTTATCTCCCTTGGGCTGGCTAGGATTGCGAACCTAAAGACTGGTGCTACAGCAACTAATTTTACCTCAGGAAGAAGCCATGTATTGATGCTGGTGCACTACAATATGAAGTATTCTGGGTCCCTTAGAATCATTACAATATCATATGAGACCCTCCATTATTTTATCCAAGTCACTGTTACATACATGTCTTTGACTGGCTTACCAGAAGCTTAGACAAAGCTTCCTGCACAAGTGATTAATCAAACAGATGCTCCTAGGAGAAGTCAACAAGGGACCAGAGACAGAGTATACCTGAACCTCACACTAACAAGAACCAGAGACATTCCTGGCAGAGGTCAGTATAAACATGATGTACACAGCCTGCAGGAACAAGAAGAAGGTGGAAATTGAAAGAGCACAGGAAAGAAATGGAAAACAGCCGGGAAGCCAAGCTACAGTCACTAGGACTACATGGATATCTTTAAAGGCCTGGCTAATCCACAAAGGGAGCCAACAGGGCTTTGAACACAGTGGTTCAGAAGACAAATCTGGCAGCTCTGTGTGGATGAAGTGGAATGAGGTGTATATGGGTTAAAACCCATGAATGGACCATGGTTATAATGTGGGCAAAAGGCTATGGTGAGGCCTGAGGTACACACCTTAAATCCCAGCACTCATGTGGCAGAGGCAGGCAGATCTCTGTGAGACTGAGGCCATCTTGGTTTTCATAGCAAGTTCCAGGCCAGTCAGAGCTACGTAGGGAGACCCTGACTGGGTAGCAGTGTTGGGACAGGAGAGGACAGCACAAAGGCTTACAGAGAAGGACCTGGGCCTGCGATGGGGTTCTTCCTTTGATGTGGGAAGAAAGGGACAAAGAATCAAACATGAATCCAGGGTAGAAACATGTTTCTAACCTGTGTCAAAGGGATAATGGTGGTAGTGATGCCACCATCCTGATTGCCAACTTGGTCTGGAAGAGTCTGGAAGGATGTTTCCAGAAAGCGTTAACTGAGGGAAGAAAACCCTCCACTGGAGTAGGCAGCTCTTTCTGATAACAGCTAGATATAAAGAGGTCCAGGGAGAGAGCCGCTCGCTCCCTGCTGCCTTGTCTCTCCTGGTCCTGATGCGGTCGCTCCCTCCCACTCTCCAGATGTCAGAACGCCTCTCCTCGAGCCTTCCAGCGTGGACTCTGGAGACCAGTAGCTTTTCAGGGATCCCTCAGGCCCTCAGAGCAGAAGGCCACTGTTGAAGTACCCAGCCTCTGGGAATGTCTACCCTTTTGACATTGTGCCATAGCATTGTCACTTACAAAATCCACATTCCTAAACTGATCAATCAAGTTACAAAAAAAAAAAAAAAATCACCAAAACTAACTTCATAATGTTTTAAGTAAGATTATGATTCGTGCTGGTCTGCATTCATAGCGATCTTGGGGCACGTGCAGGCTGTGGACCACAAGCTGGACATGCCTGTAAGCCAAACTACTACATCACTTTTTTATTTTATTTATTTTTATTTTATGTGTATAAGTGTTATATTCCTATATGCATGTAAGTGCACCCGTGCTGTGCAATGCCAGTAGAGGACAGAAGAGGGTGTCAGATCTCCTGGAACTGGAGTTACGGACAGTTGTTAGACTCCATGTGGGTTCTGGGATTTGAATCTGGGTCTTCTGCAAAAACAACCAGTGCTCTTAACCACTGAGCCATCTCTCCAGCCCCAAACCAAACTACCATATCACTATTTATATATTTATTTTGTTGGTTCTGTTCTTCTAGAGAGCCCTGCCTCGTATAGATTGTAATACCAATTTCACTAAACCCAAAGTTGCTAAAGACTCTCCTGGTAGACAGAGTGAACAGATTAAAGGACTAGGCAAGATAAATGCATATGATACTCTGGAGTCACTTCTTAAGAGAATCAAAGAATCTAGTGACTCTCTTTATAAGACATTTGAACATTTCTGGAAAAGCAAGTGTGGTGTTTGAATGAGAAATATTCCATATAGACGCTGTTATTTGAGCACTCGGTGTCCAGTGTGTGGTGCTGTTTGGGAGGTCGCAGGGGCTTTGGACGTTCACAGCCTCGCCCCACTTCCAGTTTGCTCTCTCTGCTTTATGTTTGTGGTGGAAGATGAGCTCTCAGCTTCCTGTCCCTTCTGCCATGCCTCCCCACTGTGATAGATTTTCCCTCTGGAAGAGTAAGGCCAATAAGCTCTTCCTTCTGTAAGTTGCCTTGGTTATGGTATTTTATCACAACAAAGTAATAATTAGAAAAGTAACTAACGTGCTGGAGAGATGGCTGAGTGGTTAAGAGCACTGCTCTCTCCCAAAGGATGGGGATTCCCAGCACTCACGTGGTGGCTAACAATTGTCCTTAACTCTAGTTCCAGAGGATCCAATGTCCTCTTTTGATCTCCCTGGACATTATGTGCATGGGTGCACCTACCTATATGCAGGCAATATACTCATACACATAAAATAAAAATAATAAATAAAATATTTTAGAAAAGCAACTAATACAGTAAGGAATGTAATGATGCTGGCATCTCTATATAAAAGAAGAAAAGAAAAGAAGAAGCTCAGAGATGAACCTTCCAAGCTCCAGATATGCATAAACTACCTAAAGACTTCTAAGTATGTCCTAAGAACCTTCTCTCCCACAGCCATAGGACCCAAGTTGCCAGAAACCAACCATAAGCTCTCATCACATGATTGGCTAATATATACTCACATTTAACTCCCGGTCTCAGGGCATGTCAGAAATTAAAATGAGGGCACTAATTGGAAAAGAATGGGGCTCCTGTAACTTGGGATGGGATATGTGACAGAACCCTGTGAGACTGAGGGCACTGAACTCTGAATCTGATGGGTTTATTTTGACTGAGAAAGGAGCCTCCTAGGCCTCCAGTACCGGACTGAGACTGCAGAGGCACCCCGCTTCACTAGCTAAGCAGTTACTGGCTTCTCCGCCTCTGCAACGCTCAGACGACCACGGCTGGACTAAGCAGCCTCCATTATGTGAGCCAGGGTAATAAATCCCCTTTGGCTGACTCTGCTCTTCCAGAGAGCCCTACTGTTATGACACTGAAATTTGACTTTTTAATAATTTTCATTATAGCATGAGCTAATTTTTTCTTTTCATTTTTCCAGTAACTTGAAAAATGTAAAAAATTGGAGCTGGAGAGATGGCTCAGTGTTTAAAAGCACTGGCTGTTCTTCCAGAGTACCTGGGTTCAGTTCCAAGGAGCCATGTGGTAGCTAACAGCCATCTGTAAATCCAGTTTCAGAAAGATCCAATGCCCTCTTCTGGGCCTCTGCAGACACTGCACACATGTGATATACTTACATACATGCTGGCAAAACACTCATACATGTGAAATGAAAATAATTACAATTTTTTAATCTGAAAAACTGGGTAAAGGATGTATCCCAGTGGGAAATACCTTCCTTGCATAAACAAGGTCTCAAGTTCAATTCTAAACATAATGTATATACAGAAAACATCTTTAGCTCATGGGTTCTATAGAAATGGGACAGTCAGATGTGGACTATGATCTGTGATCTTCCCTGTGCTGAGCTCGTAGCTTTTAAGTGCCCCTGGATGCTGCTAACTGCACCTAGGAAGATTTCTACAGAGGACCATATACTGTCCCAGCGCCTCCCTACAAGGCCCAAGCACAGGCCGCACACAGAAGACCATATACTGTCCCGGAGCCTCCCTACAAGGCCCAAGCACAGGCCCCACACAGGCTGTCCTTTCAACCAGGCCCCACACAGGCTGTCCTTTCAACCAGGCCCCACACAGGCTGTCCTTTCAACCTGGCAGCACTGCCTCTTCCCTTCTATCCCTAGCACTCAGGTGACAGCTGCTTCCTGGAGTCACCACATGTGAGTACTCCATGTCTCCTGCTTTTCTAGCTTCCAACACCGAAGGACCGACTTCCCTGAGTGCATCCCCTCTATGTGCAATCCCTTGCATGGAATCAACTTCCTGTCCAGATCATGGCTGTCCCAGAAATCACAGAAGGAGAAAAATGAGTGTTAAGTGTGGAAAGAGCAAACAGGAGTGTCCCACACTGAAGAGAAGACTCGGGAAGACGAGTGTGGCTGGCAGCGGACCAGGCTGCTGAGAGCGAGAGAGGGTGCCCAGGAGCAGGGCCCAGGAGACATTCATGGCCCTCCAGCTTTGGTGAGGGTGAAAGACCTTGGAGGGAGCAAGAAGCAAACAGTCTGTCTTCTGAGAGTCTGGGAGGTGAGGGCAGCCTGAGGGCAAGGTCTGCTGTGCCCCTGGGGCCCGTACCCAGTGTGGGAAGGAAGAGAGGGTGCCAGCTAGAGCTGAGGCAGCAGAGCTATCCTAGTTTGCTTTCTGCTGCTTTGATAAAACACTGAAAAAACAACTTGGGGGAAGAAAGAGTTTATTTGGAGTATACTTCCATGTCACAGCCCTTCACTGAGGGCAGTCAGGGCAGGAGCTCAAAGCCGGAACCCGGAGGCGGAAACTGAAGCAGACACTGTGAAGGAGTGACTGGCTTGCTTCTTCCTCATTCACCTTCCTCATAAAGGCCAGGCCTGCCTACCTAGGGACAGCACTGTGTGAGTGGTCTGGGCCCTCCTACATCAATTACCAATTAATAAAATGACTCACAGATAAGGCCCCAGGTGAGTTCACTGGAGGAAATGCCTCAACCAAAGTTCCCTCTTCCCAGGTGACTTTTTGTTGACAGAAAGTTAATCAGTACAATGCCATGCTATGGGGAAAACCAGTGCCAAGGATGGTGGCCCATTCCTGAAATCCCAGTGTTTAGGAGTCTGAGGCCAGTAAGATTGAGGCCAGCTTAGGCTACACTGGGTGGGAGGTGGGAAGCTAGGAATCTCCATTGCATGGGTAAACCCCCAAACCAGGCAATCCTGGCATAAAATAACATAGATATCAGATACATAGAGACTGGAACACTGACTTTGTGCCACATTTGGCATATGTGAGGCTCCTAGCCATGCCTTATGAATGTGAGGCTTCCCACATGTCCTGCACCCAGGTAGCACACATGCTCTTTCCACAAGAACTTTCTCCTAGTGTCTTTTCTTCTTTTTTGGCTTTTTATGCTGTCATTCATTCAGCAACTACCATATGTAAAACTTAATGAAGCGTGCCATGCGAGAGACTGATAAGAACTGGAAGCTCAGATCCTTAATTTTGTCTAAAGAGCAATCTGCTTTTAGCACAAATTTCTCTTGTTAGCCCCTTCTGTTTTATCCTCTGTGGGCTTTTCTCCTCCTCTCACAAATGCACCTTAGTGGATGCAGTTCCATATTTATAAAGCTCTGTAGAACAGATGCCCTGCCAGAAATGACTTCTCTCTAGCCAAGCATCACTGAACTCAGTTAGGGTCAGGACTGACAACCTAGCCTCTGTTTGTACCTGAGTAAAAAGACAGCCAGTGTCAAAGGGGGCAGAATTGCACAGGAAGTCAATGTGTAGCCTTTAGCCTCCTGCCCCCGCCACCCCCGCCTCTAAATAGAGCCCCTTTTTTTCTAGGCAGCTAGTGTCCTACATGAATCAGCACCCACATGCAGTCCCTGTCCCCTTCCAGGTAGAGAATGGAAACCGAATGCTGCTAGGTCTTGCAATCCAAAAAGAATGGTTGAGTCAGATGGAGACCTTAAGCCAGTTCTTACCCCATAGAGAAGAGGGAGCAGGCATCCTTTCCTCTCCTCCAGTTCTGTCTATGGCCTTGCATCCAGCCTTCTGCTCCAGGAACTCAAGCAGAATACTAAGGACAGGAAGTAACTAGAGAAAGGCAAAGAGATGACTGTGGCTAGGAATTAAGAATTCTGACTCAGAAACATCAGCAGAGAACTTTCTCCTAGATCCACAGACTAACTACCAGGAGATACAGGAAATGGGGAAGGAGGAAGCCAGGCCCCAAAACTATTTACTGGACTCATCCTGGGGGTAACATTCAGTTACTTTCCTCTGCTATGTCATTTCATCCTCTCAACACCTGTGAGATAAGAGTGTACCCATTTAAAAGAGAGGGAAATTGAGTCTCAGAGAGGTTATACAGTTTTCTGTGTAGACAGTTACACTACAGTCTGGCTGAGCCTGCCTGCCTGAGTCTGTTCATATGTGCTGAGAAGAACCCTCTATAGCTCAGTAGGGGACCCAGTGACCTGTGAGGAACCTATAGTTAAACTCAGACGGAGCACCTAAGCTGTGTTTACAGAGAAAGGCAGCTATGGTCTGAAGATGGATTATTGGCTTAATGACCACAAAGGTCATTCCTTCCCCCTGCCTTTGGTACCCCAGGCCCTTGCTTTGGTGCTTCCTTCCTTCCTATTATATGACTTTGGTAACTAATTAGTGTGACTGTTCCAAGAGAGCTAGAATCCAACCCATATAGGCTTTCTGGGGCCTGACTCTTCTACCTCTGGAAGCCTGTCCCTGCCTGGATATATCCAGGCCTCTTTGATCAGTTCCTGACTTGATTTCCCTCCCTTCTAACCCACTCCCTATGTTGGAGCCCAACTCAAGGATGATTCTCAGTTCTCTCATCTCTGCCTGTGTCCTTCTTCTTTGTGTGGTAATTTGGCTGGAACAGCTTTGAATTTCAGAACAAATTCAGAAAAACACAGATAATATAGTCTAAGAAACTCCTGCTTCTGAGACACGGTAGGAATCTCCTACAGGAGTCCAGGGGGGAAAGTGCTTGGAGATGATCGAGAAACTGAAATGTAACAAAACCAAGCTGTTGGAGTGTAGCTCACAGCAACAGAAGTCCAATCTAACCAAATGCAAGGACCAGAGGGCTCATGTGTCATCTTTCAAGGTGAACTCTGCCAGAAATCTTTCTAAAGATGTCCAAGGATACTGGGGATGTGACTTAGTTGGTAGAATGCTTAACTAGCATGCATATAACCATCAGTTCTATCCCTAACACTACAAAATCCAAGCACTTGGGAGGTAGAGGCAGGAAACAGAAGTTCAAGATCATCCTCCACTATACAGAGAGTCTGAAGTCAACTTGAGTTTCATAAAACTCATCTCAAAATGCCAAAAATAAATAAATAAATAAATAAATAAATAAATAAAGTTATCCAGGAGTCTCCTGAGGAGGGTACAGGGCCCACTCACTACTGCCACCTCTCAAACAATCCTTGCTGTCCACAGTCTGAGGTCACCACTGTCACTAATATCTGAAAGCCAGAAATAGAAATGAGTCATGGCCTTCGACGTGTTTAATTTATTATAGATGAAACTGTGCCCTTTGGTAGTGGGAGCCTCAGTAGGCACCAGGACTGCCGTGTGTGGTGCCTGGGGCCGCAGAACTCACGTTCTTCCCACTGCTAGAAAACAAGGATGTGCTGTCCCCTCTGTCCACTCAGTCCAGCCCTGAGATTTCACTTGGTCAGAGATGTACTGGGATCACCAGTAATTATTAGTGCAATATAAATTAACTTATTCCCTTTTTCCTGTAGTTTACCAGCAAAGGGACCCCATGGTGGTTGAAGAGAAGCCCATGCCCAAGAGTGAGATGATGATGTTAAATACATACCACAAAAGGGCCTGGAGAGATGGCTTAGTGGTCCATTTGCAGAGGACCCAGGTTCAATTCCTAGCACCTACATGGTGGCTAACAACTGCCCATAACTCCAGTTCCAGGGGATTTGGATGCCCTCTTCTGACCTCCATAGGCATTGCATGACATGGATGCAGGCAAAACCCTCATACATATAAAAATGTATTTCAAAAAAAAAAAATACTCCAGAAGGATACATGCCCAAGGTCACTCTAAACACAATCCAAATAGTTCCTATGGAGCAGGATGAGATCTGGTAAAATGCCAGTGATCAGGAGACCAGTATCATAGAGGTCCATCCAGTCAATGAGGGGGACCCAGGGAAGCATCCTTAGAGATGTGAGGGAACCTCAAGATCACAGCAAGGCCAGCAGTCACATGGTCTTGAAGCCAAGCTACCAAAGTACCACTGTAGGATCTTATCTGCTGGCTAGGACCAGGGTGGCTCCCAGAATCCAGAGCTGAGGAAAAGATAGAATGGTGTCATTAGGAAGACCCTCCTGACAGGGTGACAGAGCATCTTGCCTATTTGGGCTGCTGCAACAAAGTACCAAGCCTGGGTAGTTATGAACAATACAGATTCCTATTAGTTCTGGAGGCTAGAAGTCCAAGATCTATGTTTGATGAGGACTTACTTCCTGGTTCACAAGCAGCACCTTTGCACATGTCCCCATATAATGAAAGGGACAAGGCAGCTGTGTAGGACTTCTTTTGTAAGGGCACTAATTCCAATCATGAGTCTTCCACCTTACTAAATAATCACTTCCCAGCAGCCTCACTGCCTAACACCACACTAGGGATTAGGTTTCAATATATGAATCTGGGGGTTGGGGGGACACAAACATTCATAACAAAGGATACAACCATGCCAGACATGGTGGTACACACCTGTACTCAGGATGCAGAGGCAGAGAGGATTGTGAGTTTAAGGCTAGACTGAGCTGCCGAGTGAGTTCAAGACCAACCTGAGCTATATAGCAAAACCCTGTCTCAAAAAGACCAAGAGCTGGGAATGTATCTCAATGGTAGAGCACTGGCCTAGCATGTACTTAGTCATGAAAGTCATGTAAAAAAAAAGGAAGGAAGGAAGGAAAGAAGGAAGGAGGGAGGGAGGGAGGGAGGGAGGGAGGGAGGGAAAGAAGGAAGGAAGGAAGGAAGGAAGAAAAAGAACCACAACCACAATGAAAAAGAGCCAGGAGACTGGGACAAGTCTTTACTGATGGAGAGAAAGGTATGGGTGTGATTAGAGCCAGTAGATGAAGCTGGCTGCCACCAAAGGCGGGGTCTGGGGTAATCTCCATAGGAAAGTCCATAGTGAGGCTAAGTGTGTATAATGGATTCATAATAGGCTTAGCGACAAAAAGAACTCTTCTACTGATATGACCCAGTGGTCTTCAAGCAAGGTCCTTGTTTCAGCAGCAGCAGCCTCATCTGTCAGAGATGCAGAATCTTGGGCACACTCAGTACTCATAGGAAGACAACTGGTATACCTTCCCCTGGCCTTATTGGAAACCCCTTTCTGCCCCCTACCCAGAGCTGCCAGTTATGTGAAGCTAGACCTGTCAAATGTGAAGCCTTCTTGTATCTCCCATGAAATGAAATGAGAGGGATACTGGCTTTTCATTCCTCAGTGAAGAGTAAAGCTGACCTCAGCTTCCCCATGTCCCACTTTCCAGACATCTTGCACCAGCACCTAGTGCAGGATTGCTGAAAAACTAGATGGAAGGGTCCATGTACTTATACAGAGGTTTCATTTTTTAAAAGTGTTAGGGGCTGGAGAGACGGCTCAGCAGTTGAGAGTACATACTACTCGTCCAGAGTTTGATTCCCAGTACCCATGTCCAGCAGCTCACAATAGCCTGTAACTCTGGCACTGTACTCACATGCACAAACCTACCCATAGCCACACATAGATACACATAAAATATAAGTAAAATAAATAAAAATAAAATCATGGTGGCTAAGCTGGCCTAATGGTATGAGCCTTTTTCTTCTGCAAAGACAGATTCAGATCAAGAGGAGAACCTGGCGTGTAAAGAGTGGGACCTGAGTCTGTGATTGTTATGCCTGGAGGCATCACACAGGGCAAGGGAAGGAATGGCATAGAGCACTTATTGTTCCCAGGGGGTAAAGGAGACACTTCTTTACCTAGAAATGGATTCCATAGGTAATAAAACCTCCTACATTCATTCTCTCTCTCTCTCTCTCTCTCATCTTTTGAGACAAGGTCTCATGTATTCCATGCTGGCATCAAACTCACTATATAACAGAGGTTGGCTTTGAACTCCTGATCCTCCTGCAATCACTTCCCAAACGCTAGGATTACGGGCACGAACATGAACCACCATGCCCAGCATTGCATTTACTCTTGACACATCATTTCAAATAGTTGTTCCCATCTTTCTTCGAAGATGTCACTTTTTAAATGTTTTCCCATTTTTAATCAGGAAACCAACAAGATGTGAATCAGTCTTAACACTTACATGTTTCCTATTTAACACGGAAATTCTGTGAGAAGTAGTAGTTGCCACTGCAAAAGGTGAAATTCCACCCTGGAAAAGAAGATAGGTGAACTATGAGTCCATAGGAAACGCTAGACACTCAGATTCCAAACTCTGGAGTTAATTTCCTATATTCACACTTATATAACTGTAATTTTAATTTTTAAATTTATTTTATGTGCATGTGTGTTTTGCCTGCATGTGTGTAAGTGCACCATGTGTGCAATGTCAGCAGGTGCCAGAGAGGGCATTGGGTCCCCTGGAACTGAAATTATAGACAATTGCTATCTGCCATATGGGTTCTGAGAACCAAACCCCAGGTCCACTGCAAAGGCAGCTAGTGCTCTTAACTGCTGAGCTGTTTCTCCAACCTCTTATAGTTTTAATTTAATTAAAAAACTATTCTTAATTCATTTATTTGTTTTTATTTTATGTGTATGAGTGTAATGCCTGCCTGTGTGTTCGTGTACCTGTGTCATGCTGTGCCAGTGGAGGACAGAAGAGGGAGTCCGACCCCTTGGAACCGGAGCTATGGATGGTTATTAGCTGCCGTGTAGGCTCTGGGAATCAAACCTGGGTTTTCTGCAAGAACAGCCAGTGCTCTTAACTACAGAGCCATTTCTCCCTTAATTTAATTTTTGTATTACTTTGTGTGCATGATGGGAGGGGTGCCCAGTAGCACATCTGTGGATGTCAAAGAACAACTTTGTGTAGTCAGTTCTCTCCTTCAACCTCTACATGGGTTCTTAGGATTGAACTCAGGTTGCCAGCCTTGCACACCAAGCACCTCTACCCACCGAGCCCTTTCAGCAGCCCTGTCTAATTGTTTTAACCACTTCTGACCGCCTCCTCCTCTTCATGCAGCTGCCAAATAGAGATCTGGGTAATGATCACAATTTGCTGTATCTTCATCTTATATACAAATGCAAATCACTATTATGAAATAAACTGAAGCACAAATACGGGAATTTAGAATGTTCAGGAATTTTCTCTTCATATCTGATATGCTGAGCCCTGGACTTGACCTTCAGCCTGTCCAGGAGCTCAGATCCTCTTTGAGAGCTTTGAGAGCCTGTGGCAACTAATCCCACCTCCCACCTGTGCTTGCCCAGGGTAAAAGACTTAAAGCGAGTTCCAGTAAAGTAAGGTTTAAAGCAGTGCCCTGGTAGTAAGTAGTCTAGCTGTTGCTACCTCCTGGGCATTT
Organism: Eospalax fontanierii; assembly: GCA_035773235.1. NCBI lineage: Eukaryota > Metazoa > Chordata > Mammalia > Rodentia > Spalacidae > Eospalax > Eospalax fontanierii. Next base: position 8,519,242 of record CM069536.1, on the reverse strand, counting down.
TGTCCACTATTCAGAACTCAGAGGTGCAGGGTCAGACTACTAGCCTGGGATCAGCCTTCTTTCCTAGATCCTCTGCTACCCACTCCAGTTATTTAAAGTACAAAAGATGTGTACCTTGATGTGAGGCCGGGTACGTCTGTAAATATCCAAATTCATCACAACCCATTGAGTACCCCTTCCCCACTCCATCCCAACCCAAGGAAAATCCAGGCTCTTTCCTACCTTTACTAGATGGTGAGGAAAGTCCAGCCCCTTGGCCTGACCCCCCAAAACACCTTGTTTCAAATACTTACTCTCTTCACAATTACCATAAGAAGCAAAGAGGCTCAGACAGCAGGATGGGATACCAGAAAATACTAAGTTGTAGGAGGCATGAATCTCATAAAAACTGCTGTTCTCTCCCCAGAGAGTAGGGGTATATTCCATGCCCTATTTGTCCAAATTAAAAGGGTCTAAAGTCCTTAGGAATCACCCATAGGTTCTTCAGCCCATGGACGTCAGGTTAAAATGTTCTGCTCTTCTGTGAACTTAGTCCCACAAAGACATGTACAAAGAAAGCAAAATCTAGTTCTCCTATATCCATTACAGTTTCTGCCAGCCCACTTCCCTTTTCTTTCATTCTTTTCTTAATGAAACAGAGTCAGAATTTATTAAAGGAATGTTAATGTGACTTTAAGTATGAAGGTTAAGAGAAAGAGACACAGATCATAGTATACATCTTCTCAAAGAAGAGTCTAGACTATCTCTCTTTTCAGAAAGATGCAAAAGGCAGGGACAGTCAGACACAGAAGAAAGCTTTGCAGAACATTCTGGAATTAAAATATGACCAGTAGAGGTTGAGCTTTGTGTCTAAGCAGCAGTGGCCAGACAGGAAATGCAGTGTCTGGCTGCTAGCTATCTCTACCCTCTCCCACCAGCAGGCTCTCTGGCCCCATCCTGACCCTTGGTAGCTGCCCATTAGATGAGGCAGAAGAGTTCCCAGGCTCCTCCCATTCTAGGAGCTGGACCCAGAACAGCTGGAAAGATGGACCCTCACCAACCCTACAGACCTCAGCTGGGATCCCCAAGAAGTGACAACACAGTTCCTGGGGCCCCTTCGGAAGAGTCTTTTACATTGATGTCTTCTTTGTATAAGCCTGATAAGCAACCCAAAATATGTGAAGAAATCACTTTTAACATTCCAATATCTATGTATGTGCATGTATGTGTTTCATCAAGGTCAATACAGGTCAGATTACAATAATAACAGACCAACATTCCCATGCACAATTGGTTAGAGTATAAATTTATACAACCTTTCTAGACGTGATCCTGACAAAATAAAGCCAAAATCTTAAAAAGTGTTTCTAGGCTGGAATACAGTAGTTCTACAGTTAAGGATTCATCTTTACGCAGTAAAGCCACTCCTCTAATCGCAGCACTCGGATGCAGGGCAGGCAGGTCTCTATGAGTTCAAGGCCAGCTTGAGTTTCAGACCAAGACTAACCAGTGCTACATAGTAAGACCTTGTCTCAAAAAAAAAAAAGAATTCATCATGAATCTGGAGATGTAGTTTAGTGGCACAGTACTTCACTGGCATGCACAGGGTTCTTGGTGTGATCTACAGTTCAAGAATAAATAAATAAGGGGCTGGAGAGACAGAGGACCCAAGTACAGTTCCTTGATGGCTAACAACCATCTGTAAATCCAGTTCCAAGGGATCTGACACCCTCTTTTGATTTCTGTGGGCATCAGATGACATGGATGCACTTACTTACAGGTGGGCAATGCACTCATAGATATAAAAGAGTAAATAAAATATTTTTTAAAAAGGAATAAATAAATAAATTCTACTTCAAAGTTGGGCTGAGGCAGAAGGATCATAAGTTCAAAGCCAGCATGAGCTATAAGAGGAGATCCTGCCACAAAAATAGAAAAACGAACCATCAATAGGCCATTAAAGCAGTGTCTGAAACCCGAAGTGAAAAGGGATGAGGCGACACGGGCAAGGGCAGGCGTTGAAGTACTGATGCCAGCTGGATGACGGCCACATGGAAGTTCTTTATTTCATTTTGTCCTCTCCGGTGCGTATTTGGGATTTTCCACGACAGAGCCGTTGAGAAGGCTCAGCAGGGAAAAGTGCTTGCCGTGCAGGCCTGACAACCCGAGTTCCATTCCTGAATCTGCAGTGGAAAGACAGAACTGACTCTACAGAGTGGTTTTCTGACCTTCGCACATGCCTTGGCACACACATGTATACACACAAAATAAATAAAATTTAAAAAGAATTTTCCAGTCTGGGTGTAGTTGTGCACACCTTTAATCACAGCACTCGGGAGGCAGAGGCAATGGATCTCTGTGAGTTCAAGGCTAGCCTGGTCTACATAGCGAGTTCCAGGACAGTTGGGGCTATAGGAGGACCCTGTCTCAAAAAGACCAAAAAAAAAAAAAGAATTTTCCATGATAAAACATGTTTTAAGGATGGACTGGAGAGACGGTTCCGCAGTTAAGAGCACTTGCTATTCTTCCAGAGAACCTAGGTTCAATTCTAAGCACCCACATGGTGGCTAACAACCCTCTGTAACTCCAGTTTCAGGGGAACAAACACCCTCTTCTGAGCTCTGCGGGCACTGTATGCACATGGTGCACTTACATAGATGTGGGGGAAACACTCATGCACATATACTAAAAATAATAAATAAAATATGTTTTTAAACATGCTTAAGGATAATGTTAGAAATGAAAAGATTTCTATACAAACATGCTAACTTTTAATGGCAGAAAAGTGCAAATAGTATAAAAATATTTTACTAGGCTAGTTCAACAAACTATAGTGCATCCAAACAGTCAAATATCATGCAGCCATTCAAGTTTCAATGATATGTTAATGACATCGAAACATACTTATTATGTAAAACTAAGTAAATAAGGTGCACGATGGCAGTGCAAAGCTTAACAAACTGTGCTAAATGAAAAGTACAGAGAAGCACACTAAGGTGCTTATCATACCAGGAGACAACTGGAATTTTTATCTTCTTCTTGATATTGTTCTGTATTAGCATAATTTAATTCTATAAGGGGTGTCTTCCTTATTAAACAGGCCCCCAAATACATTCATTAAAGCCTGCTGTGGTGGGTAATCTTTATTGATAACGTCACAGGATTTAGAGTTACCATGGAAACACACCTCTGGGTTTGTCTATGAGAGTGCTTCCAGAAAAGTTTAACAGAAGAGGGAAAACCCATCCTGAATATGGGCAGCACTATATCCTGGGCTTGGGTCTTAAAGCAAAGAAAAAGGAGAAAGTGAGCCGAGCAGCACTCAGTCAATCATCTCTCTCTGTGCTTCCAGACTATGACTGAGAAATGATCAGCCACCTCACAGTCCATCCCTATGCCTTTTCCCCACCATGATGGATTATATCCTCAAACCATGAGCCAGAATAAACCCTTATTCAAGTTGCTTTTGTCAGGTATTTTGTCATAGCAACGAGAAAGGTAACTAATACACATCCTAGCTAGGGAGTCTGGTAGATATTAAGTGCCAAGAGCTATCAGATATTAGGTATGCATCACTGAGCAAATTCATTAACTTCTAGAGCCCAGATTCAGTAGCTATAAAATTGGAATAATGCCAAGCTAGTTTTCAAGCCACTATTTACTGGACATTTAACACACATTGGGAGGGCACTAAACTGAATGGTTTTACTTCCATACATTATCATATGTACTATTCATACATAATTATTTTGATAAGCTATGGAGTAGGTTATGATAGTCCCATTTTAGAGATAAGCCAAATGCAGCTTTAAAATGTTAGGTAATGTGCTCAGTTTCGTCCATTTTGGAAGCCCAGCTCTTGGCCCCCAGCCTAGACTGCTCAGTTACAGTGCTGGTGTCAGGACTGGATGAGCTAATGCAGATGGCATGCCAAGCACACCACCTGGCTCTAAACACAGAGCTGCTCCAGCGGACACCAGTTCCTTTTTCTATGATATTTTTACATTTGTAAATTGTGACAATGCAGGCTCACTTGCTGAAAAATAAAAAGTGCCCCTGTTCTGAGAGGACTATAGTGACTGTTGAGGGACAGTCCAGAAAAGAGCTAGGTTAGCTCCCTCGGGGAACTATGGGGGTGTGGGAGGAGGCTGGAACATGTGCAGGACACCTTCCAAGATTTCTTTAGTACTTCCTCAAATCCCGCGCCTTAACCTTCAGGTCAGAGTAAGTATAGAGTCACCCTGTCAACAAGGCATTGTGCCACAACTCCATGGACCCTGCCACATTTTCTCCATCGGGAAAGGGGACAGGCAGGGTCAGGACCGGGAGGATCTGGAGCTCATGAGCTCATGGGCAGTCTGAGTGTGTAAGGCAATAGGACCCAGTCCAAAAAAATGGATCTGAATGGGGCACATCCAGCATTTGAGAGGCTGAGGCGGGAGGATGGATCCCAAATTTGAGGACAACCTGGGCCACAGAACCACACCTGTAAAGAGGATGATAAGGGAGAAGCAGGAAGAGGTGGAGGTGGAAAGAAGAGCAGGGGCGAGGAGGGGAGAGGAAGGGAGGGGAGAGGGGAGGAGGGGAGAGAGGGGAGGGGTAAGAGAAGGTAAATGACCAGATTTGATCCCTGGCACCAAAAATAAAAAAGCATGGCACAGGTCTCCCAGACCTATAGACTGGTTTTTCTTGTTTCCTCCTTTTTTTAGGGAAAAGGGAAATCTTAGAACCAAGGCACCACGTGGAGAAAGGGGCGCCGCTGATGGGTCCACTTTAAATTTCTTCCTCCTCCAGGAGCCAGTCTAAATTAAGTTCCATCCCTATGCATATCCCCATCCTATGAGCATTATGACACTTATTAGGCTAGACTCGCTTGAAAGTTGTCTTCTCTGCTAAATAGGAAAGTATACAATGCTTCCCACTGACTGGATCTTTAGCTCTTAAGTATATGCCTGATACATAGCAAATATATGGATGTTTAATAAGAAATAAATGAATGAACTCACCACCAACAGTCATGTCTCTAGTAGACCCATAGGTGCCCTGTTTGTAATTGTTGTTACTGTTGTCATTGTTTTTGGTGCTGGAAATTGAACTCAGAGTCTTGCTCATGCTAGGCACGTTGTCTACCACTAAGCTACATCACCAGTGCCTAATAGGTGCTCTGTTCTGTGCCAAATACTTAAAGGATGTAAACTCTGTTGGGTATGGTGACAAATGCCTAGAATTCCAGCACTCAGGAGGCTGAGGTAGGAGAATAATAAATTCAACCAGTCTAGGATACCTAATGAGGACTTAAGCTTTAAACTTTTAGAAAAACACAATGTGGGCTAGGGAGATGGTTCAGCAGATAAAAGTGATTACCATGCAAGCCTGACAATCTGAGTTCAGTTCCCAGAACCCATGTAAAAAGCCAGATGCAGTGGCCTGCATCTGTAATCCCAGCACTCCTAAGGCAAGATGGGAGGTAAAGACCAGAGGATTAGCTGGAAATTCTGGCCAGCTAGCCTAGAATATGCTGCACAGCAGAAACAAGAAGAGAGGCCCTGCCTCAACAAGGTGGAAGGTAAGAACCCATTCCAAGGGGCGGGGGGGGGGGGGGAGAGGGAGAGAAGACCCAAGGGAAGGAAGCAGGAAAGGAGAGGGAAGAGAAGGAAGGGAAACACTGTGTAAGAGAAATCCCTGTTTATTCCAGTCTTCATACTATTTTACCAAAGTACTCAAAATATACTTAACTTTAGGGGAAGCTCCCAAGCACAGGGAATCCTGGGAGGGAGGGAAGATAGGGTGTGTCTGCTTCTGTCGGTACCAGGATGGCCTGGTTATGCTGCCCCTCTGGTGTGTGCACAGTGATAATGGGTCGTGGGCGGAAGGGAGCCTCGCCACAGTTAGGGCCTGTCCAAGCATATCTATGGGTCTTTGCTTCTACATTGAAAATCAGAAGACTCCGAAGCCCTAAGATCTTCATGGCTTCATCAAACTAGATCCTCCCTCCCAATTCAGAAACCGACACCGTCGTTGGAGGGACAACCCAGAGAGAAGCAGTTGATGAAGACAGAGGATGGTGAGCATGAGTGGGGTTCCTGGCAGAGCCCCATTTCAAGCTTCCTCCAAAACTGCAAGAGGGCGGGTCCTCCTGCAGCGCTCTCTCGAGGAGGACAGTGGGTGGCGTGGACAGAGGTGTATGTGTGCTCAAATGCTTCTTGGCGTTGGGCCAAGCAGCGGGCAGGTTCATCCTTCTCCCCAGAGCCCCCATAAACACCACTTCCGGCCCTCCTGCCTCAGTCTGGGCTCTTCCTGCCTGATTTCTATTCCCATGCCTGCCCTTTCCTCTGCAGAGCTTTCTCTCCCCCATCACAACCCTTATTTCGTTCTCCGGATCCATATCTGTTTCTGTTCCCCTCCTTCCCTCCACCTAGCCATCCCTCATCCCTGCAATGGGTCTCCCTCGCTGTCTCCCATGCCGGGTGTGTCTCCCTCCGCCTTAGCTCTCACCCTGCACCTCTTTCTTTGTATTCCTGTAGTCCTCCCGGCCTCCCCAGCTTCTCTCCTCCCCCGCCTGGCTCTGGCTTCCCCCTGCCTCCTCATCTTAAACTCAGACTCCTCCCCCAAGCTCCTCTCCCCTGCCCACCCCTCCGCCTCACTCCACTCCCTGCCTGCATGCCAGGGTTTCTTTCTACCGTGGGGGTCTCTGAGCCTCTCATTCTCCTCTCCACCTGCCTCCTTCTTCACCCCAGGGTTAGCGAGCACCCCCTTTTTTTCTACCCGGGCATCCGCTCACCACCCCCATCATCGCCACTGACTCTCCGCCTCACCCTCTCTCCTCTTCTGTCTTCTCTGCGCCTTTAAATCTGCCTGGCCCAGCCTCCCCCATGATGCTGGGTTTGGAGCAAACATTGATTTGTGCTGGGATGGAATCGGAATTTTGATTTTTTTTTTCCTCTCCCAGCCATAAGAAGAAAAAAATAATAAAAACACCCCCTCTTGATAGCCCCCTCCCCTTTCCCATCCAGCTCGCGGCTTCTCTTCGCTATCTCCGTTCAAGGCAGATTTTCCCCCTACACAATTCTCATCTCCCCTCACCCCAGCCACTGCCTCGCTCCCCACACTAGCCTGCACCTTCGGCTGGAGAGAGGGGCCTCTCCCATAGCTCTCCCACCCTCCTTCCCTGGGCTGTAGCAGTCTCTCCGGAAGAGGAGGGGGCTTGGCTTGTCCAGGGTAAGGTGTGAGTGGAGGGATCCTGCCATGGATGCAGCGCCCGGGAGGCAGCCAGAGCCCCAGCCCACATGGTGAGTAACCTGCCCCCTCCCTTTCGCCCGCCTGCCCATCCCCACCCTCGCTTTTCCCCCTACATAGGTTCCCCATCCCCATTCTGCCGTCGGCCCACCTGGGTCGGGTCTTCCAGCTTCATTTTTACCTCCCGCCTGCCCCTCCCCAACCCGGGTTTGCTAGCGAAACCAAAGAATAGAGGCACCGGAGTCCAAATAACCAAAAGACCCTGTCCTGCCCCTTCCGGGACCCCCACCACCACCACCTCCAGAACTGCGATCCACATTCCACACTCTGGGGTTCTAGGCTGAAGAAGTAGGACTCGGGCATAGGGCTGGGGCCCCAATTCCCCAGAGGAGCCCTCTACAAGTTGGGAAAGATAGGAAAGCCCCCATGCCCCCAAGGCTTGGGAGCTGCCGAAAGATGAAGCCAAGGGATGGGCGGTGGGGGTGGGGGGCTGGAGGGTGCCGGTCTGGAAGCAGCCAGCGAAGTGGAGGAACCTCGCTCTCCACTTGCCTCGCTTCCACTTGCTCCCCTTTTTCTCCGCAGCCGCTCAGGATGAGGGTCCGGCCCTGCCTGCCCGCGCTGGGGCCCCTCCGCCCAGCCCCTGTTTAACTGCCCCCGCCCCCAGGCCTCGCCCGGCCCCCGGGCCCCCAGCAGGCTCTCCAGCCCCAGGATGCGCTGAGCCGCCAGGGGGCTGAGGCCACGCCAACTACATGCATGTCCCCCGGGGGCAAGTTCGACTTTGACGACGGGGGCTGCTACGTGGGGGGCTGGGAGGCGGGGCGGGCACATGGCTACGGCGTGTGCACCGGGCCCGGCGCCCAGGGCGAGTACAGCGGCTGCTGGGCGCACGGCTTCGAGTCGCTGGGTGTCTTCACCGGGCCCGGCGGACACAGCTACCAGGGCCACTGGCAGCAGGGCAAGCGCGAAGGGCTGGGCGTGGAGCGCAAGAGCCGCTGGACGTACCGCGGCGAGTGGCTGGGCGGGCTGAAGGGGCGCAGCGGCGTGTGGGAGAGCGTGTCCGGCCTGCGCTACGCCGGGCTCTGGAAGGACGGCTTCCAGGACGGCTACGGCACGGAGACCTACTCCGACGGAGGTGCGGGGCCCGGCCCACTACTGTCTGCTTGTCCGCGGGCGCCCCCCGCCGGCCTGCGGCGCGAGTGCCTTCCGCAGCGCTACGCCCTCCACGCCCTGCTCGTCCCCAGCCTTCTGCTGTTTCTAGTGCTCGCGTTCGCGCCTCACACCATTCCCCGCTCAGCGACCCTAACTCCTGTCCTCCTGCCCCTCCCACCACCGATAACCGCGCTTAAAACTTCACTTGACGGCCTCCTGCCTGCTTCCCCTTCATCCCAGTCTGCCGACCCCTCCCGCCTGCCCTTTCCACCTGCCTGCCCCCAGCAGCCCTGCCTGCCCCTCTCTCCACTCATTCATTTCCGCAGTCAGCTTGGACCTCATCGTCCTGTTTGCCTGTCACGTGCCTTTTCTACACACCGCCACCTGTCAGCCTGCCCATCATCCTCCATACACTCCCTCCAGCCTGGCCCTCTCCCTTTCCCCAGTCCACCCACACTGCCAAAATCGACGTGTCTTTTGCCACCCGACTTGGTTCTGCTGTTCCACACCTTCCAACGCAGGCTGGCTTGTCACTTCACAAGCCTCCACGCTAACTGCTTCCACCTCTCTCACCTTCACTTGGGCTTCCGTGGGCTTTGGGGGCTCGGATTGCCGGGTTCGGGGCCCAGTGAAGGGTTCTAACGCCGTCCTACTCCACCCGCAGGCACTTACCAAGGCCAGTGGCAGGCCGGGAAGCGCCACGGCTACGGGGTGCGCCAGAGTGTCCCCTACCACCAGGCGGCGCTTCTGCGCTCACCTCGCCGCACGTCCCTGGACTCGGGCCACAGCGATCCCCCGACGCCGCCTCCGCCCCTACCCCTACCTGGAGAAGAAGGAGGCAGTCCCGCCTCGGGGTCCCGAGGCGGCTTCGTGCTGGCGGGGCCTGGGGACGCCGACGGGGCGACCTCGCGTAAGCACACCCCAGCAGCAGGTGGATTCTTCCGCCGTTCGCTGCTGCTCAGCGGGCTCCGGGCTGGTGGGCGCCGCAGCTCCCTGGGTAGCAAGAGGGGCTCCCTACGCAGCGAGGTGAGCAGCGAAGTGGGCAGCACAGGACCCCCCGGCTCCGAGACCAGCGGACCCCCCATCCCAGCACCACCTGCCCTTATCGAGGGCTCAGCTACTGAGGTGTACGCGGGAGAGTGGCGTGCAGACCGGCGCAGCGGCTATGGAGTGAGCCAGCGCTCCAACGGCCTGCGCTACGAGGGCGAGTGGCTCGGCAACCGACGGCACGGCTACGGGCGCACCACCCGGCCCGACGGCTCCCGTGAGGAGGGCAAGTACAAGCGCAACCGACTGGTGCACGGGGGACGTGTCCGCAGCCTCCTGCCTCTGGCCCTTAGACGGGGCAAAGTCAAGGAGAAGGTGGACAGGGCTGTCGAGGGTGCTCGTCGAGCTGTGAGTGCTGCCCGCCAGGGACAGGAAATCGCCGCTGCCAGGTGGGCATCTGGTGCATAATCAGAGCTGGGCTAAAAGGAGAGGTTATTTTGGGTGCAATGCTTAAGGGAGAACCACGACTCAAGGCCTACAACCTGGTGCGGTAGCATGGGCAGGTCGAAGTCCAGGCCGTTGTGACCCTTGGGTTTGAGGTGTTTGTATCTGAGGCTATAGGTGGATATGAATGTGGATGTAATTATGGGTGGCTGGGTATTGAGGGAGGTTGGATAAGACCGGAGCTCAGTGTACTGTGTGGATATGTGTGTGTGTGTGTGTGTGTGTGTGTGTCTGTCTGTCTGTCTGTCTGTCTGTCTATGGAATCCATGGTGTGTGGGTGTAGCAATGAATGCTTTGTACAAGCCCAGAAACCACTTGCAACTCAGACCCATGTCTCTAGCCTTCCTCTTCCACAGCTCACCAGTCTTCAGGCCTCAGGCTGGGAGCATCATCCTGGGCAGAACACTGTGTAGTTCCTTTCTTCCTGGTTTCCAGTCTGACATCATTTCAGTCTTAGCCCTTAAGGAAGTCTAGATTTTACAGCTAAAAAACTATTCTCTCCTAGCTTTGCCTTCTCTGCCTCCTTTTATTCACGTGGTACAGTTTTGAAAGGAGGGCTCTTGCCTCTATTTAATGATGAGATTTTTATTTCAGTAATTCAGATTACATTTCCATGCATCAGAACCCTGTTATCTAAGTAATAATGTCCAATAGGTATAATGTAAGCCAAACCTGTAATTTAAAATTTCCTGATAGTCACATTTAAAAAATGAAAAGGAGCCAGACATGGTGATGCACCTCTTTAATCCCAACACTCAGGAGGCAGAGGTAGGTGGATCTCTGTGAGTCTGAGGCCAACCTGGTTCACATAGTGAGTTCTACGCCAGTCAAGGCTACATAATGAGACCCTGTCTCAAAAAAAAAAGGAATGAAAGCAGGTGAAATGAATTTTAATAATATCTTTGTACTTAAACCAGTACTTCCAAAATCCTATCATTTCAACTAATAATATAATTTACATTCCTTTTGGGGTATTTGGAATGTAGCATATATTTTTCACTTCTATTCAAACCAGCCACATTTCAAGAGCTAAATGGCTGCTGAGTATTGAATTAGATAGCACAGATCTAAAGATAACCAAAATTCCATTTGTAATGAGATTCAAAGATCCTTGATATGTACAGTTCACACACATTTTAATTTTTATATATTGTATTCTCTTTAGAAGAGAGGAGGACATAGTTAAAGACATTTCAGAGGGCCAGAGACTAGGAGATGTCCAAATACAATCAATCTATTGTATAACCGGTGGCAAGTTGTTGTGTGTGCACATGTGTGTTGTATGAGTATGAACATGTCAAATTCTGTGTTGATGACAGAGTCAGAGTGTGTGCATCTGTAAATGCATCTAAATGTGTGAATATTAGAATCTAGGGTCTTAATCCAGGGAAGGGAGAGGGCAGAGCACATTGGAACATTTTGGGCTAGATAGGGTGGAGGCATGTGCAGGAAAAAAACTGATCTCACTAGAAGATCAGGCAGTGGGAGAAGGCTGGCTGGTCTCCCCAGCAACAGGCCTAGCAACTCTGATTGGCTGCTGGCTACCATGGAAACAAGAGTGCTTCAGCAGCAGGTGCATCGGCCAGGTAGTTTGAGTCTGACTTGATGCCTAAGCACAGACTTAAGTCTATTGCCTAGACTTGAGAATCCATACCCTCTGTGTACAAAACCACAAGTTATTGTCACTTTTGTGGTCACCAGTAGAATTCACTGCTCCTCATACCTGCTCAGAACCCCCAAACCTAGCTCAATTTCAGGACAAGGTTAGTCTGAAAGCCCTAAGTACAACAGGGTTATCTCAATCCCTCAAGTAGGCTCTAAAGTCCTTGACCCACGAGGTTTAAAGGAGGGAGGCTGACCATATCCCCCAGGTACATAATAAGGTCTACCTAAGATGATATTGGACATCACCAACCCCCATCCTCAGACTGCCTTTACAAGATAGATAAAACAGGCTGTGACCAGAAAGAGTCATAGGTGTTGATCTAGTCAGAAACGTGGCAAGTACATCTGTATTTTGGTCCTTGGTTCTTCACCTCAGTCGGGATTACAGAAGCAATTTAATGATTTGAAACCACCTAACAGCAGAGGGTGAAAGGGCAAGGAAGCTTGAGGGAGCGTCTGAAAACAAAGGGAGAACTGAGAAACAATGGGCGAGATTACTAATACTGGAAAGTGATCTGTATGTAAGGAACAGGCCAGGCTGGCAGGAGCACAGCGAGCAGACTGAGCACTTACACGGAAGGTGTGGCTTCAGAGACAGAGAACATGCACAATGGTAGAGAAAGGGAATTCAATTGTTGCACTGGAGAGAAACCCTCCCTTATTCCAATTCTAAGTGGAGGGTGATGGCATGTGTCTTTAACTGCAGCACTGGAGGCAGGGGCAAAAGAAAGCAGTTCAAGGCCAGTCTCGGCTACACATCAAGTTTGAGGCCCGTCTGGTTTACAGGAGTCCAGTTGTGGGGGCAGGGGGGAGGACGGGGAGGAGGAGGGAGGAGAGAGATTGATTTTATAATCCAGTTCTAGAGCGCAGAGAAGCATGGGGTGGGGGCGCAGGAACAGAGAACAGTGTGATGACAGAAGAGGCCAAACAAAAGCAAGATGGAAATTTCTCATGCCAGGAATCTGTACTGGAAGAGGACTTGCAGTGAGAGAGAGGAAGGAAGTGGTGCTGGGACAGGGGATGGGGAGAGGGGACGCTGCTAGCCCAGCAGAATAAAGGTACTGGGGAGTGCTCCACACCCCACACGGAGGTCTTTGCCCCCAAGGGGCATGGAGGGTTGGTTGGTAAGAAGCAGAGGTCATTGGTGGCACACTTGGAAGGCAGAAGCAGGCTGATCTCTGTGAGTTCAAGCCTACCCTGGTCTACATAGCGAGCTCCAAGTCAGCCAAGACTCCTATATATAGGGAGACCCTGTCTCACAGAAACAAAAGCAAGAAGCAGAGGTACTGACTGCAAAGCAGGTCACAGACATAGTAAGCACCAACAGGACTGCGGAGCATCTGGCCAGATAGCGAAGACTCATCTGTCACTAGGCAAGAAGCAGGACAGTAATGGAATAACAGAGTTGGGAGGGGAAGCTGGGCCCTGCAGCTAAAAGAAGTGTTACTACAGGACATAAGAGTAGAAGGGTGTGATGACAGCCCAGGACTAGGAGAAGGAACTGGCTGGTAGCTGCCCTGGCCTGCTCAGCAAGGATAGCAGTCGGCAGTGTGAGATAACTCGGATCAAGAGAATGTGCTATGCTGGGGACATGGTGATGGGCTGGAGCATCAAAGCAGGGCTAATTTGAAAGTGGAGAAAGGTCAGCCAAGTCCCTGTCCCCGGGACCCAACAGGGCAGCAGACGCCCTCCTAAAGGCAGTGGCAGCCAGCAGCGTCGCCGAGAAGGCTGTGGAGGCAGCACGAATGGCCAAACTGATAGCCCAGGACCTACAACCCATGCTAGAGGCCCCAGGTGAGGTGTGGACAGCCTGGGAGGTGGGGTGCACCTTGGGGAACTGGAGAGCCTCCTAGGGGGGAGGGGGAAGGAGTGGGAAGCCTACCAGGGATCTGGGGTGGAGAAAACTAAGGTCCGAAGGGATGGAGGGTTGTCTGGAAAGTGGAACTGGGAAGATACAAGGCAGGCAATGAAAGGTGTGGGATCTGGTGATCAGAAGCTATGAACCCGAATGTAGCCAAAATCCTGGGGAGTGCCAAGGGAAATAAAGCCCCTCTGACTCTGGCCCAGATAGGCCCCACTTATTCTCACTGTTCCTGTCCAGGCCGCAGACCCAGACAGGACTCAGAAGGTTCTGACACAGAGCCTCTGGATGAGGACAGCCCCGGGGTGTACGAGAATGGACTGACTCCCTCAGAGGGCTCCCCGGAGCTGCCCAGCAGCCCTGCCTCCTCTCACCAACCCTGGCGACCCTCTGCCTGCCGGAGCCCACTGCCTCCTGGAGGGGACTGGGGTCCTTTCTCCAGCCCCAAAGCCTGGCCGGAGGAGTGGGGGGGCCCGGGTGAGCAGGCAGAGGAGCTAGCTGGCTATGAGGCCGAGGACGAGGCTGGGATGCAGGGGCCAGGACCGGGAGACGGCTCCCCACTTCTCGGAGGCTGCAGCGACGGTTCAGGAAGTCTTCCTGAGGAAGAGGGGGAAGACGAGGAGTCCTTGCCCCAGCGGAGGGCCCCAGGAGGCTCAGAGTCTGAGCCTGTCACCACACCGGTTTTGAGGGGCCCGTCCTCAAGGGGTCCTGATGCTGGGTGCCTGACAGAGGAGTTCGAGGAGCCTGCTGCCACCGAGAGGCCTGCCCAGCGGGTGAGACACTGCCTGTCCCCACTCTGTGCCCTCTCCTTCTCAAACCTTGCCTCCCACTCCTTCCAGACCTCCGTATAATTCCCTTAGGGGCTTTGGGTTCCACTCAGCTTGCTTTCCGCAGGCTAGTCCTGGACAATGTCCCACTTAAAGAAAAAAGACAGCTTGCAGGCTGGAAGGGACTTTGGAGAGGTGGAGAGGTCCGGCCTTCTCGTGTGACAGACAGAGAAACTGAGACCCAGAGCAGTGAAAGTAACTTGTAGTTTGCCCCAGTTGCAAACTAATAACTAATGGGAGAACCTGGACTTTTTCCCTGTTCTCCTTCCATATCGTTTCCAGCTCCAGTTTCCTACTCCACTCCCACCCCCACCTCCACACTTTCTCTCTTTGGTGCCCAGAAATAAAAAAGGAAAAAAATTGTTCCCTCTCTAGCCTCACCCTCCTTCCCTCTCCTGGGAAGAAGGGAAAGAGGAAAAAAAAAAAAAAGCAGAAGACAGGGAGAGGTGGGGCTTCCCCAGAACCCTCTGTTCTGATTGGATTCCAGGCCTTTTCCCGTCTCCTAGCAACCACATCCTCCCTCACCCCTTCCTCTGCCTTCCTGCAGTACTGGCTGCCTCTGCGGCCAGTGAATGCTACTAAGGGCAGGCGCCTTCTGCCTGGCCCACATGATATGCTGGGGAGGCGGAGGGAGAGGCTGTTCCTGCCTTCAGGCCCCTGCCTGGGAGAAGAGAGATGCTTTGCAATCTGAAACGAAGGTTATCTGTCCTGCTCTGGCCTGCGCAGGAGATGTCTGGCACCCTTCAGCCAGGAAAGGGAGGTGGGATCTAGCACTGGGCTTGGGCTGCGAGGACTGAGCTTGCTTCACCCTGTGTCTCTCCAGGGAGCTGCCAATCCCCTGGTGGTGGGAGCCGTGGCCTTGCTGGACCTCAGCCTGGCGTTCCTGTTCTCCCAGCTCCTCACCTGAGGCGACATCCCGTCTCCTTCTGGCTTTGGTTGCCTGACTCTCCACCACCTTTGACCTGCCTTTATCTCCTTCCTCCTCCCGGTTCTGTTTTCTGTCTTTCCTTCTTCCTTTCTGTGCCCCTTTATTTTTGACTCTTGCTTTTTTTCTTTCTCTCTCTTCTTTCAGATGATCTCATTTATTCTGGATTTGTCTCTGGTCTTGTCCCTTTCCCACCCCAACCCTTTCTTTCTCTAGATTGTTTACATATGAAGGGCTTTTCTCTCTCAGAGTTGCTCTCTTCTCTGAGATACACAAATCTAAGTCAGATCATTGCCTCCAGGTCCTCCCCATCTTTTTTTTAAAACCAAACCACCAAGGGTGGGGGTTTGGTGTCCTGAGGAGTTTTCTGGAAGCTGAAGGAGGGGAGGAAGAACATGGAAAGGGGTGACTGAATGCCAGACTGGCTGAGCCATGGGGCTTCCTGGCCCAAATGGAAAGCTGAGGAGGAGTCACCTCCCAGAGCCCAGCGAGGATCTTGCCTAACTGGATCCTTCCCAGGGCTAGAGAAGGGAAGTGAATAGCAGAGTTCACTTCCTAGACCCTCCCTCTTTCTTTCCTCATCAGCCAGCCCCTCTTCCAATCCCCAAAGATGGCATGCCATGCCAAGCACAATGTGTAAAGGAAAAAAAAAAAAAAAAACTATCTGGTGCACCAAGCCCACCCTCTCAAGACTTTGCCACTGACCTCTCTACCCTTCTGTGCCCCCTAAAAGTTTATTTGCTTGATCTGGACTCACTTGTGGCCTTTGATTCAATTCCTAAGGGGCCTGAAGAAGACACTTCTGCAGCAGGTTAGAGGCACTGGAGCCGACCCCACTCCTCAGCTCTGGCGGTTGTCGGGAGCACAGCTCCTGGACGGAACCTAGTGAGAGGAGAAGAGCTCAAAGGCAGCAGACGCTGTGATAAATCTAGTAGTTTCCAAATGGGTTCCGTCTCTTCCCCGTCATATTAGATACTTGTGAAATGGAAAAACAAGAGGGGCCCAAAGGAAGAAGATGTCTCCCACACATCCCAGGCAGGGCAGAGGTGGGCATCAAACCCAGGTGAGAGGTGGGTGAAGAGCCCTGTGTGAAGATATGGCTGATCCCTGGTTCTAGCTTTTCCTCTGGGGGCAGAAAGCTCTACAAAAGGGGACTGTGGAGTCCCCAGGGGAACTCCTTCCCTGCATGAGGCAAAGGCAAGCTGCCTGCCAACCCTCTCCCTCAAGGAATGGTCTTGCCCACCACACTCTCTTCTTTTTTTCTAGTCAACTTCTGTTTACTCCCTGGCCTGCCTCCCGCCTCCCCTCCCCTCTCAACCTTTTCTTCTGGTTTCTATCTCATGGAATTTGGATTGACGTTATACAACAGTGCCGCCGACACAAGTCTTGCAGGAAAAAAATACAAAGAAATTTAACAACAACAAAAATATATTAATAAAAAAGTTCCAAAAAGAGGGGGATTGTCATCTCCTTTGGGTGCGGTGGCTTCAAACTCAAGCTGTCAACAGGTGGTGAGGCTGAAAATGGAGGCCTCTGGGGGAACTGCAAGTCTGTGAAACTCCAGAGAGCTCCTTCCCCAAAGGGCAGAGACTTAGCCCGAGGTCAAAACACTCAGGAAGGCTCAGCAGGGCGGCCCAGGAGGGGCGGGGTCCAGCGGTGGGGGCGGGGAAGAGGGGAGGACCCGGCCAAACTCCAGCCGCAGCTCGGCCCTGCACCCGGAAGCGCTGGGTGGGTGGGGGAAAGGAGCCGAGCTGAGCCTGAAGCCAGGTGAGGTTGGGGCGGAGAAACCGATGCCGCCAGAAGTGGGGAAGGGAATCTGGCCAGGGTGGAGGGGGCTGGAAATGTCGCGAAGGAAACAGCGCGGGGGCCCTGAAGGGAAGGAATGTGAGATGGAGCGGGGAACCGGGTCTTGGAAGGAAAGTGAGAAACAGGCGGGGCTCTGGCGCAGGCTCAGTCTGAATAGGCGTGGGGTGGGGAGAGGACGCATGCGTAGTAGTCGGGTGTCCTTGCCAGGCCAGGTGGTGGCTTGGAAATCCAGGTGGGTGGTAAATGTGGGCTCAGTTTCAGGGTGGCCGTGGGACCTAAGCCCTTACGGTCTTGGCGCAGAACAGCCCTGGCACCGGGTTAGAAGGTGTTAAAGTCCTCTCCACTCCCGGGCTGTGCCCCAGAATGGTCGCGCCTTCGCTGAAACTTCAGGACCTCATCGAAGAGATTCGTGGGGCCAAAACCCAGGCCCAGGAGCGGGAGGTGATACAGAAAGAGTGCGCTCACATTCGGGCCTCCTTCCGCGATGGGGATCCCCTGCAGAGGCATCGCCAGCTGGCCAAATTGCTGTACGTCCACATGTTGGGCTACCCCGCCCACTTTGGACAGGTATTGGCCTGAGATGTCTAAGAGATTTGGGGAAAGCGAGTGGGACAAGACCATGGGACCCTTTGCATATTTGTGCTCCAGTTGTGTTCATTCTCCAGTTCTTTTTTTTCCCCTTCTTTTTTAGACAGGAGTCCCTGTGTAGCCCAGGCTGGTCTAGAATTCCAGAAATCCGTGCCTCAGTTTCCCGGGTGCTGGGATTTACAGGCATATATCACCTCACCTGAGTCCCTTGCCCCACTATCCTATGGGTGGTTTCTTGGCCAGCCTTATCCTTAGCAGCTCCCCACTTCCCAGCCTTCACTCCTACACACTACTACACTCCTCTCCCCCAAAGCCTCTCCTCTGGTTAAAGAAAGGGTGATGAAATAGAATGCCCCACAAGTTAATCTGGTTAAGAAGGAGGATAAAATGGGACGTCAGTACCTGTGGCTTCACACTGCCCTTCCTGGTCTGTCCCCTTCCCTATAGATGGAGTGCCTGAAACTGATCGCCTCCCCCAGATTCACAGACAAGAGGGTGGGCTACCTGGGGGCCATGCTTCTATTGGATGAGAGGCACGATGCTCATCTGCTCATTACCAACAGCATCAAGAAGTGAGAGGGTTCTGGGGCACTTGAAATCAGGGCATTGGGAGTGTGGGGAACTGCAAAATCCCAGAGGGCTGCCTGCTATAGGTACTAGGAAGAAGTGGTTTTCCTAGGCTTACCTAACTATTCTTCCAACTCTACAGTGACCTGAGCCAGGGGATTCAGCCAGTTCAAGGCCTTGCCCTGTGCACTCTGAGCACCATGGGCTCTGCTGAGATGTGCCGGGACCTGGCCACAGAGGTGGAAAAGCTGCTGCTGCAGCCCAGCCCCTATGTGCGTAAGAAGGTGAGATGTGCAGTCTAGGCACGTGCTGCTCCTCTCTGCCATGCAGAGGAATTGAGGGTCCAACATGGTGGACCTATCTGAGGTTCTTAAACCAACTCTGCAGGCTGTTCTGACTGCAGTACATATGATCCGGAAGGACCCTGAGCTTGCCAACATCTTCCTACCACCTTGTGCCAAACTGCTCCATGAGCGCCATCATGGTAGGACCACAGGGCTCTCCACTGTCCGCTTCAGGTCTGGCTTCGGATAGGTGAAGTGAAAAACTAGTCAGGAAAACCAGCATATCCGACAAAGCTGGCACGCACACACAGACACATGTACTAGGCTGTCCCATGCCCCGGCCCACCATTCCCTTCCCCACCCTGACCCCAGGCATCCTGCTGGGTACCATCACGCTGATCATGGAGCTCTGTGAAAGAAGCCCTGCAGCCCTCAAGCACTTTCGAAAGGTGGGCTGGTGAAGCGGCAGGCCCTGGGCTAGGCAAAAACGGGTGGTGAGGGAAAATTGGAACTGACGGCTGAGAAGAGAGGAAGAATGCCCGGATAAGACTGGTTGTATCCTTCCTCCAGGTAGTACCCCAACTGGTGCAGATCCTCCGGACTCTGGTGACAACAGGATTCTCAACAGAGCACAGTATCTCTGGAGTCAGTGACCCCTTCTTGCAGGTGGGCTGAGCTTTCCCTGCTGTTTCCCTGAAACAGAGAAAGCTTAGCAGCAAGACCATGGGCCAGTTTTGGCACAGTCCATGTCTTCAACAAGAAGGTGGCAGGCTCAGGATTGCCCTGGTCACCCTAGGACTAAGGGTAGGGAATTGGGGCAGGAGAACACTAAAGATCAGAAAATCCAGTTTGGCAGCTATAAAAAGCCTGTCCCTTGACTGGATAGGCCTTAACATATATGACAGTTCAAGGCATTCATATATGACATTCATGACAATGCATGAAATACAGTGGAGGGTACTATCGGAGGTGTGGATGAGGGAAGGGGTCTAAATTTGATTAAGATATAAAGTGCACAAAAGCTCAATAAAAATATACATAAAATGAAACAATAGTCAATGAAAAAAAAAGCCTATCCCAAATGCCAAATGGTCCTACATACCTCTGATCTCCTTCAGGGTCTAGGGGCCCTGTGGAGGTAAGAGGGAGATATGGGAGGCCTAGGGAGCTAGTCAAACCCCTCCGAGTGTTGTCCTCAGTTTCGTTCCTCATCCCCTTGACATTATTCTATGAAGCCCTCCAGCTTTCAACCTTTAACCCAATCTCAGGTCCAGATACTTCGTCTGCTTCGGATCCTGGGACGAAACCATGAAGAAAGCAGTGAGACCATGAATGACTTGTTAGCCCAGGTGGGTGTCACCCTTTAAGCATGTAGTTCTTGGGGTCTACCAGCCCTCGGCATTCCTCACACGGCCATTCACCACATAGAGGTTACGTAATTGCCTCTCTGTTCTCTAAACCAATGAATTCCAAGAAGGACACAGTCTCTTATGCTGTTGCCTAGTGTGTAAGCAGGCCCTGACGCATAGTAGGATTTAGGACACAGTCTCTTATGCTGTTGCCTAGTGTGTAAGCACGCCCTGACGCATAGTAGGATTTAGGGATTGTGTTAGAGTTTGAAAAATGAACAGAGGACATGGTGGTGACCTTCTAAAAATACTCATAGAGAAAACAGATGGTCTCCTGTCCCACGCAGGTGGCCACCAATACAGACACCAGCCGAAATGCAGGCAATGCAGTCTTGTTTGAGACTGTGCTCACCATCATGGACATCCGTTCTGCAGCTGGCCTCCGGGTATCCTTCCGTGCCCATGTGTTCTCCGACTGGTAGCCCCCCCGACTCCAGCCAAGCAGATGGGTCCCGGTCATTGGCTTCTCCCCAAACCCCATCGCAAAGGAGGTCCCCACTCCTGAGTGAATAGGTGGCTTCTTCCCTAACTATGTCCACCTTTTGCTTCTCATAGGTTCTAGCTGTCAACATTCTTGGCCGTTTCTTGCTCAACAATGACAAGAATATTAGGTAATATCTCTGACCAGGTTGTACGACTCCGTGCCTGGCCCTCTGCACTCCTCCCTCCTGAACTACCTGTTACCACTACACCTTGGATAACACAGGGTACCAAGGCAGATGGTCACATGTGATATGCCCTCTCCCCTCCCTGACCAGGTACGTGGCCCTGACTTCATTGCTGCGGCTGGTGCAGTCTGATCACAGTGCTGTGCAGCGTCATCGCCCCACTGTGGTAGAGTGTCTACGGGAAACTGATGCCTCGCTTAGCAGGTAAGCAGAGGTAGAAGGGACCAGGGGACAGGGCAGAGGCCCAGAGTGTCTGGTAGCTGAGACCCAAACCAGCTCAGAGCCACTGGAGTAAGAACTAAAGGGAAAGGTCCCTGGGGGTAGGAAAGCACAAAACAGTGCAACCTGGGAAACCTTCATGGACCTTTCTTCTACCAGGCGGGCCTTGGAGCTGAGCCTGGCCCTGGTGAATAGCTCCAATGTGCGAGCCATGATGCAGGAGCTGCAGGCCTTTCTGGAGTCCTGTCCCCAAGATCTGCGGGCAGATTGTGCTTCAGGCATCCTGTTGGCTGCAGAGAGGTGAGGCGACTAGTGCTTAGGAGTCAGAGGGTGCAGTCTGGGGAGGGACAGTGCCAGGACTGATAAGCCATGTCCTCTAGGTTTGCTCCAACCAAGCGGTGGCACGTAGACACCATCCTGCATGTGCTGACCACGGTGAGATGGGGTCCTCAGGTAGCTGGGCAAGAGTGGGTAAGACTCACCACTCTGACTTTGTCACATCTACCCCATTTCAGGCAGGCACTCACGTGCGAGAGGATGCAGTGGCCACCCTGACCCAGCTGATCGGGAGTGCCCAGGAGCTACATGCCTATTCTGTGCGCTGCCTCTACAATGCCTTAGCGAAGGACATCTCCCAGGTGTCTCTCCTCCCTTCCCGTTCCAGCTGATGAGCCTCCCCTGCCCTTCCTAGGCCTCCTATCAACACTGGATTTTGAATGGTTTTCCCCCAGGCACAGCTGTTCAGGTGTTGATCAAGGACAGAACTTAACCTTTCACTTAGACTTCTGGCCTGGCTCTGGTCCCTAATGACTGCAACACCAGATAAATTAACTTCCTTTGGGCTCCATGTACTCAGCTTTCTACTCTGCCCACCTCCTAGAGCGGTCTTCGGGATCAAATGACATAAGTTAAAGCTTGGCGCATGCATTCACTTTTATCATTACCTTGAGTGCTTAGTGCATTAACAGGTGCCAGCCAGTGTCTGTAGTTCCCTTTTTCATTGTAAGTAGGGTGGACAGAAATCTTGTGAGAAAGGGTTCCGTCATGTGACTAGGCCATGTAGTTCTGGGGCTTATCCACCAGAGGGCAGTAGGAGCCCAGATGCCACGGAGCACCTACTAACAAACCTCCCTACCCTAGCAAGCCTGTCATCTTTGCACTGCCATAAAGAAATTGTTGTGGGGTCTGGAAGAGAAGAGGGGCTAGCCCAACAGCATCTCTTCCCCCATACAGCAACCACTGGTTCAGGTGGCAGCCTGGTGCATTGGGGAGTACGGGGACCTCCTGCTGGACAGGAACTGTGAGGAAACCGAGCCTTCTCAGGTGAGATTTGCATGAGAGAGAGTGTCACTACAGAGGACTCGCCAGGAGAGGCAGGACTGAATCTGTGCTCACTGCCTGTTGTCCACACATGCAGGTAGAAGAAGAGGAGGTGTTAACACTCCTGGAAAAGGTGCTACAGTCCCATATGTCCCTGCCAGCCACCCGAGGCTATGCCCTCACAGCTCTTATGAAGCTCAGCACTCGGCTCCGGGGAGACAACAAGTAAGAAGGGGTCCCAGGCCAGGCCCCTCAGTGCGCACATGGCCTCTGATCTCTGCAAGCACACTTCCCCCTTCCTCCAGTCCTTGGGAACTTGCTTTTGAGCCACATATCTCAAATGTCTCCTTGCTCTGTGGGTCTTCTTCCTTCCCTGCCGTATCCTGGAGTGGAAGAGCAGGGTAAACTGCCATTGCCTCTCACGTGCCACATTGTGGCCCAGTCGTATCCGCCAGGTAGTGTCCATCTATGGGAGCTGTGTGGACGTGGAGCTGCAGCAGCGGGCTGTGGAGTATAACACCCTCTTCCAGAAGTATGACCACATGAGGTATGTCCAGAAACCTGCAGGGTAGAACTCCAAACTCTGCCTTCTCCCCGACGCTCCCTTCTAGGTATGAGGGTCTCAGTCTCTCATATCCACAACTCATAGAGGCTAAGCCAGCCTTAACCCTCCTTCATCATCTGAAACCAGCAACAGTATACTGTCTTAGAAAATCAGAAGGCCACTTGTGACCCCATGTGTCTTAGTCCTTTTCCCAAATATCTCTGTGAAGACACAGGGCCCACGCAAAGGAACCCTTGCATTGTACCCTGTCAGGGCAGCCATCCTCGAAAAGATGCCTCTTGTGGAGCGAGGTGGCCCTCAGGTTGACGAAGCAGCAAAGGATAACGAAGCAGCATCTCAGCTCGTGGAAACGGCAGCCGCTGTCCCCGCAGAGCCCCAGGTGAGGAAACCAGCAGACCTCAGTCAGGACTCGCATGGCCTCCCTTGCCCTGACATGACCCTCCTGCCCTTTTCTCCAGGCCACTAAGCTCTTGGATCTGCTAGATCTCCTAGATGGTACTTCTGGAGATACTCAGCGCCCTCTTCCTCCGGCTCCTTCTCCAGGGGATGCCTTAGCACACCTCCTTGACCTTCCCTGTGCACCGCCACCTTCCGGTAAGCCTTGCAAACAGATATCTTGGTGAAGGGGGCTAGAAATCTCTTTCTGAGATGAAGACTCAACATCTCAGTAAGTAAAAGTTTCGTTCAACGCAAGTTCCATCTTGGCACTCTTAACGTCTTCCCTGATCCCGTATTTCTTACCTCGGTCTACAGAGCCCTGCTTCCTCTCCAGCCTGTCTCCTATAGCTTTCCCAGTGCCCCCTCCACTGGCCCCTCCAACTCCCCAGATTCTCCCACCTCTAACACTTGACATTTCATGTTCTTTTTATGTAGTGTTCTTTACCCAGCACATCAAATGACTAGCTCATTCTCACTCTTCAGGCTGCAGCTGAAATGTCAGCTGCCTTCCCCTACCCCTCCGGTTAACTTAGTTCTCCCAGTCGCTCCGACTTAATATATTTCAAAACCACAATGGTGATTATCTTGTGTGTTTTGTTATCCCCCCCCCCCGCCCCCGACACACAAGATGGTTAGCTCCAACCTCAGCTTGTCTGCTTTTTCACCAGATCTGGAGCATTGCAGACCAAGATGCGCTCACTCCATTATTGGAGTGAGTGGATGTGCTGTCTTGAGTCTGTGCACTGAGCTGCTGCTCTCTTCTCTAGCTCCCATCCCCAGTCTTCAGGTGTTTGAGCGTGAGGGAGTACAGCTGAGTCTGTCTTTCATCCGGCCCCCTGAAACCCCTGCTCTGCTCCTAGTCACTGTCACCACCACCAACTCCTCAAAGGACGATGTCACCCACTTCACCTGCCAGGCAGCTGTACCCAAGGTTTGTAAAGACCAGAGTTCAGCCAGGTGTGGTGACTCATGACTATAATTCCAGCACTTGAGAGGCTGAGGCAGGGGGATCACTGAGACCAGCCTGAGCTACATAGTGAGGCCAGTTGGGTTACATTGTCAAAAAAATTTTTTTAGATCAGACACTCCAGGAGAAAAGATCACAAAATAGTGGGAGTAGTTGGGAGGCAGAATGAGATGGGAAAGTGGTGACACACAGAGACCGCTACTGGGGAGTTATGCGGAGGGTGGGGAGCCACTGGGTGTAGAAGGGTTGCCTGAGCCCAACCAGCTGCCTTACTGTGTTCCGCCCAAACCTCCCATTATCAGAGCTTCCAGCTCCAGCTCCAGGCCCCCAGTGGGGACACAGTTCCAGCCCAGGGCGGCCTTCCCATCACCCAGCTCTTCAAAATCCTCAACCCTAACAAGGTGAGTTGCAAAACTTCCTCTGGATAAGAGGAATAGGAGAAACCAGAGACCTAACCCAAGTCTCTGACTTCCCGTTTTTAGGCACCGTTACGGCTAAAGCTGCGCCTCACCTACAACCACTCTGGCCAGATGGTGCAGGAGATCTTTGAGGTGAATAACTTGCCTATGGAGACATGGCAATAACTTACCAGTGGTCAGTGTCTGGCCCAGGTGTTTGCAGGTTCTTGATGTCTTATTCAAGGAATGGAAATAAAGTCATAAAGGCACACAGATTACAAAGTAGCCAGGCAACTTTATTCAAAAGCAAAGTAATGATAACAAATCAGAAATACTCTGCAAGGGATTCAGTGGTCCACATTAGAGAGTACTCAAGTGCCCGGATTATTGCCTGGGTCTTCTTTAACAGGGTTCAGGGAAGGAGTTGGTTGCTAAGGGGTATAATTTGGGTGGTTCTCCATTTTGATTGACAGGCTTGGATTCTGTAAGCTTTTCCTCACTGTCCATGTGTATCTCTTCCTATGAGGCATCTGCACATTCAATTATGCGTAGGCATAAGACGTTAAATTGAGGGTTCCCCTTAAAACTCCACTCAAAGGACAGTTTACCTTATTGTGCATGCATCCAAAACAAGTCTAGGCCAGATGAACCATACTCAGATATTTTCCGACATACGTTTGAATATAAATAGTTCACAAAAAGGGGAGTTTTAGGGGTTGCAAGGGGGAAAGAGATTGATTCCACCGTTCCAAGAGGGATGTACTTGCAACTTGGTGCAGATGGGGGCTGGAGGGAGTTAGGTTGTTAGATGCATTGTTAAAAGAGGTGTCTGTGGTACACAGAGGTGAGGGTCATAGATTGTACTGTTAGGAGAGGTATGTGCATAGCCCAAACCAAGTGGAGTCCCAGGTTGCTAAGCTATTCCCTACGCCTGCCTCATAACTGTCCCTACTTACCTGAAATCCTACACCCCACAAGCTGGGAACACAAGGTTACCAGCAGGTGGCACTCTGGCCCTACATTTGTTACTGCAAACTGAAGTGCCTGCTTCTTCCCCTACAAATAAAGCCTGGAGCTGCCAGAAAGCAATATTTTGGCATAGTTGAGAAAAAAAAGTGTGTATAAATAACAAGGGCAGAGCCTTCTCAAACAGGAAGTAGAACTCCATGGAATCTTAGGAACCTGTTTTAACAATGAGGGTTTTCTCTCTGTCTCTTTATGGACTGGGCAGCAGATTTACTAGGGAGTGACCTGACCCAGGGCACTGTACCCTCTGGGCACCACGGCATAACCAGAGTAGAATTTGTGGATTTCTAACAGGAATTCCCAGCTACTTCCCCATCTTGTGATTCCCTACACCCCAACGCAGGGAAATCCCTGCTGCCTCCCCTCGTCTCTAACTCAGCTGTAAGGCGGTTTCAGAGCTGCTGGCAGAATCAATGGCATCGACCAAGGGAGGGGGGTGGCAAGGGATTTTCCTGTGCTTAACTACTGATCACGGCTAAGTGGAAATCCTATAAACACGAGCGGAAATCAATGGAGGCTGCTTAGCGGCCAGGGGAGAGGGGCGGCCCACAGATTGCATCTGACGGATGAGGGAGAGGAGGCGGCCCAGGGGGCTCGAGGAAGGGTGGAGTGAAAGAGCGAGCAGAGCTGGAGAGAAAAGAGGTTCTGTTGGAAGGAAAGGGCACAGCGAGTCCAGGTGTGGACGGCAACATCAGACCAAGTTCCCTTCTGCTCTAGGAAGTGAACCCTGCTGGCAGAAAGTGCTGTCAGGATGTTGAGTCTCCTGTGGCCTCTCCTCTCTGGAGTTGTTTGCTTCTAGCAGGCGCTGATGGTCCTGAGGCCTGAACCGCTCTAGATATACCATGAGCTTGGCAGGTGCCTTCTCCTGTGCTGGCACACCTGCAGGCAACAGGACAGTGAGGTAAGAAGATCAAGCTGCTGTGCGTGCTTTCACTTTGCTCCCTGCCACCCAGCCAGGAGCCCAAAGTTTTCAAAGCAGCACTAAGACTTGGAGTGCTGTGCCATCCAAGCAGTTTCTCTAACTTACCTACTCCCTCCTTGAACTGTGAGACCCCCCCGCAAAGGTCCACTTGGATGGTGTGGCCAGAAAGCCATCCATGCACGAGCCTCTCCTCTAGCAAGAAGAAATGGTGAAGAGGCGTACTTTGTCAAGAAGACGGGAGAATCCACTCATCTCAGTTATGACCTGTGTCCCCCAATCAAGATTCAAGCCCGTTTGGGCAAGCCAGAGCTCATGAGCTTGGTAATGAAGCAGATGCAGCAAGGCACAGAGGAAAACCAAGTCTGCAGAAAGTAAAGTAGAAGCTACAACATGTAGGAAACTCCATGTGTGGTTGCTAAGGAGGCTCAAAAAGCCTTCCAGGACAGTCAGGCCCTGCAGGGTACACAATCCCATATGTGCGAGTGAGCTGTCTATAAGGGAACTAATCGTAGGAACAGAAAAACCTGCCAGCCTGTACCCCACTGCCTCACATAAACGCAATGATCTTGTCTTTCACTCAAAGTCAAGAGGATAACACAGTGGGCATGGTTACCTATGACTGTAATCTCAGCACTGGGGTGGATGAGGCAAGAGGATAACAAGTTTAAGGCCTTGCTCGGGCTACACAGCAAAAATAAAAAGTGAAGGGGATGATAAGGACGTAGAAGTTTTAAGAGCTATTTGGGGAAAGGATCAAAGCAGAGAACTCATAAACAGACTAAGAGAACTAAGACAGTGACTAGGATGAAGATTAGAGACACGGAAGAATTAAATCCAAATTAGCTACTGTGAAAGAAGAAACAATTCGATAGAGGTGTAAGCAAATTGGGTCCTCTAGAAAATTGTTTTTTTAAAAGATCCTGTTGCAGAAATAATCCCAAGACACTGTCCTGCTACAGAATCCAGTGGGTGCCACCAGTAAAGTCAGATGAGAAGCAGGGCTGACAAAAGGTCCCGCCTTCCTCACCAAGCTTGCTGCTGAAGCTGACGATCTTCTCTAGGGCAGCTGGCACTTCAGCCTTCTCATGCACCAAGACCTCTACCTCACCCACAGCGTAGCCAAAGTCTGTTGTATCCAGGTCCACTCTGAGCAGGGGCTCCTGTTCATCGGTTCCAGAGAACACCAGCTTCCAGGAACTGCGTTTAGTCACAAAACTAGCTACTTCCAGCAGCTTCAGTGGAGCCAAGGCAGTGGCCACACCTGCAGCCTCTGGCACCTTGGTCCCCAGCAGCTCAAAGAGCTGGGCCACAATTACAGGTTCCAAAGTCAGTTCCATGTACTCATTGTGAGGACCTGAGACATCTGCTGGTCCAGGGCATTTGAGCTCCCACCCACTACCTTCCCGTAGTCGCAGCCAGTGGTCCGACCGCATGAGGCTTAGCTCAGAGGTATCGTAGTAGGTGTCTCGAAAGGTAACCTGGTGCTCCAGGGTGGCCCCCAGCTCCTGCAGCCTTTCCTCGGTGCCAGGCCCTGGAACAAACTTGCGTTCAACTTCAATCAAGCCCTGGGCCATGTTAACCTGTAACAAACATTTGCAATGAGAATTCACTGAGCACTCATGGGTGCAACAGGTTAGCAGAGACCCTTAGTACTGAATGAATTCAGGCACATGCGCTGTTTCAGAACTCTGCTTCAGCGACACAAGGCTCTGTGAGGTTTTAGGGTGCTGCAACAGTGGTGAAGGGTCACCAGTTAAAGCCTACAAATGATGCCCTTCCCTTAATCTAAGGGGCTTCCTAGAAAGCAGGCCCTGTTGCTGATAACCTTTCAAAATCCCCATTATACTTTGCAACCCCAGGAGGGCAGGTGGTTCACTGCCTAGGATAACAAGCTACTCCCCTTGCAGCTGGGGCAGGCGGAATCTCAGGTCTCACCTGGAAGCCTGAGGGTCTCGTCTCCCGGGACCCGGAAATGGGGGAAGGGAGCCCACGCCACTCCCGCGAGGAATGCCGGGAGAAGTCACTGGCGCCGGACCTCAGCGCCGCTCGCTGCGCGCCCGGCGAGTTCCAGTACTAGCAGCCATATTAGGCCCGTGTGGCTGTGCCCAGGACAGGCTGAACCCGAAAAGACTATTAAGTTACGCACGTCTGTAGCCCTAGAAGCGGCCAGAGAAGCCAGAATGCCCTTTCGCGTTCTGCCTCCTGGAGCCCGGGTGTCGTTTGGTATCTCAAGCCTTATCATGAGCCTGGCACCCGGGGATGATGCATGATGGGAGACGTAGTTCTAAGGGGCCAGCTCGCCCTCTACCGCACGTCGCTATGGTGATCGGAAACCATGCAATTAGTGTCAACCAGTGAGACTACCTAAAGCTAAACTAGGTGTTGCAGGGCGGTGGGTGAATAGGCTGCAAGGAGCTTAGGCTTCGTTCTCCAACCCTTCCCAGCACTGGCAGTGGTGGGCCCGGAGAAACACAAGCCACCCAGACGCTACCGTTTTTGACTGTCCACTAAGAGAGCAGGCCAGTGGTAGTGGTCTGGGGCGCGAGAGGAGTAATTCAATTTAGCTATCAGGAGTGTTTTTGT
Source organism: Eospalax fontanierii (assembly GCA_035773235.1). NCBI lineage: Eukaryota > Metazoa > Chordata > Mammalia > Rodentia > Spalacidae > Eospalax > Eospalax fontanierii. Next base: position 8,490,349 of record CM069536.1, on the reverse strand, counting down.
GGTTATTTTGAGTTTGTCGATACAGGGATTTCATGTAACTCAAGCCATCCTGGAATTCTTGGACCCCTGACTCTAGAGTTTTATTGGGGATCTTAATAGATTCTGGTGCGAATGTTTAGGATAAAGGGGGATGGGAAACTTTCTATCAAAGGAAGAACTGGTATTTTGAATAAGAACTAAGGATGTGGTGGGATTTCAACTGTTGGAGATCCAGGTGGAAATGGGAACTACATAAGCAAAAGCCCAGAAACTAGCTATAGCACCTAGCCAGTATCTAAGTTAAAGATGCAGCCAGAAGTATAGTGTAGTGGCCGGTTGGAAAAAGCCGTAAGTGCACCAGACTAGGAAGTTGTCAGGGGACTTTAATCCCAGGACTAAGAAGTCAGAGGCAGGCATGTCACTGTGAGATGGCGACCAGCTTGGTCTACATATCAAGTTCTAGGCTATAGGGGAGACATGTCTCAAAAAAAAAAAAAGAAGGAAAGATAAAAAGCCCAACCAAACAGTCAAAAGGTTGTCAGCTTCCAGCAGTTCCTGAGCTGGTTTTGTCTGGAGTAAGAGAAGTTTTCATCTTTCATCTAAAATGTAAAAAGATATGCATGGTGGTGCACATCTGTAATCCCAGCAACTTGGGGAGCTAAAGTAAGAGAATCACTTTGAGTTTGAGGTAAGCCTGGACGATCAAATCATTTCCAGGCCATCAACCTGGACTAGGTAAGACCTGTGTGCCAAACAAACTAAACAAAAACAAACAATAAATAAATGAAAGAAAGACATAGGAATCACCTTCTGTTTGCTTTGGGAAACCAAACAGAAAAGGCTCCTTATCCTTACTCTTCCTGAGGATTTAAGTCAGTTATCTGTAGATCTTGATTTTGTCTGAGCTACTTAATGAGGACACTGTCAACTCTTAGACTTGTTTCTGTGATAAGTGACAAGTGCCATGTTCCCCAAACCTCAAGCCTCTCCCCAGTATGATTCTAGTAACAATTAGTGGGGAGACATTCTGCGAAGGTCACTGGTTTGCAGACATGGCATCTTGAACTTGAGACGCCTGCTCTGCCACATTGTACTGAATCTTACAAGCTACTCCACTATCTCCCTAAGTCTGCCTTTTCTTTGGTAAAATGTGTTCTGCCTTACACTTATATGATGATTGAAGATTCAATACCTGTCACATAGTAGAAACTCAAAATACTGATCCTCCCCATCCCCCAACTTCAGTTTTGTTGTTTAAAAAATGTGCTGTAGCAAGCTATCGTGGGCTCTGGAGCCAGATCACTGAGGTTTGAATTCTGATGTCATCATTTATTGACCATGAAACTTTGAGTTGCTTATCTGAGCCTTGGTTTCCTCTACCATAAAATGAACTTTTGTAAGCTCACTAAATTTTAGAATCCTAACAATTAGAATATAAAGCACTTACAAGCTGACAAGCTGAAGAGAAGGAACCAGATCCCTCCCTCCCAACCCAGTCATAGGGACTATGTAACTGAGTGGAGAAGACAGTAGCTCTAGATTCCAGAGTAATTGCTGTGAAAGAGAAGGTTCTAACACCTAGTGAAAGGAAGGGAAAATAAGAGAAGAGAGTGAAAAATAGTGATGGACGACAGCTTACAGAAACCAGAGTTTTTTCTTGAGGTGACTTAAATACACATGTATGCATGTATGGTTTCTGTAAGAAGGGTGAAGAGGAGGGCACAGGAGTTTAGAGATAGACCTGCTTTTTTTTTTTTGCAGACCCAAGATGGACCTAGCACTTGAGGCAAGGAAGAATTAGGTTGGCTTGTCCCACCCCACGCCCCGCTCCCACGCCGGGGTTCCAGCATGTAGAGAAGACTCGACGCTAGCTGGCTGGAGGGTGGGGGCCTGCAAGACTACAGCTCCCGGCATGCACCGCAGCAGGCGGGTCGCTGCACCTGCTCAGTGGGGCCGCCCCGGGCGCCTGGGTATTGATTATTCCATTGTGTGGGACGCCTCAGCTCTAGCCAGTGAATGAGGCGGAGGAGTGAGGGCAAGGAGGAGGAGGGCGAAGAGGAGGAGGAGGAGGAGACAGGGAGCGAGCGAGTGCCCTGGGTGAATCAATGGAAACCCCCTCACGAAGCCGGGAAAACACTTCAGCCGCAGCCAAATAGCATTGATTATTTTCTTTCACTTCCCTCACCACCGTGAATTTATTTATTTTTCCATCTCCGTCCCCGACGCCCCGGAGCGAGCGCTGAAGGGAGGGAGGAGGAGGGGCAAAAAAGGAATCAACACATCGGAGAAGTCCCTTCCAAGAGCCGCCCCCTCCCCTCCCCGCCTCGCGCTGCTCGGCGGCCGCGGTTCGACTCCCGTCCCTGCTTCCAGCTGAGGTGTAAGTGCATCGATTTCCGATGCTGCTGGGTTGGTTTTTTTTTCTCCTCTGCCTCTCACTCTTCTTCCCTTCCTTGCTCTTCGGAAGCTCGAAACCGCGGGGAGAGGAGGCGCTCAGAGACTGCCGCTGGAGGGGACGGAGAGAGACGGGAAGGGGCTGGGGGAGGGGACACGGACAGACGGCCGGCCGAGGAGACCGTGGCAGGGGTAGAGGGAAGAGGGATGTAGGGGTGGACAGGGAGAAGGGAAAGAGAGGGGACCGACAGACCGAGGGTAGCGAGAGCCTAGACGGACCGCGCCGAGCTGAACGGAGTGCGGGGTTTCCGGAGGGAAGGGGAGGCCGGACGAGTGCAAAGGCTCCGAGCTGTCAGCCTGGTGGGGCCTGGGGCACCGAGGACCCCAGCTGGCTGCGAGATGGGGGAGGAACCAGTGTGGGAGGGCTGATGGATGGGCTAGCGCGCCGGGGTGCCGGGTGGGAGGGGGCCTGCATACCCTCAATTTTCGTTTTCTGCTTGAAGTAGGTGAGGGAAGCCCCATTCACGGTGAAGCATGTCTGTCCTGTCACCCCGACTCTCGATCCACTCTTGTATGCACCTCTAATCATATTTGAGCTCTGGACGATGATTTTCACTGTGCCTGTGGCCCCTGATCTCTAGTTTTGCCGTTCCTCACTTGTCTTCCCACCTCATCTATATCAGGTTCTCTGTGTCACAGTCTTGGCTGTCACACTTCCATCCTCACCTTGTACCTCTGTCACTATGTGTCACGCCTTGCTGTGTTCGGCCATCCAGGACTCCATACCCTGCCTTTCAGGGTCTCTCTGCCTATCTGTGGCCTTTTCAGCTACTTTGGAGTTTGCTTATCAGCCATGATTGTGGTAGTCTGCCGTCAGGGGCCTGAAGAGTAGGGAGATAGAGCAGACATGTCTACCCCTGAAGACTCCAGTGCCCTTTCAGCTTGGGCAGGACAGCCTTCTCTCCTTCATCAGGGAAACCTTGGAACTTCTTGCATTGTTGATCATTCCTCTTGCCATGTGCCTTTGGCTCCCCAGTGTGTCATCTGCCTTTTCAGGAGCTTTCCACCACAAACCTCATCCCTGCTGACTTAATTTTCCTCCCTTCCCCCACTTTACCATTGTATATCTATTTTTCATTTCACCGGTTCATTTCATTCCATTTTCCTATCCTGTGTCTGATGAGCACCTTTTGCTTATTCTCCATCTTTGTTTCCTTAATCTTTGCTCCACCTAAGTTGTTCTTTTTTTTTAATCCCTTTTCCTCTTACCCAACGTTTTAACCCTAGCAGCAGAAGATATCACAAACAAGGTGCTGGGGGATGTGAGGGTTATGTTTTGTGAAGGCACATAAACAGGCCAAGAAATCAATTTAATGGGCTTCCAGGGGCATATAACCCCTTCATCAATCAGTGCCATTATGTCAGTTAACTGTCAACTTTAATTCTGTAAAGGGATGTTCTCTAGGCGTCTAAGCTCCACCCTGCCTGACTATCCCCCATCCTCCAGTTCATTCTAGACAAGAGTGGCTTTTTCTTCACTTTTTAAGTTCATTTTTCTCCTAAGTTCCTGCTGTTATTATATTTGGATCAGCAACATTCTTTATGAGACAGGTTTTATTATTGTGAAAGAACCCATCTTATGCAAGGAGCCAGGTTCATTCAGTCTAAAGAATGGCAAAGGTGGATAAAGGATTTAGAGAGTTTGTTGTGGTTTTTAAGCCCATCATTGTTTTTCCAGACCCTAGGAGCTTGAAGGGATAAAAGGAGGAGGTAGGTATGAGCAGATGATGGAAGATCTCAGAGGCAGACAGAACTAGAAGGGAAGGGGGGCCAAGTACAATAATACACACACCAGACAGAGACGTGTGTGACTGAGAAGCATGCAAAGGAAAGGAAGAAAACCTATTCTGGATGAGGAGTGGGGCAGAGGAGGACTGAGGGTCATTAATGAAAGACTGAGAGAACAAGTGATATGAGTTAGTAGCTGTACAGAAGGAGAGAGAGAAAATATAGAATATTCCTAAAGAAGGGGACAAGCAATCTGAAATGAGTCCAGTGGTCACGTGGGGGAAGAGTATGGTACAAAGAAGGTAAACCGATGGCAAAGGCAGGAGTGCTGGAGCCGGATCAGAGCCACACCAAGCCTCAGTAAGGGAAAAGAAGAGAGGGAGGCATCAAAGGAAACAAATGCCTCCGGTGTGAGGAAGGAATAGTGTGAGGAAGGAATAGCATGGCCAAGGCAAAGAGAGCACTGCAGGGGGTGGGCAATTTGGAAAAAGGGCTTGCAGATTCCCACTAGGCCCTAAAAGAGAGATGCTCATGAAGAAAGAAACTGCAGAGATGAGGAAAGAGGAGGAGGAAATCCCAGCAGCATTCGTTCTGTCAGCCTCCTCAGTCACTTCGAATTTCACTCCCAAACTAGGAGAATGCAGCAAAGGGATGAAAAGGAGAAATCCCATGTCCTTCAGCGGACAGGAACTGGAATCTTTTTAGCCCCCTGAGAACCAAAGATTTCGAACTTCTGATGTCATAAATTGCTAGGTTACCTCGGCAACTTGACAGACAGGGTCCCTCCTCCATGATGTCAGAGGCAGCTGGTGTTACCACACTGAGAATCATACAGGACCAACTTGCGGTTAGACTGGGAGCTGCATCACGTGTGGGGCTGGGACCTGGATCGAGTCAAATCTGTAGGACTCCTGGCTCTGGTAGTTTGATTTTGCTTCTCTAGAGCTATTCTTAGCCCAGAACAATTGTTACAGACTACTTCTGTTTGTGAGTGCATGAGGTTTGCTAGGTCCTGACAGAAGAAGTGACCTCAAGAGACAGTGGGCACTGAGGTTGGAATGGTGGGACTGAAATGAGGCAAAGAACGAAGAGAACTGAAATGGCAGTTACAGAACAGGAAAGGGGAAGAGCTTTGTGGACAGGGAGAAATGCTGAAAATATTAGATGACCCTGGCTCTGGGTTCAGCAGTAGAGGGCAAAGCTGGAAATCTAGATCAGAGCAGAAGCAGAGTGTAAACTGATGCCTCGATAGAATAAAAGGGAGGGTTCTGAAATGCTAGCAGGCTTAGTAATATTTGGCTGAAGATGGGGGGGGTGTCCCTTTAGTCTGAGAGACCAAGCCATTTGGTGGGGGATGCAGGGTTAGTCACAATAGTCTTCTGAGCACGAACAGAGGCTACTTCTGTCTAGTTTCTTCTTTTGCGGAGAGGGGAGGGTTGGGGGGTATTGAGACAGTCTCACTCTGTAGCCCAGGCTGACCTTGAGCTCTTCCTGCCTCAGCCTCCTGAGTTCTAGAATTACAGGTCTGAGCTACCGAACCTGGCTCTATAGTTTTTAGTTGTTTTCTAGTACCTAGCAATATCTGTCACACAGAACAGACTTAATAAACATCTACTGAGCAAATGTTATTAGAAACTTAGAGTTGTTTTCCTAATTCTCAACCCAGCTAAGTCCGTAAATGGTTAGGTTGAGAAATAGAGAAAGGATAGAAAAGCTGAAGGGCGTGTAAACAGTGAAGACCTGGGAACAAAGAGGAGAAGCTATATTAGGGGCACACTGGAGGAAGCCAAGCTAACTTTCAGGCCTGATCTGGGAAGTCTATATCAAGATACATAAGAAAACATGAATGAACCATCATAGAAGCCTAAGGAAAGTGTGGAAAGATGAAGAGGTGGATTCCAGGAAAGGTGGGGGTTGTTTTGAGAGAGAATAGGAGAATCTGAATTGAATTAGTTTCCCCACCCGTTCCCAACCTTGAAGCTAGGTTGAATCAAACACACACACACACACACACACACACACACACACACACACACACACACACTGACTACAAATAAAAGTTCATAAATCAATACCAGACCTATCCTAAACACCTGTCTCACATGTAAACTCAAGTCATTACAAGGAAGTGAACATTGGCCAAGTGGGCCAACAGACAAGAGGCAGTTGTTAACTGTTACCCAAACCTTGTTGTAAACAGCCCTGTAAGAGATGGCCTAACATCTGACTGCAAGAATGTAGAAGGGAAGTCAAGAGATTCACAGCTCACCAAAACTCTCAGAATAAATCCTCAGAAAGGGGTCTAAATGTGTAGAAGCTTTAGAGAAGTATACCAAACCAGAGCGTATAGCTTCTTGTTTTCTTGTAATAAAGACCCTGAATGGGCTGCGAAGGCTAGGAAAAAAAGACAGGAAGTGAGATGGTTGGGGAGAGCCTGGCTATGATGAGAAAGCTATGGCAGCAGGAGAAGGGGCTGCTATGAGGGGCTGAAGGGAGGGACAGTGGTGTTGGCTATGTGTACTGTCGGCAGCTGCAACAGACTTGAGCAGCTCATATTTTGCAGCAGGTGACAGGCTGTCGACACAGCGGTCCTTTACCTCACTGTTAGAAACTCATTTCATTGATTTTTCCATCTTTCTTCTCAGGCTCTTCATACTAAGCCTCAGGCATCCCACCACCCTCTTTCAGAGCCCCTTGCTTCTCTGAGGAAAGCCTCAGTGAACTAACTGCCTACCTATCCCTCTTCTACCCACCCTTGGCTGACGCTCAGGGTGAAAGATTTGGAGATAATTTCCAGCTGGCAGACCTGCTCCTGTAGCTAAGCTATACCAGTGATATGGAAAGTCTTTTTCTTTTTCTTTTAGACAGGGTCTCATGTACTCCAGGCTGGCCTCAAATTCACAGTGTTGCTGAGGCTGGCCTTGAACTCCTGTTCCTCCTGACTCTGCCTCCCAAGTCCTAGATATAGGCATACACCACCATGCCTGGTTTCTTCTGTTTCCTACCAACGCAGTTCCACACACCTCAACATTTTTTTTTCTGCAAAAGTCGGAAAAAAGTCAAAATAGGAGTTCTCTTCTGTGTTTGTCCAAGAATGTGAGCTTATGCAGGAGCCAAACTTCACACCTGGGACCTTACAGCAAGGCTGTCCATAACAATGATACATGCATTGGACATATGCAACTAGGAGAATATAACTTCCCAGGTGTGTAAGAGCCATCTCTCTATACAGGAGTGTGAGTGTCTGGTTCTGTGTAACATGCCAAAGTGCCAAGTTGATGGGGCAGAGCAGGTGTGGGTTGTAAATCTTCATTCCACAGCCGTTCTCCAGTGCATTTCATCACAACTGGGTACCCTCACCCTCTCCATTTAGGATTGGACTTGGGCTGAAGGTCAAATTAGTTGCCAGTTATTTAGCGTCTTGATGGAAGAGGGCAAAAAACTGAACTGTTTCCTTGGTGGAAGAGATGGAGTAAATTCCATTTCCATCCTCAACCTTTTCATTCCTTCTTCTGTTGGGTACACGGGTTGGAGGCCCTCTGCCTCTTGTATTCTGGTCCTCTATCTAGGTCCAGGTTCCGTCTCCTCTGCTCCAGGCCTCTTCTCTCTGTAGCTATCTCCATCCCACTCTTGGGAAACTGGGCTGCTCAGGCCAGGGAGCCTTTGTTTTATCTCTAGCTTCTTTAGACTATGTGGTTTCCAAAACCTAGAGGTACATCGTGGTGCTCTTGGAGAAGCAGCATACTGGAGGCTAGGAAGAGAAAAGGGCAGGTGAGAACAAGAAATAGCTTTGGGACTGTCCAGCACGGTGGCACGCGTACCTGTAATCTCAGCACTTAAGCACTTAGGAGGCTAGAAGCAGGAAAATCAGGAGTTCAAGGTCTTCCTTAGCTACATAGGGTGCTTGAGGCCAGCCTGAGCTGCATGAGACTCTTCCTTAAAAAAAGAAGAAGAAGGTTAATGACAGACGGAGCCCAAAGGAGAATGTGATGGAAATGAGGGGTGACTCTGACGGGAGGAGCCCAGAAAGATGCCGCAGCTGAAAGGAAAGGAGGGAAGGCGGGCTGTGTGGACTAAGACAGAGCCTACGAGAAGGCAGGGAGTCCGAACCCACCCCCAACCAGGGAAATGAAGGGAGCCCAACATGAGGGAGGATGGGTAGCTGTGTGTGAGGTCAACCCGCAAAGCCAGGCCTCAGCTCCAGACTGGTCCTGAGTTCAAACCATGCTGATTTTGACCCTTACGGGAGAAGCTGAAGTGTCAAATTAACCAACGTAATGAAGTCACTGCATCTTGTTTGTCTTTGCTGGTTTCCCCTTGAGATTTGTCCTTTGGCCAGACAGGGCAGTGTGGGAGATGGGGAAGGACAGCAGTGGGAAAGGGCAGGGAAAGCGTGCAGAAGATGGAGAGACAGAAAGGTGGAGCAGAGACAGCCAGGAGACGGAGAGACAGAAACGTGGAGCAGAGACAGAGCCAGGAGAAAGGTACTGAGTGAAAGGAACAGAACCCAGGAACAGAAGTGAGGAGACAGAAGAGAGACCTGAAAAGATAAAGAAAAAGGAGAGAGGAGTAGAGAGATGGACATGAAAACAATGGAGCCCAGGACTGGGAAACCTGGAGGGAGGACAGGGAACAAGAAGGGAGAAGCAGAGGTGAAAGGCAGAGCTGGAGAGAATTGGCCCAGGCTGTGAAAGCTGCAGCTGGTGGGACCTGTAGGCGGGGCCTCATCTCCATCTCTAATGGCTGTGAAATGAGGTTAGCTCCATTAGAGTCGGTGAGAGTGTAAGGAGATCACACTCATTAGGGTTGGGCCATCCCAGTAATTACTGCCACCCCAAACACTCCCGAGGCAGCCAGCCACCAAGCACATGCAGGCACACAGCAACACCACAGACAGTTCCCTAATGCTGAATGGAAAGCCCAGGACAACACAGGTGTAACAGCAGGGCTTTGGGGGCTCCATGGCTGCAGTGAGTACCTTCACTAAGCTTCTAAGAGGTGCCCTAATAAGGCTACACCTCGGCAGCCTGCCCGATGCCCTGTCACACGCACAAAGAGCAATAAATGACTCATATTCTCCCCTCTGGAAATAAGACTTGTGGGTAAAAAAAATGATCATTTCATTTTATTGATTACATCGAAAGTGCCAGTCTCAAAAAGGAGGTAGGGACAGAATTCCATGACATGCTGCTTCCCATTTTTTACAACACAGGAAAAAAACTTGAGCTGAAAGAACAAGATGAAAGAACAGAACTAAAGTCTGATTCCAGGTCTGTAAAAGCTATGAGTTTTTAACCAGGCTTGGTGGCACATACCTTTAATCCCAGTACTTAGGAACTAGAGGCAGACAGATCTCTGGGAGTTTCAGGCTAGCCTGCACTACAAAATAAGTTCCAAGCCATTCGGGGCTACATACTGAGATCCTGTCCTCCTCCCTGTCCCCCACTCCCAACTCCACAAAAAAGTAAGCTTTTGGCTTTCTTTTGGTGCTGAGGATTGCCATACCTACATCCTCAGCCCCAAGCCGTTTTTAAAATAACATCAGACTCCTTGATGAAGTTCATTTGCTATTATGGATATACATGTCGATTTTGAACTTTTATTTATTTATTATTGTGTGTATACAGAAGTCAGGGGAAAACTGGGAGTTGGTTGGTTCTTTCCTTGGGATCTAGGGATCAAACTCAGGCCAGGCTTGCATGACAAGAGTCTTTACCAGCTGAGCCATCACCCCAGCTGACTTTGAACTTTAAGAGATAATATCACAAATAAGCACACACATCACCATTCAAATAACCCTAACCCCACTTCTCTGCACAGACTACAACATGAATGGCACCTGCTCCGATTGTACCAACCAGTGACCCTACTTATACTAAGAAACAAACCAATGGAGGCAGCCTTCTAGCACCGTCAAGCTCAAAGAGGAGGCATGTGTGCTCTAGGCAACACGCACATGGACTGAGTAACACTTAAATTCACAGACCTCATTTAAAATGCATGCCAGCCGAGAACAGAGGCCCTGTGGTCAAGCTGCCCAAAGTGAGCTTCCAGTCTCACTTTTTTAAAAAAAAACTTTTTTATTGTGTGTGTGTATGTGTTCATAAGTGGAGGTAAGTGAACAGCTTGCAGGAATTGGTTCTCTTCTTTCACTATGTGAGTCCTAGGGACTGGACTCAGGTTTTCAGACTTGAGAGCAAAAACCTTTAGCCACTGAGCCATCTTGCCAACTCTTGCTTCTACTTTCTAAGAGAGACCTTAAAAAAAAATCACCGAACTTATCTCAGTCTGTTGCCATGTTTGTAAAGTGGGATGAAGAGCTGTTTGTATCGCATGAGGCAGCAGTAGTTAGTAATGTGATGCTTGCCAGGGGCTCCACACAGGGCCTGTCCCATAGTAAACATCTAATGATGTCGGCTATCACGACTGGAAATACAGTTCAGTGGAGGTATGCTTACCTCATGTAAACATGGTCCTATGTTAAAGATGTAGGCTATCATAATTATTACAACTAAGGTTGTATATTCCTTATCCTAAATGCTTAAGAATTTGTATATGCATGAGATATCTCTGGGAAAGAGCCAATGTCTAGAAATGGAAGTCATTTATGTTTCATATATACTATATATGTGTTCCTGTGTCTGTGTGTGGGTATATATATGTGAATATAGTACCACAGACGTCAGAAAAGTATGTTAGACTGAAGCTGGAGTTATAGGTTGTTATAAGCTTCCAATGTAGGTACTGGGAGTTGAACTTGGGTCTTCTGGATAAGCACTATGTGCTCTTAACCACTGAGCCATCTCTCTAGCTCCCATATATACCTTTTATTAAACAGTGTTGCTGTAGAGTCCAGGTTCCCTTTTGTGGGTTCTTAGTCTTATTGATAAAAGAATTTAACCTTTTTTTAAAAACCTTATTCTTATTTTATGTGTATGTTATGCCTACATGTATCTAAGTGCACCAATGTCATGTAGTGCCCATGAAGGCTAGAAGAGGGCATCAGATCCCTGAAACTGGAGTTATAGATGGCTGTTAGCTGCCATGTGGATCCTGGGAATCGAACCTGGGTCCTCTGCAAGAGCAGCAAATGCTCTTAACTGATGAGCCATTTCTCCAGCCTATCAGTTGGATTAACTCTTAAGGGAGGAGATAATGGTATATAATGTTCTAATCTTTAAGGCAAATCAGACAGTTATATCCCAACCCAGGGCCAGAGGAAGAACTCAAATTCCATTTTTCTGACCAGAGGAAGTAGCAGGCTTTCCTTATTTGGTCCTTCACAAAGTTCTGATACCCCCACCTTTTCATAAGATAAATGGGAGGTGAACCGAAAGCAGATCACAAGGGAGAGGTCCACCTTTAGTGGCTTCCCAGCTTGCAAATGGCTATCTAGCTGCCTAACAGCTAGAGGAAAGTTAGAAGGGGTTTGTAGTTTTTCTAAGTTTTATTTTAGTGTGAGTGTCTGTGTGTATATGTGTGTATCTGTATCTAAGTGTATACCATATGTGTGCAGGTACCCACAGAAGCCAGAAGAGGGCATCAGATCTGGAGCTGGAGTTAACAGGCAGTTTTGTGAGCCACCTGATGTGGGTGCTGGGAACTAAACTCTGATCCTCTGGGAGAGCAGCAAGTGCTCTTAACCACTAAGTATCTCGCCAACCCCTGAGTGAAATCCCCCACGTCTCCCGAGGGAAGTTTTTTATACAGTATTTCTAGCTGCCTGTGTTTTGACTATGGCACATGGATGCAGGTATATGTCATCCTGGCATCATATTAGTGCTTGAAAAATCAAGATTTTAAAACATTTTGGACTTTTTGCTTTTGTTTATGACAAAGTCTTACTACTCTGTGGTCCACGCTAGCTTGAAACCCACCATGTAACCCAAGCTGTCCTCAACTTCTGGCAGTCCTGTCTCAGCCTCCTGAATACTGAAATTACAGGCATGAGCCACCGAGTGTAGGGGTTTTTGTTTTCTAGTGCTTTGTATTAAACCCAGGTTTTGTGCATGCTAGGCAAGTTCTCCACCACAGAAGACATATATATACTCAGCCCATATTTTGGATTTTTAGATTAGGGATATTGAAACTGTAGTAGTTGTTGTAATATGTTCTTTATTTATTTAGTGGTACTAGGGGTTGAAACCTAGGCTTTTACATGCTAGGCAAGTGCTTACCACTGAACTCTCTCCTATAGCTGTCTTTTTTTTTTTTGAGAGGTGGGGTGTGGGTAGTGTCTCACTATGTAGCCCTGGCTGGCCTGGAACTCACTATGTAGACCAAGCTGGCTTCAAACTCACATAGATCTACCTGCCTCTGCTTCCCAAGTAGTTGGTTTAAAGGCGTACACCATGATGCCTGGCCTATTGACACCTATTTACTCTCACTCTCTTTCCTTTTCTTATTTATTTTTGTTTTGAGGCAGGGTCTTAGGTAACTCTCTATAGTCTGAGGTTGGAAAGTTGACCTTGAACTCCTTTCTGCCTCAGCCTCTTGAGTACAGGGATTACACTTCAGACTGTGACGAATGAGGTTATTATGTCATACAGGCTCATGTCAGATCAAACAACTGAAAGACTTGAACAGATCTTACAGTGGTATCCTTCCAAAATAATTATAGAGAAGTTGCCGGCAAATCATTCCAAATTAAAGAACCTTCTAGAGATACCCTGGGTCAGGCTCAGATAGGATCCTGAGTCTGAATTTAAGGGCTCCTTCGCTTCCAAGTGCTGATGCAAAGAAGGGTTCTGACCTGGCTTCTTGTAGCCATCCAAGATTGAGGCATGCAGCCTACCAGCCCCTCTGAGTCTCCCCAGCACACACACTATAAGAATGCACAGAGGGCTGGATAGGTAGCTCAGTCTTCCACAGAACCCAAATTCCGTTTCCAGCACCCATGTGGTGGCCTACAACCGATTATAACTCCAAGGGATCTGGCACTCTTTTGGCTTCCACGGCCACCCACACACATGTGGCATACACACGTAGACGCACACATACATATCATTTAATCTTTGGGATAAAAAAAATCACACAGATCTGTGAACCAGAGCAGCTCCATGCTGCTGTTCCTAAGACGTATAACTCTGAGTCACTGAGAGAGAGGTGCTCTTCTCCTGGACACATACCCTACTAGTAGTGAACATTTTGCAGCACACCTCAAAAATCCATGCACACGTGGGTGGGTGTGGCTTTACCCTGTCTGCTCTCCATGCTCCCCTTCGAGCCTTCACTGCTTTCCTCTCCCTAGGACCACCCACCTGCCCAGTCTGGTGCCGGAGGTGGGCGCCGGAAGATGTAATGTTTACATGCAGAGCGCGACCGTCCCCTCCCCTCTCCATCCCCTCCTCTCTCCCCGCTGCCTCCACTTTCCTGCTGTGACATTCGCTCTGCTTGTTTCATTTTACTCCTTACTCATTTTTTTTTTCTCTCTTTTGGAGAAAATTAATCTTATACAAAGTAAGCACTTCCTAAATATTTATGAGGATGACAGGGACGGAGGTAGGTAGAATTAAAATAGAGAACTGGGATTACTGGGTTTTTTGTTGTTGTTGTTTTTTCCCTTTTAAACTCAAGGTAAGCTATATAGAGAGAAAAATTAGAGTTTTAAATATAAAGGAAACTGGGTCTAGTGACACAGCCTATAATTTTAGCTACTCAAGAGCCTGAAGCAGTAGGATCACAAGTTCAGGGCCTGCCTGGGCTACAGAGTGAGTTCAAGACCAGCCTGGGCAACTTAGTAAGATCCTGTTTCACAAAACAGAAAAAGGAGTGGGTTGCCAAGCCTGGTAAACCACGTGGTAGAGGAAGAGCACTGACCCCACCGGTTGTCCTCTGACCTCCACAGGCACAATGTGCTGCACACGCCCCTCTCTCCTTAAGCAAAATAAATAAAAATTCTATGACGTATCTTTAAAAAAGTAAAAGGACTGAGAATATAGCTCAGTGTATTTTTAAAAAAATAAATAGGGTGAAGTCATAATAGTTTTGACTCAGGTGCTAACTACTGCAGTGTGAGCCTAGGGAAAGCTTCCTTTTTCTGCTCTGGAATAATGAGTGTCTCTCAACCCAGCAGTCTAGAAGGACAAGTAAGAGCCAGACATGTAGTTCAGAGGAAGAGCCCTTGCCTAGCATGTGCAAGGCCCTAGTTTTAATCCCTAGCACCACAAAAATAAAGGGAAAGTAAGTCTTGATTGAGCTCTGCTACCAATGTCTATAATCACAGCACTTGGGAGGCTAAGGCGGGGGTATTGCTCACAGGTAATTCAAGTCCAGCCTAGGCTTTCAAGCAAGAGGTTGTCTCAAAAAAAGGAAAAAACAAGTTAACTCTGAGGCAAGGAAAATTGAGTTTAAATAGTGTTCACCTATTTGCCTGAAGTTGAAAAGGACGGTTATTAGAGGATGACATCGGAGACAAGCAGAAGGAAGGTCTGCCTCTTGCTCTGCCCTGAGAGGAGATGACCAAGACGAAAGGAAAAGGACTCACCTCACTGGCACGCAGCTCATGCTGTCTTCATAACTGGGGAAGGAAACATTATTCCCATTTTCCCAGAGGGGGACGTGGTCTGGATAAGCAACTTACCGAGGCTGACAGCTTGCAAGTGGTAGAGCCATAATGGAAAGAAGACTCAGGGTGTGTCTCAGTGCTAGAGGTATTGCCTAGCACGTACAGCCCCCAAGTGGCCAACTGAGACTATATATGACTTTGTCTTAAAAGGGGAGAGGGGGGCTGGAGGGATGGCTCAGTGGTTAAGAGCACAGGCTGCTCTTGCAGAGGACCAGAGTTCAGTTCCCAGTACCCACATGGTGGCTAACATTCCAGTTAAAGGGGATTCAACCCATCTTCTGGCCTCTACGAGTGCATGCACAGGTGTACTACATACACGCAGACAAAACACTCATACATGTAAAATAAATTTTTTTAAAAAAAGAAAAGATCATGAATCAACTTTAAAGGAAGTCTGATGCATTCTGACAGATTTTGCCACCGAACCTTTTGCCCTGTATTGGGACTGGGGAAAAGGAAAGGATCAGACTTTGCCGCTGTCTTTTTGGAGGGGAGCTGGGCCTTGGTGATGTTCCCTCCATGACCACCAGGGAGCAGTAGTGTTTCTTTTCCTCCTGGCCAGCCCCAGATGTAGGAGTGTAGGGTACTAGGGAGACTCCTGGTCTGGCCTGAGCTCAGAGGGAAGCAACCCTGGGCAGCAGAGCCTCCAGTGCTATGGGCCAGCCTGGGCTCCCTCACTTGTCAGTCAGGGTGGATTCTCTTCCTCTGACCTGATTTCAGTCCGTTTGCCCTTGCCTCTTGGCACCGGTATCTCCAGTCTTCATTTGGTTTCTTCTGTCTTGCAGCGTCTCAAAGCCCACCGTAAAGATTTTCCACTTGTTTCTGCAACTTCACATCTAAGCCTTTCCAATATTTTTCTGTCTCCTGACCTCACTTTCTGTCTCTGGAGCTTAGTGTTAAGGAAGGCCTGCTGCCTCCCGGCTCCCTTGCATTTCTAAGTACTCCGGATCCCTGGCCACCTCTTCCAGCTCAGTGATTATGACTGTAATTTGTTTGTGGGGCAGTAACTGAGCTTTGAAAGTAGCACTTCCCTCTCCCCTTCTCAGCCCCAGGAATAAGTGGAGACAGCAGCTATGGAAGGAGGCAGGGGACGCCGGGAAACAAAACAAGCCTGCCTCTCCACTTTCTCTCATCCCAGTCCTCTCTGTCTCACCTTGGTTAGAGACTGGAGTCTTTAGAAAGGGGGGCTAGAAGGGAAGGACAGCAACCGAGCTCCAGAGACTAAGGGCCCTTTTAGAGCTGGCCAGTCCATCTCTGGGCACGACTACACCCTCAGAACTCACCACCCTCCCGCGGCTCCAGGGCTCCCTCCTTCCATTCCCTGTGGTGGCAGCAGCCTTGTAATTTAAAGCTCTCTCTGTCGCCTCTAATGCGATCCTCTCATTTTATTGACTCTCTCTGCCGTCCGTGGCGCCCCTTCACATCAATCTCAGCTCTAATCACAGGCCGCCACAGCCTGCTCGGCAGCCCCTCTCCTCTGCGGAGGCCCAGCCTTTCCTCTACTGTCCCCACCTCCATGACACAGGCTGCCTTCCCTTTCACTCCTTCTGCTGCTGGGACCTCAGGGCTTGTGACGACTGCCTTCTCCCTCTGCCCACCTTAGAGCTTATTCCAGGGAGAAAAGATACCTTTGAGGGCAGCTGGGGACTGCGGGGAGAAATGGCAGTGGGACTGAGGGCGAACAAGAATCTTGGCCTGGGGTAGTAGGTGAGGATGACTTCAGGACGTGCTTCGGTGTGACTTCCTCTTCAAGGTAGGAAGGGCAAAGAAAGGCACATGGAGATTCAGTGGGGGAAGGAGACAGAAGAGGAGAGTAATGGAAGGATGAAAAAGGCAGAAAAAAACCTTTGGCAGCAGAAGGCTCTTAATAAATAGTAAATGTTAGGAGAAGAACTGAGAAGAAAGCGAGGGGAACTGAGCAGGGGCGGGGCGTAGGCAGAGATGAATTTGCAATTGAAATTTTTTTCTCGAGAGGAGGGGCAGGTTGGGAGGTAGGGAAGATTTGCAATTTTAAACAGCCTTCAGCTGACCTTCTCTGGACTGATGGGGGTCTCACCCACAAGCTGGCCAAAAGCTTAGCTCCTTTGATTTCTAGCTAGCAATCATTCAATGGTCCTTTTCTCATTGTAAGAATTAGGCATTAGAGAGATCTGGGGTTACTGTGGAGTTGAGGGATTAGGTCTGCTCAGGCTACCTCTGAACTGTGATGTAGAATTGAGAGTCAAGAGCCAGGAAGGAGCTCAGCACCTGTAAGGGGGACTGTTCTGCAGCTGAGCAGGTGAGAGAGCAGTCTCCATCTCAGTCTTCAACTCCTTCTACCAGGTTGGGTAATGAAAGGCAATGGGACTTAACCTTCACTAACCAGTAAATTTATCTTTCCTCTGCCCCTCCTTAGGAACACACACACACACACACACAGCCCATCCAATTTCACTTGCCCTTTGATTTCCCTCTTCTACCCCTTTACCAAGTACTGGTTTACATTTTATTAGCGTGCTAAAACTGTACCTCTCAGAGCTCTTTAAAGGCTCTGACTCACACCTGACTGGACTCCCTGGAGGAGTCAGAGAGTGGGAATCCAGCTGGCAAGGCTGCATGGCCGGCAAAAGGACCTATACCAAATCTGGGACTCTGGAGGTGAAGGCTGAAGCTGGCCCAAGTTAAAAAAGGCCATCCCCTTCACTCTTTCTCTGAGGCAGTGTGGCCAGAACAGAAGTTTCATCGTTAGAGATCTGCTCGTACAGACAGTGCAGAGGAAACAGCAGATGCTTGGGAAACAATTCCTGATTTCTAGCTCTGGGGAGACTCGATTTGTCTGCATTGTATCTCCTGCCAGTCCCACCCAGGCCTTACTTTTTTTTTTAAAAGACAGGATCTTTTTTTGTATCCTAGGCTGGTCTTGAACTTGCTATATAAACCAACGACTTGTGATCCTCCTGTCAAGCCTGACAACCTAAGTTCAATACCCAGGACCCACATAGTAGAAGATAGCTAAGTGACTCCCACAAGGTGTTCTCTGACCTCCACACATATGCCATGGCACACTCATGCGCACGTACACACACACACACAAATAAATATTTTAAAAAATGTAAGACAATGAAGGAAGGTTAGGAATGTAGCTCACTTGGTAGAATGTTTACCTACTACGCACAAGACCCAAGGTTCAATCCCCAGAACTCCATAAACTGGGTGTGGTGGTGCACGCCTGTGATCCCAGCAGAAGCAAAAGTAGAATCAGAAATTCAAGACCTGCCTAGGTCCCAAGAGAATCTGTCTCAAAAAAGAAAGACAATTCTGAACTAAAGTACAGCATGTGAAAGGTGGGAAAGTTGGTGAGGCTACAAATGAAACAAGACTGGTCATGACCTGATGGCTATTAAAGACAGATGGGAGGTAAAGGGTTCCTTATAAATGTTTGGCATTTTTTGTCATTGAAAATTAAGTGATGATTCTGGCTGCCATGAGAGACTAGGTTGGAGGAGCAGCAGAATCGAACAATCCACCTGTTTCATTAGTTCAGAAAGATAACACTGGCTTGGGCCAGGATGGTGCTGACGAGGAAGACAGCTAATGCAGGGCTTGATACATTCTGGAGGTTGCTGTAGAACTTCGTGGTGGTGGGAGGGCAGACATGCCTAAACAGCTTGATATGTGGTACCAAATTTAAGACTGCAAGATGGGAAAGAGCTAGTTTGGAAAGAAATAGTGAATTCTGATTTTAGACACATTAACTTTTCAGTTTTTTAATTACATTTATTTTGTGTGTGTATATGTGTATGTGGGGGCACACATGTCAGAGCCCAGGTTTGGAGTTCAGACTTGCTGGTGTCAGTTCTCTCCTTACACCATGTGGGTCTCTGGGATCAAACTCAGGTCATCAGGCTCAGAGATAAACACTTGTACTTGCTAAGCTATTTTGCCAGCCCCAGACAAGTTAATTTTTAAGCTTGTTAAATGCTTAGTGAATCTTCAAGTTGACATGAGGGCATCTGAGTCCGGTGCTCAGGGAAGGTGATGGGCTAGAGTGCCAGGTACTCAGCCTGGCTAGGGTCCCTGTGATCTCACAGCACTGCTCTGTCCGTATTCCCCTGCAGGGAACTGGCTGTCACGCTGAAATGAACCCTCAGCATTCTTCCGTTTACCATGGCTACTCTTAACTCAGCCTCTACCACTAGAGCCACTCCTCCTGGGCACAATGCCCCATCCCCACCTCCAGATACCTCCTCCTCCAGCACCTCTGATCCTGTCACCAAAGATCCCCCTGATGCCCCCCTTTCCTCTGAGAGCATAAGGCCCTCAGAGCCAGGGGGAGGGCCTCTGGAGTCCGGCTGTGGCCTCCTCCCACCAAAGGAGACTGGAGAGCCCCAAGAAGAGCCTGGCTGTGGTCGGTTCCCACCAAAGGACCTGGGGGTAGAAAAGGACAACGAGGAGGAGAAAGGAACCCCTCCCCTGGACTTAAGCCACCACTTGTTCTTTGCAGCTGGAGGTAAGGCCTACCTACTGGCCAGACTGTCTCTGCAGGGTGGCAGTGACCTCCTGTTACCAAAGGGCTTCCCCTGGGATGAGGCGAGCATCAGGGACGAGCCCAGCCTGCCCCTCCTTGCCCACTCACCCTCCTCACACCTCACCGCCCTTCATATCCAGCATGGCTTTGACCCAATCCAAGGCTTTAGCTCTTCTGACCAAATTCTGTCCTGCGATACCTCAGCGCCATCATCTCTGGCCACCTGTGAGGGAAGGGACGGAGCCTTCTGGAGCTACCAGCTGGTTCCAAACCTAACCGAAGATCCCAAAGATGGCCCCATGGGGAGCAAAACGGGAGGCCATAGGACACAGTTCTGGATCTGCCTTCTATGCCGCCTGGGTTTCAGCAGGCCCCAGGTCTTTATAGAGCATACACATTCTCATGGGGTAAAGCTGACCCCTGCCCAACACCAGGGTCTGCTGGGCAGCCCAGCTGTGCTCCAGGAAGGTGATGAGGGCTGCATGGCCCTTATAAGCTTTCTAGAACCAAAAGTCCTTGCTCACCCCTCTCCTGAAACACCAGGCGGCAGCAGCACAGCTAACATGGAGACAAATATAGCCCAAACTGAGGATGGTCCCCTGGAGGCAGAAGTTCAGACCCTTGTTCTCCCTGCTGAAGAAATTGTGGCCCTCAGCCCACCATCCCCACCCCCAACCCTAGCTACCTGGGACCCCAGCCCAACCCAAGCCAAAGAATCGCCAGGAGCAGCAGGCGAGGCAGGGCCAGATTGGTTCCCAGAGGGGCAAGAAGAGGATGGAGGGCTCTGCCTCCCACTCAACCAAAGCTCACCCACCTCTAAGGACAGGGGCACTCTCCCCACCCCAGTGGGCTCTCCTGAAGACCCCAGTGACCCACCTCAGCCCTACCGCCTGGCTGATGATTACACTCCAGCCCCTGCAACCTTTCAGGGCCTCAGCCTGTCTAACCACATGTCCTTGCTACACTCACGAAATTCCTGCAAGACACTCAAGTGTCCCAAGTGCAACTGGCACTATAAGTACCAGCAAACTCTAGATGTGCACATGCGGGAGAAGCACCCTGAGAGCAACAGTCACTGTAGCTATTGCAGCGCTGGGGGGGCTCACCCCCGACTTGCACGTGGAGAAAGCTATAACTGTGGCTACAAACCCTACCGCTGTGATGTCTGCAACTACTCCACCACCACCAAAGGCAACCTCAGCATCCACATGCAGTCTGACAAGCACCTAGCCAACCTGCAGGGCTTCCAGGCAGGACCTGGAGGGCAGGGAAGTTCTCCAGATTCATCACTCCCACCCCCGTCTGTGGGGGATAAAGAGCCCAAGACCAAATCATCCTGGCAGTGCAAGGTTTGCAGCTATGAGACCAACATCTCCCGCAACCTGCGCATCCACATGACTTCCGAGAAGCACATGCAGAATGTCCTGATGTTGCACCAGGGGCTGCCACTGGGCCTGCCACCTGGGCTGGTGGGACCAGGACCTCCTCCCCCGCCAGGGTCTACCCCCACTAACTCCCCTGAACTCTTCCAGTACTTCGGGCCGCAGGCCCTAGGACAGCCCCAGACTCCCATGCCTGTGCCTGGGCTGAGGCCAGACAAGCCCCTGGACACCCAGCTGCTTCTCAATGGTTTCCACCTTGGAGCACCTACCCGAAAGTTCCCCACAGCTGGTAAGTTCCCTGGCTCTGTTCCAACTGCCCCTTACCCAGAGTTGATTCCCTGTCTTCTTCCAAAGGTCAGTTCCCCGTGTGGGTAACTGTAGGTCCTTCTAATTCCATCTCCACCATTTCTTCCTTAGGCACTAATCTGTCTCTGTCCCCTAGCCCCTGGCAGCCTCTCCCCTGAGACCCATCTGCCTCCAAGTCAGCTCCTAGGCTCCTCACCCGACGGCCTGCCCACCTCACCACCCCCAGATGACAGCCCACCCCTCAAGGTGTTCCGATGCCTAGTGTGCCAGGCCTTCAGCACGGACAGTCTGGAGCTGCTGCTTTACCACTGCAGCATAGGCCGGAGCCTCCCGGAGGCTGAATGGAAGGAAGTGGCCGGTGACACCCACCGCTGCAAGCTCTGCTGCTATGGGACCCAGCTCAAGGCCAACTTCCAACTCCATCTCAAGACTGACAAACACGCTCAGAAGTACCAGCTGGCAGCCCACCTTAGGGAGGGGGGTGGGGCCATGGGCACGCTCTCCCCGCTGTCTCTGGGGGACGGGGCCCCTCATGGTTCTGTCTCCCCCCTTCACCTGCGCTGCAACATCTGTGACTTTGAGTCCAACAGCAAGGAGAAGATGCAGCTGCATGCCCGGGGTCCAACCCATGAAGAAAGCAGCCAGATCTATAAGGTGAAGTTCAGGCAGGAGGGGACAGAAAAGGAGAAGGGAGAGGGGATAGGGTGGCAGCAGATAGAGAGAAGTGGCGGAGACACCCAGGGCGACAGAAAGGAAAGTGTAAGTGCCAGGGTAACAGAGTGTTTGGACAGACTGGAAAAAGACCAAAGGGTAGTGGACTCTGATGAGGTGAAACAGACTTTATTCAGCTTTTCTGATGTCTAAGCTGGAAAGATTGGGTCCATTTCAGTTCAGTCCATCATGTTATCCAAAAGTTCGAGAGCACAGAAACAGATTCCAGTCACATAGTAAGGAGTCCTGGATTGGTAGGAGGAAGAGAAGAAAATTGAGAGACTAGGCAGTGACACTCAGGTGGCCACAGAAAGGGAAAGGGGGCACCCAGAAGTAGAAGGGTTAAGTGGGGAGGGAGTCCCCTGAGATCTGGAGGTGTCCCTTCTGTACCTGAGTCGGCCTCTTCCATGGTTCTAGTTTCTGCTGGAAATGGAGGGAGCAGAGGCAGGGCCAGAACTGGGGCTTTACCGCTGCCTGTTGTGTGCCTGGGAGACAACCTCCCGCTTAACTGTGCTACAACACCTACGTACACCTGCCCACCGTGATGCCCAGGCCCAGAGGCGGCTGCAGCTGCTACAGAATGGCCCCACAGCTGAAGAAGGACTCTCAGCTCTTCAGAGCATCCTGAGCTTCAGCCATGGGCGGCTTCAGACTCCTGGTGAGGAGGAAGGACCGGGGGAATAAAGGCTGGGCAGGAGGTCAGCAGGTACAGAGAGATGACAAGAAAGTGACACAGGAAGGAGAGATGGGGCTTTGAGCCACGGTAACAAGCAGAAAGGCATGGTGAGGACATGAGAAGGCAAGATAAACACTCTGGGAACTTATGGAGGCTTCCCAGCAAAGAGTAGGAGCAAGAGGCTATTGGAGGAGAGTGGAAAAAGGCAGAGATTTTGCTGGGTAGAGAACAGGAAGGAGGTGAAGAAACTAACCTAATGCTTCCAAATAGTAACTAGTGTCCTAGCTCTATTGGTTGTACAGGATGGTAGGCAAAAAGTCTAGAACCTGTTTCATGCTGGCCAAGACTTGTCAGAAGGACATGGGACTTGTGGGCATGGTCCAAAGGTAGTAGGGATGGGAAGAGGCCCCAATAAGTTCCCAGCCTCTTCCTGTCTCCTAGAAGGTCTTCGGCCCTAAGGCCGGGCTTAAAGTCCCCCTTAGGTAGCTGAGGTTGTACCAGCAGAGGCCTGGAACATCCAGCCAGGTGCCATTGATCCAGAAGGTGCAGGAGAAGAGCCTGGAAGGGGCTGTCAGAGGTGGGCATGGGCATTTGGGCTTTGGAGAGGCCAACGGTGGGCGAAGTTGTGAGGACATGGGCAGCAGGAACCAGGAACAGGCAGCATTGACTGGTGCTAATTGAATTGCCAATATGCTGGCTGGAGTTAAGTGCTGGAGGGGCCCAGATCAATAGCTAACGATCCTGGCGCAGGGCTGAATGGAGTTAAGGAACTTTAACACTTTAATTAGGCTGCCACCGAAAATAAATTCCTACACATCTGTCAGTTCTTACTTGAGTAGTAATCTCCTCTCTCTGCACCACGCAACATTTTCAATGCCTCTCCTACTCGTTTTGGGGGGACTTCCTTTTCCCAGGGTCAGTTAAACCAGGAGGCCAAGGTTAGTCCAGTTTCTGTTGCCTACTGTGGGCTTGTTTCTAGGAAAGGATGGGGAGCTGGACTTGCACAAGATAATAACGCATGGCCTACTAGTTCTAACACTGGAGTTTTCACATTTACCCACTGTATTTCTTTTTGGTGGCTTTTCATCCTCTCCTGCCTTACTGATTCACTCGTCCATTTTCTTCTTCACTGACTGACTGCTTATCCTGCCTCCTCTGCCCTGTGTCCTCCTCCTTCCCTGATACCTCACTTCTTTATGCTGATTCTGCCTCCATCTTACACAGGGAAGGCTCCTGACACTACTTTAGCTGAGCCACCCACCCCTGAAAAAGATGCCCAGAACAAGACAGAACAATTGGGTGAGTTGTTCCACCTAACCCCCTATACATATTCTGGGAGGTCCTGTGGCCTTTCAGAAAGCCAGGCACCCAGCAGAGCTTCCTGCTCAGAAGGAGCAAAACTGATCAAAGTGGAAAGGAGGACACACCACGGAAGCGCAGGCATTCCTGCCCTCCTTGAGGACCCAACCCTGGCTAACTTGCCAGGCCTCACCTGGCTGCCGAGTTTCTTGCCCATCCTCCCATTCTCTAAAGCTTCCACCTACCCTGAAAGCTCTCTGGGCAAAGAGAGAGGGTTGTCAAAGTCTTCTAATCTCTCCTCTCCCCCTCAGCTTCTGAAGAGGTGGAGAACAGACCTGGCCTTCCCAGAGACAGTGCCAACCAGACCACGGTCAGAACTGGGGTAACTGGGATGAGTCAAGGTTGGGGTCTGGCTTTACTGAGATCTGCTTGTAATCTAAAGGCTTTCGTCACAATTGTGGCTTATTTTATGCAGAATATCACATGTGAGAAATTCTATCCGGGGCCGGTTCTGTATGTTCAGCACATAAGGTGGGACGCCGCCTCTGAGGGTGATGTAGGGCATGAACAGAAAGGGATGAGGGACTTAAGGAACAGTAAAGAGCGGAACTGCATATTGAGGATAGGATAGACTGGGGGTAGATAAAGAAAAAGGCAAGAAAACAGCAAAGAAATGAAAAGGGCAAAAACAAAAGGCCAGCATCACAGGACAAGACAGATGCAGATGTCCCTTTCCTATAGAGAACCCTGAGGTGCACAGAACTGTCCTGGCCCCCCTTCTTAAAGATAGAGGCACTAACCAAACAAATGACTCAGCTGACAGGAAGTCCCACAAGTCTCTAAAACTCCAGAACTTGGAGTTGGCAGGACTCTGGAACAGCTTAGCTTTATGGTCACTAAAGTGTTGGCTGAGATTCAGAGCCTGTGGTTTTGAGATGCTATCCTGGGCCTCAGAACTTCCCATGTGAGGGATGCCCTTGTCTTTAGTTTCTCTTCTTCCCAACTCCTGTTCCCTGTGGCCCCTCTGTTCCAGATGTCTGCTCTAAAGGTTAGGTGCTTGAAGATGAGTGCTGAATCCCCTGCCCCTGTGGCCATCCCTGCCTGCCCTAACATGAAGGCCTGGGAAGGTGCCAGGTGACAGGAGAGGAAGTAGGCCAGAGGGACAAGCTGGATGTGAGGCAGCAGGCAAAACCTGCCCGAACAATTCAGTTAGGTGTCAGCAGGCCTCTTGTGGCTCTCACCCCGCTGGAAGTCTGGGTCACATGGTGCCAAGGGACAGACCAGAATTTTCGTGGACCACTGAGGTAGATGTGATATTGGTTTATACTAAGACATGGGGAAAGGGAGAAAGAAAATGGGAACTGCTGAGCCTGAGGGAGATCAGCCAGCTTCAGGGCAGACAGGACACCTCTGCAGGAGATGTTCCAGGACCTTAGAGAGACAGAGTGGGCTGGAACAAGGGACCTCTGGGTCCAGAAAGTGCCCAGATGAAAGGAAAAAGACTGGCACTGGGGCATGGCTAAGAAAGCCACATTCAAGGTAGAAGCTGGTATGGGGCCATCTGTCAGCTAGAAAATTAACTGAGGCATCAGAGAAAGAGAAAGACGCACCAAAAAGAAGGTGGAAGCTAGACAGAGCCTGACAAAGAAGTCAAAGTAGCTGCCTTGGCTGGCCTTTGTGCTGGTCCAAGGGAGTTGCCAGCTTTCGGGACTGGTTGGAGACTTCAAGGGTTAAGGTGCCATTCTGTCTAGCTTGCTCCTCCTAAATCCAGAGATGAGGACAGTGCGACGCTAAACCCAAGTGACTAGATGGAGAGCTCCCTCTTCTGACAACACCCTCCACCACCTGTGTGTGTTCCCTAGGTGTACTGCTGTCCGTACTGCAGCTTCCTGAGCCCAGAGTCTGACCAGGTGAGGGCTCATACACTTTCCCAGCATGCCGTGCAGCCCAAATACAGGTGTCCACTGTGCCAGGAACAGCTGGTGGGTCGGCCTGCCCTGCACTTCCACCTCAGCCACCTTCACAATGTGGTGCCAGAGTGTGTTGAGAAACTGCTGCTTGTGGTAAGTATAGGCTGGGGGCAGATGGTCTTGAGGTCCTGTCAGGGCCATGCAGGAAGAGAAGAAAAGGCAGGAATATCCAGACCAGTGTGCTGGGGATAGGATGTTGAAGGATATAGCATTCCAGAGATTTGAAGTAGGATTTTAGAGTTGGGGGATTCTTAGTACTAAGCATATCTAGTTCCTTTACTCTTGGACAAGACAACTATGTATTTTTCTCACATCCATTAAACCCTGAATGAAAAGGGCTGTTTAAGAACAGAACCAAGTGGCCTTGAGGTAAGGTGATGTTCAGCCTGAGGACAGAGAGCCAGAGGGGAGGAGCATCTAGCTGCCCAAGCCCTCATTTGTAGAAAAGCAACAATTCATTGGGAGGCTCATCCAGACTAGAAGCTGGATCATGGGAAGGGAGCAGATGCAGAACATATGGGTCAGTAATAGCAATAGGGAGTAGTGGGTGGTGGTAAAGCCACTAGGATTTCCTGTATTACAGGCCACAACTGTAGAGATGACCTTTGCAACCAAAGTGCTGCCTGGACCCACACTAAGCCCTCTGGAGGATGGCCCAGAACCCCCGACTCCTGGGCCAGAGCCCACTCCCAACAGAGACCAGGCAGCAGGTAAGGAAGAGTATAGTAAACCTCCCAAAGTGGCAGAAAAGGTGATCAAAGGGATCTAAAGACCACTTAAGCCAGAGTCAGTTGTCTTGGATATTGAATAGTAGGGGCCTAGCTTGAACACAATTCTCTGCTCATTATACCTTGTTCTTTCTCCCATAGAAGGCTCTAACCTGGCCCCAGAAGCCAGCTCAGATCCTCCTCCTGAGCCTTCCCTGGCACCTGCTGAGGGCCCAGAGAAACCTTCAGGAAGCCCTGATCAGCCTTCTTCTCCAGCCCCATCTCCAGTCCTTCAGTCTGATGCCCAAGCTGAAGAAGTAGCTCCTCTGCCAACCATGGCTGAAGAGGAGGAGGGGACCATGGGGGAGCTCCGCACTACAGAGCCATCCCCAGCTGACTCTCGCCACCCTCTGACCTATCGGAAGACCACCAACTTTGCCCTGGACAAGTTTCTTGACCCTGCCCGGCCATATAAGTGCACTGTGTGTAAGGAGTCATTCACCCAGAAGAATATCCTCTTGGTTCATTATAATTCTGTCTCCCACCTTCATAAGATGAAGAAGGCTGCCATTGATCCATCTTGCCCCACCAGAGGAGAGTCTGGTGTCCCACCCACCACCACTGCTGCCTCAGACAAGCCCTTCAAGTGCACAGTCTGCCGAGTATCCTACAACCAGAGCTCCACCTTGGAGATTCACATGCGATCAGTCCTCCATCAGACCCGCTCAAGGGGGCCCAAAACTGATTCTAAGACTGATGGACCAGAGCGCAGCCAAGAAGAGCTCAAGGAAAGCGAGACGGAGGGAGAGGTGGGCATTGAGAAGAAAGGCCCTGATCCTAGTGGCTTTGTGTCTGGACTGCCCTTCTTGTCCCCACCACCCCCTCCCTTGGATCTGCACCGATTCCCAGCCCCGCTCTTCACCCCGCCAGTCTTGCCCCCCTTTCCTCTGGTGCCAGAGTCACTGCTTAAGCTCCAGCAACAGCAGCTGCTCCTTCCCTTCTATCTCCATGACCTCAAGGTAGGGCCCAAGCTGGCACTGGCTGGCCCTACACCCATGCTGCCCCTGTCAACTGCTCCTCCTCCTCCTCCTCCTCCTCCTCCTCCTCCTCCTCCTCCTCCTCTCCCACCCTCCAAGGCTGAGCTGGCCGATCAGGAATGGGAGCGGCCCCCGATAGCTGAAGAAGGGAATGAAGCGGGGCCCTCTTCACCGCTCCATACGTCGCCCAATGAGGCCGCTTGCACTGCAGCCAAAGCCCTTCTAGAAAATTTTGGCTTCGAGCTGGTAATTCAGTACAATGAAGGGAAGCAGGCAGCGCCCCCTCCCCCAACACCACCTCCCCCAGAGGCTCTGGCGGGTGGAGACAAGCTGGCCTGTGGGGCCTGTGGGAAGCTCTTCTCCAATATGCTTATCCTCAAGACCCATGAAGAGCATGTACACCGCCGCTTTCTGCCCTTTGAGGCTCTGAACCGCTATGCTGCTCAGTTTCGAAAGAGCTATGATAGCCTATATCCACCGCCAGTGGAGCCCCCCAAACCTCCAGATGGGCCCCTGGAGTCACCTCCCCAACTGGGGCCACCTTTCCTGGTCACTGAGCCTGAAGTAGGGGGGCCCCGTGCTCCCGAGGAGCGAAGCCGATCAGGACCCTGGCTCCCAGAGGAAGAAGAAAGCACTAAAGGGAATCTCCCTCCTCTAGCGCCTGCGGGCCGCCGGTTCTCCAGAACCAAATTCACCGCATTCCAGACCCAGGCCCTACAGTCTTTCTTCGAGACCAGTGCCTACCCCAAGGACGGGGAGGTGGAGCGCCTCGCAAAACTCTTGGGCCTGGCCAGCCGTGTGGTGGTGGTGTGGTTCCAGAATGCCCGCCAGAAAGCCCGCAAAAGTGCTTGTGAGGGCGGGCCTGTGCCGCCCACCGGGGGAGGAGGAGCCTCGGGCTGTAGGCGCTGCCACGCCACTTTCTCCTGTGTTTTTGAGTTAGTGCGACACCTCAAGAAGTGCTATGATGACCAGCCTCCTGAAGAGGAAGAAGAAGAGGCAGAGAGAGGAGAGGAGGAGGAAGAGGTGGAAGAGGAAGAAGAAGAACAAAGTCTGGAACCCCCAGCAGGGCCGGAGGGCCCATCACCAGGACAACGTCTGGATGCAGAGGACCTGAGCCAAGTAGAGCCAACAAACCTAGGAGGCAAAGAGTCTGAAGGAAAGGCTCCTCCGTCACCTCCAACTCACACCTGTGACCAGTGCGCTGCTTCTTTCCCCAGCCAGGACCTCCTGACTAGTCACCGTCAACTGCATCTCCTACCGTCTGTGCAGCCCAGCGCTCCCCCACAACTCCTAGATCTGCCTTTGCTGGTGTTTGGAGAGCGAAACCCTCTGGTAGCAGGTATTCAACCAGTGCCAGGGCCACTCCTCAAGCGGAAGCATGATGACGGCAGCCTGTCCCCCACAGGCAGTGAAGCAGGAGGTGGAGGGGAGGGTGACCCCCCAAGAGACAAGCGCCTGCGTACTACCATCCTGCCTGAGCAGCTAGAGATCCTGTACCGTTGGTACATGCAGGACTCCAACCCCACACGTAAGATGCTTGACTGCATCTCTGAGGAGGTGGGGCTCAAAAAGCGAGTAGTACAAGTCTGGTTCCAGAATACCAGAGCTCGGGAGAGGAAAGGCCAGTTTCGAGGCACCCCTGGGGGAGTGGCCAGTCCAGCAGTCAAACCCACTGTTTCTCCTAGCCCGGCACCCTTCCCTAAATTCAACCTCCTGTTGAGCAAGATAGATGATGGGGCTGGGAGGGACCCCCCAAAGAGGGAAGCACCTGTCTTTTCCTACCCCGCAGTCACTCCTCCTGCTGGGCCTCTATCTTTCCTACCGCCCGGGAAGGAGGCCCCTGTACCGGCCCCAGAGCCACCTCCACCCGGGGAAGATGAGGGGCCAGAGGAACCATCCAAAGCTTCTCCAGAAAGTGAGGCTTGCAGTCCATCTGCAGGAGACCTAAGTGATTCATCTGCTTCCAGCCTGGCTGAACCAGAGTCCCCTGGAGCTGGGGGATCCAGTGGAGGACCAGGAGGTGGGACTGGGGTTCCCGATGGAATGGGGCAGCGGCGCTATAGGACCCAGATGAGCAGCCTGCAACTGAAGATCATGAAAGCCTGCTATGAAGCCTACCGCACCCCCACCATGCAGGAATGTGAGGTGCTGGGGGAGGAAATTGGGCTGCCCAAGAGAGTCATTCAGGTCTGGTTCCAGAATGCCCGTGCCAAGGAAAAGAAAGCCAAACTGCAGGGGACAGCACTTGTAGGGAGTGCAAGCAACAACAGTGAGGGCCCCACGGCATCCCAGCGCACTGACTGTCCCTACTGTGATGTCAAGTACGATTTCTATGTCTCCTGCCGAGGCCACCTCTTTTCGCGCCAGCACCTGGCAAAGCTTAAGGAGGCAGTCCGAGCCCAGCTGAAGAGTGAAAGCAAGTGCTACGACTTAGCTCCAGCACCTGAGGTCCCACTGGCTCCTAAAGGCCCACCAGCCACCACACCTGCCTCTGTGCCCTTGGGGGCTGCAGCTGCCCCTGCCTTGCCTCGCCTGGCTCCAGTCCTCTTGTCTGGCCCAACTCTGGCCCAGCCACCACCTGGCAGCTTAGCTCCTTTCAATTCAGGTGAGCCGGGGAGACTGGGAGAAGCTAAACTTCAGAGACTATCTCTAATGGCACGTCCTTCTTTTTCTTCTTGACTCTTGTCATGCCGTCTCCTCCTGTGGCCTTCCTGCTGTAGGCTCTTAGGGGAAGGAGGCAGGGGGCCATGGAAACAGGGTGGTGGGAAGGGCAAGTGTGTAGCAGGAGTGATCTGGAGCAGGAAGGTCAATGAGGCAGGAGACCATTAACCCTTCATCACTTCTTTCATTTTCCTAGGCCCTGCAGCCTCCACAGGCCTCCTTGGCCTTGCCACTTCGGTCCTGCCTGCTACCACAGTGGTCCAGACTGCTGGTCCAGGCCGCCCCTTACCTCAGAGACCCGGGTCCGACCAAACCAACAACTCCACTGACCCCATCCCAGGCCCCGCTACCGAGCCCCCAGGGGACAAGGTCTCTGGTGAGCGAAAGCCAGTTGCAACCCCTACCAGCTCCTCCACTGATGCCCTCAAGAACCTCAAAGCATTGAAGGCTACCGTCCCAGCCCTGTTGGGGAGCCAGTTCCTGCCCTTCCCATTGCCCCCTGCAGCGGGGGCAACACAACCAGCTGTCTTTGGCCCCCAGTTACAGGGTGCCTACTTCCAACAGCTCTACGGCATGAAGAAGGGGCTCTTTCCCATGAACCCTGTGATACCTCAGACCCTCATTGGGCTGCTCCCCAATGCCCTCCTCCAGCCACCACCCCAGCCCCCCGAGCCTACAGCCACAACACCTCCAAAGCCTCCTGAGCTGCCTGCTCCTGGGGAAGGGGAAGGTGGTGCGGCCGACGAGCTGCTAGCAGGCAGCGCCGGCGTCTCCACTGTGGACGTGACTCACCGCTTCCTGTGCCGTCAATGCAAGGCGGCATTTGATGGTGAGGCCCCGGCTACTGCCCACCAGAGATCCTTCTGCTTCTTTGGGCGGGGTACTGGGGGTTCCATGCCTCCCCCATTGCGGGTGCCCATCTGCACTTACCACTGCCTGGCATGTGAGGTGCTGCTGAGTGGGCGTGAAGCCCTGGCCTCCCACCTGCGCTCCTCAGCCCACAGGCGCAAGGCGGCCCCACCTCCAGGAGGGCCACCCATCACCATCGCCAATACTGCCACTGCTGTCCCTGCTGCTGTGGCTTTTGCCAAAGAGGAAGCAAGATTACCTCACACGGACCCCAACCCAAAAACTACTACTACCTCTACACTTCTAGCTTTATAAACAGATAAACCAAGATGGGGGTACAGAGGGGCTAGGCTTCCCTCGTACCCCAGAGGTATTTGGTGGGAACTCAGATCCCTCACCCCAACTTCAGTTCTGCCCACCTCATGGGAATCTCAATTCCCAGCCTCAGTGGGCTTCACACACCCCACCTCCAGCAGAGTCCTGCCTCCTCCCCATCCCACAGATCTCTGGTCCTCATCCTGGCTCCTTGCGGATGTAGCCTTCCCCCATGTGTTCACAGACAGACACACCCCCACCTTGGCATCCCAATTACTCGACCCTGTCTGCTTACCACACACAGAGTCTATCCTTCATTCCCTCTCCTTATTCCCCACTGAATTCCCAACCCTCTTCCCCTGAAAACACATACCTGGCCCATGCTATTATACTGAGAAAACACCAAAAAACAAAAAAAAAAAAAAAAAAAGAAGGAAAAGAAGAAAAAAGAAGAAGAAGAAAAAAAAAACCCCAAGACATAAAGGAGGGTGGAAGATAAACTGCCAGTTCCCACTCCTACCCCCTCCAGAGCACCGTACTGCTCACAAACTTTCCAAAAACCCAGTCAGCTCCCAAGGTTGGAGCCTGGGATGGGCAGGGAGCCCATAAAACTCAACCAAACTGGAGGTTGCAGGGGAAAGTACCCCCGTTCACTCTCCACAGCCCTCCTAACCCTATCCTCACCGGATGGGACCCTTGCGGCCTGGACTCCTGGGGAAGCTGCCGCCAGGAACCCCTCTGCCCACCCTCACCCTGTACCCTGGGAACTGCAGTAACTTATTCTCAAAGGCTTTAAACACAGAGATCCTCTCAGCAGCCGTGGGCCTGCCCCTTGTCCTAGCCCTGCAACAGGGCAGTCCAGCCTCTGGGGAATGGCATTGCCCACCAATGGCAAATCCAAAGTTCTTTAAAAAAAAAAAACCTAAAACACAACCAAAAAAAAAAAAAAAAAAATCAAGAGCAAGAGAGTGCACATGCGCACAAAAGAGAGACGAGAGACCAGAGAGAGAGAGAGAAAGTGCACATACGCACAAAAGAGAGATGGAGAGACCAGGACAGAGAGAAACAAACTTGGAAGACACAGAGGGAAAAAATGCCATCAAAACAAGTGTTTTTGTTTTTTTTTCCTTTTTTGTTTTTACGATTTGTGTCACCGCTTCCCCATTTGAGTCTTGTTCAATCCAAGCTCTGAAGAGCCGATGGCTCTACACTCGCTAGGGGCCTGGCGACTGCAGGGCTGGAGTGAGCTCTGCCTGTCTCCAAGTCCCAGCAGCTGCAGCGATGAGCCGGAACTCTAGGGAGAAATGTCCCTGTCCCCCGAGTTGAGGATGTACCAGAACTGGTAACGGCCTCTCATTCTCAGCCATCAGAAAGCCCAGTGCTGCTAGAATCTTGGCAGTCCCGGGGAGAAAGGGATGGGGCAGCTTGGTCTCTGAATCAAGCTGTGCACCCCCTTTGCCCACCTCTCATTTTTCCAACAAACCTCTTTCCTTCCCCAGAGGCCCTGTCATGTTTCTAGATATTTCTTGATCCCCTTTGCCTTTGCAGTGTCTGCTTTTCCTCCTCATCTGCTCTTGTTCCTGCTCTATCCACCTCAGCCCAGTCCCTCCATTATGCAGTATCTACTGGAAATGTCCCCCAAACAGTCTGGGCTCATCTATAAGGCTCCTAACCTAGAGCTGGCAGTTGAGAGGATGTGTAGGCAAGGGCTGACAAGCACAACAGAGGAGCAATGTACGTAACTTCACTGCCTCTGTCACCACCAGGGAGTCGTCGTGACAGTCCCCAGATCCAGCTCAAGTGGCACAGGGTAGATTTCGTAGGTGTTTTATTTTAGCAAAGAAGCCTGCAAATTTCCTGTACCTTTCAGATACTTCATCACACTTCCCTTATCCTCGAGGACCGCCCACCTTCCACTACTTATCCATTTAATACAAATTGGCCAGCTCCGAAGCTTAAGTTTTCCTGGTCTCTGTCACTGCTCTGTAAACATGCTAACAAACACTAAAACAGTGGCTTATGTGTAGAAAAGGGGGAGGGGGTTCAGCTGAAATCCTTTGATCCATTCACTGTGTGAATCTTCCTTTCCTGTTCACATTGAAAATTAAGAAACTCTCAACCCCAACCAATTGTGAATAGGATAAAACTAGTTACGTTCTATTGATACCAAAAATGCCAGTTACAAATGTAAGCAAGGGGAGAAAAACACCCATGGTGGTCTGGGGTAATCGCCACCTTTCTTTTCCTGACTCTCCGCATCTCTCACAGCCCTTCCTGTCCTTTTCTCTCACCTGTTGAAATTCTATGTATAAAACTATTTTCTTAGCAGCATGTGTATGAGGAAAAAAAAGCTTTTTTCACTCTGTGCTTTCTGGGAATGTGACTTGTGTATAAAAGATAAAAAAGAAAGAAAAAGAAGAAACTTTAAAAGAAAATCTTGGTAAACATCTGGCATGATTAGAGGTGTGGTGTCATGCATTTTAGGGACATAGCCAGGTCAAATTGGATTTAGTTTGAACAATGAATGTTTTCTCCAAAAGTTAATGTAGCTAGAAATTCCTCTTCCTCGTGCCCTCTAACACCAAACACTCTGACCTGGGACATACCATGTACATTCACAACAGTAGACAGAAACTGATTCAGCAACAGCACTTTCTCAGGACCCTGATGTTGCTAGCAGGTCAGTCAACATGATGTCAAGAGTGTGCCACTCTGCATTCCCAGTGGCTAGAAGCCATCTTCCCAGCCCCTTTCACATTCCACACTTAGTGGCAACACACCCTGCTACAGAGAACAATGTATGGTAATGGGCCTAATGGACAGAAGGCTGTCAATACCACCTTATGAACAATGCTAGAGTGACCACCAAGTCACCAGAATCCTGTGGAATAACAGACTGAAGGAAAGTACAGCAACTCTTAGATATGCTCCCATCTCACCTATAAAGTGAGCCTGAACTAATGTCTCATAAGGCTGGTCTATCACGGCTTGAAGTTTCTAACATACATGATCTTTAAAAAGCATCCAAATTCAGGACCCTCCTTACTCCAGGGTCATCACTGGGAGGCAGTAGGTATAAATGATCTTGCCTGTCTTTGTTCTAAGCCAAAATCTGTGGGAAGATGACTTAAAATGTCCAGTCCTTGACTAGGAACAAAAATCAAAGTCTACTCAAAGAACACAAGAAAATCTGAAGCCTTTGTAGCCAGAGGGGGCAGTGTATAAGCAGGACCACAGAAAGAAACCCGTCCTTACCCCACACCTCCAGCCTGGGAGTGAATTTACAGAAGCATGTATATGAATCAAGAAAGCCATTGTAGTTATACCAGCACTACCAGCTTAATTCTTTCTATTCCTTATCCACTTTCAGAACTTTTAGACAAGATAACCAGTTCCCCAAATCACGAAAACTGCTATTTTGTGACATCTTATCCCTATTTAAATATTCACATACGGAGCCAGTGTGGTGGTGGATGCCTTTAGTCCCAGCACTCAGGAGGTAGAGGCAGTCAGATCTCTGTGAGTTTAAGGCCAGCCTTGTCTACAGAGTGAGTTCCAGGCCAGCTGGGGCTACAAGGAGACCCTGTCTCAAAAAGACTTCCCCACAAAAAAAAAAAAAAAATCAGAACTGAACTACAGAGATGTGTATAGAGTTCCACCAAACAGACAAAAAAAAAAAAAAAAAAAAAAAGTCCATCTTCAGAACAGCAGATCCCATTAAAGAGGACTTCAGAGAAATACACAAATATCCACACACACATGGATCCATGTATAAACATGTGTGTGCAATATGCCCTCAGATAATAACCTTTACACACTTACCCTCTAGGGACAGAGGTTGTAACTCAGAGGTAAAATACTTACCTAGAAATGCCTAAAACATGCTAATTTTAAGTAGGTAGGGAATGCTTACAAATATGGCAAGAAACCAGTATCAGTTAATGCTGAACATTAACTCACTGGGGAAAAGATCTTAAATAATTATAATCTAGGGCTGAGAGAGATAGCTGAAAATCAAGAAAACTTTTGGAAAATTTTTCTATTACCTTGAAACTGGATAAACTGTGTGGAACTCTGTTACACAAAGGCCTGGTATTAGAGGCCATATCTCAGAAACTAGTCAGAAACTTGTAACCATGGGGCAGAGAGATCATTTCTAGGAGACTGAGTTAGGAAGAAAGGCCACAGTATTAAGGCAGCAGTTACTTAAAAAAAAAAAAAAAATTCTCTTAAAGGCAGACCCAGAAGAAGAATGTATGATTATAGCTAGATACAATATGAAATGGTGAAATGAAAAAACTCTGAGAGGGACATTGTCAAAGGCCAAGACCAAAGTCTGTTAAATTTGGAAAAGAAATGAGTAACACAGAGAAGGTCTGTCCGGGGAGGGACTGGGGCTCAAACCCAAGGCCCCATACGTGCTCAGCAGACGCTCTACTCCTTATAGCTCCAGTTCACATACCACCACCCCCATTTTAAAATTTTTAAATAAGAGGTGTAATTAAAGCAAACTTAATTTAAACTCTGTGCAGCCTAGGATAAACTTGTATTGCTCCTCCTGCCTCCACTCACTTCCTGAGTGCTAGAATTACAGGTTTGCAACTAACTCCTTTCTAATTTTTTTTTTTTTTTTTTTTTTTAGACAAGGTCTGAACTTGATCTGTAACACAGGCAGACAGGTCTTGAACTCAAGGTCTTGCCTCAGCCTCCAAAGTACCTAGGTTTTCAGAAAGGCCACAGTATTAAGGCAGCAGTTACTTAAAAAAAAAAAATTCTCTTAAAGGCAGACCCAGAAGAAGAATGTACGATTATAGCTAGATACAATATGAAAAGGTGAAATGAAAAAACTCTGAGAGGGACATTGTCAAAGGCCAAGACCAAGGTCTGTTAAATTTGGCCTGTGCCATCTCAACTGAACTTAAAGCATATCTGACTGGATTCAGTTCTGACTATTCTACCAAACAACTCAAGCAGCAGCAGCAGCAGCTCCTGCTACAGATTGTTGGGTATTTGCCATCACTGTCATAGGCCTGGTTCTATGTTCTTCTGATTCCTGCCTCACAACTTGGGACCCAGTTCTCCAAAAGACATGTGACTAGGACCTATACTCTACCTCAACACAAAATCTATTATAGATTTCATAGGGTCATAGGGACATTAGCTGATAACACTCTAATCTCATGGTTCTCAATATAAGGTTTCAGAAATGCATTGGCAGCCAGCAATAAGAATTTGAAGAAGAGTAACTTTGAAAGTGTTTTCAAAGGAATTCTTCTGTGATAACAACTGCCAATGAAAATCCCTGTTCTCACAAGTTACAAGTACCTAACTGGACTTCACAATCCCTTGTTTTTCCAATTACCCTTAACACACACACACACTCATGCACAGGAGAGAGAGAGGAGAGATCCTACAACACAACATATACATCATCCATATGATTGTAGTTGAGGAACAAGAAAGATACAAAGGCAAGGAAAATTCAGATGCGATGACTGTCCTATAAGGCGAACACCATTTCACAGAACAGGGTTTTCCAAAGTTTGTCTACTTGCATCATGGCCAACTAAGTGTTTAAAATGTACATTCATAAGATGGGATTAGTTATACAAAATGACTATAGAGTGGCTGAGGCAAGAGGATTACAAATTGAAGACCAGCCTGGGCTAAACAGTGAGTTTAATATCAGTCTGGACAATTTACCAAAACCCAATCTCAAAATAAAATGTAAAATAGGGATACAACTCAATGGTAATATGTTTGCCTAACATGTGTAAGCCCTGGGTTCAATTTCTAGTACCACAAATAATAATTAATTAATAAAATGTATGTTCCTGAACCACACCACACACCAACTGAATGAGAAACTCCTGATGAAGTGATCTATACTGTCAGTTGAGGGCCACTGGCCTAGAGAGCTCAGTCTCATATACAACCTATCCCAGCTCTTCAGGCGCCACAACAAACCCCGCTGAATGAGGGGCAACCACACAGGGGCTAGCATCATCTTGGACTTGAGATTGAACCCAGGGTCTCACACATGCTAGGTAAGTGGTCTTCCATTGAGCTATACCCAATTCTATTTATTTCCTCCTCCAGTGTGCCCTCATTATTACCCGACACACATCTCCAGTCTTCCAATCTACAAGAATCTGATGGTATCTTCTGCTTATGGTGGCTTCTGTCTAACAGAAGAAAACAATTCATAAACACCATCAACTTACCCTGTTGACTGAGGAGCTCCTGCTTTCTCTTCCATGGAAACTTGCTTCTTCTGAAGCTGCCATCCACTTCCAGAAAGATTGTTGAGATCAGAACTATTCCACCCTTGGGCAGTTCAGCCCAGCATAGGCATACAAACAGCTTATTTCCTCTGATCATGCCTTATCTCTGAGAGCCATCTAGGCTCCCCTTTGATACCACCCAGAGCCAGAATTTTCCACCAGATCCTCCAGATTGCTGACCTCTGGCTACCCAGGAATCAGGGAAAGCCAGTGTTGCTGGAGAATCTTACAGACGGCAGCTCAAGGTTAAACTGTGTAGGGCTGGTGTGCGTCACCACAGATACTGGGGACTCCCCTCCAAAGGACTCTCCCTTCTACCACTCTCATTGCTGAGCCCTGGCCTCCCTTCCAGTAGTAAATTTCAAAGACGGAAATTAATCCAATCCATCCTAAACATAAAATCTTACTATCTTTTTTAAGTCCCAGGTACTTTTGTCTTCCAAATACCTGCCTACTTCTCTAGTTCTAGAGTACTTCTCTAACCTTCTAGGAGCATTGTAACAAAGAACAAAGAACCGGTTCATCTCAACCACCAGTGAAGCACCAGGAAATACATACAACCTACCCCTCTACTTAATAGGAAGGCCATCTACTCTTTTTGGTACCACCTTAGTGACAGCATAGCTGCAATGCCTCTATCTAGGCTATTTCACCCTTCTAGGATTTTTTTCTGTTGTTGCCCAGAGTAGGCCACAGTCACTGACTTCAAATGCTCAAACATAGTATAGTCCCATCTAAATCCCCTTCTTGAGGTTAGTGAAGGTAGCAGGGAGATGGGTGTCCAGTTGGGAGGACAGCAGAGGTAGGATGTTCTACAGAGGCGGGCTCAGCCCAGCTGTTAAGAGCAGCTTCACATGCCACTTTCCAATACAGAGTGCCACCCAATGCGTAGTCCTCCTATGTACACGACCCCTCTTCCTCACTGCCACCAAGTGGCATGATCAAGTTGAGTGGCTTCAGGTTTGCCGCAGTGCTAGGATCTAAGTCACTTGTTCACACGCTAGTGCAACTCTGCCAAGTGTGGCGGCATCTACTTGGTTGGGTGCCAAGCAGTAGGACCCAGGTGGTGATGATGAAAGAGGGGCGAGGCAAAGGGAGGGGAGGAGAGGGAGGCACCAGGGCGAGAAACCAGCCACACTTGTTAGAGTAGAGAGTCCAAATGGGATCCACAAAAAGGTAGCCTTCCCATTTCACAGCCAAGTTCTGCAAGCAAACCCCCTCCCCGCAACACCTCAATAGTGGCACATACAGACCAGGCTGGAGGATATGGCCATCTTCGGTGGGAAACTGGCTGGAGGCCAGGCAGAGCTGTTGGCGCCCTCCAGTCTTCTTCCTTGGGGTCTTAGCAATGGCAGGCTTCTTCCTTTGTGTCCTCACGCGGCACTCCGTCTGTCATTCAGCTCTCCATGACTAGGAGGGGAGAGGAAGGAGGTCCTGGCAGGAAAAAAGTCTGTTCTCTCAAATAAAGCACCCTCCATCTCACCACCTCACTCCTGGCACAACCCTCTCAACTAAGCTGGCGGGCACTACCACCCTTCCCTATTTCACACAATGTCACGCTCCACGGGCAGGGCCAGCTTGCACCTCACATCCCAGTCCCCTTGTTCTCTTAAGCAGTGTTCTCTCAAAGGGCCACACCATAAATCTAAACAAGTTCCTCCTGGGTAGTAGTGGCACATTCTCTCCTCCCCAGCTCCTAGACTCTTCCTTGGCACTTCCCTGTCTACTCTCTATCACTCCACTCCCCAGGCTGGAACAGAGGTAACCACCTCATAGTCAAAACATTTCTCAGATCTGCTTCTAAAGGGACAGCAACATCAGTGACACACTCCTGCTCTTCCTCTCTGCCTCCTGGTCCCCCATTCCCCAGCACTGGGCGCCAGCCTAACAGATGGGATGCCAATAGCTCTTGTGTGCAGCACCTTCCTCCTAGAGCACGGGGACTCCTGTCACTCCCCCTCCATTCCTCCCCTCCCATCTCCATGGGCACAGGGGTGGCAGCTGTAGTGCCAATGCCTGCAATCAGACAGCATGAAGCAACTCATGCACCCTCTTCTCCCCTCCCAGGCCCCACACCTCTCCCCTCCTTCTTCCACTCCATCCTTCTGTCCCTCTGGTTGGATGTTAGAGTGGCAACCGCAATGCCAACCCCCCACCCATGCCCAGGAGGCTCACATACAACACACGCTTATGCGTACATGTACATGCGCGCGCGCACACACACATACACACACGGCCCCATGAGTGCCAGGCAGCGGTGGCAGACACACAGCAATGCAGTGACTGGTACCCGAGAAGGCAGCCGGGTTCGGCACCTGATCCAGCACCCATTTGGGATTGGGTGGTAGGCAGGCGGGCGGAGGGGTGATGGAGGCAGACGATGGCCCTAGGTTGGCAGCCGATGGAGCCAGGAGAATGGAGGGAACAGATGCTCTTTGCCCAGCCTCCCTCCCACTCCCTCCCTGAGATCAGTGCCAAGCTGGGGGGATGGGGAGGGGAGATGGGGGAAGGGTGGCATTTGGAGAGCTGGCAGGCGGGGGAGCTGGGTCCGCCCAGGCCGGGCAGTGCCGGCACTGGCTGCCGCCTCTCCACTCTGCCATCTGTCTCTCTTCTCTCCCCACCCCCTTTCTCTCTTTCCCTTTCTCCTTCAACCATAGGAAAACGAAAAGAGAAAAACAAGGTCCTCATTCCACCCACCCCAACCTCTGCACCGCCCCCCCTTTCTCCGCACAACTCACCACAACCATACCACCACCAAGCCATCTGCGCATTCTCCTCCTAGCTCGGTCACCTTCTTTCACTCGCCTTCGCCCTCATGCCAAAATGGGTGCATTTTAATTTATTTTTATATGTAACATATATTAAAAAACAACTTAAAAAGGAAAACTATTTCTTTGGAATGTCCTGTTGTTCGGAGTCTAGGTCCTCGGTGCCAATATTTTTGTGGCAGGGAGAGGGAGGGGGTCCCTGTCCTCAGCTGGTGCCCATGAATCCCATGCCAGGGAGGAGGGGTGAATGGGGCGGGGTGGGGGTGGGGTGGGGTATGGAGAGAGCTCTCCTTTCTGCGCCTGTGGTTGTTTCTTTTTTTTTCTACTCTTCCACTTCCGGAGTAGATTCAAACAGATCTAGAGTCCTCCCACCCCCAGTTCCCAGTGCCCCTGTGCCCCACTCTCTCTGGTTTTGATTTTATTACTTGGTCACCCTTCCCAGTTTTGTGTGTGAGAGTGCATGTGCATGCGTGCAAGTGTGTTTGCATCCATGGCAGTGGGCGCTGTGCCAGCCACCACACAGCCATCTGCAATGCCTTCTGCAGCCTCGGGTACTTCTCTCTTCCACCTTCAGCTTACAACCACCCAGTATCCCAGCTCCCCACCCCCTGCCCCCAATCATTAATTAGCTAGTGAATTAATTAAATCGTGAATGCTAATTAACATTCCTACAGGGCAGGCTGCCAGGCTGGGGGCAGAGGGGATGAGAAGACAAGTAGAGATCGGGAAGCAGGGAGGAAGCCTGTCTGCTTAGAACAGAGATAGAAGGAACCCAAAGGAGGAATGCAGGAGGAGGCAGATTGGTGAGGGACAGGGCAGGGCAGCAGGCAGAGGAGACTGGCATGGAAAGTGGGGTGTCAACACTGTCTGAGACAAATGAGTGCAACACAGCCTTTCTACCCAAGACATAGCTAAATCCTGGTCTACAAGCTCACCACTGTTCCAGCCCAAGGCAGCTCAGTGCCTAGGATGGAGGGCTCTGATAGCTCTTTTCTTCCTCTTAGAGAAAACCAACTCCACAGCAAGAGGGATGATTCAGTTAGTAAAGGTTCTTGTTGCCAAGCATGCTAACCAGTTTGATCCCTGAGAACTACATGGTAGAAGGAGAGATCTGACTTCCATAAGTTGTCCTCTGGCCTCCATACACATCCACACGATGGCACACATATCCACACACATGTGCAGACAAATAAATAAAGGTTACCTTTAAAAGAGAAAGAAAACCAACTCTAAAACCAAGTCATCTACTATGTGTTAACCCCACACTCAATCCTCAGACCAGGTGACCCGAAGATTCTTGGCTCTAAGGGACCCATGTTGAATTGTTCTGTTTTACCGCTCTGTTAAGGTAAGTGTCAATTCGATGGGCACTTAACAAGTAGTAGAGAATCACTGGCACTACCTCTAAGATGATGACAAAATACTGCCTGCCTTTGAGGTTTTAGAGTAGGAAAAATAAACATTCCTATACATGTCAAAGTTAGGAATTTGGAAAAACAAGTAAGAACCATCTGACTTTGAAGTATTCTCTTTTTAAAGAGAGGGAGAGATGCCAGTATAGCAGACCTTCTTTCTAGTCCCATGAAGCACTAATCTGATGAAGTGTTCCCAACAATAATAAGGATCCCCACCCCCCCAATCAGTCTGCATATTTTCTCTTAGGAGATTTTACATTCATTATACATTAAAGGCTCTGAGAAGTCTTTTAAAAAAAAAGAAAACTGTTGACAGTGTTGTTTAACCCATCTGTTCTCAAATTCATTTGGCCATGGAACTCCTAGCTTTAAGTGGGCACACACATACCACAGAGCTTATATGGAGGTCAGAAGACAACTTGAAGGACTCAGTTCTCTCTTTCAACCCTATGTGTCCCTGGAATAGAACTTGGCTCCTCAGGTTTGGTGACAGGCATCTACCTGCTGAGCCATCTTATTGTGCCCCTTGTTTCATTGTTTTGAGACTGGGTCTTGCTACGTAGATCAGGCTTGCCTCAAACTCAGTCTACAGCCCAGGTTAGAACTCACATCAATCCTGCTTCAATCTCAAGTACTAGGATTCCGATATGAGCCACCAAGCCTAGTTTTTACTCTTTAAATTTATTTATTTATTTATTTATTTGCCAGTTCTGGGGACTGAACCTATAATCTCATATAAATTATCTAAATGCTCTACTACTGAGCTATACTTGTAGCCTTTAATTTTTAATTCTTTCCACAAAGTGCTCTGCTTTGAGGAAAGCACCATAAAATGATCAGAAGTTTCAGTCTAGAGGCTGGCAGTGAGATTAGCTGTCTCAAGGTGAAGAACATTCTAAGTTCACAAAAGAACAATTTAGAGCTCTATTGTCCAGATGTCATGCAGAAGTGACAAGCCGGCTCCCAGTGGAGAAAGCCTATCACTGTGTAGAATCACAGACCCATGGAGGAAAGAGACCTTACCAACTATTAACTAACTCCTTAGTTGCAAAGTAGAGTGAACTGAGGGTCTGAGTATGGAGTTGCATGTCAGTAATTCCAGCACTCAGGAGACAGAAACAGGATTGTGAGCTCAAAATCAGCCAAGGGATACATAACAAGACCCTATCTCAATAAAATTTTAACTAATTTTAATTTAATAAAAAATTAAGATAGAGGCAACTGAGACTCAGTAAGGTGAAGTGATTTCTTCACACTCACAAAGAGACTAAATAACAGCACTATATCAGGAGCAAGATCTGCTGACCTGTGGCTGTTTTTTCATTTGCTGTTGCTAACACTCCAAGACAAGGCCATATTCCTAACAGCCCTTTGGCCCTGGGCTAATAGAGCCACTTCAGATAATGACTCACTGTCCACCTCCTGACCACTCCTCTAGCTAAGAGACCACAGATAAAAGGGGACAAGGTGAAGACCCTTTCTCAACCTGAGAAAGAGACAAAACCTTGATGCTCAGATATTCTCATAGGACACAGTTGGAGATTTCTGTTTGTATGCATGTTCACTATGCTAGGATCAAATCCAGAGGCCCAAGCATGCTAGGCAACAATAACAAAAAGAAAAAAAAATCTACTCTCCCTTTCAAAGCCAATACCTACACTCAGGGTATATATTACTTTCTGTGATTCTTCTTTGAGAAGCCTACACCCATGCTCTGAGTATCTTTATTTTTGAGCATCATTCTCCTAACCCTTGTGCTTTTAAAATCTACATTTAAATATTCTTGTTACACCCCCCCCCCGCCCCACCCGCCCAAAAAAAAGGGCTGGGAGATGACTCAGTGAGTAAAAGTATTTGCTATGCAAGCATGAGGATATGAGTTCAAATCTCTAGAACCTGTATAGAAAGTTACACATACCTGTAATCCCAGAACTGCCAGTGTGCAGAGATAGGAGGAGTTCTGTGCTTGCTGGCTGCTAGCCTAGCAATGGAGAGACTCTGTCTCAAAGGAATAAGGCAGAAAGTGATAGAGCAGGACACCTAATATCCTCTTCTGGTCTCTGTATAGGAGCATGGTTGTACACAGTTCTCTCTCTCTCTCTCTCTCTCTCTTTCAATAAACAGAGAGAAAAAATGCATGATAGACAAGGGCTAAACCTCACCCCAGCTCTCAGGACATGGCTTTTATAGAAAGCATTTCAAGTCTGCTTTTGTCTTTGGATGACATTTTTGCTAACTTATCACTTCTGTCAGTGAGAGGCCAAAGTCCAGCCTGCCAAAGTCATGAGTTCCAACCTGGCTCACTTTCCCTTCCAGAGTCTGTTTTATCTCTCCAACACCTAGGCACTGAGCCATTGTAAGTAGCAGAGGCTCTACAG
The DNA here is from genome assembly GCA_035773235.1 of Eospalax fontanierii. Lineage (NCBI taxonomy): Eukaryota > Metazoa > Chordata > Mammalia > Rodentia > Spalacidae > Eospalax > Eospalax fontanierii. The sequence continues at coordinate 8,446,359 of CM069536.1, read as the reverse complement.
AGCTGCAATACAAATGATGACTATTGTATTACCAAATAGTACTGCCAAGCCTGGCCAACCCCTTATAGCTGTGGCAGTCAGCTACAAAATTCAATATTGATAAACTGTGTACTGTTTTCTGGAACCATCACTCTACCTAACAAGTATTCTCTAAGCCTCCCACCATCAGGCTGGCTCAGGATGGCCCCTGGGAGTGGGGAACAGGGAAACTAAGCAAAGGAATGGCAAGTACTCAGTACCTACCACGTCTATAATTTCCCAACATGAACCAGCCTGCTTTCTCCCCTTAATCCAGATGTATGTCCCACATTAGGGCCCTTGCACTAGCTGTTCTCTGGCCTGGTATACATTTGCTTGGCCTCCTTCTGTCTTTTATTCGATAAAGCCTACCCTGATCCACTATTTAATCTGTAATTTGCCCCCCTCCCATTCCCCTAGTCTATCTTTTCCTTTACCTTCTAACATAATTCATAATTTACTTATGTTTATTGTCTATTTTATGTTTCACCCCTGTGGCAGCTACAAGAGCAAAGATCCAGCTAGGTCTGTATAGGGAGTTCAGGCCAGCAGGGACTACAGGGAGACCCTGTCTCAGAAAAAAAAAAAAAATTAGGGCCAGGTGTAGTAGGGCTCGCCTTTAATCCCAGCACTCACGAGGCAGGGGCAAGCATATCTCTGTGAGTCTGTGCCAGACTGGTCTACATAGCAAGTTCCAGGCCAACCAGAGCTACAGAGTACGACCCTGTCTCCAAAAAATAATTTTTTTTTTTTTTAAGGAACTGACGGATAAGCTTATTGACAGTGCTTATTTCCAGACTGCCTTCCTCAGACTCTGGTTCAATACGGCAGAAGGACCTGCATTCTAACACCTCTCTCCAGGTCCCTGTCCCCAAGGTACTGAGCCATACCTTGAGCTCTGTGGGAAGCTACTTAGCTCCAGCACATGGCCCTGCTCAGTAGTAGGACCGGAAGAGATAAACCTGAAGGATGAACCTGAAGAGTACGTGGCCATTTGCTTTTCCACTAATGGTATAAAAAAACCAAAATGGCATCAGAAGAAACAGAAGAGACGGAAGAGGGCAGTGCCACGGAGTCAATGTGGAGCGTGGCTTGGGCGCCCCAAAGTATCTTGATTCTACTCCTTGTAATATTTTTGACAGCCTTCTTTTAGTAATTAAGTGCTAAGTTTAACTATGTCATCTTAGAAAGTAAGCAGTCAAAAATGAACATGTTGTTGGGCACGGTGGTTCATGCCTTTAATTCCAGTACTCAGGAAGCAATGGCAGGCAGATCTCTGCCTTCTGCTTAGCATTTCCTCCATATCTGGTGAGTTCCAGACCAGCTGGAGCTATAGGGCATCCTGTCTAAAAAAAAAAAGAGCATGTTTGAAGCAATGGAAGTTACTTTCCTTTGTTCATTTTATATTAAGAAATCCACCATGAATCAGAGTAGCCTGGGGCTGGTTTCTGCTGGAAGTCCTCCAGGTACCAGGCACAACAGACTTCCTCAGATAGGCTTTAATGGACAAAACTGAAAGGAACCTAATATTCTAACCATTGAGTATTCTATTATAGTAGGCAACTGTTTCTTTCCAGGAAGCAGAGGTCTCCAAAGGGATGAAACAACGCGCACCAATCAGATCTCAGCAGAAAGGCAGAGGCCTAGAAAGATGGAAATGAGTCAGAGGAAGAAGTTATGACTGTCCCAAGTCCTAGGAGCAGCACAGGGCTCTGTAAACCTATAGGTATCGGTAGCTCCAAAGGATGCAGACAGGGATGGCTGAGTCACTCAGATGTAAAAACAGCAAGGTCAGACCCAGGACCAGGGGTTGCCTTTACCTCAGCTAGGTTCAGCTTATAATTGTCTGTAAGCTAGAAGTCTCCAAAGACCAGTTTCATTTCCTTTAGCATTAGAAATCATAATAGTGACCATCTTCTATTTAGCATTTCCACTATATCAGGTACCATATTAACTCACCTAATTAACAGTTCTGTAAAATCAGGCCTATTATTCTACCCATTTACAGGAAGAAATTGAGACCAGAGCTTGACTAGTGAGAGAAACTGCTGGGATTCTAACCAGTCCAATGGGCTCAAGAGCCCATTATTTTGTTTATTTGTTGTTTGGAGACAGCATCTCACTATGTTTCTTAGGCTGGCCTCAAATTCAAGATCTTCCTGCCTCAGCCTCCCAAGTGCTAGATTACACATCTGTACCACCATGCCTGGCAGAGCTCATATTTTTAGCGTTTAACAATATTTCTTACTTGCTGATTCTGGTATAGATACAGAATCTTAGTTGTGCCAAGTGACAACCCCCAAAATAGTTCTAAGTATCACCAATTGTAGGACATTGCTGGGACTTGAGTTTCCACCACCGAACCAGAAGGAGAAAAGAAATGTATGAAGTCAGTAGGGTTCACATGCTCCTCACTTAGATAAACTGTAGGATTCACATGCTCCTCACTTAGATAAACTGTAAGCTCCCTGGGTAAAGTGGTATCCTAGTATCCTATACCAGATGTTCTAGACCTAGAATACTTCTAGTCCAGTGAGTCTTACATTTATATATTTCACTATCATTCAACAATTAATAAGTATTTATACAGTTCCAGGAATCATGCAAGGCCTGTAAATAAGCAATGGTCTGCACAAGGAAATAGAAACAAACTGCTACTATGCAGCAGAAAACATAAGGCAAAGATATACAGCAGACAGGTCAGAAAGGACAACCACATTAAGGAAAAAGTGAGCCCTGAGGTCATGGTGGTACAAAACTGTAATGCCAGCACTCAGGAGACTAAAGGCAGGAAGCTCAAATTTGAGACCAGCCTAGGAGACATAGTGAAACTCTGTCCCTGAAAAACAAAGAAGAGTGAGCTCTGCGATGGGTAGTAGCACATGACTACAATGTCAGCACTTCAGAGGCTGAGGCAAGAGGATTGAGAGTCTGAGATGGGTCTGAGCTACAGAAGACTTGTCTCAAAATAGTAAGAGTTTGGAGAGATGGATCAACAGTTAAGAGCGCTGGCTGCTCTTACAGAAGATCCAGGTTGCACTCCCAGCACCCACATGGCAGCTAACAACCATCCGCAGCTCAGCTCCAGTTGAGGGAGATCTGACCTCCATGGGAACTGCACATTAGATGTACTTAAATGCAGGCACAACACTCATGCACATAAAATAAAAATAAATAATTTTTTTAAGGATAAAATAAAATAAATAGTGGGCTCTAGGGCCCAGGCAGCCTGGTTAGAATTCACGCTGTTTCTCCTACTACTGAACCTCTCCATTCCTCAATTTCTCCATTTCTAAACGGCTGTAATAACAGCCCTACTTCATGAAGGTGTTAGGTGGATGAGTTATTATGGCATTTGATAATAAAGGAAATGCTAAGTAGAAGGTAGTCACTATTATGATTGCTATTGCTGAAGGAAATGATGCTGGCCTTTAGAGACCTCCAGGTGAGAGTTAAGTAAATGTTACTCTGAGGTTATTGAGAGCAACTGGTAAGATCCATGCTTCAGACAAGTGACTCTGGTGGCTAATAGTAGGGCCGATTTGAACAGGGAAAAACCAGAGCAGAGATCTTAGGAGGTTATAGCTGGTTGAAGTTTCAGATGATTTTAAGTAAACAAAAATAATGATACTGGGTAACATGTATATTATCCCTGTTCCTTAACTGTGTAAGTTAAGAGGTAAGTAGAAAAAGAAATTCAGAATGATATTTGAGTTCTGGGCTTGGAGGTATCAAGAAGACAATGGAACCAACTACCAAGAGAGTGAAAGGAAGTAGGTTTTACAGGAGAATAATGCAGTTGGCTTTAGAAATGTTAAATCAAAGTGTATCTGAATTATACAAGTGGAAGTAACCATCAAGCAGATAGCTGTTGGAAGCTCAAGGAAGAATTCTAGGCTGATGATAAAGATTTAGGAATTGTTGGCAAAATGATTAAGATTATAGATGTGGGCTTGGGAGATGGCTCAGCACATGCACTGCTCTTCCAGAGGACCCAAGTTTGATTCCCAGCTCCAGGGTATCCAATGTCCTCTTCTGGCCTCTGTAGGTACCCATGCACACTATGAGACACACACACACACACACACATACACACACACACGAATTAAAAAAGCAAATCTTTTTTTAAAAAAGCTATAGAAGTGAATAATATCACGCAGACAATACCAAGTGAGAAAAGAAGGCAGAAGATCATAGGTTCAAGGCCAACCTGGACCATATAATGAGTTCTATACCAGCCTGAGAAACATAGCAAGACTACTTCAGAAAAACAAAACAGTTAGGTCTGGTGGCTGAGGTTTGTAATACCAGACACTGAAGAGGCTGAGGCAGGAGGATCACAAGTTCAAGGCCTGCCTGAATTACAGTGAGTTCAAGGCCATCCTGGGACTTGTCTCAAAATAAAATAAAAATGCTGAGAGATGGCTCAGTGGTTATGAGCACTGGCTATTCTTGCAGAAGACCTAGGTTAAAATCCAAGCACCCACATGGAGGCTAACAACCATCTGAAATTTCAGTTCCAGGGGATATGACAGCCTCTTCTGTCCTCTGCAGGCACTGCTTGACACATGTACACTTACACACAGGCAGGCATAACACTCATATACATAAAATAAAAATAAAGTTTAAAAAAATATAGAAAGAGGCCTTAGGCTATATCTCCATGGTAGAGTACTTGTCTATACAGTGCACCAGGCAATAACCAGAGTGGGGAAAAGATATTTAAGGTTCTTAGATAAAAAAGAGCCCAAGAATGAACAGAGAGGTACAAATACAAACTGGTCAGACTGTGTAACAGAAGTCAAGGTGAAAGAGAAAGAGAAAGAAGTGGACAGGTCAAATGCTGAGGTCCACTGGATTTGGAAAAGGAAAGGATTTTGTGACTATTCTAATTCATTCTGCCTAAGCTACTGACTTAGAACATTGCTTAGGACTGTGCTTTATGATCCCCATTTTAATACTGCCAAATAAGAAAAATTAATTCATTCAGCAGGTAAAGGCACCTTCTGGCTAAGCCTGATGACCTGAGTTTAATCCCCAGAACTCATATGGTGGAAGGAGAGAACCAACTGCTACAAGTTGTCCTCGGACCTCTGTGCACCCCCTACACACAAAATAATTATGTTTTAAAATTTTAAAACAGGGTCTGGAGAGATAGCTCAGAGATGAAGAGGACCCTGATTCAGTTACCAGCTCCCACATGGTGGTTAACAAACATCTATTAACTGCAATTCTAGGGGATCTGATGCCCTCTTTTGGCCTCCATGGGCTCTGCATGCATATATTGCACATACATACTTGAGGCAAAACACTTATACATACAAAATTTCCTTAACTTAAATTTTAAAGAAAAAGAAAATTCCAGGCAACTGAATTCCTGCCAACAACTGTTTTATAGTAATTACTAAATTATACATCCTTCCTTCTTTTTTAACTTCATAAGATTGTAAGCTTTGCCTAAACCTTGACCATGGGCTCTTAGAGTTAGGAAAGGAGCTCTGTATAGCTGGCTCTCACACTTCCTCTAGCACACAAGAAGTACTCAAAAGCATTATTAACTCCAGCATCAATGAAGAGAACTAGGATGAACTTAGGTCTTAGTATTCCCCAGTCAAGGTTCGTGTCACCTGCAGCCCCCAGACCAGGAGAAAACATAAAGGATATCCTACCCTTGGATATGACCAAACAATGTAACCAAGGCTTCTGCTCCAATAAAGTTTCCTCAAGAGTTCTGCTTTCACCACTATACCAGGATTCCATATGACCCTAAGTCTATAGATGGCTAATGTGTAAGTCTAACACCACTCACAGGCCTGAACTGGAGTCACCAAATCTAACACATGGATATTGCTCTTTTGATTTTACATACTATTTTTCACAAAGAGTTCACTCCAGAGTACATCCTACATTGTAGTGACCATTTAAGTATGCCTAACTCCTTTTTCAAACTGTGAACTTTTCTGTAAGAAGATGTCTACCTTATCCCAACACAGTACTAAACACAAAAAGCAGTACTTGCCAGATATGATAGCATATGCCTGTACTCCCAGCATTCAGAAGAAAGAGATCGTAGGATCAGAATTCAAGACCAGCCTCAGCTACACAGAGAGTGTGAGGCAGCCTAGGCTATACTGTCTCAAAATAAAACAGAACAAAAAGCAAGCAAACAACAACAAAGGTACAGTAATAACAGCAAAGCAGCACTCAGCTGTTCCCAGCAATGTGACTTGCTGCAGGTACTATGCTACCCAAATCACCCATACTGGTCTTACCATTAGGGCCCACCACATACAGGCCTGCTTCTCTTAATTATGTTAAGGCACTGAGTCACCTGGGAAGATACCATAAGCAATCAAACTCAGCAGTGATTTACTGGTGTCATTCATGCATCGTCTCTGAACAGAGACAACATGATCAAGAAAGGCAAGCAAGCTGGGCACGATGGTGCATGACTACAATATTAGATAGCACAGGAAGGCTGAGAGTTCAAGATTATCCTGGACTATACAGCAAGTTCAAGGCCAGTCTCAGATAAACAGCAACAACCTGTCTCAAAAAAGAAAGGCAAGATATTACAGTAAAGAGGGATCTGGTAGCTGTACGGGCTAATACAGGACTAAAACAGACAGTCCCTGAAAAGACAGTGGCTAATTGTTGCCAAACTGATCCATCAAAACAAATCCTGCACAGAATTCAACAATGAGGAGGCAAAAAATTCCCAGAGACACTACATTCTTTACTCAGGATAGACCCTCAGCCTTACACTTTCTAAATTCTCTTCCTACTTTCTTTCCTCTGCAGGAGGTGGGAAAATCCCTAAGGCCAACCTGCTATTTTTCCCTCAGCAGCTCTAGATTAGAAAAACATGGAGTTAGCCAATAACATACTAGCTTAAGTCAGTCTCACATGTTTGGAAGTCTCGGTCAACCAAAACCTATAAGCACAGCAGGAAAAATGGGAGAAGGTGGTAGAGTTCAAGTGCATTCTACACTGCTTATAGCCAGAGCTGAAAAAGGATTTACTGTCAACCGGGAACAAACTCTGATAAGCGATCAGTTAAGTTTCCTCTCCCAAATGTTTCCTCTTGTACCTCTGTAGAATTTCTGTCCCAATCATCTCTCTAAAGAAAGGAAAGAGTACATGTGTGAACATATACTGGGGCAGGGCAGGTGGTAGTACTTTGGCATTTTTTTCCTTTCTTTTATTTCCATTCTTAAAAACAAACAAACAAAAAAATTTCTTTTTTGAGACTGTTTCACTGTGCAATCCTCGAACTCACTAGTCCTGGTTATCCTAAGACTTACATATGTATACTGCCTGCTTCTGCCTCCTGAATGTTGAGATTAAAGGCATGTGCCACCACACCCAGCAAATTTTAAATGCACAAAGGAAATTGGACTAAAAATTCTTTAAATGGGAGCTGGGAGTGGGGGCCCATGTCTTTAATCCCAGTACTCAGGGAGCAAGAGACAGGCATCTCTCTGTGAGTCCCAGGCCATTTAGGGCTATATGGTGAGACCCTATCACAAAACAGTGACCTCAGCCTGACTGCTTCACCTTCTGAATTGGTTTCCTCACTAGAATGAAGGTGCTATGATAACTGCATATAATATAGTTCACATTATATGCACTTTGAGAAATACTTTACACCAATTTCTATTCCTCATAAAAATCCTACCTATGAAGTAGTTATTTTCAGTTTGCAAATGAAGAAACTAAGATTCAAACAGAACAGATAACTTGCCAAAAGCTACATATAACTGAGAAGTAGCTGAGCTTCAAAGTCATTTTTCTCATCTCTCCAAATCCATTAAAACCATATGCCACTGTAAATGGCATCCATATTCCCTTTCAGCTCTAATAATCTGGGTTTCTTTAATATTTTTGAGAAGGTCTCTCATTACAGCTCAGTATGGCACAGGCATATTGTAGCTCAGTATGGCACAGGGCTCACCACGGTCCAAAGTGGCCTCAAACTCACTGTCTATCTTCTTCCTTCAGCTTCCCAGGTACTGGAATTACAGATGTGAACCAATTTGCCCAGCTGGAATTTCTTGAATTATTTTTCACTGTCAATTTTTCCTCACTGATTTGAAGCAAAATTGCTCAACTTGCACTGTTTAATGGCCATAGAGACAAACACCTCCAGTTACTCAAGGGTCTGAGCTCCCCAGAGCTGTAAGAAGCCTCTAACCCTTCCCACATTCATTCTTCCATTACTCAGGAAGAAGGAAAATCCGAGAACGACCACTAAAGGAACAGCATGCTTCCAGAATTCCCCAACTCCTTCATGTTTCTGTGTGTAAAAATCACTAAAGTAACTGAACTTGTTAATACAGCAAACAATGTTTATCTCTTCTTGTTTATTTTCAACATTTACTTCTGAATATAAGATCCAAAAATCAGTAGGTGAAGTAGCCTGTGCCTTCATTATGAGAATAGGTCCATTTTCACTATGTGCTAGCAAATGCTGCCCAATGATCAAGAGGCTTTTGCCACATTGACAGGCCACATATCAAAGACATCTCCTCCACAGTAGCCTGACTCACATTCTAAGTGGATCAGAGATAGGGCAAAGAAATAGCTACCCCAAAACAGAGAAGTATTCAGACAGAAAATAAGCAGCAGTTTGTTAAAATAAATTATTACACAGTGCAACTTGCCTCTTCTTGTGCTGATAGGTAAGCTAGATAAGTCATTCTGCCGTCTCAGTTTAGGCATATACACTGTTATCTAAACCATTCCAGCCATAATGTAGTGATTACAAAAAGGAGAAGCAGAAAAGCATGAGAATATTCCAGAAAAGGCACAAGATTTAGGTTCTTAAGGAAAACAACAATAACAAGCCCTCCCCCATGGAAACAAAAACCAGCCTGCATATCTCAGAGAATAGGTCCAGACAGAGATCAGAAATAACAGACAAAAGTTTCCCTAGATTTAATCAAATGAGACTGTCAATATTTGGCTTTCTGCAAGAGACCATCTAGAAGAAGCAATTAACATAAAGCAAACAGGTGAAAAGCTGTAGTTTGTCCCATGTTGACAAAGGAAATGGTTTTCTGCTAAACCCCTAGCGGAAGTATAAACTGGTTTCATCTTTTGTAGTACAACTTCATCTCTTCTAACAGTGAAAACTTCTTTTAAAAATTGCATTTATTTATGTCTGTTTATGTGTATGTATATATGTGTAGGGACAAGTGTGATACGGTACATGTATAGTGTGAGTCAGAAGACAACTTACATGAACTCATTCTCTTCTACCACATGAATTCTGGGGATAGACTCAGGTCGTCAGGCTTGGCAGTAAGTACTTTTACCCACTAAGCCATCTTGCCAGGCTCCAACAGTTAAAACTTTTATCCAATAACACTACTAGGAATTTGTTAGAGAAAAACTTTTGTTGTTGTTGAGACAATGTTTCACTATGTAGTTCAAGCTAAAGTGAAATTCAAATCCTCCTGTCAAGGCTTCCCAAGGGCTAGGATTAGAGGTATGTGCCACCAGGCCAGCTGGCTTATAATTATCATCCATTGGGGAAATAATTAATATGAACCATAGATATTATATTCCAGTTATGCGAGTAGAGGGAAGTCAGGCATGGTGTAACACACCTGTAACCCCAGCACTTGGGAGGCACACACACACACACACACACATACACACAAATAAAAATAATATATCTTAAAAAATAAACAAATAAAGAGGGAATGGAGAGATGGCTCAGCAGTTAAGAGCACTGGCTGCTCTTGCAGAGGACTCAGGTTCAATTCTTAGCACCCACAGAGCAGCTAACAACTGTCTGTAACTCCAGCTTCACAGGATGCAACACCCTCTTCTGACCTCCTCAGGCACTGTACATGCAAGTAATGCACTCATACACATAAAATAATAAAATATTTTTTTAAATAAAAATAGAAAGAAAAGGAAAATCAGGCATGGTGATTTAAAACAAGCACCCTGGAGGCAGAAGCAGGCAGATCTCTGTGAATTCAAGGCAGCCTGGTCTACACAGCAAATTCTAGGCCAGCCAGGGCCACACAGTGAGACCTTTTTTCAAAAAAAGAAAGAATAATAATATAAAATGACATAAATGAAGTACAAGCAACAAGTGCTACAGGAATTCACATCTCTGTGTAAATCACAGTTACTGCACTTTGCTGTGTAATCTTCACCCAGACTAGAATGTACGTAGTACACTAACCCAAATGCTTAATGTATGTGGCATATGGTTAAATGCTTAATAAATTAATGATATTCTATGTTCTGTACAGTTATATGCAAGCGTTTCTTAAAGGATTACTAGAGCAGAGATTATGATAGAGAATGCTATCTAGGTGAATAATGGTTAAGAGTATATAAGATAGAATTTACCCCGGGAGTATTTCAGACTACAAAAAGTTGGGGTAGCTGCCATCAGGAGATTCTATTAACCTGTTTACCTCCTGGATTTCCCTTCTGGTGAGAAGTGGGCCAAGCTGGGAAAATTTTGATCTGTACTTACTAATAATTGTTTTGAGTCTGTGTGTATATCTGTGTGGGTGCCTCTAAGGCCAGAAGGGGGCACTGGGTCCCTTGGTACTAGAGTTACAGGTATTTGTGAGTTCCCTGATATGGGTGTTATCCAAACTGACCCTCTGATAGAGCATAAGTGCTTTTAACCACAAAGCCATCTCTCCTTAAGTACTGTCCCTGCTTGTTCCAGACCAGGCCACAGTGGTGATCGGGTGGAGTAACCTATGCCAGCCATATGAGTCAGTCTTCACCTCTTCTGGCCCCAAGTGGATCTCCAGCTATCATCTTCTCTCTCCACCCCTCATTCATGGACAGAGTCATGCTAGCCAAATGGCTAGTACCCTTCTGAAGTGCATACTGGGAACCAGTGCTCTAAACTCCTCAGGGAAAGAATTATCTGTTTGAAGAAATTCATTCCTAAAAATGTGACAGGAGCACGGAGAGCAAGTTCAAAGTCCACCCTGGATACAATGAAGGCAGAACTGAAGTCAAATTCTGAACTTTCCCATCCTAGATTTTTTTGGTTCTCTGGAGTACAATATATACTACCAGATTAATAGTTTTTATCTAGGAAAATTATTTTCAAAGTCCATCTCTTCCTCTGGCTTTGGACAAACTTTAACCATTCTGAGCAAGTCAGAATATAACACCTAAAAAGTTCCTTTAGGACAGCATCCCACTGCCATGTAAAGAGGAAGTTCACCTTCATTTCCAGCCTAAAGCACTCCTATTAAAACTGAAATTTTTTGAGACGACAGTCAAGGCAGCAATAACATCTTCTGCATCAGTATTTCTCAGGTTACTCGTGCGTGCTAATGCTCCACCTCCCAACCTTTAGCAGCTTCAAGAGACCTCGTTTCAGAAGTGTTAATAATTCTAAGCGGTTTTTCTTTCCAATGGGCTCATGAATTCTCTTCTGTCCTTTAAACCGCTCAGGTTTCATTATACTCTTGGTTCTCTCCCCAGCTGCCCTTCACTCCCCTTCCTGTCTTCTCACCTGTACATCTCCTTGCCTGAATGGACAGAAGTCTTGCTTTAGCACCCACCATTTTTGTGATCTGGTATTTTTTTTCCTATAGGAATGTTAATCAGCACGTGGGATTTAATTAATTCAGCGGCTAATTAAAAATGGAAGAGGAAGAATGAAAGAGGAAGAGGATGGGAGAGATGGATCCTACTTTAGTGCAGAAGGCACTGCAGATGGTTCTGGGTTGGCTGGCACCATGCCACTGCCCTCCAAACCCCCCACCCCCACCCGACACGTACAGCAAGGGGGGAGGAGCAAAAGTGAGGGGCATGGGCTGGCAGAGTCCCTAGACAGACTCACTCAGCATCCTGCCGCTGCTTTGTGCTGGGAGAGACAGACAGAAGGAAAAAGCAAAAGAAAGGGAGGGGCTCAGACAGACCCACACTCAGGAAGAGCTACAGAAGGGGCATCAGAACCTGTCATGCCTCTTTTTTTCACCGCTGGAAGAAGCCAAGAGCAAGGCTTGTTCATCCCAAAAGATAGAAGCATCTTGGAGTTTACAGACTCCCAAGGGCCAATGAGGACAAGATGGAAAACATAGCTCCTGATCCCATGGAGAAAAAGGGATAACTTACTCTGAAATCAGGGATCTACTCTGCTGTCATTTCTTCCATTCCATGTTGTTTCCTCGGCATGAGTGAGCAATGCTGAAGACAGCTGCTGAAAGATGGGTGGGAGTGACAGAGAGTGGGCAAGAATGGGCAGCGGTGACTGGATGGGCAAGAATGAGAAAGGAAAGCAGATGTGGGGGAAGACAGAAAGATACTAATATGAAGGAGGAAGAACCGGTCAAGGGCAGAGCCCTTGCCAAGATGGATAGAGCGATAGGCTGTCTGTGCAGAGAACTTACTTCCACATGCTGATCTTACCCAGCCCAGGCCAGGCAGAGGGGAGGGCAGAGGAAGATCCTTCAAGCTGCTGGAGACTGGGAACCCAACTCACAGAATCTTTCTAGATACCAGACATTTCTGCCAAACCAGGAATTTATCAAGAGCAATGGAGAAAAGCTTCCAAAGGAACAGACAAGGAGGCTAAAATGACAAGAGACTACAGAATCCAATCCACAAGCTTCAGCTGGGACATAGGTGAGGAACAGGATTCTTAGCAACACCCAGCTGGCTCTCTAGGGGTGTCATCTGATACTCTGAAAGGAAATACATCCTTTAGAGAATTGACTTGAGAATTTGATTAAGAAAGTGAAAATGTCTGATCTCTGAAAACATCCTTTTGGTGGGAGGCTGGATCTAGAAAACTCTGGGACTTAATGCTTTGGGAGAAGTGGCTAAAGAAGGCAGGAAAGGAAGGTGGGTTCCAGGTCAGCTATAGCTACAGGGAGACCCTGTCTCAAAAAACTGCAGGAAGATCTGCCACCAGTGACAGATTACTGAAGGAAACGGAGAAGGAGGATGTGAAGTCAAGTCAGACGCAGATGAAGGTTCTTCTGGTGTTAACTGCCATACAAGTTGACACGGTGGCAGAATGGGACCACTATAGCTAAGAGACAAGGTCTTCCTAGGTAGGAATTCTGATTTGATCAGAATTTGATTTTTACCACCTACAGCTTCCTATAAGAGCCAACAGTGAGAGAATCAAAATTGGGAAAGAGGAAATAGAAATGCAGAAGGGCTTTCCATTCTCTAGAGCCCACCCGGGGGGCTAACTCAGGGCTGTTGGATTAAACAAAGCAGTTCTCAGCAAATTGCTACAGTCTTAGAGTAGAAAAATATAAATGTTCTCTAAACCTATTTCCAATTCTGGGTTTTAACCAAGAATAAAAGTATAAAAATGTTTACTAATAGGGACATAATGATGGTTTTACACTAGAGAGAAATTCTGTAAATGTTAAGGTTAACTCATGAGAAGGAGATGGTATCTACTGAGCTTCATATCATTTAAGTGATTCTGGATTGAGGAATGTGCTGCAACTAAAAAGCAAAGAAAGAACAAAGACAGAGTTTAAAGTTCTGGTACCCACCAAGTTCCATCTAGCCCTGAAGTATTTTTGAAGGAAAAGAAGTATACTAATTAGCAACAAGGTCAAATTCAACCTGGAGGGAGATTTTATCCACTGTGGCACCATTAAGACTCCTCTAATAGGTAAGGCCTGAGAAATGCTACCTCATCACCAGTGAGCCTGATCCCTCAGTAAGCCTGGCAGGCTCATGCTGCCCATGCCAGCTCTCTCACCATTGTCAGTCGATCTCAGCAGGCCACCCAGGCTGGCTTTAAGGCTGTCAGTGACCCGGGGAATGAAACAGGCACACTAGTTTCCAAGCGGTAGTAAACAAAAAATCAGACTTAGCCATCAAAAGACATAGATTCTAATGGCAGCTCAGCTATGACTTGTTCAGATGGTCTGGAGCAAATCGCTTCCTCTTATATAGCCTATCACTGGAGGAAAACAAATTTCAACAAGTTTTAGATACTGTACTTAAAATATTTCATTATTTTAATTTTATGTGTATGAATATACTGCCTGCACATATGTAAGTGCACCCATGTCATGCAATGCCCACGGAGGTCAGAAGAGAGCATTGGAATCCCCTGGAACTGAAGTTACAGACAGTTGTTAAAAGCCACGTGGGTGCTGGGAATTGAACCCAGGTACTCTTCAAGAGCAGTCAGTGCTCTTAACTGCTGAGCCATTTCTCCAGCCTCCAGCTACTGTATTTAAAACACCTAGAGAAGTAAATGAACTTTATTCATGTTCTAAAATGTTCTAAAGCTGAAAAGTGTCTATCACTGTAACAAAAAATTAACAACCCTTGTTTTTAACAGAGAGACCATAATAGGGACCACTGTTACATAAAACTGCTAGTTATAGTACCTAAAACAGGACAAGAGGTAACTAAGAAGGACAGCAGAAAACAGACCAGTGGAGCACCCACCCTCACCAATATATCACAAGAAGGAAGGCAGACAAGAGTTAGCACCTCCATGCCCTGCTCTGACTATGGCTCTTTACAGAACTCTGGAAAAATGCTTTCTTTCTAATCCAGCACTTAGCTTTCACTCACATCATCTGGGGAAATGGAAGAAATGGCACTCTAAGCTAAGGAAAATCTTCTCCCCCCATCCAAAAAAAAAAAAAAAAAAAGACCACACTGTTCATATTGTGAATAATTTCTAGGACATGCACCAAAATACCACACTACTATCCAGGGAGTTACTAGGATGCTATTAATTCCTAATAAATAATCTGTTACGAGAAAAATTAGCCATCTTAGAAACTGGGTAACTTTATAAACAAAACACTTTTGAATTGGCTGAGGGGTCTAGGATATGAGTCACTTGATGAGAGCTCTCCAAAAAGAAGATGAAGCAAGAGTTAGATTAATGGTCTGATGAGTTTCAGTTATATTCTGGAAAGGCTAACAACAAAGACATGTGGGCTGAATGGAGCAGCAGTACAAATTCAGCTGAGGTGAAGGAGAGACATAGAATAGAAATAGAATAGAAAAAGGAAACAGTCCCCCATCTGCAGATGGCAGAGTCCTGGAACTGCTTAGGGATTCTCTTCAGGGACACCTTACACTACAGGAGTGAGTCAAGGACTTACAGGCAGAACTGTGATCAGACAGCCAGAGCACCCATCACTCAGGTGTCACAGCTTCCCCAAGCAAGCACCTTCCGATAGGATATTTCCTGGGGCCACACAGGTTTTAGAGAATAGCATTCCTTCAGTCTTCAAAGCATAGAATGGGTAACAAAAGACAAAATTACAACTACCCTAAAGAACTTAAACCAAAAGTTTCTGAATGAATGAGTTATCTGAATTTTTTAAACATTTTTTATTATTAGTGTGTATCTGTATATGTGTGAGCATAGACGTGTGTAGAAGTCAGAGAACAACTTTGTAGAGTTAGTTCTCTCCTTCTCTGGGTTCTAGAGATCAACCTTAGGTCAGCAGGTTTGCATGGCAAGTGCTTTAACCGCTAAGCATTCCTACTCCAGTATACAGTATACCAACTTAGGTATATTCACGTAAAACAGAACTTCTTACTAGCTAAGTTCTTACCACCCACATCCAGGAACCGCATACAGATGGAAGGTAATGTTCCTCCCTTACCTTCATCCATCTCCCATACAGAGTCTCATGATTTTTTCAACCTAATCTTCATTGCTGATCCCTGAGTTTTCCTACCCTGCTCTCTTTGAGACCACTCTCATCTACAGTCCCCTCACAACAGGAGAGCCATCTGCAGGGTGCCATGGGTAGAGAGATAAAGAAAAGGAAGAGGTAAGGTAGAGTGTAGATTTTAGATTAAGGGGTGAAACGGATATTCTGCAGAAAAATAGAAAGAGAAATAGAAACTGAGAAAGCCAGAGAGTTGGAGCAGGAGGGGGAGGGGAAGAAGATGCTACTGCAGGGGAAGGAGAGTGCCACAAAATTAATTTGAGGAAGGAACAGTAGAGGAGACGTTGGTGGAATAACAATCAGGCAGTAGAGGGTTGGGGAAGGGGATGGCTGGTGAGAAGGAATGATAAGGGGAGGAGGGCCTTGCCTGCAGAGCAACAATAGTAGCACCACCTATGGGTATGGAGAAGGGTTACAGACTGCAACAAAGAGGCCCCCCACCTGGGCATAGGAAGCTGGGTGCTGGGGGAGGGAGAAACCATGGCCTCTGTCCTTCAAACCATAACACACAACCATAAGAATAAACTGAAATGGCTCTCTCCTGGGAAGAGAGAGACTTAACAAGGTAACAGAGGAAGAAGAGAGAACTCCTAGATTTTTCCTTTCCAAGGGGGTTTCCCCTCAGAATTTAGGTGGTGGAAAAGAGAAAGGCCTAAAAGGGAAGAATGCCTGGTTCTTAAAGAATGTCTGATTCTCCTTTCATTAGCTGGTGAAATGATTTTTATCTGTATTTCTAAGTAATTTCCTTTCCTCACTGGACAGTGGAGAATACAGCTCCCTCCCTGGGGCCGTGGAGGCCCCTCACTCAGCAGCTTCCCCTCAGCATTGCCTAGAAACTCCCAACCACCATTAGAAAGCCCCAGGGAGCCACCAAGCTAAGAGGAAAGGAAGGGTTCCCCCACACCACCACCACCACTCAGACAGACCAAGCGGGGGACAGAGAGCAATTTAAGACAGAGTGCAAAAGCTCTGCAGGAGGAGGGGAGGAAATGGGATCAGTAGTATTTGTTGTGCTTCCAGGGAGGAAAGATCCGTCACATTTTTAATAATAATAAATACATGAAGACAGATTTGCCAGCACTGCTCGAGCTCCTCGAGAAGGGTGGGGGAAGGGGAACCAATGCAGCTGCGGAGACCAATACCTCCTCTCCCCTCCCCCATCAGACCAGCTCAGTGCGGCAGCAGCCCGCCCCTCCCCCTCCAACTGCAGTCCTCCACAGCCCACCCTTTCCACGTGCCTCCCTCGGCGCTGCCCTCCCTCCTCCATCCCTCTCTTTGCTTCCCCACCCTGCTCTGTTCTTTCAGCACTGGTCCTCATTTAACACAGCCTTACCCTAGCAGTAAGAAACCCACATCTCAGATCTGCTCCACCAATGCAAAAGCCCAGCAAAGAGCTCTCCTGCCAGTGTCCTCCACTAGCCAACCACGACCTGCCCCCATACAGCACTCCACAGAAGCCATCTAGCACATTTCAGCATTTCCTGGATCCCACTGAAAGGGGCCACTTTTCTCTGCATTTTTTTCTCAACGTGACCTCCTTTCTCACACCCTTAAATATAATGGCTATCAAATCTGCTTGTGTTCAGGGGGTGTCAGGGCCTCAGGACTCAGTGACTACTGCCACCTATTGACCCAAATTTGTTCAAGATGGACCTTTAATATACTTCTTACAAGGCATCAATAGCTTAAACATGCAAAGGCATGGCTCTTGGGGCTTTTCTGAGACCCTCTGAACAATGAGATCAAAGAAATACAAAAGCAAGACTGGGCAGAGAGCCAGTTCAATAATGCCTTTCTGTATGCACAGGCAATATAAAAGGCCCAAGGAATGAAAGAAAAACTTTAAGACCCCTGTAAGAAAGGGCCTGTAAGAAAAGTAGGGGACAGAATTTTTCTCAAGCAATAGTAAAAATCTTGTGCGTAACAGTATGAATGAGGCCACCACCAAGCGGAGGGTACGATTTCACTAATGACTTCATCAGGTTGGCCAAATCCTTGAAGGCAAGAATTTCAGAGCAAACAGATCCTAGTGACACTCAGGCTGTGCCAGTCCTCACACAATCTGCATCGATGAGCAGTGAAGACTGGATAGACCAGACTCAAGGAGAGTGATCTCCACCATGGAGTTCTGTGAGTTGCTGTAGTTATGCCCAATGCAAGGAGAGCTTGAACTCTCCACGGTGCTGAATCCCGAGACACTGCCACAAAGGCATCTTGTTAAATAAAGCCTGTATGTAAGATATTAAAAACGACTTTTAGGAACACCTGACACATTTCCCCCCAAACCTTCCTAAAACCCTACATAAAATCCTAAGAAAGCAAAGTTTCTGAGGTAAAAACAGGACTTTGTCAAATTCTCTTCCCTACTCCCTAAGATGAAAAAACTGAGACAGAAAATCTAAATTATTTGTATAGAATAAACTCAGGGCTTTTTAAAATACTTATTTTAATTGTTTTAATTTATGTATATATATGTCTGTGTGATTGAATGCCACAAGCATGTAGGTGTTCTTGGAGGCAAAAGGAGGGCTTTGGATCCCCTGGAGGTGGAGTTACAGGTATTTGTGCTACCTCATGTGGGTGGTAGGAACTGAACTTGGCTTCTCAGGAAGACCAGCAAGTGTTCTTAACTACTGAACCATCTCTCCAGTACAGGACTCTCTTACTGTCACTTGATAACCCTGAACTCATGGGCACTGACTTAGTGAACCCTGTAAATGATCTAATATCACTCGGCATTCATGCAGTCTGGAGGATGAAGAGCAGAATTGAAGAGGAATTCGGGAAGAAGTGAAGAGAACAGCCATAAACCCTGAAATTCTAATCCTTAGTTCTCTTGCTTAGTTCTCTATGCTACAGTGGTTCTCAAACTATGTTCTACAGAGGTGTAGAGGTTCCTTGGAGTATCTCAGAAATCTTAAGAGGCTATAAGAATAAGAAACCCCATCCCTATTTCAGTAAAAAAGCAACCCCACTTTATGTCTGCTTTTCATTGAAAATTCACATACAATTCTGTCAAACAATATATTCTGTTGTTTAATGACTCTGATACAAATATTCTCCAAAAAAATTCTAGTAATTATTGGAAGTCTTTTGTGTGTAATGCCAAAAGGCCAGGGAAGACGTGTCCTAGAATTAAAGACTCACTTGAATTCTAAGGCCCAACGTCAGTATTTGTTCTGCTTATCGATACACCAGGTAGACGCATATAGTGTAGAACTTGTGGTTTCTGTGAAGGCCTTAAACAGAAATGAGGCACTAAGAAAGGAGAGAGGTCATAAACTACCCACATTTTAAATAAAGAACAAAAGCCATATAGACTTTCATGAATTACAGGACACATGATGGCCATCTTCCCCATTCATTAGGAACCAGTTCTCCAATTTACTAGCCATTGTACAGAGTACAAATTACTTAACCGAAGATGTTTCTTCACATATAAAATGGAAATGTCATACATTTTACAAGACTTAAGCATAAAGCACTTAGCTTAGTACACAACACAAGGTAAGCTCTCTTGTGTATGGAGGGGCAATGTGTTCGTGTGGGCACATGTGTGTATATGTACATGGGAAGGCAAAAAGTATTCATCAGATGCCATCCACTTTATTTTTTGAGATAGGGTCTCTTCATTGGCCTGGAGCTTACCAAGTAGGCTAGGCTAGCTAGCCAGTCAGCCCCACCCGCCTTCATCTCCCAGGACTGAAATCATAAATGCACACACCATGCCTGCTGTTTTTATGTGGGTATTGGAGATCAAACTCAGGTCCTCATGCTTATGTGGCAAGCACTTTACAGACCATCTCCCTGACCTGGTAAGATCTTTTTTTAAAAAGGAAAAAAAAAAAAATCCCCAAATCTTTAAATTTTAATAAATTAGAAACAGCAGCCAAACATGGTGGTACATGCCTATAATCTTGGAATTTAGGAGGTAGAGGCAGGAGATCAGGAGTTGAAGGTCTTCCTCAGCACATAACAAGTTTGAGACTAGTCTCAGCTATCTGAGATCTTGTCTGAGAAAAGAAAGGTTAAGAAAAAAAGAAAATTAGTTAAGGAAAATAAAGAAAGAAGATAAGTTAAGAAAAATAAGTTGTAGTCCTATCACATGAATGCAGTGGCTTTAACCAAAGCATCTTTAATTTGGCTTGGAAATTTGGCTTTATTGATTTTTGTGGTACTAGGATTAAATTAGGGCCTTCCATATGCTAGGCAAGCGCCCTACCTCAGAGCTATACCCCAGTCTTATTTTCAAACAGGCTCTGGCTGTTTCCCAGGCTAGCCTTGATCTTACAGTACAGATAGGCCTCAAACTGGAATTCCACCTGCCTCAACCTCCTGAGCCTAGGATTATAAAGAACATGCTCCCTCATCTCACTCCCAAAGTGTATTTTCAATGACCTGTCCAGTTAGTTCAGCTGTAAAGAGAGATCTCTAAATCTGGTTTTGAGGTTTTTTGTTTGTTTGTTTGTTTGAGACAGGATCTCACTGTGTACCTGTCTAAATGTATGAGGTCTTGGGGGTATACATGCTCCCTCAGATCTACCAGGAACTAGGTTAAGAAGCCCAGAAGTAAGTCCATCTTGGGGTCATCCACAAAAACTCAAGACTCTAGCTGGGATTCAGATATACTTTTTAAAAAACTGGCGGGGGTGGGGGATATGCACACATGCGTATAGATGTACACAGACATCCACGTACAGAGGTCAAAGGAGGATGTGGGATGTCCTGTCCTGCTTTGCCACTCTCCACCTTATCTTTTGAGACAGGATTTCTCCATGAACCTGGAACAGAGCTGGCAGACAGCAAGCCCCGTTCACTCTGCCCCTGCCCCATTCCCAGTCTGGGAATCACATGTGCAGCCATGCCCAACTTTATTATGTTTTATTTTTTTAACTTTGGGACGGGGTGGTGAGAGGTATGTGAAGGTCTAAGGACAACTTTTAAGAGTCAGTGCTCTCCTTCCACCAGTGAGTCCCAGAAGCAAATTCAGGCTTTCAGGCAAAGGACCCACTGAGCCATCTTATCAGTCTCCCGTCTCCACATCTGACTTTTTGCCTGGGTGAGAAGGATTCAAACTCAAGTCCCTCTGTCACACAGCAAACACTCAATGTACTGAGCCATCTCCCCAGCACCTGAAGGCTTTCATTCACTCATTCCATCCATCCATTCATTAAGTATGGGCTTGAACCGAGGGCCTCTTGAATATAAGGCAAGTGCTATCCACCAGAGTCATAGTTCCTGTCCTCAAGCATATTTATTTAGCTGAGAAAAATTAAAGGACACAGATATCAAGTGATTTAGCCATAATCACAGAATTAGAAGACAGCCATAAATCTAGTCTTATTTCTACCAGATTGTAGTTTGACTAAAAGCTGATTCTTGCCTTAATCAGGAAGAGTTTAAATTCAGAAACAGAGAATTCAGAATCAATAAAGTCTTAGTGATATAATGGCATAAATTATATTCCTGACACTCATCAGGAAAGCTAGACAATAAAGTCAGATGTTCATGAGACCCAGTCTTCTTTAGGATTTTCATTCTTTGGCTGTCACACTAGGAATTTTCTCTCTTTGGTTGCTGGCACCCTTTTGCAGCTTTTAAAAGCGCTGGCTTTTCCTTATTCTGGTAAACTGAGGTCTCAGTTGAAGAAGGGTCAAAGAAATACAAGACTACACCGACTCTTCATTCTAATCACTTAGCTATCCTTAAAAAAAAGTCTCTACAAAACTAAGCAAAGATCAGCTCTTACGATCATGCCATATTAGAAAGGAAAGCATCCAGAAAGGCAGACACACAGAACTGCCAATGTGGAACCAACCCCTTTGGTTTTACTTATCAAGCACCACATATTTCCGAGCCACTAATGCCACCTGGTGGCCAAGCTGCATAAACCAACAAATCTAAATGGAACTGATTTTAGATTTCTGTACAAATCATACAGGAAGTTGGGGCAACAGGGGTTAGGAAGAACAGTCTAGCCTCTATTTTTTGGAAAATAGTCAATTTCCCATTTCTAGGAAAAAATACATTAGCAAAGAAAACAACACACAAACCAAACTCTCAAATGTCCCCCCAAAGTCATCTTTCCCTTTCTACCACTGTTCACACACCAGTGATTCCAGCCATACAATATATGTGCAAAAGGGGCTTTCATTCATAAGCAAAATCATTTTTATTAGTAAAGATCTTTCCACATTTCCAAGGCAAATTATAAAGTCCAAGGAAAACAGCTACATACAGTGAAGTTAGAAGCATCTCATGATGACAAAAAGTACATAAATATGTACACCAATAATCACCGCCGCCTCCGAAAACCTGAAAGGAAGGGAAACCAAGAATGAGGCAAAGGACAGGTGGAAAAGCTGAAGGACAGGAAAAAAAGGATATCTAGAGAGAGGGACTCAAGAGGGGCAGGTTCCCAGGCAGTGCTCTCTTCATCTTTCTAGGACAAAAGACTTAGAGAAGGGGCTGGAGAGATGACCTAGTCATTTTGCAGAGGACCCAGGTTCGGCTGCCAACATCCACATGGTAGCTAACAACCATCTGTAACTCCAGTTCCAGGGGCTCCAAGGCCCTCTTGTGGCCTCCATGGGCATTACACACACAGGTGCACTTATATGCAGGCAAAACACCCATATACATAAATAAAAATAAATAAACAAATGCTTTTAAAAAAAAGACTCATAGAAGTAGGAATGGAATTAAACAGCTCCTTCGGGTGATACTTTTATAATTCTATTTACAGATAGCAGAACATGAGCTGTGAGACCTTTAGAGATGTAACCCAGAGATTCCATTTTGGGAGTGACATTGATTTCTAGCTTGGGAAAGAAGACTAAAAGCCTATCTTAAGAGCCCAGTATGGAAGAGATAGTTTGGGGACAGGTAAGACACAGGACAGTAATTCTGAGAGGTGGTATCCCAACTCAATTTTTCCACTCTGTACTTCACCACCTATGTCCTAGTGGTTCACTTACCCTTTTTCTTTCGACCTTTCTTAGGTATCTTCTTCCGTTTCTTAATAGGATTCTGATCCTGGAGACAAACAAAGAAATAAAGCAATGGCAGAACACTTCCAAGTATCACTCCTTTCCAAGGACACTGAACTAGGTGCCACATACATCTGGCTAGAAGCACTACCGCTGCCTGCTCTATCTCAACCTTACCTCATCAAGATGAGCAGTTCCCCCTGTCAATGCACTGATGTCACTGAAGTGCGTGAGGGAATGGAGCTGTGAGCTCATAACACTTGCTCGCTTTCGACGTCCTTTCTCTTTCTTACTAACACTCAGGCGCACCATCATGCTCTCCTCATAGTTAATCCTGTCAGAGAAAGAAAAAGATCAAAAGAAAGAGTTTCCAGAACACTCAGACAAGTGGAAGGCACAACCTAGACCTGGGCCCTAGTATTTACTCATCCTCATTAGGAGCCCTCAGGACATTTTATAGATCAATAAAGTATTGAGCTAAGGATGTAGAATGTTCAATACCAAACTTCCTCCCTGAAATGTTCTCTGCTAGATCTTCCCTTGTCCCTAGAGATTTATCTATAGCCTACCCACACAATCACTTAAAATCTGTTGCAGAAAATTCCTACACTTCAGTTCTGTAAAAGAGAATTTCTTGAATGGGCCCTTTCATATCATCCCATCAACTATAAAGACTATATACACAGCAAAGCTGACAAGCCTGCATTCAACTTAGTTGTTTTTCTACTGTTTCTCCAAATTCAGAGTATTCTTCCGTATCACTACAAAAACCTACCCTTCTTTATTGTCTTCTACCCCAAAGTGAGATTGTGATACTCTGACAGTGAACTGCAGCCTGGTAAAGTCCTGCTATGTGGAACTGTACATATTCTTTTCTACATAGTACCTGCTGGAGCCTAAGCAGATGACAGGAAAAACAAAATAAAACACCCACTTCTGACCTAGCTCTCATCTGTACTTCAAACCCCTCAATCTTACAACTATCATCCCAAGTCTTCCATTCCACATTCTATATAATGTTGGTTTTCTTGGTTCAAGACTTAAGTTCATCCAAAATGATGAACTTAAAAATGAACAAATCTCTACATATTTAACTGCAAGAGCTCAGACCTATGCTGATCCTCCTGACTCTGGCGAGTGACATGAGGATGCCGAGCATCACGGATTTCCTCTGGAGCATCCGAATACTGCTCTTTAAGTTCACGAATGACAGAGCTGCTCAATGCCCGTCTCTTGGCTCGTTCCAAACGCTTTTTCTCTCGCTCAGCTTCTGTTTCATCTATATGATAAAAATTCACCAGGGTTATTCTGAATTAGAGAAAAGAAAACAAACAAAAAACGCCAAGGGGCAACAACCACAATTTATACCATAATGTACTGGAACCAAGCGGGGTGGAACATATTTCTTAGACACTCCCTTTACAGATTTCTTCCCTGAAGCCTCAGACTGGCCATCCTCTGCTTCATCTTCTTCATCCTCAGAGCTTAACTACAAAAGAAAACAATACCTGCAAGCTTACAAAGTTTTAGACAAGTGAGAAGAAAACCCAATGCTGGATGACGTAGGGAAGACAAACAAGAAAAAAGAAAACCTTATACTTAAGCCCTTAAGCCACAGGCTGTAAAGAGAATCCTAAAAGATGCAGGTTTATCCTGGGGTATCACAGGACTCACTTTAGTATATTTTCTTTCAGAAAAACCAGGAGGATAATGCAAATCTCTTACCTTGCTCATCATATTGCTGGGATGAGGCTTAAAACGAAGTGGGTCACTCTCACCTGAAATATGAAACCCAAGAAATTTTACAAGATGGGGAATTTTATACTCACCCTATAACTTTATGATGGTCTTTCCACTTACTGAGGCTGCCTGTCACTGCAGTCTTGACCAGTTTGTCAATTTGATACTTCAGTTTCTGGTCCAAGGGACGAAGTTTTTCTAAAACCTACAATGTGGTAATTAAAGAGGATTAAATGTCCTCTCCAAAATCAAGCACACACCAGAATCCTGGTGTTGTTGCTAAGAAAAGCAACTAAAACATTCACAAAGTAAAACAAATGACAAAAATACATTATTCTTACTCAAATAAGAAGAGAACACCCCTAAGTGAGAGCTACTGTGATAGGCCTGGATTTCAGGGTTTAATAACTAAGAGCTCCAAGATACAAAGGCCTCATACCGTACGAATCTCCACCAGCCTTAAAATTGCAGCATGTCCCTGAAGAGATCTTCCTGAGGCTTTGTCCAGGATGAGGTGGCTCAAATCCATAAGGTACATGAGCAAGAGCTGGTCTTTTACTTCCAAGAAGCTGAGACCCTAAATTAAACAAAGCAGTAAGAAACATAGATGTTGTTTTAGCCAAGAAATCAGGCAGAGTACCTACAGCAAATATCAGGAAACGTATTTTTCCAGGTTCAGGTTTTTCCAGTTGGTTCATGTAAAGTAGCTGAAACACATCTCGCCTCATGTGCAGTTAGTTTTGCTTTCTAGTTTCTACGATTCCTCAGTCAACTGTAGTCTAGAAATACTAATCTAGTAGTGGCTCATGCCTATTATCTCAGTACTCAGGAGACTATAACAAGAGCATTGTCACAAATTCAAGGTCAGCCTAGGCTATGGAGAACCTATCTCATATAGTCCAGGCTAGCCTCAAACTCACTATGTAGCTGAGAATGACCTTGAACTCCTGATCCCCCTGCCTCTACCTCCCAGGTGCTAGGATTACAGGTGTGTGTCATCACAACTGGTTTTATGGAGTGATAGGGACTGAACCAGGGCTTTGTGTATGCTAGGCAAGCCCTCTACCAATTGAGCCACATCCACAGCTCCTTACTTGATATTTGAAACAGTTATCATATAGCCTGAGCTGGCCTGGAACTCTGTATGTAGCCAAGGATGACCTTGAAATCATGAGCCCCCTGCCTCCATCCCAACTGCTGGAATTACAAGTGTGTGCCACCACACTTACAGACAGTTAACGCTTTAACGGACGCATTATCCTATTGTAGCGTGATGAAATCTTGTGCCTGTCTCACTCCATCCCATCTGGGATATGAATTATCCCTTTACCTAGTATATCCACAAAGCTAATACTGTCATTTAGTAGCCACCTCAGTTCAACTGTCATATCACTGAGTTACTGTTCCAGCAACGCTCCTTAATAACACCCAGCATACACCTAAAAGTAGTGATGAAAAAGAAGCATTAGGGCAAAGACTGCAGGACAGATAAACTCTGGTACCACACAGCAAAGCCACAGGTCACACAGGAAAAAAATACAGCATATAAAAGATTTGTGGCAGGGCATGGTGGTGTATGCCTTTAATCCCAGAACTTGGGAGGCAGAGGCAGGTTGATCTCTGTAAGCTCCAGACCAGCCAGGGCTACATCTAAGTAAGACCCTGTCTAAAAACTAAAAATAAAAAATAATTGCTACTGTGGTTCAGGCCATCACTACCAAGTTTTGAAATGTAACCCTATGGAGGTCTGAATGAGAATGCCCCCACAGACGCTGGTATTTGGACATTCTGTCCCCAGTTAGTGGCACTGTTTTGGAAGGTCTTAAAAGGTGTGTTCATGCTGGAGAAAGAATATCACTGGGGTGGACTTATAGAGTTCTTTAGCCTTGCTGTATCTCCAGGTGCTCTCTTCTTCCTGTGCTTGCTTGAAGATGTGAGCTGCTGCGTCCACTCTGGCCATCTCTGCCGCCATGTCTCCCGCCATGATGGATTCGCCCTTTTGGAACTATAAGCTAAATAAACTCTTCCCTTTTATGAATTCCCTTAGTCAGTGCTTCTATCACAGCAAGAGAAAGTGACTAAGACAGTAACTGGTACCAAAAGTGGGGTGTTAGCTGTGAAGAAAGTGACCATGTGGGTTTCTGGAGGAATGTAGAAGACTTCGGAAGTTTAGGCTAGAAAAGTGGTTGATTGTTATAGGCAGAACTTATCAGTTCTTATCATTCTAGTAAGCACCAGGAAGAAAGTGGTGCTGAGAACACATTCAATGTAGTTCTAGAAGGAAATAAGGACTTAAACAGCAATTTGAATATTTTGGCAAACAGTTCTGCTGGAGCCTGCCCACAATCAAAAAGCTTGCCTGAGGCTAAGTGGAAAGCAACAGACTAATTTCTTTGGCAGAGGGCATTTTCAAGACAGCCTAAAGCAGAAATGGTGGCATGGCTATTAATGGTGAATATTATGCAGATCTACAGTGAGGAAGAGCAAATGGAGTTGAAAGAAATGAAGAAATGTACAGCTTGGATTGAAAAAGAACACTGGGAAGATTAATGCTGGAGTCAAGGCATGTGCTGAAGGAGAGGATCCTTTTGATAAGGAGATTAAACTGATTAAGGAGAGACCCAGAGATTTACACTTTAGCAATGGAAAGAGTGCCTCCAGGGCAAGACATATCCAGCGGAGCCTCCAACTTGTAAAAGGAAAATGCTGCAGGGATTTTCTGGTAGAAAACCACTGAAGAGAAAAGCTTTGAAAGTAGATGAAGTAGGCTAGAGTCCATCCCAAACTTACAGCCCAACCAGGTGTCATTCACCTGGTGCTGACTTTAGAAGCTTGAAAGATGCAAGAGTGAAGGAGTCATAGGCTTTTCCTCTGTGGTTTCAGAGAGCTGCCAAGGCCAGGCAGCCTGTAGCAGGGGCATCCCTGCATAAAGAAGCCCCAACAGACCAATAAGTCCTTCTAGTTTGTGACGCTGTAAAGGTGAAGCCTGATTGGCAGTGGAGATCCCAAGAAGACATTCATGATGCCAGAACTGTGAGACAACTGCCAAAGAGAACTGAATACAGGGAGTGGTACAGCCCGAGAGAGATGTATGCTGCACAGAGCAAAGCTATAGGAGCTGAGCCATCTTAAGCCCTTTGGAAGCAAAGTCCCAGAATTCAAACTGGATTTGTTTGCCCCTGGTTTTCAGTCTTGTTTAGGTCCAGCATTTCCGCACCATGCCTCTATTCCTCCATTTTGGAATGGACATGTGTATTCAGCTCCATTGTATGTTGGGAGTATGTAATTTGTCTTTTGATTTTCAGGGGCTTAGAGTTAACGAGCTTGACCTGAGTCCTAGAAGAGACTCTGGACTGTAGATTTTTGAATAGTATTGAGACTGATGAAGATTATGGGGACTTTTAAGGTTGGAATAAATGCATTTTGCACTTTATATGGTCATGAGCCTAGGGAGGCCAGAGAGTGGAATGTGGTGGTTTGAATGAGAATGTTCCCCAGAGGCTCTAAGTATTTGGACATTTTGTCCCCAGTTGGTGGTTCTCTTTGGAGTGAGCCTTGCTGGATCTCCTGTCACTCTCTGCTTCCTGTGCCTGCTTGAAGACATGAGCACTTTGTGCTGCATCTACTCCAGCCACTCTGCCACCATCCCCCCCACCACGATGGACTCTTGCCCCTTTGGAACCGTAAGCTAAATAAACTACTCCTTTTATAAGTTCCCTTGGTCAGTGTTTTTATCACAGCTACAGAGAAGTGACTAATACAATTCCCTATGGAAAAGCGTAGAGAATTACTGGGAGACATTAAGAGTAGGAAAAGCAATATCTCCCCCAAAAGACTAAAACTGTTTCAGTCTCAGAGCCAGCATGTGAATCCACACAACTGTCTGCTACAGAGGGCGGTCCTGCCACTGTGCGTGTCCACCAGCACCCTTGGTCTTGTTTCACTGAAATGCCCTCCCAAATTCTAACACACAAACTCTTCATAGACTCTTAAAACTTCACAGATGCTTAAGACTACCTCCACTCCCAAACTAACCAAAATAATTATTGATTTTATCCTCTTTACAATGCAGATAGAACACATGGTTTATACATTCTGGCATGGAACTAAAGCAATGCCAACAAAGGTGGGAGTGTTCATAACATGGTCCCAGCTGGGGATGGGAGGTATATTTTACATTTAAAAACCTTTTTATTATGAGCTGGGAGAGGTGGCATTCACCTTTAACCCGAGCATTCAGAACACAGAGGCAGGTGAATCTTTGATTTCAAGACTAGTCTGGTCTATACAGTGAGGTACAAACCAGCTGGGGTCATAGGGAGATCCTGTCTCAAAAAAAAAAAAACCAAAAAAAAAAACCAAACAAACAGGGGGCTAGAGAGATGGTTCATTGGTTAAGAACATTGGCTACTCTTGCAGTGGACCCAGGTTCAATTCCCAGCAACCACATGGCAGCTAACAACCATCCATAACTCCAGTTCCAAGGGAATTTGACACCCTCTTCTGATCCTTGTAGGATGCAGGTGCACTTACACATACAGGCAATACTCTCATATACATGAAATGAAAATAAAATAAATAGTAAATAATAAACCAAAAAGATTTGTTTTTATTACTATACTGATTTTTAAAATATTTTTCATGGTTTTTATGTGTCTTCCAAATTTCCCAAAATTAAAAATTGTGTTATGGGGCTGGAGTATAGCTCCACAGTCCTTACCTAGCCTGTGGAAGGGCCTAATCCTCACCACAACAGACAAACAAACAAACACAAACAAAAAAGACCAAAACCTCCAAATAACTTAGATTTAAAGCTAGAAATAGCAAAGAAATGATTAATTTTTAATTTTTTTTTAAAGACAGGGTCCCCCTGTAGCCTCAGCTGGCCTTCACTATGTAGACCAGGTTAGACTTGATCTCACAAAGACCCGCCTGACAGGGTACTCTAGCAGAAGACCTGGGTTTGAATCCCAGCACCGACATGGCAGCTAACATCCATCCGACGTCCCAGTTCTGGGATCTGACGCCCTCTTCTGACTGCCTCGGGCACTGCATGAGTGCATTTACATACATGCAGGCAACACCCTCATACACATAAAATGGAAATAAACAAAAATTACACAGCAAGAATGTAAATCAGAGTCACACCCAGTCTGGCTCCAACACCTAAATTCTTGGTACAATATGTTTAGCTCTTCGTATCAGCCCTGGTATGGTGTGGATGATGAGCAAAAGATCTAAAGATTGACAAGTGGAATTTAAATTTTGAATTGGCATTTGGTAGTCAAATATTGGTTAAGTCATTTAACTGTGACTGCAATCTCCTCATAAAATAAACAAGGCAATATTTGCTTCCTGACCTAAGAAAAATTACAAGATAACACGAAAGCACTTTGTAACCTGTAAAGCACTTTATAAATGTCTCTGGTCATAAAAGTTGAGTTAATAAGTACCTGTTGTATGAATAAACAAATACATAGTGAAGAATGAATGTATCAAAGAGTAGTACCCAGAACAAGGGTAAGATTATGAGAAGTGACCGGGCATGGTGGCACATGCCTTTAATGCCCTGGGATCAAGGCCAGCCTGGTCTCTATATCAAGTCCCAGGCCAGCTGTGGCTATAGAGAGACCCTGTTTCCAAAGGACCAAAAAAGAAGTGGGCTGTTCTTACAAACTTGAGGATGTCAAGTTCAAATTGGGCTATAAGCATACGAGAAAAACAAAGACAAGAAAATCAATATAATAAAAAAGAAATAATAAATAGGTTCTGGAGAGATGGTCAGCAATTCAGAGCACTGGCTATTTGTCCAGAGGATCCAGGTTGGATTCCTAGCACCCAGCTGTCTCTAACTCTAGTTCCCACAGATTCAACACCCTCTTATTCCTTCCACTGGTTTTACACAACATGGGTACACTTATACACATGCAGGCAAAACACTCATACACATAAAATTTTAAAAAGTTGAAAAGCAATAATAAACAGAACAAAAGCAAATGGTGATGGGACTGGGGAAATGGCTCAGTGGTTAAAAGCACTGGTTCCTCCTGCAGAGGACCCAGGTTCAGTCCCCAGTACCAACATGGCGGCTCATAATCAGTTATAACTCTAGTTCCAGGAGACCTAATGCCCTCTTCTGACCTCTGTGGGCACCAGGCACGGATGAGGTCCACATACATGTATGTAGGCAAAGCCTCACGTAAAGTAAAAATAAACACATTTTCAAAAGCAAATGAAAAGGGGATTCATTATCATTCTAAAAGCACACAAATCTATTATTCTCATGTTTAAAAACTCATTCATTTTTACCAAATACCTTTTATCCCAGAGCTTGGGAGGCAAAGGCAAAAAAGGCAGGCAAAGCTCTGTAAGACTGAGGCCAGCCTGGTCCAAATAGGGAGTTCTAGGCTAGATGGTGCACTACAGAGAGCTCCTGTCTCAAAACAAACATTCATTCTTACTGACAGACTCCAGCGAATTTTACATTTTTATTTATCTATGAAACTGCTTAAATATATCTTAGGTCACAAGCTCAATATACGAAACAGATAACCAAGCATGGTGGTACATGCCTGTAATCCTAGAACTTACGTAGAGGCAGGAGGATAATGACAAGTTTGAGGCCAGTCAGGGCTATACATCAAGACCCCGTGTCAAAAGAATAGATAAATAAATAAATACAGATCATAGCAGAGTTTTCCAGTTCAAGCAGGGTAAAATGTCCAGAGTTATCATTCTGTACTAACACCAACAAATCCCCAAGATTGTTCTATGACATTTTGATTCTTTTTTCTTCAAATTTAAAGTTGAAACTAGCATTTCACAGCACATGGGGGCACTTATCAATAATCCTTGTACTTTGGAGATAAAAGCAATAAGATCAGGAGTTCAAGGCCAGTCTAGGCTGTATAGCAAGCTTCTGTCTTTAAAAAAAAAAGCAGAAGGGGAAAAAGAAAGTTTCAAGAAAAAGAAACTATCAAGTTTCATTTTAAGATGCACCACCTTCGTATTTTAGCGTAGCAAATTGAGATCCGTCTTTACAGCCGATGGTGTATTTATGTCTGAGCGTCTCCCCTGCGTGCACATAATGCACCACTAGTACGCAGTAGGAGGCAAGGAGGGGTGTAAAACCCCCTGGAACCGGAATCACAGGTGGCTTTTAGTCACCATATAGGTGCTGAGAACAAAACCCAGTGGTCTTCTGTAAGAACAGCAA
Organism: Eospalax fontanierii; assembly: GCA_035773235.1. NCBI lineage: Eukaryota > Metazoa > Chordata > Mammalia > Rodentia > Spalacidae > Eospalax > Eospalax fontanierii. The sequence continues at coordinate 8,414,719 of CM069536.1, read as the reverse complement.
GTGCTCTTAACCACTGAGTCATTTCTTCAGCCTCTTGTCAATAGTATCTTATCACTAATTAATGGCATTTTTATCCACAAGTGATACTTTCCAAAATTCCCAATGGATGCTTGCAATGGTGGGCAGAACAGAATCTATATATACTGCTTCTTCCTATACATTGGTATCAGTGATAAATTTTATAAATATGGAACAATAAGAGATTAGGAACTAGCAATATAGAATAATTTTAAATATATATTACAATAAAATCTACTTACCACTTATGAGGTATATCTAAAATTTTCCATTTAATATTTTCAGACTGTAGTTAATCTCAAGTAAGGGAAATCAAAGAACATGAAACTGGGGACAACTGTATATAAAACTAGTATGGTCCCAATTAATACTGCCTAAGAGTAGATGAAATAAAACAACAATTCCTCAGCGAGCCTACAAGGCTCCCAAGTGACTACTTCTCCAGTCTTATTTCTACCCACATCACACATACACACAAAATGTATGTATATCCACCCACAAAAATAATTTCCTTCCTTTCCCAGAACACTGAAATGTTTTAAGGCCTTTGTGCCACTGTAGCTGTACCTCTGACTCATATTTACTACTCAAAATCCTGGTATTTCTGACATGCCCTCTTTGACACCCCCGCTCCTCTGAGTGCTGATCTTTCTCCTTGGTTGGCACATCACTGCCATTGCCCATCCATCCGATATGCCTTCCCGGCTAGACTCCTGCACAGAAACCACGTATTATTCACGTTTAAAGCTTATTGGACACATAACACACAATAAACAAATCTACAATGAAGAAATTATCAAGCACACTGTGTGAGGGGATACTCGCTCTTCCAGTGCTCTTACCTTCTCTGTAGAACACGTCCCAGCTTGAACTTTTTTGGTCAGTGCTTGTACTTGTGCAGTTACAGCCATTACCTGAAATTAGCCAAATAAAACTCAAACTGCTGACGAGATAAGTCATGTCTTTGAACTGTGAAGGGCAAATACTAAATAACGTGACCTAAATGGTACCTGAAATGTTGCTGAACAGTTCTAAAAAGAAGGATTCTATATTTCCCCAAGAGGTACATACAAATTTCCTATTTCTTTCTAAACCTGGGGAGACACCTCTAACAAACCAAGGAGATGAGGAATGGAGCAGTGGTGATGGGGACTGTAATTCTATCTGTGCCAAGAGAACTTACAATACACAGAACTGCATAAATATGCACTAAGTAAATGGCACTCACAGTGCATATCACCTCACTATTCCCAACATGGCTCCTTAGTTATTAGAATAAAGAATCTTGAATATAACTGTATTATACATTCATGCATTCGTTTTCCGTCCTTCTTTGAGAGAAGTAATCGATTACTTTTAATTATGGTATGAAAGGTTTCTATTAAATCATTTTACACTTTAAGGTACTTTGTGGTATTCAAATATCTGCCCTTAGGTCGCCAAAGTTTGGGGGGTGAAACATACAAAGTTAAAGCTATCCAGTGACTAATTTATCCCAAAGGGAGGGCACTACTCACCTGCTCCTGGAGGTTTCTCAAAAGTGTGACGGCACTTGAAACGTCTGACTCCAGAACCTCCTACAGATAGGATGGGGCAGAAAAATTCTTTCCTTAGGACGATGGGAAGGCAGAACACATGGGTAAGAAGTTCTCGCCTTTCCCTCAAACACCCAGACTTTGTGCCTTTCCCCGCGGGCGCACAGGGCGGGCGCACCTCGAGCCAGTCCTCCCCACCCCTCGTTTTACTGTCAAGGAGCGGTAGCTTCAGTCCCAGACAAGAGGCTCTCTCTCCCGAAGTTTCCGCCACTCTCCCCGCTTCAAGGCCTAATCGCGCCCCGGTGGTCACGAAGCTCTTCCAGAAAGCTGAAGGATTATTTGGGGCTGGTCCCGTCTCGGACCAGCCGGCCGCATTTGACCCGCCTCCTTCTCAACTGACTTTCACACCACTGTGTGCGAGCACCAATCTCCCACATCCGCTGAAGAGAAAGGAAAAGTCCACAGTAACTACGAGATGAAGCAATTAAAAGATACTCACAGGCGCCGCCATCTTGACAAAGCCCACCTCTTCCGGTGCCGAACTTCCTGGGCTCAAAACACGTGTTCTCAGGTTTGACAGACAACCACCGCATGCAAATTTAAGCCAGTAGGACTAGGAGAGGCGGGTCCTCATCTGGCCAATGGAATGAAGACACTGACCAAATTCGTCAGACACAGAGGCGTAAAAGATGGTCTCGGACAGAAGCATGTGATTAGTGGCTTCTGGAGAACGAGTGGCGCTGCACCAATAAAAACAGTGCAAATAGTTGATTGAAGGTTAGAAAGACCAATGGGAAGAAGGAATTGGCTAAGCGGCCTGAAAGCCTATTGGCTCCCAGTTGCCGCAGTGACAGTGTTTTCCATGGCGTTCTCCGTGTGGTGTTCGAACTGGCCGCTAGGTGGCGGGCTTTGGCTTCGCCGCCCCGCCATTGCCCGCTAGACCTTCAGTTGTCCCTTCGTCGGTTTGTGTCAGTCCTTGTACGACCGCGGAGTCTTTTTCATCTGGAAATAGCAGAGTTGAGCTAGAGCAGGGTTAGAAGTGACTGCGGCTACACTGGGCCCTGTGTACTGCGGGCGCTGCGGGAAGACGGCAGGTGCAACCCTGGCACCCCTACCTTCCAGCCTGTGGCGCAAGAGGGACCAAGTTCTGTGACTTCCCGGCCACACAAGTCCACCGCAGGACTTGGTTCAAACACAGGCTCTACATATTTCTCTTGTCTCGTTCATCTTTTCTTAGTATTTTCCAGTATGTCAGCTCCCTCGCTTCTCACAGTCACTATTGCCACCATCCACACTGAAAGAGCAAGGGATGGTCTTGGATTTTTTTTTTCTCCTTCCTATGACAGCGAAATTCATTTAGGACTGGAAATCAGGTCCGAGGTGGAGCTGTCTTCTAGAATTAAAAATGATTCCTTCGTATCTTGCAGCCCGCGTGGGAATACTCTGGTTTCTATGCCTTTGGGGACGCCCGGCATTACAGCAGGAGACTGCCTCTGACATTTATATGCTGTTTCAGGTCCACTGGGAGGCGCTTAGTCAATTAACCAATAGTTTTCGTAGGTTTATTGTTTTTTGTTCTTGTTGTTTGTTTGTTTGTTTAGCGTGCATTTATTGTTGTGTGCGGCGGGCATGTAGGGGTCAGAGGACAACTTGACGGAGTCGGTTCTCTCCTGCCACCATGTGGGTCCTGGGGCAAAAATTCAGGTTTAGTAGCAAGCACCTTTACCGGCTAAACCATCTCGTCAGCCTTTTCTTGTAGGTTCATCGGGATTTATTTATGAAAGTTCAACATCAACATAAGTCTCATATTCGACACAAAATAAGCTTTTTCTTTTTCTTAGAACTTGAACTTCATTCATATGCATTATGAAAAACTATTGTAATATCTGAAAAAGCAAATTATACTGCCTTATTTTTTTATCATTAAAATACCAACCCTCTCCTGTGTTGCAAGAAAATTTTAGAGTTTACAATACAATAAATCTTTGTAAAGATATTCCAGATTCAACCAGAAAGCAAGGAACACAAGACAGAAGCATATGCAACCTTGCCCATTTTTTGCAAAATTTTTAACATCTTTATTAAAATTCAATACACAGACCAGACAATCCACTATTATTTATTCTATTTTGTTTTCATTTCATTGAGACAGAGTCTGGCTATGCAGCTCTGGCTGGCCTGGAACTCTCTCCAGCCTTAAACTTGTATTTATCCTGCTTCCACCTCCCAGCTGCTGGAGGATGTACCAGGATGCCCAGCCTTAATTCACCATTTAAGGTTACAATTCAGAGATGGCAGGGTCCACATCGTAGAAGGAGAGAAGAGACTCCTGAAAGTTTTACATACACACACACACACACACACACACATACTGAAAAAAGAACACAATCCAAAGGTTTTCAATGTATTCATAAAGTTTTGCAAATACCACTGTAGTCGTTTTTAGTACATTTTTACCACAGAGAAAACCAATACCTGTCAGTAGTCACCCTCCCCCAAACCTCCTCACCTTCCCACCCCCGAACACTCCAACTCCAGCCCTAATCTGCCTTGTGTCCCTAAAGATTTGCCTATTTTGGACATTTCATTAATATGTAGTTATGCAATATTCCAGTGTTTTGTGGATGGATGTTTTCACTTACATTGTTTTTAAGGTTCATCCATGTATTACTTCATTTCTTTTTATTGCTGAACAATATTTCATTATATATTTGATTATTCATTTGTCATTTCATGGACATTTGTATTAGTTCCCCTTTGCAGCTATTGTGAGTAGTAAAATTTGTATGCAAGTTGTTTGTTTAAGAGAAGGTCTGATGTAGCCCCATGTTGGTTTGGAACTTGCTATGTATTCTCCTGCCCTTGAGTAGTGTAGGCATGTGCCACCATGGCTGGCCACAAGAACTCTGAGATTACTAATCTGGAGATTAGGGTGCCCCAAGGCATACTCCCTCTGTTTAGTGGGGAACATATGTTTCATTTCTTTTAGGTATGTACCAAAGAGTAGAGTTTCTAGGTCATGTGATACCTATACATTTATCCATTTGAAGAACTGCAAGGATTCTTTTCTAAAGGTCTGTACCAGTTTACATTCCCACCAGCAATAAATGGTCTCCAGTTTTTCCCAATCCTTGCCAATACTTGTTATTATCTGCCTTCTTATTTTCACCAAAATAAGGATGAAGTATTATCATCATGGCTTTGATTTGTATTTCTGTAATCGTTAATGATGTTAAACATCTTTTCATGCGTTCATGGGCCATTTGTATAAAAAAAAATTTTGAGACTCTTACTTTGTAGCCTTAACCACCTGGAATTCTCGATTTGTAGACCAGGCTGACCTTGAGCTCATAGAGAGTCACCTGTCTCTGCCTCCGAAGTACTGGGATTAAAGGCGTGTACTACCGCACTCAGCTCTTTTCAATAGGGTTTTATGTATTCTGGATACAAGTCTGTTATTAGTTAACTCATTGACAAATGTTTTTTCTTGTTCTGAGGGCTGTCTTTCCATTTGTTTCATGACATCATTTGAAGCACAAAAGTTTTTAATTTTGATGGAGTTCAGTCATCTATTTTTTTTCTTTAATTGCTATGCTTTAGGTGTTATATCTGACAGAATGTTGACTAATTTGAGTTCATGAAAATGTATACTTATGTTAGAACTCTTTAGTCTTTGATTCCTCTTGAGTCAAATTTTCTTACGTGTGATAGGGAGGTCCACCTTCAGGTCCACGTTCAGATGTCCCAGTACCGCTTATTGAAGACTATCTTTTCCCCCATGGAATTATCGTGGGACCTTTGAAAGTCAATGGACCACATGTGTACAAGTTTGTCTCTGGACTCTGCCTTCTGTTCCATTGATCTAATCATTCCTGTCTTCATGCCAGAACTTTGCAGTAAGTTTTTAAAAGGACAAATGTACATCCTCCAGTTTTGTTCTTTTCAAGATTATTGGACTATCCTCGGTGCCCTGCATTTGCATATGAATTTTAGCATCAACTTGTCAATTTCTGCCACAGAATTTAGCTAGAATCTGGATAAGGATTATGATGAATGGATTAGAGGAATTATTTCCCTGAAAACAACATTAAGTTTTCCAACCTATGAAAGTAAGGTGTCATCTACTTCTTTAGGTTTTTCTTTAATGTTTTCAACAATATTTTGTAGTTTTCAGGGTGTAAGTTTTGCATTATGTATACATTTAGCCTCAGTTAAATTTCTTACTCATTTTTAATTATTTTTCATGTCTATTTACTATGGCAGGTTTTGCCAATTACCATAAACTTAGAGGCTTAGAATAATAGAAATTTATTGTGTCATCATGGAGGCCAGAAATATGAAGTTAGCTCCACCATCTTGGAATCAGGGTGTCACAAAACACATTTTCTGTGGAGGATGTAAAGGAGAATTTGTTCCTTGAATCCAGCAGCATGGGGGCTGTCAGCAGTCCTTGACTTGTGGCCACATTCTCCAAGCTCTGCTCTTCAGTTGTACAGCCTCCTCATCATCTGTGTTGTCAAACCTTCTCTGCTTTTATGAAGACATTTGGGATTCAATTTAGGACTCACTTGGGTAATCCTGAAAATTTTCTTACTTTGCTTAAACTCCTAAACATATTACATCCATAAAGATGGTACTTAGAGGGTAATAGTCATAGACTTTGAGGGTATGGACTTAGTGTCTTTGAAAAGCCATTATTAAGCTGACTGAAGATCCTTTTGAAAAAGGAATTGTGGGTTTTCAGTGTTGATGTCTTGATTTTGTTTTTTTTTAACAGGGTTTCCCTGTAGCACCAGTTGGCCTGGAACTTGCTATGTAAACCAGGCTGGCATCAGTCTCAGAGAGATCCACCTACCTCTGCGTCCTAAGTGCTGGGGTTGAAGGCATACACCACCATGACCAGCAGAATTGTGTTCTTAATTTCATTTTTTGGTTATTCATTGTTAGTGTATATGCTATTTTTTGTCATTATGCTTCTGCATTGTTGTTTGAGATTATGTAATGTGATCACTTCAGTAGTGCTGGGAGCCAAATGACCTCTGTCTTGCCTTCCTGCAAATGTAACATCCTGAGACTTATTGATGCCAATTGTTTCACCTTGGAGTTTCTTAAGTGCCTTTTAGAGTTTTTTACTGTCTAAACAAACAAGTTTCTCCACCTGTATCTGCCCTTTACATGACCTTATCTGCTGGAACATCCTGCCACTACGCCTCACCTAGCCCCTTGCAGCAGAAGTATATAAGAGCTCTGTAGAAAATAAAGATTTATTGGTTTGATCAGAGAAACTGTCTGGCCGGCCCTCTGTGTGCCTCTTGTCCCTTTCATTCCAGGTATCTGAGGACTCGTGCTCCTGTTGATGCCCTGCGGGCCGGGGCAACTGGTGCCCAACGTGGGGCTCGACCACCCTTCGATTCCTGCGAACACCGTCCAACATTATAAGAAGGTACCGTCATTCACTAAGCCACAGCAGCTGAGGAGGTAATGCACCGGCTTGCACTAGAGGTCATCGCAGGGCTGCCCGAAAGAACGACCAGCGTCACTTTATTATGGATGGCGAATGGTGAGTTTTGGCATGGGACAAGAAACAAGTAAGCATGACTTACTTGTTACAAACCTCAAAGAGGCCCTCAAGGTACAAGGAGTAAAAATTAGAAAAAAGGATTTATTGCATTTTTTTGAGTTTCTGGGCTAGATTTGCCCATGGTTCCCTCAAGAAGGGACCATTGGTGAAAAGAGACAGGATAGCTACAGATTTCATTAAAACGTTACAAAAGACTAGTCAATGTCTAATCATTTAGGTGTGCTCTTTCGGATTTTTAATATAGACATTCAAAGCTTTAAATGTTCCCTCTTAGGACTTCTTTTAAAGTGTCCCAGAAGTTTTGTTGTGCTGTCCAGAAAACTTTTATTTCTTTCCTAATTTCTCCTTTGACCCGTTCATCATTCAGGAGTGTGTTGTTTAGTCTCTGTGAGTTCGTAAAATTAATAAGTCTTCTTTCAATGTTGATTTTAAGTTTTATTGCATTGAGATCTGAGAGAATGCATGGAGTTATTTCAGTATTTTTGGATTTAATGAGGTTTATTTTGTGCCCCAGTATGTGGTCATTTTGGAAAAAGTTCCAACAGGTGCTAAATAGAATGTGTATTCTTTGGCATTTGGATAGGATATTCAGTAGATGTCTATTAGGTTCATTCAATAGATAGTATTCTTTAATTAAGGTGTCTCTCTGTTTATTCTCTTTCCTGTTAAACCGTCTAATGGAGTTTAAATGTCTGGTAGAATTTTGCTGGAAATTCATCTGGGTCTCAGTTTTTATCATTTGGGAGGTTTTTGTATTATTGTTTCAATTTCCTTATGTTATGGGTTGTCAGGAACCATCTCTTTTTGTTTATATTTTGAGGTAAAACATTCCAACTTGCCTGGAAGCTCCTTCAAGCTGCGGGTAAGGGAGTGAGCTCCATCAGAGCTTGTTACCTCAAGGCAGGTTGAAGTTGTAAATACCTTGCCTCTAAAGTTAAGGAAAAAAATGGTTTAAAAGACATTCCATTCCTTCGGCTTCTCACCACCATGGTTCCCCTATATGTAAAAATGGCTAGCCTAGAGTCTTTCGTGTTTGTCTTTCATTTCCATCTCTTGTGATTTGGCAACAATCCGTCCGGATTGTGTTATTTGTCTGTGTCTGTTTTGTCTTAAATGTTGTGATTACTTCGTTGTAGCCAGAGTGAGTCAAAAAATGTCGCTACTTTAAATGTAAAATCAAGCAGTTATTCAAGAGTTCTTAAATCCCAAAGAAAAAGAGAAAAAAAAGCTGTTAGATATCCAAAAGAGAAAGATTTTCCACCATTTATTACCCGGCAAAGCCCGAGGCTGAACTAAAGAAAAAATATTTAGAAAAAATGTGGCATTTACAGGGTGTGGTTTAATCTCTGTATTTACAAAGGCATTCTTTCCTACAACAGCTCATGGTCAAGCAGGCTTTTTCTTTTGTTAATTACTCTGGGTTAAATCATGTAAATTCTACCAGCTTCACACCTTGCCCTAGGGCGCTCTACTTTCCATAACAATTACTAGTAGAATTTCAGCCTTTTTACAGTTTGTAGTTTATTGCATTGAAAAAAATAGCTCTATGATAGCGTGCTTGCTTGGCATACATAAGGTTGTAAGTTCGATTCTCGCCTACATTTTCTATGCTTGCATTTAAACAGTGCAAGCACAACTCATCTTTTCCCAGTCAAACTGTTATGCACCTGATTTTCCTGTACTATGGTATTTTGCTACACAGCAAAAATGATAACAGAATTAGAACAGGTGTTTTCATCCCTGCTAGTAATTGCTGAACTCAACAGCTCTTCTGTCCCATGTAAACCACTGAGTTTAAAAGAAATTAACTTTGTATGTAAATCATTGATAACACTGAGAGGTTGACTCTGGAGCTGGATTGGCCATCTCACTTCAGACTCAATCCTGTTTCAGAATGTTCTCCAAAACTCTTACAGGCTGAGCCTGGCCACCTAACCCTGTAACAAGTAATAAGGAGAACAATACAGCCTCAGTGTAAGGACATTGTGCTGTGGGATAACTAAGGGATAAATTAATTTCAACAGGTTATTATTCATCTTCCTCGTATACTCAAGGTGTAGCGCTGGCTGCCGCTTTAAATGTTATTACATTTCATGGTCCCAAGACAGCCGCTCTTCTAACTAGAGCTAAGCATTTTAAGTTTTTGTAAACAAAAAACTCATATACCATGCAGTATAAAACATTTAACTGGGTGCCTTCTAAGAGTAAAAAAGAAATTTCTATTATATACCATACTCTTGTCCATGATCATGGCCAGTGCCCTTACCTAATTCAAAATGGCCACACCCAAAAAATTTACTAGTTCTATAAAACTCCAGGAGATCATAATAATCTAGGAATCTCCTGGACCACAAGCATTTAATCACACATCCTAATCCTATTGCAATCTATGTTTTTGTTTTGGTTTTCATTTTAGATTCTTGATGGGATCATAGAAAAGCAAGAGCTTCTCACATGGGCTTTTGTATACATTTACTGGATTTTACAAGAAACTATTTTAAATTCTGATATTCATTTATATAACATCTTTATCTGTTTGTAAAGGAAATTATTTTGGATTTTGACATCTTTATAATATATTTACTAATTTCAAAAAAGTAATTATTTAAAAATTTACATTGTTTTATATTTGTCAGTTTCTAAAGGAAATTTCCATGTCCTGAGCATCACTGCTTTTTATTTTCTAACAATGTCTAGCACCCATGGACTCATAAGGTCAAAAAATACTAAGTAAACCAATATCTTAATATTTAATGTTCAGTTTTAATTAATCAACCCCTGTTCTGGATTAAGTGACCCAACAGTAAAAAAGACTCGCCTGCCTAGGTAAATCTACTTGAGTCACAGGTACTTTCACTTGCACTGGTAATGATTAAACTTAGCAACTCTCCTGTGCAATGCAAACCACTGAGTTAAAAAGAAGCAAATGCCTCTTTGAGTAAATAATATTGATAGATCATCATGTATTGCTTAACAAGAAAAAGAACAAAACAGCCTCAAAGTAAAGCCATTCTACTAAAATAAATAATATAAAAAAGATTTTATAAAATAATGTTACACAGCATTCCTGAGTCAAATAACTGCCATGCTCATGACTTCAACTGTGTCTATTTACAAAAGTTCATCAACTATATATAATTGTGCCCTAATCACAAATGATCTCCTACATTTAGGGAAAAAATTAACTACAAGTCACCTATATACCTGTAAACATTAATATAATCTATACAAATAATTAGAGGTTTGAATCCATGTGTTGTTATATAAAAAAAGTTATATAAAAAACCTTATGCATGTAAATCTTGAAATTTCTAAGGTGATGGTTTAAATGGTCTAAAGAACAAATATATGTTTGGTTTTTATATTAAAAGTATTAATTGATGGCAATCCTACTTTCTCCAATGTTTTGCCACATTAGGCTTGCCCCAAAAAGTAAAAGCCTCACAACTCACAGGGACAAGCTATCATGAAGCACAATTATAAAAACAAAAAGGGGGAATAGAGAGCCTGTGACCCCACGTTCAGCTCCAACTAGCATTGTTTAAAATTTTCAAAAATCCAAAATGGAACCTAAAGTTGTCAGACATTGGAGTAAACAAGAACAATGACCAGAGGTACATGGCTCTATGTTCCCTATGGATGAGCCACAGCCTTTTTTGGATCCTGGCAAAAAAATTAAAATATTACAAGACCAGAGACCAAATAGACCTAGGAAAAGAAAAGAAAAAAAATTTAACCCATTAGCCCAGGAGGTAAAACCCCCTGAGGCCTATGTCTTCTTTCACAGGTTGCCATGACTGCTAAAGACCTGCTATGGATAATGATGGTGTTCAACTTGGAATTGTACAGGACAAACCTCCAACACCCACCAACAGGCTACGGTCCAATGGAGAATCAAGTCCGGCACCACCTCACGAATAGCCAGCCAGACAACCGCCTTCACGGCGCCGGACACTTGGTGGCCTGACCTACTTGGCCAGAGGGAACTGGGACATTGATGGTTGGACAGATGTGGCGGGGGCACAAAATGCCTAACCCCCGGGAGGCTAAAAGCAATGTACAAAAACAGGCCTAACACCATGTATTAATGCAAACCTTTATCAGGGAGAAAATGATTCCTATATGTTAGTCAGAACAAGAAATGGCAATCAGTTATGTTTAACAAACTTATGGGGCTTATCAAGGCCCTTTTATTGGATTCTTATTACTTGTCAGCTTTGGACTCTGCATCTTCTTGGAGAAATGGCCTTCTTGCTGTTGAACACCCCTTTGTCCCTGATAATTTTCCTTCCTTTAAGGTCATTGTGATCTAAAACCCATATGATTACTCCAGTGCTCTTGTCTCTGTCCCTGGCTTTCTTCACTCTCTCTTCTCGACCTTCTCCCCTCTCCTCTCTCCTCCCCCCCCCCCCCCCCAGGTTCTCACTGTGTAGCCCTGGCTGGCCTCAAACTTCATGGAGATCCACCTGCTTCTGCCTCCCAAATGCTGGGATTAAACCATGCCTGACTTGTAACTCTCTTGATCAGTGTTGGTATGGTCTATTTATTTAATTAATTAATTTATTTATTTTTTGTAGCCCAAGGTGGTCTTGAACTCTGAATCCTCCATTCCCACTTTCACCTCCTGAATACCAGCATTATCAGCATATGCCTCACATCCAGCCTCATCCTTTAGCTTTGAATATATCAGGGTTGTTTTTATAATTAAAACAGATTTCTTAAAGAAAACCTGTATCAGAGTATATAGTTCCCCGATTCCTTTGATTTCTTTCCCTGTCTTGACCAAAAGTCAAAGCACCTAGAGATCCTTTTTATTAGCACTCTTTAATTAACTTTTATTTTTTATGCATATGAATGTTTTGCCTACGTGTATGTATGTATGTATGTATGTGCATCCTTGTGAGCAATGCCCACAGAGGTCAGAGGAGGTTGTCAGATCCCCTAGAACTGGGGTTACAGATGATTGTTAGCTCTCATATGGGTGCTGGGAGTTGAACCTGGATCCTCTTCAAAAGCAGCCAGTGCTCTTAACTACTGAGCAATCTCTCCAGTCCCTGTATTAACCATTACAATTTTTTTCTTCTATGTATGTGTATCTGCATATACATGTGTTTGAATACATGTGTCCACGTGTGCAAGGGCAAATGGAGACCTGAGGTTGTTTTCTTCAGTCACTATTTTTTTTTCTTTTTTTGACACAGAGTCTCCCTGTGGCCCCAGCTGGTCTGTAACTATGTAGCTATGTAGAACAGCCATGTAAAACAGGCTGGCCTCCCAAGTGCTGGGGTTAAAGGCATGTGCCATAGAGCCTGGCTTCCTCAGGCATTCTATTTTATTCAGTGATGCAGGGACCCTCAGCTAAAACCAGAGCTTGCTGATAACAGTTTCTACACAGTTGGTCTGGCTAGCCAGCTTGCCCCAGAAAGGCCAGGAGACTCTAATCCTCATACTTGAGCGACAAGTGTTTTGTCCACTGATTCATCTTTCCAGGCCTCAGCCCCTTTTTATTAATCCTCTTTTTCTGGTTGTTAGTTCAGCATCTGAAGTGATAAGCATATTATTGTAACTGAATGGGACAGTGATTGACTGGCTGTAAGACTGTATGTATATACAGCTACACACAACAGCCAGCAAACGGATATGCGATGTTCTCCAACATCCTCCTCCACACACCGGCCTCTTAAAAAGACTGGAGGAATGAGAACAGTGTGCTTGAACACATTGCCAGTGCCATCTCTCCACTTTGGAGTTTCAACATTTGTTTTTTTTGCTCTTGTGTCTCAGGAATGGTGATACCACATCAGAAACAGCTTTCATAGATGAGCCACAGAGCTATGCCTGGGAATGCAGCCAGAAATCCCACTGCAGCCAGGGAGGGGGAAAGAGCAACCTGGGGTGCCGGTGCTGCTGTGGACCAGCCAGGTCTGCAGGTGTAGAGGGGACAGGAGTCAGGAGGGCAATCAGCCAATTTAAGGAGCACCTTAAATACCAACCAGAGGGAATTCACGCTTTGCCATGGAGGCAACAGGGGACCCAGGAAGTTCTATGAATGACACATGGAAAAAGTTGCCCTTAATCCCAGTACTAGTGAGGTGAGGTAGGAGGATTGCTATCAGTTCAAGGCCAGCATGGACTACATTGTGAATTTCAGAGGCCTTGTCAAAAAATAGAAATTCAAGAGTGGCGCTGTAGCAATTGGATCTGCAGCCATCCACTGAGGTGAGGCCCTAGGGATAAGTATTACCGCTCACATTTTATAGGTAAGGATGATTTTCAGAGCTGGAATACAAAGCAAGATCTTCCTGATTCTGAAGCTGTGTTCTTTCTTTTACATGAGGGCTTCTCAAACTTGAGTGTGCACTGAATCACTCGGGGCTCTTATAAAAGGCTAACAGTTTCAACAAGCCTAGGGTGGGGCCTGAGATTCTGCAGTTCTGACACATGTTTGCTGATGCTGATGTTGCATTTCTTATGAACTGAGCTTTGAGATTTAAGGCTGTACACGACACTTCACTTTTTTCTCTGGGTTTCAGTAGCCGTTTCCCAGGGCACATGGTAGAGCCAGGAATTTTTCAGTCCAAAGCTTCCATTCTTAGACATTAAAATATCCTGTCTCAGGGCTGGGGAGATGGCTCAGTGGGTAAGAGCACTGCTGGGTGCAATTCCCAGCACCCAGATGGTGGCCAACAACTGTCCACAACTCCAGTTCCAGAGGAATCTGACACGCTCCTCTGGCCTCCGTGGCCACTGCTCAACACAGGTAACTTACATGTGCAGACAGAACACTCATACACATGATATAAAAATAAAGAAGTCAACAACACAGTTTTTAAAAATTCCTGGGTGTGGTGGTATATGCCTTTAATCCCAGCTCTCTGGAGGCAGAAGCAGGTGGAGCTCTGTGAGTTTGAGGCCAGCCTGGTCTAAATAGTGAGTTCCAGGTCAACTGGGGCTACAGGGAGATCTTTTCTCAAAAAGACAAAAAAAGAAAAAAATCCTACCTCATTCTACTGGTAGGAAAGAGTGTCTCAGCTTCTAGGCTGGGGCTTATGAGAAAATTCTAGTCCCTGAGCAGAAGACAGGTGCCAGAGAAAAGTAGATTTACCAAAATAAGGTTTCTGGTGGCAGAAACAAGACCAGGGCTCAGTTACCAGACAGGATGAGACTTACATCTTAGGATCAAGTAGAAGGTAAATCTCCAGAACTAGGACATGGTAGCAAGGGTGACTTGATGCTGAGACTCCGGGGTGTGTCCACGGCCTCCCTCCCTCTAGGGCCTGACATAGGGCCACAGACTCGGGTATGACTGAAACCTCATCTGGGAGTGGGGAGAAGAACACAGCAGCTGGGAGTCAGGACATCTCATATCCTGTGCCCCAGGATCCTTGGCACAGCCTGGAGAGGTCAGAGCTCCCTAAGGCTTAACGGCGCTCTCTGGAGCTAAACATCCCACTCCCCGCATTCACTCTCCTTTCCTAGCCTTCATCCCCTGGTCCCATCCCACCCTGGGTCCTGACTTGCATGCACCCTGTTTGTAGGACAGGATGGTTCTGTATCTTAGGCCTTTATCATGTTGATTAAACTATCAGGATCCAAGATAACTGCCTTATGTTTTTCTTTCTTTTTTCATCTTGCCTTGGGTTCCTGAGATGATACAGAGCCAGCAGAGCCTGTGCTGGCTCAGGGTGAGTGGGCCACTGTACAGAGCAAGAGGGCACGGGGGACAGGTGCTGTTGACGCTTCTCACCACAAGTGCAGCCAGCCAGGCTGTGCCAGCTGTCAGTGGCAGAGGCTGCCTTGGAGTCAGTCACTATATTAAGAACTTAGTCAGAACTTTTGACAGACTTTCTCCTAAAGTCCACTTCTGAATTTCCCCAGCAAAGGAGAGGTTCAAACGCGACCTTTGGTATAAGCCAGAGTTCAAAGGAGAAAAGGGACTGGATAAATTTCTGAGCATAAAAACTGACATTTCAGAGTTGGCTTTGCAAAAGAAACTGTAAGACATCACTATGTCACTGTTACTGTTGTAAGAGAAAAAAAAAAACCTGGTAAATAATCTCTTGGCCATACTAGGAGAACTTCCTGTGAGCCTAGTGCTCACTGTCACTTCTGCCCCCAGGCTGAGTCTCCCGTCCAAGTGGCTTCATGAGCAGGAATGTTTGTGGACAAAAAAGGGGCTGATGCAAGGAGCAGGTACCACCAGCATCCTCCGTTCTTTTTGGCCTGGTTGATTCACCTTTTAGCATTCATTTTAGAGGCTGGAGAGATGGCTCAGTGGTTGAAGCACTTGCTGCTCTTGCAGAGGATCCAGGTTCGGTTCCCAGCACCCACATGGCAGCTAAGCACCCCATAACTCCAGTTCCAGAAATCTAACGCTTTCTTCTGGCCTGCATGAGCATTGCGTGGCATGGGTGCACTTACATATATACAGGCAAAACACTCATACACATAAAATAGCAATTAATTAATTAAAATTTATTTTAATTCTTTGTGGGGTTTGTTGTTTTGTTTTCGAGACAGGTCTTTCTATTAATCCCTGACTGGCCTAGAATTTACTATGTAATCCAGATTAGCTGGTTCTTTTGTTTAATATTTTTTAGATTTATTTGTTTTGATTTTATGTGACTAATTGTTTTGCCTGCAGGTATATGTGTACACCATGTGCATGCAATGCCCATGGAGGCCAGAAGAGGGTATCAGATCCCTTGGAACTGAAGTTAAGGATGACTGTGAGCCACCATTTGGGTGCTGAGCACTGAACCTGGGTCCTTTGCAAGAACAGCATGTGCTCTTAATGAATGAGTCATCTCTCCAGTCCCATTTGTTTGTTTTAATTGCACTTATTTATTTGTGTGTGTATGTTTGTGGGTGTGCATGTACCACAGTACGAGTGTGGCAGTCACAGTACAACTTTTGGATTCTCTTCCTCCACCATATGGATCCCAGGGATCCAACTCAGTCTTGGCCACAAATACCTTCACCTGTTGAGCCAAATCACTAGCTCCCTGTTTAGTTTTCTGAAACAGGGTCTCATGCAGATCATGCTGGCCTTGAGCTTATTAAATAACAGAGGCTGTCTTTGAACTCCTAATCCTCCTGCCCCTGCCTCTGGAGTACTGGGACTACAGATGTGCACCATGACATCCACCTGGCTGATTCTTTCTCGTGAACTGATTATCCTTGAGCCTTTGAATCATCTGGCAGTTGCTCAAATGCAAGTCACTTGAAGAGGTTCTTCCAGGATTGTCCATAACATGAGGACACCCCCAAAATTATAAACATTTTCCAGTTTTGTTTATACTAGTTAAAAAAAAAAAATCCTATGGCAGCACATGACTATAGTGCCGTGTCCCATCCACTTGGGAGGCTAAGGCAGGAAGACCTCTCTCTCTTTCTTAAGTAAAAAAAATTATTGATTTATTTATTTTTATTTTATGTATTTGAGTGTTTTGCCTGAATGTATATGTGTACCCATGTCATGTAAAACCCACAGAAGCCAGAAGATGGCGAAGGATCCCCTAGAACTGGAGCTATCAATGGTTATTAGCCATCATGTGAGTGCTGAAGACTGAACCCAGGTCCTCTGCAAGAGCAACCAGTGGTCTTAACTGCTGAACCATCTCTCCAGCCCTAATTCACTGAATTTTTAAATGAGTGTCATTTTTATCATTTGAATAAAAGGGGAGAAAGAAGAAGGATGAAGAAAGAGATTCGAGGGAAAGAAGGAAAAATAAAACTGAGGAAAAAAAGCAAGAATGCCTCCTCCTCGGCGCTGTCCTGAGTAAAACCCAGGGAACCTCATGCATGTCCTGCAGGAGCGCTGGGAGCCCCGAAGGAGAAGCAGCCGAGAACCCTCTTTGGTGCCTTGTTCATCAAGCATTTATTTTATTGAGATTTGTCAGAGTCAAAAGAGCTCAAGATAAAAATACGTACAATGACTTTTGACAACTAAAAAAATCAAAACAGCAAACAACACCTAAGGTGACTAAAGGTAAGAAGGAGGCCAAAGGGAAAACATAAAAGGAACCACCTGAGCAAAAAAGGCAAACAGCAGCTTCAGGTAAGCGGCAGCAAGTCCCCGGCCTACCTAGAAAATCCAGGAGTCAACTGCTTCTTGTTTAAGCTTATGGCGACCTTGTCTTCTAGACATTATGCTGCAAGAGTTGATGCAAAAGCCACCGTCTTGGGTCTCTCTCATTCCCTTCAAAATGCTCACACCACTGGCCAGCAGTTGAGGACAGAGAACCTCATGGCCCAGCCCTTTAAGACTCCAAACTCCCTGCCTGGAAACCATCCCTCTGAACTGCCCTCCAGTGACATGCTTCTGCACCCCTGTTGGGTTCCAGTTATCTTGCACATGTTAACTGCTGCTCCCATGGACCAGCTCAGGCTGATCGTGTGTTTACTCTGGTGAGCGCAGGCCTCAGCCTCTACCCTCTTCCTGTCTGTGTGCTGCCGTGTCCGCAGGGGTATCCAGTGACCTTCCAACCCCTAACCACCATCCCTCCACACTCTTCTCTAGTGACACTGCCTAGAAGCCAGAATGATCATGTGCAGCAGATGAGCATGCAGGCATGACTGTCTAATTCTAGCCAAGGGCACAGGGGAAAGGACAGGGCCCAGGGACCTGTGGCCGCTCTGCAGAGAGGACTCGGGCTAATAATAGGAGCGGAGATTAGGAAAGGATTTGAACTGCATTGTTATCTCATAGGAATGGCTTTTGAGAGCCTTTTTCCAAGCTTTTCTGAGAGCTGCGCCACCCCCCTGCCCTGCGTGGCTTCAGGAGCGCCGCGTCTCTCGTCACCTTATCCTGATCTGCTCTCCTGAGGCAGCCAGCACCCATCTGTTCCCTTACACCCACCCCAAATTCTTAGCCCTTTTCTTTCTGGCTCTGCTTCCCTGAGCCCCTTTGCTGCTTCTCCACCTTGAGCTACTTCCTTCTCCTTCCCACAAGCCTTTTCACCCGCCGTGTCCGTTTCCACCTCTGTGGAATCCCAGCCCTGGTCAATTCTGGCACCTTCGTCCCCCTTCTCTCCTCCCAGGAGCATCACTGCTTCCAGCTGTGGCTCCAGGGCTTCTTTCCAGGCTGTGGCCTTTCCCTCCCTAACACATTTGGGCCAATTTTGTGCCCACTCTTCCTCTGCCTTCTTCCCCACAGAGCTGGACAAACACGGGTAACAGCCAATGTTTTCTACTCCCCCGGCAATTTGCAATCTGTGCCATGGACACCAGGCATAGGGACACCTCTGAGAACAAGTCCCAGGACATGACAGGCTGTCAGAGGCACCTCCTGGAGCCCAGCCATGGCTATTTTTAGGAACCCAGCACCACAAAAGGGCCTTTGCTTTGTTTCACTCCACTCCCACAGAGCTGCTGTTGGCAGCCAAGTCTCTAATCTTGGAGACAAGGGGCCCCGCACGGGCCACTTGCACAAGTGCCTCTACAGGCCCAACCTTCTGCTTTGGTTTCTGTCCGCCACGAGGCTCTGCCCTTGAGCAAGGTCACCTTTCTCACAATACACAAGGGCAAAGCTCTGCCACTCTTTCTGCAGTCTTGGCCTGTGCACACTAGTGCCTTAGATTCCAGTTGGGCCTAGCTCTCTCTGGTAGTGCAACCCTGGTGACTCTGCAGACCTCCTCCCCGCCCCCTCTCCTTCAGGCACCCCTTTCATCATCTTCCCACTCCCAAACCACCACACTCTCCTGCTCCTTTCCCGTTCTTCCTCCTTAGAATGGTTCAGCCTTTTTAATCTAGTTAAGTCAGAGCCCTTTTATGAAGGCTTGTCTTTTAAGACTTCAAGGACCCTGACGATCTCTCAGTTTCTAATCTGTTCACAGGCCCAAGACCCTCAGGCTGCTCGCTGTTCCTAAAAGGTGTCCCATGGAGAAACAGCAGCCAGCCCCCAAGACTCTTCCGTTCCACATCTTCTTGTGGGAGCCTTGGGTCCCTCTCCGATGCCCAGAAAAATCTGCATAACGTACATATTTATTGGTTGACTTAATCAGTTTCTGATTTTTATATTTTATCTTTATTTTATGTCTATGAGTATTTTGTCTGCATGCATAGAAGTGTGCCACATGCATACAATGCCTGTGGAGGCCAGAAAAGGGTATTGGATTCCTCAGAACTGGAGTTACATGGGTTGTTAACCACCATGTGGATGCTGGGAACTGAACCTGGATCTTTTGCAAGAGCATCAAGTGTTCTCAAGCTCTGGGTCATCTTTCCAGCCCCACATTTCTAATTTTTAAAAATATATTTTTTATTTTTGTTTTATGTGTATGAGTATATTACCTGCATGTATGTTAGTGCATTCACGTCATACTTGGGGAGGTCAGAAGAGGGTGTTGGATTCCCCTGGAACTGGAGTTACAGATGGTTGTTAGCCACTATGTGGGTGCTAGGAATCGAACCTGGGTCCTCTGCAAGAGCAGCCAGTGCCCTTAACCACTGAGCCATCTCTCCAGCCCCGACAAGTTTCTAATTTTTGCAACAAATTTTGGGCATGTAACAGCAAAGAACTAGAATTACAGTTCCATACTAAACCAGGGTCTGCACATTCAGTTGTGGGGAAACTACACATCTCTGTAGTACAGGAACATCAGAGAACATTCGACAAGCTTCTTAAAGACCAGCAAGAGTCCTGCACCTAAATTAGATGAGGAAGTCATCCCAGGTCTAGATTATAGGTTGGGCCTATAGAGGCACTTCTACCTTCAAACATTATATTTCTAGGATTAAACCAAGATGCGGAGGCATTCCCAGCCTAGTCACTGAGGACCCAAGACTGAAAGTTATGTTGCAGCAAGCTCAGCTTGAAGCTCCCTCCATGAATCTATGGAGGTGAGAAAAGAACTGGCAGAGCCTCATGTCTTCATGCCTGTCTTATGGTGGCCAAGAACTTCAATTCTCCAGGTATTTACAAACCACCCTCCTAACTTAAGAAATAAGAAAACAGCCCAAGAAAGTACAAAAGAGAACGGAGAACAAAACACGCACATCTTTTATAACCTACTTCACATGTTCAGTACTACCTTATCTTAAAAACAAATGAAGCTATTTGGTCTGCTTCCCTCTGGTTGCTGTTTAGTCTCATTCATCCCGCTGCCAAATTCTTTAGTTGCATGGTGTACACCCACTGCCTGCACTTCCTGCCCTTTTTTTTTTTTTTTTTTTTAAATGAACTCTCAACCACTCCACTTAATTCTACTCATCCCTTTCTTAATTGAGTCACTGAAGCCCGGCTGTGCCCTATGACTCCTTGGAAACTGCTTCTTGCAGATGACCCAAGTTCTTTTCTCTGTCCTCCTGACACTCTGCCTTTCCTTGGAATCTGACACTACTAGCCACCTGCTCCTCTAGAAATACTTCTATGACTTCTAGGAAATTTCTCTCTTCTTATTCTCCTCAGCTCGATTTTTTTTTAATTAAAAAATAATTTTAGTGTGTGTGTGCCCAGGTATGACATATGTAGGTCTGCATGGGCCACAGTATACATGTGGAGATCAGAGGACAACTTTTAAGAGTTGGTTCCCTCCTACCTTGTTTTGAGGTGGGGTCTCTCTTGTTTCTGCTGCACTATGTACTCCAGACTAGCTGGCCCATGAGCTTTCAAGCTTCCCATGCAATCCTTCTGTCTCCTCCTGTTTCACTGCAGGAGTGCTGGGATTATAGATATGTGCTGTCTCATTCAGCTTTTTGAGTGGGTTCTGGGGATCAAATTGAGGTGGTCAGGTTACATAGTGCTTTTACCAGCTGAACCACCACACCTGCCCCTCCTTGGTTCTTGAGTGCCTGCTCCATTCTCTGTGGGCTTCTCTTCCTTGTCCCATTCTTGAATTGTGGGTTTCTCTCAGGCCTTTCCTCTTCCCTCCAACATCTTGCCTCTAACTCACTAAAACCAAACACTTTGTTGAAAACACTTTGTTGAAACCCTTACCCATGTCAGCCCCATCAAGCAAGAGGTTGTTTGCCCTTTGATCATTCCAAATCCAGGCCCTGTTTCATCCCTTGGTTTCCAGTGTGACCTTCCTATATAGCAGAGGCTATGCAGTTCTCATGTGGCCCCTATACCCTGGTATATAGCAAGCATCAGTCAGGAAGGCATTCACCTGGCTGACCGAGACTCAGCTTAGGGAGGAGGGTAGAAGAAGGACAAGATGGGAACTGAAATGGGGGCACTCCTGGGAAAGTTCATCAAACACCAAGGTTCTGTTTTAAAACTCTGTAGAACTAAGGCTATGGCTCAGTGGGAGAATGATTGCCTAGCATAAACCAAACATGGGGTTCCATCCCCAGCACCACAAAACTCCCACAAACAAACCTGTCTGTAGAAGGTAGCTCTGACTCTGTGCCATCTACATTTATGCAGAGATACACACTTAACTACATGGTGGATAGGCTAGACTGGCTGGCTATGGTTCCAGAAAGGCTTAAGGAAAAACTGCTGGATGTCTGACAAAAGGAATGAAGTATAAAATCCCTCCCCCCTTGGGAAGGAATTGCTGGTCACTCAGTCTCCTGAGTACTCACCTTCTAGCAGATTTCCTGGTTCTCCACATTCTGTGCTGGTCAAGGCCTGGCAGCCCCAAGATACTACCCGAAGGATAGCTTCTGAACAGAGCAGAAGTAGAGGAGAGGGCTAGTGCAGCAATAGACAAGACAGAGAAGAGAAAGTTCTAGGGCCAGACCACAGTGTCCATTAGGTGATTCCAGAATGATCTTTAGCAGGGTGGAGGGCGAGGTCGGGGGATAAAAGATTTACTGAGGGGACAAGAGGCAGACTCAGGGTTCAGTCCTTCTTGGCTGCAGCTTTCCTCATGGCTGTATGTTGCTCTGCCCCCCACTTCCTCTTGGCATGGATGTACATCCCCATCCTCTTCTGGATGGACTTGAGCACAAGTGCTGCTTGCCCTTGAACACCTTGAGCAGCTCCATGACACGCTGCTTATAGGGTAAGAAGTCACACACCTCCCTGATTGTCCCGCAGGAACTTGGCGTGCTCGGTGAGGCATCAGTGCTGCTGGCAGGGCCTCGGCCTGCTCATGTTCTTTGTTACCTTGTGGCCCTTGTTGAGGCCCTCAGCCATGGGTAGCACTGAGCCAATGGCAGCCCGACCTGTTTTTGTTTTTGTTTTTTGAAACAAGGTCTTCCTGTAGCCCCAGCTGGCCTGGAACTTGCTATGTAGACTAGGCTGGTCTCTGTATCATAGAGATCCACCTGCCTCTGCCTCTGAGTGCTGGGATTAAAGGCATGCACCACCCTGAACCAATGTTTTTTTGGCTCTTTTTTAAAAAAGCATTTTTAAATATTATTTTTATTTTATGTATATGTATATTTTGCCTGCATGTTTGGGCACAACTGTGGAGTCCAGAAGAGGGCATGGATCCCCAGTTGTGAGCTGCCATGTGGGTGTTGGGAACCGAACCCAGGCCCTCTGCAAGAACAGTAAGTAAAGTAGCTTTTGATGGCTGAGTCAAGTCTCCAGCCCCATCTGTTGCTTTTTTTTTTTTCATTTTGCCCAATTACCTCATATCACAGCACTCTAGCATTCTCCTTTCAGAAGTTTCTAGACTGTCTGCATCCTTGGATGACCCTAAGATTAGTGTGTCCAGCCCATACACAGTTGGGGTAACTGAAAGACCTCTGGTTAGCTAATGGTCTGAGGACCAAATTTTAGCTGCATCCCCCCCACAGTTTGACTGCCTGGCTCCACAGTCAGCTTCATTCAGAGTCTCTGAGATTTTCAGGTCAGGACACAAAAAACATTTAGCTGGTGCTTGGCCCAAGCTCTCTTTGCTGTCCTGCCAATACTGTCATTTGGCTGGGCCAGCTCCTGGTGGGCTTCAGGCACATTTGTGGACATCGGCAGCCCTCCTGCCTCGGGGCTCGGCGCCAGGCTGCGGGCTTTAACTGGAAGACCTCGACCTCCTGGCATGACCTTCCGTGTGCAGCCGCTGTCTGAGCGGCAGAGAGCACAGAATTACAGGATGCTGCACCCACCCTGGCCACACTATCCCTTGAATCAAGGAGACTCAGTGAGGCTAAGAGAAACGTGGGAACCAAGAACGTACAGCTGCGTGACTGGCCCTCCTGTCTGCAGTCTGGCTTTCTCACATCTGTGTTCCTTAGGAGAAGAACTTCCCACTGTGAGGTCCCTTATGTGATGGTGTATGCTAGGCCCATAACTCTGGCAGATGAACACACTGATGGCGAACTGGCTTATGTGACTGACCTAGACCACACTTATGAAAATGAGGAGCTGGGTTTCAAAGTGTACCTTTGTGGCTGACTCAGAAGCTGCCCTCAGTATCCCCCTATCTAAGTTTCCTGAGGCTTCTAGAATGGCCGCTCATACAACATTCCCTCTAAATACTTCCTGAAGGAGAGATCTGCGTATCTGCAGCAGCCTGACCAAAACCGGGCCTCCTTTCCAGCTGGCTTTGGTCTAGAGGAAAGCAGACACTGGGGAGAAGGGAGTCTGGTGTGTTGGGGCGGAGCGGGTATGTAGAGATACAAAGGATTTCTGGAGCCAGCAGGAAGACAAAAGAATGACAAGAAGGAGCAGCTGTCTGTCCGGGGAAACCTGAGCACTAAGCTCAGCTCCCTAATCCCAAGCCCATGTGGAGCCAGGGTCAGGTCCCCCCAAGGTCAGAGATTCTAGGGGCAGGCAACTAGGAGAGCCGGCCCCCACTCCTGAGGCCCCTCTCTCCTGTCACAAACAACTACTGTCACTCCTCCTCCTGGGCCAGATGCCCTACCTGTCCTCTTCTGCCCACTTCCCTCTGGATTGGGGTCCTTTCAGACCTCCCTCTGGTCTCTCCTAGTTCGCCCTGTGTACCCACCCCCACCTCATTCCTGGTAGTAATTTTAGCAAATTTTCCGCTGGACTCCACTGGCATGTTCACAGCAAATGGCCCCTCTTTGAGCCTGACATTTGATCAGGGTGGTGACAGAGCCCAGACAAAGCAGGCACAAAGCCTGGGGAGGGGAGGACAGGGAAGCAGATTGCCTTGCTTCCACCCAGGCCTTATTTGGTCTACCTTATGAAGCAGTCGTGCCTCCAGTCCCTCTTTATTTATAGCATTTGCTTTGCTCTCCTTTGTCTTGTCTGCTGTCACTCTGCAGTGCACTCCACAACCGCCACCCACCCTTCAAACGGGCACGGCCCTCACTCTCCCCACTAGGAACGCGCAGGTTCGTGAAGCACTGGATGCGCACTGAAGCCTGGACTCTGCTTCTACAGTTGGAAAGAGCTGTCCAGAGGAGAAATCTTTGTTTTGGTTGCTAATACATACCCCACTGACTAGAATAGTGCCAAGCACATAGTAGGCATTCAATAAATACTTGCTAAATGAAAAGAATGGGTAAAAACACACAAACTTCCTACAGTCACAAGAAGGAAGAGCCAAAAGCAGGCGTTGGAGGGCCTGGGGATTGTGTGGGCATCTTGAAGAACATCAGACCCTGCAATCTGAGATATGAGGCAAAGAGCCTGGAGTTAGAGAAATGATTTCTGTTCTGCATTGGGGCACTGAGAATGGGGCACCAAAGCATCTATAGGCCAGAAAGGAGAGAAACAAAGAGTGATTGATTTGCTAAATGCAGAGAAGGCTTTCCAACATCACAGTCGTGCAGGCTGTCCCAGGGTGAAGACACTGGCTTGAGAATGGCTCACCTGTGTTCTAAGCGTCATTATGCATGCATCTCAGATGCCTGCATCTGTGCCTGGTGCCTGGGACATCAGGGCGAGGAGGCATCTTTATGCTTAGAAAGCTGGAAGGATATGAAAGAGGTTTTGTCATCTGTCTCCAATCCCTGAGGTCCCTACTGGTGCAGCTGTTCTCTTAGTATCTGGCAGGGCCTGGAGGGGACCCCCAGAACTTGTTCTGCTAGGCATGCTAGCAGCAGGCCCTCTGGGGCTGCCTCATAACGGCGCGACTGCAGCGGATGCAGCCCCCGTGGTCTATCCGCCCCTTGCCAGCACTGTGCACACCGCTGCTCGGTGTCCTCAGGCTGTGCTTCGGTTACCAAGAAGCCCCACAGAGGCCCCTCCTGGAATTTCCCTTCCCTGATGTGCCCATCCCACCTTCAAAATATACCTGCTTTGCACCCATCCCCCAGGCCTGCCTCTTTCCTCCAAGCTGACATCTAATCAGCTGGATTAATCAGCGTGCGCTCAGATCTGTGCTTGGGAAGAAAGGGGATTTCATACCAAACCATGCAGCAGTTGCCTAGACACCAAGCAGCGAAGCTTGCACAGCCCATGCTGGAGGAACAAGGCACCAGCTGTGCTCTGTGCCCAGAGGCTGAGTGCCAGCTCCTTTCCTCCCCTCCCAGTGGCTGCTCCCAGGGCCTACAGGAAAGAAGAATTTTCCTGTCCTGTTCCTCTCTCCACTTGCCAGAACAACGATTGCATCTATGTCTAGGCAGAGACCAGGTGCAGCTAGCAACAGTAGCTGTATTATCTACAGCCCTGTGAGACTCAGACTTTGGGTCTCTCGTATCTGCAAGGTGGGGTTAGGAAAACAGCCAAGAAAGGACTCCAAAATAGGACCATCAGGTTGTGGGTCCTGTCTGCACACACAGTGGGCCCTTGGTACCCTCCCTTTCTCTGGCTTGGCTCTCCCTGTCTGCTAAGGTTCCTCTCAGTCACTCTTGCTCCCCTAACTAGCTGTAGGACCATACACACTTTCCCCTCCATAAAGTGAAGCACTTGGTTGGACCACTAAAGACCTGCCTGACTCTGAAGCTCAGTGACCTCAGCACATTGCCTGTTGGCCCAAGGAAATCGGTGCCTGAGCCAGGGCTCCTGTATTTAAACCCCCCTGGTCATTGTTCCTACCACTTAACTAGGAAGCCTTCCAACTATTCCAACCCAGCCACCACACTGGGGCCATGCCCCCAACTCTGCCTGCCCCTCTCTGGTTCTGTGACTCATGTCAGTAGGATGTGGGGCCCAAGCCAAGAACGCAGAGAGGATTCTGGAAATAGGGCCATGCCCATGCTGGGGGCCAGGGGCCAGAGGGGCAGTGTTGTCAGGGCCAGGAGGGTCCTCTTGCAGGATATCCAGGGCCCTACCTGCTCCAGGTCACGGTGGTCTCAGTCAGTTTACTCTCCAGCCAGCTGAGGAATGTGAGAGGTATTTTTGTTGCACTTTGAGCCACCCCTCCCCCTGGAACTCAGACCCTGAACACTCCATGCCATAACAATGACGACCACTTCCAATTGTTTCCTAGCTTGGGGGGGGGAGGTAAGGGGAGAGAGCACTGTTTGGGCAAGGGAGGGGGGAGTCGGGGGAAATGCTTTTAGTGACAACAGCCCTTTCTAAATCTGGCTAGGGACTAGGTGCAGGTGGGGGGGTGGGGGCACCCTGCTGCCCCATATATACAGCCCCTGAGACCAGGCCTGGCTCTCAGCAATCTCCTGCTGTTTCTTTCCTTGCTGCAGTCAGGTAGGAGAGGGAGCTAGAGGCCTTCCTCTGGGGTAAGGGGGCTCCAGGGTTAGGAAGTGATTCCTCTAGGAACAGCAGGCTTCTGGCAGGGTGTCATGTAGAGTACCAGGTTATCTCTGAGCACTCATGTGCAGGTCTAAATATGAATGTTTGTGCCATGTGTGCCTAGGGGAGTATATGAACCAGAATGCAATAATGGAGTGTGTGTGTGCTTGTGTGTGTGTGTGTGTGTGTGTGTGTGTGTGTTTGTGTACAAGCACAATTGGCTTGAATGTAAGGGTATGTGTCTCACTACTTATATCAACAAATGGGAGACATGTGTTTACCATCACGCCTGATCACAGTTGTTTGAAAGGAGGAGGGGAAGAATTGTGGAGAATAATTAGACAGGAAGTGTGTATGCGGACAAGCTAGTTAGGCAAGTGCTGGAACCCAGAGCTGCCCAAGTCCATGAATGCACATGCAGGAATCATGATTGTTATACCGTGTGTGGCCTCTTCAAGAGCTCACAGACAACACACAGGTGTGGGAGCCTCAGGTCCTTTCCTGCGGAGGAATACACAGCCATGGGAGCCTTCGCAGTGCTTGCCTATTGCTGAGACACATGAAACTGGGGAGGAAGTGCATGCTGAGGACAGTAGGAATCCATCTTTGTGTGGAATGTGTGCAAGCAGCAGGCATGCATGATCGTCAGAGGGTACTTGGGAGGCTGTGTGATGGTGGTCTATGCAGGGACTTTCATGGTATCTCTTCTCAGAATGTCCACAGCATCTGACAAAATAGGGACAGGATGGAAAAGAAGTAGCTTTTGGAATCATGAGACTTGAAGTCTAGACTTTACTACTTGTTTTTGCTCTTGAAAAGTAAGCTGTGTGACCTTGACTTCCTCATCTGTTCAAGGTGTGACCACTGAGCAAAAGCTCTTTGACTAGAAAACACTGAATAAATGTGCTCATTATTGTTTCGTAATTGGCACAAAGAAAGGGAGTCTCAATAGATAGTACACATAAGGGTGAACAGTCTCCCAAGCATGGGGAGGATTAGGACTCAGAGATACCGGAAAATTGCTAGAACTAGTCCTTTGAAGAAAGGAAATGGAGTTTGGACAGGAAGAAGGAGGACAGACGAAGAGGCTAACCATCATTTCTAATCTGTTTTCAGGGTGGAGGGTGGGCGCCACAACAACACTGTTCTCTCTCCTTTCTCCAGGTCCCCTGCTGACCTGGGCCTACTTTCTCATCTCTAGACACGTTTGAGAAACCAAGGTAAGAAAAAGCTGAAGACAGAGTGTTATGGGACTTTGGAGGATTGGGCATGACAGCCTGAAGCCAAACTATGGCACTCTACCTTCTGTCCTGCCTTGGAGACAATGACTTGGTTACCAGGAGCACCTTGCCTATGACTAGTGAGGGAGTGAGGACTATTGGGGATCATAGATGTATACAGGCAGATTCCATTCCAGTACACACTTCACGTCCTAAGGAAGGGGGCAGCCTGAACAAAAGTTAGTCTTCTCTTTTACCTGGCAGGGTTGCCAGGCCAGCTGTTCTCTGGTTAAGGCATGAACTTGAAGAACAAGGTGACTCCTGAGTGGCTGAGCATGGTGCTAGGTTTGGGAGCTCCCACCGACAGGGAGAGCCCAGGGATGGGGAGCGTAGACAGGTAACAGCTTCTGCTTAATCCAGGCACAGCCATGGCAGATGCAGAGTTGGCTGCCTTTGGAGCTGCGGCTCCCTTCCTGCGCAAGTCAGAGAAGGAGCGACTGGAGGCCCAGACCAGGCCTTTTGACCTCAAGAAGGATGTCTTTGTGCCTGATGACAAAGAAGAGTTCGTCAAGGCCAAGATTGTGTCTCGAGAGGGTGGCAAAATCACTGCTGAGACAGAGAACGGCAAGGTGGGTGTCAGGACTGTTGTAAGGAGCCCATTCCTGGGAGGCACAGAGAGGACGCACGCAGGATCCACCCATGTATGCCTGAGGACCACTGGGTCTCCGGTCCTTCAGATGGGAGTGCAAACCCTCCCAAGAGCACTTTTTATGCCCAGCTTCCACCCTGTGCTCTGTGAGATCCCAGTTCCCTCTTGGCTGAGTCCCTCTATAACTTGCCCCACTCGTTTTCTTGCTGAGAGAAGGCAGACACAGGCTGATAGGAGGGTCTTGTGGGCCGCTACAGACGGTGACCGTGAAGGAGGACCAGGTGATGCAGCAGAACCCTCCCAAGTTCGACAAGATCGAGGACATGGCCATGCTGACCTTCCTGCACGAGCCCGCGGTGCTGTACAACCTCAAGGAGCGCTACGCCTCCTGGATGATCTACGTGAGTGCACAGCCAGTCTGTTCTCCTTTGAGCTTCTTGGGCAAGTGCGGCCTCCTGAGTCCGACACTCCTGCCTGCTTCTTGAGTCCAGGCAGTACGGCATTCTACGCAGGCCCTGGCACCCGTGACTCAGTTAGAACATGTCCTGACTCCACCGAGTATGTTCTGAGCCTTTCCTTCCCTTCGTCCTTTCCTGTGGCTGATTCTGAGAACCACCTTCCTCACCTACTACGGGCCTCCCACTTCCCCTTTTTTACCCACAGACCTATTCGGGCCTCTTCTGCGTCACCGTCAACCCCTATAAGTGGCTGCCGGTGTACAATGCCGAGGTGGTGGCTGCATACCGGGGCAAGAAGAGGAGTGAGGCCCCGCCCCACATCTTCTCCATCTCCGACAATGCCTATCAGTACATGCTGACAGGTGAGCCTGGTGCCCTAACCTGTATCCCCCGACCTAACCACCCGCCTGGACTCTCAGCTCTCACCCATTGCCTCTCTTCTTCCCCCTTCCAGATCGAGAGAACCAGTCCATCCTCATCACGTGAGCATAGCTCCAGAACCCTGATCCCAGCCCCCAGCAGGGACCCAGACGCCTATGCATGCATGGGCAGTCCTCTTCCCCTTCACTCCCACACCCACCTCCTCTCTCTTCCCTGATCTTTGCTCCGATCCCCCTCTTTGGGCTCCCTCTTCCTTCTGCTCTCCACGGTGTCTTATTTTTCTCTCCGTCACCCATTGTCCTCCAGCTCTCGAAGCCGAGGTCCTTCAGCTCCTCATTTTCCTCCACTTTTCCTTTGGAATCCTCTCCCATTCTTCCAGTCCCACAGACTCTTTTCCAAAACACCTCCTCCTCAGACTGACCCTGTGCCCTCTTGTGGCATCTTTCCTGCTTGCTGTCCTCACCCTTTGTGTCTGAAGACTTTGGTGTGTTCTGGGAGTGTCTTCTCTAATAGCTGCTTGCGCAGGGCTCCTGCTCTCCAGAAGCAAAGAGTTTTCTCCTCATTTGAGGCTTGTTGGTCTCAGGAGTGTTATTCACTGTCTACTGAGTCTCTGCCTGTCCCAACAGCGGAGAATCCGGAGCTGGGAAGACTGTCAACACTAAGAGGGTCATCCAATACTTTGCTGTTATTGCTGCCATCGGGGACCGCAGCAAGAAGGACCAGACCCCAGGCAAGGTAGGCCTGTTGTCCCCTAAGGACCTGCATTGCAAAAAGGGAGTGGGAAACCTTCTCACCTCCCATCCTTCTTGACTGCTGCAGGGCACCCTAGAAGACCAGATCATTCAAGCCAACCCTGCTCTGGAGGCCTTCGGCAATGCCAAGACAGTCCGGAACGACAACTCTTCCCGCTTTGTGAGTAATCCTTGACCTTGAGCTTGGGACTTGAGTTGGCTGAGGGTTAGCCTCAAAAGTGAGCCTGCCCCAGGCTCATTACCACCACCCTCTTTCATACCTGTAGGGGAAATTCATTCGAATCCATTTTGGGGCAACTGGAAAGTTGGCATCTGCAGACATAGAGACCTGTGAGTTCCGTGAACCTGCTGGGCTGAGCCACCCTAATCCTATACTGTCTTCTCTCAGTCTCTTCCCCTGGCCCCTGCTCTTCTTGCTTTCTCTGTCTTTATGCCTCTACATCTGTGTATCTGTCTGCCTCAGGCTTTTCCTGGCCCTACACATCGGTGTGTGTTTCTTTAGGGTTTTTTCCTCTAAGATGATTCCTTTCTTTCTGGGTCTGTGCCTCCATCTCCAGTGTGATCTCTGTGTATATCGCACCAGTCCCTCCCTCTGCCTTTTGCTTGCTATGCTTCTCTCATTTTCCTTTATTTTTTGTGCACAAATGCTAACCTTTTATTTCTCTTCTATCTGCCTGTTCACAGACCTTCTGGAAAAATCCAGAGTTATTTTCCAGCTGAAAGCAGAAAGAGACTATCATATTTTCTACCAAATCCTATCTAACAAAAAGCCTGAGCTTCTGGGTGAGTCAGAGCCACTGACTGAGACCAGCTATCTCCATGGCAACCTGGTCCCTTCCCCCTTCCGCTTGTGGCTGAATTCTGTTCCTATACCCTGGGTCTTGTGGTACTTCTGGATTCGGCTCTGTGGTGCCTGTGAAGCCAAATCAAGCCCTGTCTGATCCTCCCCCTTGGCTCATGTGCTGTAGTCAGCAGCCCCCATGAGAGCTGGGGCTGTCACATTTGAACTGCATCCCTCCCACCTTTAGACATGCTCCTGATCACCAACAACCCCTACGATTATGCATTCATCTCCCAAGGAGAGACAACCGTGGCCTCAATTGATGACTCTGAGGAGCTCATGGCCACCGACGTAAGTGTGTGAGGGTCCAGCCAGGCGGTGGATGGGCAGGGGATACATGGGGCCAACTCAGAGACATGTGCCCTGTGAGCACGGTGTGCTGGAGTGTGAGTGGTGAGAGGGAAGTGGCCATCATTTGATGTTCAGTCAAACCTGAGAAGGCCGAAAACCATGGTGAGAGAGACAGAAAAGGCAAGAAATAACGCATGACCACAGGAGAAGCGGGAAGGGGCGTCACAGACACCATGGGACCAAAACAAAGTGGTGGGCAGAGTCAGATACATAGCGGTCTGGGAAGCAGGGAAGCAAGCACAGGGGCTAGAAACAAGCGTGCAGCCCACGGCAGCTACAAACCACAGCGGTGGCATCGGCAGTGGGCAGTGCTGAGCAGGGCCCTGCCCTTGTAAGCTCCATATTTGTTTCAAGTTCCTTGTTAAGTGGAAGGATCTCAGAAACCATGGGGACCAGGAGACAAGTTCTCTCTCCAGCTTGTAAGGGATGTCATCAACGAGTCATACTTCTTACTTACGGATTCTCTGACATGGGGCCTGCTTACAGAATGCGTTTGATGTGCTGGGCTTCACTTCAGAGGAGAAGAACTCCATTTACAAGCTGACGGGCGCCATCATGCACTTTGGAAACATGAAGTTCAAACAGAAGCAGCGGGAGGAGCAGGCGGAGCCAGACGGCACCGAAGGTGAGAAGCAGAAAAGCTGTGAAGTCGCCGAGGGGCACATCTGCAGAGTATATGCCCCTTTACTGAAGGTGCTACCTGACCTTTCCTTCCAGAGGCTGACAAGTCTGCCTACCTCATGGGGCTGAACTCAGCCGACCTGCTCAAGGGGCTGTGCCACCCTCGGGTGAAAGTGGGCAACGAGTATGTCACCAAAGGGCAGAATGTCCAGCAGGTGGGTCATCTTTGGAAGAAAAATGGGTGTGGTAGAGCTCATGGCATGGAAGGGCATGAGCTTTCAAATCCGTTCTTCCCAACAGTTCTGCTCATCGGGATTTCTCCACTTCCCTGCAGGTGGCATATGCCATTGGGGCACTGGCCAAGGCAGTGTATGAGAAGATGTTCAACTGGATGGTGACACGCATCAACGCCACCCTGGAGACCAAGCAACCACGCCAGTACTTCATAGGAGTCCTGGACATCGCTGGCTTCGAGATCTTCGATGTGAGTCTGGGACCCCGGCATCGGAGAAAGATCACCCGCTCGCTCGCTCACTCCCACCTCCGGTCGTGTGTGCAGGGCCAGGCACGGGGTGGCGGTGGGGATTGTGCAGTGACAGAGGTGGTCACCATCCTTTCCCTAGAAGAAGCTCTCCCTTCCCTGTCTGGCCTGGGACAGGACCAGCCATGCCTGTGCTGGCACGGGGCGGGGGAGGAGAGGGAGAAGAGGGGGTGCGTGGCGCAGCCTGAGGCTGACCCAGGTGGTCACTGAGATGCCACCTGCCTGACTGGCGGCCACACCCTTGCAGTTCAACAGCTTTGAGCAGCTCTGCATCAACTTCACCAATGAGAAGCTGCAGCAGTTCTTCAACCACCACATGTTCGTGCTGGAGCAGGAGGAGTACAAGAAGGAGGGGATCGAGTGGACGTTCATCGACTTCGGCATGGACCTGCAGGCCTGCATCGACCTCATCGAGAAGGTGCTCCCTGTCCCCGCCCCAGAGCCCTCCATCTACACCACATGAACACTACAGATAAACTGGCAGTTCATCTCCCTTCTGGGGTGCACTATCTAGATATTAGAAGCAGGACCCTAGTTTCCAAAGCACTGTGCTGTTCAAGGTACCCATAGCTGGCAACTGTGCTTTCCAGGAGTTTAAGAGAAGACACATCGAGGATGGGCATCTGGATTTCAGCCTTACCCACTAGCGTGTTTACTGGCCCCAGTTTACATATCCAAAGATCGGGAAATGTGAGGTGGTGTGGCCGATCATAAGAGGGTCCCCATTCTCAACATCAGCATCTCAGGGATCTGAGTGATGGAATGTGTGAAAGGTACCAGTAACCACAAGCCCAGACTTGCAAAAAGGTCCTTCTGACATCAACCAAATCCCCACCTGTGGAAGGTTTGGCCAGGTATCAGCAGGTAGATGGCTATCCTCAGCCTCGTACATTCACACCACAGAGTGTGCGCATGAGGACATAGTGACTATACAGCAGACGGCATCTTTGCCCAAGCGAAGCCGGTATTCAGTGACACTCTCCCTCCACCCTCAGCCCATGGGCATCATGTCCATCCTGGAGGAGGAGTGCATGTTTCCCAAGGCCACAGACATGACCTTCAAGGCCAAGCTGTATGACAACCACCTGGGCAAGTCCAACAACTTCCAGAAGCCACGCAATATCAAGGGGAAGCCGGAAGCCCACTTCTCCCTGATCCACTATGCTGGCACTGTGGACTACAACATCATAGGCTGGCTGCAGAAGAACAAGGACCCACTCAATGAGACAGTGGTGGGCTTGTACCAGAAGTCCTCCCTCAAGCTGCTCAGTAATCTATTTGCCAACTATGCCGGAGCTGATGCCCGTAAGTACATGGACATCAGTGTACACGTGTCAACTGCACCATCCCAGCACTGCCCCGTCAGGCTATGTCCTGATGTGTGCAGACTCTGTGGCAGAGAGCTAGGTGGAAACACTGAGGCAGCCACAATGAAAAATCGTGTCTGGTAGCCAAAATAGGACCAATATGAGGGAGGCTATGTCCTCCGCCCCCGCCCCCCTCCCCCCGTCTCCCTCCGTGCTCACTGATGTTTCTTTTCCCACAGCCGTGGACAAGGGCAAAGGCAAGGCAAAGAAAGGCTCATCCTTTCAGACTGTATCAGCTCTGCACAGAGTAAGTCTGGGGCTAGCCCCAGCTCAGCATCACTCTCTGCTCCTTCTGGGACCCACCCAGACCCTACCCTGCCTTGTCTAACTCCAACTCCCACAACCAGTTTTTCGTGGTTCATTCTGGATCTTCACTGTCTGTCATGTCTTCCTTCACTCTTGGCCTCCGATCTTGCTTCCTGTTTACCCTCTCTTTGTCTCTCCTCTCGCGTCGACCTCTCCCCCAGCGCCCTTTCGTCTCCTTTCTCCTCGTTCTCTCCATTTCCCTTCTATTCTCTCCTCTCCTGCTTCTTTTGGACTCTTTACTTTTCCTTCTTTTCCGCCACAGGAAAATCTGAACAAACTTATGACAAACTTGCGCTCCACCCATCCTCACTTTGTGCGTTGCATCATCCCCAATGAGACAAAGTCTCCAGGTAAGCCCACGAGCTTAGGCTAGCCCACACTGGATATGCATAGTCCCAGGAACAGGCCTTCCAAGTTTTCTCCCAATCCACCATTTTCACGGTTTCCAAATCACACTGTGAGGTCTCCCAGACTCCCAGGGCTCCCCTACCCTGGAATATATAACTCACGGTAGCACGTCAGGCACTTTGATGAACATCACTGAGCAGTGATTTAATGTCTATCCATTTTAAACCCAGAGGAGACAGAGGCTCAGGGTCCTGAGTTCAAAGTCTGGTTCAGAGTTGAATCAGCGTAGTCACTTAACCTCACTGACCTTTAGCTCACTCATCTTGAAAATGGGATACATCTGTCTTGGATATTATCTATAATAAGTATCAGTTACAGAAAATGATAGATGTGAAAATCTTTTGGTTACTGTTAAAAATGTGGTTAGAAAAAACTGAAACAAACGAGTTGTTATCTTGCTAAAGTTACCAGTCAGTGAGGGCCAAAGCCAGAATGAAACCCCTGAACTTGTGGCTCTTAGTGCACTGCTCTCCTCACTCATCTCTCCACTCCCTTGCTGCCTCAGGGGTGATGGACAACCCCCTTGTCATGCACCAGCTGCGCTGCAACGGTGTGCTGGAGGGCATCCGCATCTGCAGGAAGGGCTTCCCCAACCGCATTCTCTACGGGGACTTCCGACAGAGGTGGGTGCAGAGATGCCCCAGGATCAGGAAGCAAGGGGACCAGGTTGCCTCGGAGGAAGGAGTTGGGGTCTGCAGAGGGTCCTGGAATTCATGGGCAGAGAAGATGCGTGCAGAACGCAAGTGACTCCGAGTGCTTCCCTCCCAAGGTACCGCATCCTGAACCCAGCGGCCATCCCCGAGGGGCAGTTCATTGACAGCAGGAAGGGGGCTGAGAAGCTGCTGGGCTCCCTGGACATTGACCACAACCAGTACAAGTTCGGCCACACCAAGGTGAGGCTAGCTCTCTATACAGTGCTGGCAGAGCAAGTAAGTAACCATGCTGAGTGAAGCTCAGGCTGGACCCCAGGCTCCACTCCTCTCCTATTTTGCCTTTGCACACTCACACCTAGAGTGCACAGGTGAGGGGTCCCCCCGGGACCCCACTGGGTATTCTTCAACCTGCTTCCACCCTAGTCACCACTCTTTAAGGTTGCACCCCACATGGGTTCTACCCTTTGCCCACAGGTATTCTTCAAGGCAGGGCTGCTGGGGCTGCTGGAGGAAATGCGAGATGAGAGGTTGAGCCGCATCATCACTCGAATCCAGGCCCAGTCCCGAGGTGTGCTCTCCAGAATGGAGTTCAAGAAACTGCTAGAACGCAGGTGAGAGACCATGGAAGAAGGTCCCCAACCTCCCTAGACCCAGGCTAGTTTAATGGCAAGAGAAAAACTTCAGTAGTTCCAGCAGAAAAAACAAGTCAGAAGAGATTCTGTGAACACAAGATGGTCCTCAGTTTTGAGGGCCTCAGAGAGTGTGAGATGGATGAAAGACAGGAACTTTACCTAGGAGTCAGGTCCTCAGACAGAAAGGAGGCAGGAGGGCCCTCTGACCACTCTTCTCACTGGGCCCCTACAGAGACTCCCTGCTGATAATTCAGTGGAACATTCGCGCCTTTATGGGGGTCAAGAATTGGCCGTGGATGAAGCTCTACTTCAAGATCAAGCCACTGCTGAAGAGTGCAGAGACAGAGAAGGAGATGGCCACCATGAAGGAGGAGTTCGGACGCATCAAAGATGCACTAGAGAAGTCTGAGGCTCGCCGGAAGGAGTTGGAGGAGAAGATGGTGTCCCTGCTGCAGGAGAAGAATGACCTGCAGCTGCAAGTGCAGGCGGTGAGGCCCCATAGCCATTGTAGGCCCTTCCACTTTGCTTTGCTCATACGTCCCACAGTCCCACATTTCCTTTCCTAGGAGTATACCCTCTTGTCATCTCAGAGGCTGAGGATTCAGGATGGCACTTCCACAGACCTCTAAACAGGAAAAAAAGAGAGAAATAATTCACTTTAAATATATAGACTTATCCAGGCATGGTGGTACACACCTGTAATCCAAGCCCTTGGCAGGAGGAAGCGGGAGGAATAGGAACTGAAGGCTAGCCTTGTCTACATGAGCCCCTGTCTCATAACTATATATGAAGTTTTCCACCTGGGTTCATCTTGGATCCATAGCTTAGTAATGTTAGGTCCTTGGCAGAAAAACCACAAAGCCTCTTTGAGCTCTGAGCCTTGATTTCTTCAGAAATAAAACTGCCTGCCTCATAGACTCATACTCTAACATAGAGTGCTTGACATCAGCAGATGCAGCTCCCTTCTTAATGGAGGAAGCTAGAGGGAAAAGGCCAAAGAAAGACCTTTAGTTCTCGTCTCTGCCCCTCTCCCCAATGCTCCCAAGTCACACCACTCTGGAAACCTGCATCCATCCATCCTCTGCGGCTCTTCTCAACTGAGAATATCCTGGGGACCCTCTCCTGTTTGGATGATACACCTCTCCCTTCCTCTGCCTATGGAGACAAGGACCTGCCTCTGACCAACCTCTTCTGTGCCTTGTGCCTTCAGGAACAAGACAACCTGGCTGATGCAGAGGAGCGCTGTGACCAGCTGATCAAGAACAAGATCCAGCTGGAGGCCAAGGTGAAGGAGATGACTGAGAGGCTGGAGGATGAGGAGGAGATGAACGCCGAGCTCACTGCCAAGAAACGCAAGCTGGAAGATGAGTGCTCTGAGCTCAAAAGGGACATTGATGACCTGGAGCTGACACTGGCCAAGGTGGAGAAGGAGAAGCATGCAACAGAGAACAAGGTGAGGCCGGCTTCATCTGCCCAGCCTAGCCACGGCATGATCCTGACTGCAGTGTGCAGGTCTGTCTAAGTGTTTCCAGGATGGTTTCTTTGACTCTAAAGGGGCTGCATTTTTTGTTTGGCAGGTGAAAAACCTAACAGAGGAGATGGCTGGACTGGATGAGATTATTGTTAAGCTGACAAAGGAGAAGAAAGCTCTGCAAGAAGCCCACCAGCAAGCCCTGGATGACCTTCAGGCTGAGGAAGACAAGGTCAACACTCTGACCAAGGCCAAGGTCAAGCTGGAGCAGCAGGTGGATGATGTAAGTAGACTGAACATAATGGGCTTTAATATACCATATCCATCTGCGTTCAGAGGGTGTGTGTGTGTGTGTTTGGGTGGGGAGTGTTAGAGATGCTGGAAAATATTTATTGTACTAAAGGAAACTGGGGAATAGAAAGAACAAGCGAGATCAATTCTGAATAATAGATCTAATCTCACTAATATGATAAATTAAAGAGCTGGACTTACTTGTTTAATTAAGTTTTAAACCCACATAACTCTACTTTGACCCCGGGATTTAGAAGGTTACCTCATAAGAACATGAGACAATCTTGGGGGTAAAATGAGGGACTCTCCAAGGAGGATCTTTGAACTTCCAATATTTTAGGCAGGGTCCTAAGTGATAGAATCCCTTATCAGTCTGTAATAATAACTGAAGTATCTATCTCAGCCATACAACTAGGAGATTTCTTTAAATGAGAACTTGAGTTTTCTCAGTTTTGTGTCTGTGTACCAGTAGTTATTTACAGGATGCTGAATAAATAGTCTGTAGCTATTAGTTCATTCATAAAGTATCTATTAAGCAATCCCTGTATTCTAGCATCCTCTCAGTTCCCTGGGTACATTTGGCCCATTCCGGTAAGGTTTGCTTGTCCTGGACACTCTCCAAGGATTCCCAAAATGTGGAGTAATTGAACTACAAAATCACCAAGTCATGATTCTCTGCCTCAAGGCACTTGAATGGTCCTTTTTTTCACCAGCTGGAGGGATCCCTGGAGCAGGAGAAGAAGGTGCGCATGGACTTAGAGCGGGCAAAGCGGAAGCTGGAGGGCGACCTGAAGCTGACCCAGGAGAGCATCATGGACCTGGAGAATGACAAGCAGCAGCTGGATGAGCGACTAAAAAAGTACCGCCATGGCTCCTCCTTCCCCGACCAGCATACTCTGCCTGTGGCAGCACAAGCTGACCCAAAGCCATCCTGAGAGGCAGTGACCTTGAGTAGCCTCCAAAAATAGTGCTAAAATTGGGCAAGGACCACGGGAAAAGTGCTTTCCTTGCAGACACACATTAAGGCCCCATGGCCCTCCCTGGCAAAAAAGTCTAACTTGGATTCCTCAAGCCCCTTGTTCCTGGTGGGCCTTGGTAGGGATGAAAAGAAAAGCTGGTTTCTCTTGTGCAGAGATCAGTTGGACATAGAAGGCTGCACACAAAAGCCTCCCAGAAAAGTCCTCTTTAGATTTTTCACAGATAGCCCACTGGATCACAAATGGATCTGCCATTCAGGAAGTAAAGGGGTCAGGTCTTTTCTATTTTCTGGGTAACTTGTAGTCCCAGTCTTTATTGCAAATCCTTCCCAAACAAATACACTTAGACTTGGTGAATAGTGAGTTACAAAATATATTTGATACCTGAAGATCTTATAGCACTTCAACTTGTGCATTAGGAGCCTTCACACTATATGGTCCTGTTGGTTCTTCAATTATTTTTTAAAATATTTTTT
This sequence comes from Eospalax fontanierii, assembly GCA_035773235.1. Lineage (NCBI taxonomy): Eukaryota > Metazoa > Chordata > Mammalia > Rodentia > Spalacidae > Eospalax > Eospalax fontanierii. The sequence continues at coordinate 8,375,692 of CM069536.1, read as the reverse complement.
AATTTACTTAATTTTATTTTTATGTGTATGCATGTTTTATCATCTACAAGTAAGTGCATCCGTGCATTCCCATATGAAGAGCAGAAGACAGAGTTTGAATACCCTGGAACAGGAGTTAGGAATGGTTGTTAGCCACCATGTAGGTGTTGGGAACCAACAGGTTCTCTGTAAGAGCATCCAGGGCTTTTAACCACTGAGCCATCTCTTCAGCCCCTCAGCCTCTTTTTCACATTTTATGTTTAAATCATGTGTATATCTGTGTAGGAGTTTGTACATGTGGGTATAGTGCCCATGGAGGCCAAAGGAGGGCATTAGATTCCCTGCAGCTAGAGTTATAGGTAGTTGTGAGTCACCTGATGTGAGTGCTGGGAGCCCAGCTCTAGAAGAGCTGTATGCACTCTTAAGGGTTGAGCCATCTCTCTAGTCCCTCCTCAACTTCTTTTTAAAGATAGTGTCTACAGTCATACTTTACCAAAGAGGAAACTAAGGTTCAGAAAGGTTAATGGGTTGGGGGGGCATGAGAATGATCAAAGTGCACAATAGAACTGAAAGAACTGTTTACATGAAATGCAAACATGTACTATGTACATTTAATAGAGAGAGAGAGGTTATTGAGTTACCTAAGGTAGCAGGGACAAGTTAAAGGCCATTAGAGTTAAAAGAGACCTCTGAAATAATCTCACCGACCCCTCATTTTACAGATGAGAAAACAGAAGCAAAGAGGGGAAAGTCCCACAGGGCCCAGTCCTGCCGCTCTGCTACAGAGCCTTTCCGACTACATTCTTACTAGACTTGAATTGTATAGCAGGTGTTACCCTTTGGGCATCCTATATCACCTCTGAAAGCGCCCCCCTTAATCCTGCTCTTTGTTTTACTACCATCTGCAACCACTGGTAGATCCTCTAGGAGCCTAGCTCCCTTGTCTCACCCTCCACCCTTCCCTGCAGGAAGGACTTTGAGCTAAATGCACTCAATGCCAAAATTGAGGATGAGCAAGCACTGGGCAGCCAGCTACAGAAGAAACTCAAAGAACTTCAGGTAAGGTCCTTGGGCTGGTTCTTAACTTCCCTGGTCCTCCCTTCCAGAATAGGCTCTTCCTGCATTACAGGAACTAAGTGTCATGAAGAGAGACACAAAGTTCACAAGTCTTCCCATGGGACATCCCCCAAGAGGGCTGTATGATCCAGGGAAGCCACCCAAGGGGACTCTGGAAAGGACCAGATCTGGAGGACAGGAACCCTGACTTTCTGTCTCAGCTCTGTCTAGTTGAGTGACCACAGAAGACCACTTTGTACCTCCCTGTAACCTGGTAATTTTTGAGGTCCTTCAGCCTTTATGGTTCTTACCTGTACAGCAGGCACTGAGTTAGGTCTTTAGCTAACTTATCAAACAGGTGTGGTTTTCTTACTTAGACTTTTGCTATTTTCTTGCCATTAAATTGCTTGAAAAACTCCCAGGGCACAGGTTTCTTTGTCCTTCTTCAAGAGCAAGCTTCAACACTTCCTCCCAGTAAAGAAAATGTACAACACTTAGGCCCAAGGGAAGGCTGACTGGACTGTTCAAGTCACCTTCCCCAAATCCTTTTATGTGCCAATCTTCAGTGATAAAATTAAACTCACTTGCTATTCTCCATAGGCCAGAAGTCTTTTAGAGGCCTGGGGCGGGGTCCCAAGTGGAGGGGTCCAGGTAGTGGGGTCCAGGCAGCGAGTCTGAGCCCTCTGTGGCCCCTGCTCAGGCACGCATAGAGGAGCTGGAGGAGGAGCTGGAGGCAGAGCGCACAGCCAGGGCCAAGGTGGAGAAGCTGCGCTCAGACCTGTCCCGCGAGCTGGAGGAGATCAGCGAGCGCCTGGAGGAGGCCGGCGGGGCCACATCTGTGCAGATAGAGATGAACAAGAAGCGTGAGGCCGAGTTCCAGAAGATGCGGCGAGACCTGGAGGAGGCCACGCTGCAGCACGAGGCCACGGCCGCAGCCCTGCGCAAGAAGCACGCTGACAGCGTGGCTGAGCTGGGCGAGCAGATCGACAACCTGCAGCGGGTAAAGCAGAAGCTGGAGAAGGAGAAGAGTGAGTTCAAGCTGGAGCTGGATGACGTCACCTCCAACATGGAGCAGATCATCAAGGCCAAGGTGGGCCCTGCTCAGCCTCTTCCCTCCAGTATCTCAAGTTTCTGTCTTTTTTTTCTTCCTTCCTTGACGGCTTATTTTCCTCTTCCCTTCCTCTACACATGTCTTAGTGCCCCCCTTTACTTCCAAGGCTTCCCACCTTTGGTTCCCTTCTTTGATTACACCCCTGCCCCCATTTCAGTCCCTCTCCGCCTCCACTATATAATTCCTTTTCCTCATAGGCTAACCTGGAGAAGATGTGCCGGACTTTGGAAGACCAGATGAATGAGCACCGGAGCAAGGCTGAGGAGACACAGCGATCAGTCAACGACCTCACCAGTCAGCGGGCCAAGCTTCAGACAGAGAATGGTGAGCTTGGAGCTGGAGCTCCATGAGCCCCAACCTCCTGAGGCACCCCAGCCTCAAATACACACCCCCGCACCCCTGTGGTCTCTCCAGATTATGGAGCCTTAGGATTAGGGGAGGGGTTGAAAGCAGAGAGAAGTCAGCGACCTTCATGAGGCTTGGTGCCTCCCCAGGGGAGTTGTCCCGGCAGCTGGATGAGAAGGAGGCCCTGATCTCTCAGCTGACAAGAGGCAAGCTCACCTATACCCAGCAGCTGGAGGACCTCAAGAGGCAGCTGGAGGAAGAGGTCAAGGTGAGGCCTGGACTCTCACTCAGCCCAAACACAGAATGTATCAACTGGCTTTGTATCTGCAACACTTTCCTTCCCAAGAATGAGACTTACTGTCTATTCCATAATTCTTTGAGAATTCTGAAAAGATTAATAACCCACGCTTTACTACGTTTCCTTAATCTGGTCCCCAAGCTGGGGCCCTCTGCCTTCCTGCCACTGTGACTGGGTGAGGGGAAATGATGAGGAGGCAGAGAGGAAATCACCTGCAAGCAAGTTGTGGTGTACCTGGGCACAGACACAGGGTGCAGGCACTGTACCGAAGCAATCTGAAGACCGAGGAAGGAAGCTAAGCTAGAGTCTTTCTCTAGCACGCTGCAGAGTTCATTTTAAAAAGGGGGGGAAAATGTGTTTTTAAAAATCCCAGGGCTGGGACTGGGAGATAGCTTAGTCAATAAAGTGCTGGCTGCACAGGCATGAAAACTGATCTGAATTCAGCCCGGGGCACCATGAAAGAGCTGGGCATGGTGGCACATTTGCAATCCCCGTATCCAGAAGGCAGAAACAGGAAAGTCCCTGGGGCTCACTGGCCAGTCAGCCTGGCAAATCAGTGAGCTCCAGGTCCCAGTGACAGACCTTGTCTCAAAAAATAAGATGACTTCTGAGAAATGACACCTTGGGTTGACTTCTGACCGCCACATGCGTGTTCACCTGTACACACACGTGCACACACATACCCTGCCTCCTCCCCCACAAACTCGCAGAACTCAACACTAACCTGCCCCTGACAGCTTGGTGAGCTTGGTGATCTTGATGTCTGTGAGCCTCTGAATGGAATAGATGATACTATCAGAAGCAGCAAGGAGCTCAGGGCAGTGGGCACGACCTTTGTCATGAGTTCAGTTTCGCTTCACTGCTTTATGTCATTAACATTCAGGAAGCTGCTCCGTGTTCCCTGGGGACTATGGCCAAGGGAGCCTGTTGAGATTGGGGTTAGGGATGCCAAGGACAGTGATGGCCCTATGGAAAAGACTGACCACCTCCTCATGCTCACCCCTCTCCAGGCCAAGAACGCCCTGGCCCACGCACTGCAGTCAGCCAGACATGACTGTGACCTGCTGCGGGAGCAGTACGAGGAGGAGACAGAGGCCAAGGCTGAGCTGCAGCGGGTCCTATCCAAGGCCAACTCAGAGGTGGCCCAGTGGAGGACCAAGTATGAGACGGACGCCATCCAGCGGACTGAGGAGCTGGAGGAGGCCAAGTGAGTCCTGAGCAGCCTGCCCTTCGCTGAAACTCCTTTGCAGTCCAGTCTGATCCTCAGTAGATCCCATATAGGAGATGCTTAGATAGTGTCTGATAGAGTAGCACAACCTTGCCCTCGAGCCACTTCTTGCTCCTCTCGGGGAAGCTTTTTGCTCGCGTTATGTTTCTCATCCGAATATAAGACGAACAAAAGGTTTGTCTGAGGGCTGAGTGCTCCCGCCTGGGGTAGGGTGCTGCAGAGAGTAGTGGCTACAGCTTAGAGGAATGCTGCCTCACAGCCCTGACGGGGACCATGGTCTTCATGCCCCGCCACCAGGATCCTCTGCCTGCCTGGTTCTCAGTCCCTGGGGCCTGTCCTCTTCTCCTCTGATACTTCCGCAGTCTCAAGGATTGTCTTCTGAAAGGCTCACATGTTTTTCTCTTGTCCAAATTCATCTCCTCCATTCTCCCTAACCCTTCCCACCCTGCCACCCCCCTGGTCCCCCTGATGCAGGAAGAAACTGGCTCAGAGGCTGCAGGATGCCGAGGAGGCGGTGGAGGCCGTCAATGCCAAGTGCTCCTCACTGGAGAAGACCAAGCACCGGCTGCAGAATGAGATTGAGGACCTAATGGTGGACGTGGAGCGCTCCAATGCTGCCGCTGCAGCCCTGGACAAGAAGCAGAGGAACTTTGACAAGGTGGGCCCAGAGTGGGGCTGCAGCCGGCATGCGCGGCTGGTGCTGGAGTCGGTGCCAGTGCAAGGCCAGGGCAGCTCTTCTTGCAGGTGGGGGAGGAGGGCTGGGCCCAGGAGAGGGCCCTGGGGCAGCCCCAGACTCGGGGCTGGACGCAGAGCTGCACAGTGTGCCCCATCCCCCGCAGATCCTGGCCGAGTGGAAGCAGAAGTATGAGGAATCGCAGTCAGAGCTGGAGTCGTCCCAGAAGGAGGCACGCTCCCTGAGCACTGAGCTCTTCAAGCTCAAGAATGCCTATGAGGAGTCCCTGGAGCACCTGGAGACCTTCAAGCGAGAGAACAAGAACCTTCAGGGTGCGAGGGCCATGAGGCAGGGAGAGCCTTCCCATGCCTAGGGGCCCCAAAGGCAGTCTGGCCACATAAACTCCCAACTGAGTCACTGTATTCCCCACACAGAGGAGATCTCAGACCTGACTGAGCAGCTGGGCTCCACTGGAAAGAGCATCCATGAGCTGGAGAAGATCCGCAAGCAGCTGGAGGCTGAGAAGCTAGAGCTGCAGTCCGCCCTGGAGGAGGCTGAGGTGGGCATGCAAGGTGGAGTCTAGTGGAGTGAGAGGCTGAGGTTTAGACTTTAGTCCCTGCTCCCATCACTCGTTCCTCTGTTTTCCTCACTGGCCCATCCCCAGGGGCCAGGACCATGCCTGGTACATAGCAGACATCCAACATCGTTTGGGGAAAGAATGAGTTAAGGATCACTAAACTCCTTTCATGAAAACATTTTACCTACTGCTCCTTAGAATAGTTCCCATTTCCACCCACTCCCCTCTCTACTCTGCCTGCTTCTGTGTTTTTTACACTCTATGCCTGATTGCCTGTTTCCTTGGCAACACTTTTCTCTATTTTCCTTGTTGCTTTCATGGCTGGCTCTCCCCCCTGGGGGCATCACCTTTGTAAGGCTTGCTTTCATTGTTCTTATACGTTCTCACTTTTCCTCCTCTGCTTTTACTGAGCTACTCACACCATTCCTCCACTCTTTCTGTGTCCAGTACTTGTGGACAGACCCTGCCTCTGCCCTGGATCCTGATTGTTTGCCTGCAACCCCCGCCCCTTCCAGGCCTCCTTGGAGCACGAGGAGGGCAAGATCCTCCGAGCCCAGCTGGAGTTCAACCAGATCAAGGCAGAGATTGAACGGAAGCTGGCAGAGAAGGACGAGGAGATGGAGCAGGCCAAGCGCAACCACCTGCGGGTAGTGGACTCCCTGCAGACCTCCCTGGATGCAGAGACACGCAGTCGCAACGAGGCCCTGCGGGTGAAGAAGAAGATGGAGGGTGACCTCAATGAGATGGAGATCCAGCTCAGTCATGCCAACCGCATGGCTGCTGAGGCCCAGAAGCAAGTGAAGAGCCTCCAGAGTTTGCTAAAGGTACTCAGAGACTCTTGGAAACATGTAGTCACCTCACCCAGAGAGAAGCTCGCCTTCCATATGGCCTAAAGAGGCTGTAAGGGCACTAGATCACTCCTGTCATGTAGTCATTGCAGAGATCTCTAACAGGCCACCACGATGACCTTGCACCAACATCCAGTTCCATGTGACAGCCTTGTGAAGGCACTCAGGCCAGCTTCCTATCTTATACCCATTCTGGCTTTCAGGACACCCAAATCCAGCTGGATGACGCAGTCCGTGCCAATGATGACCTGAAGGAGAACATCGCCATCGTGGAGCGGCGCAACAACCTGCTGCAGGCCGAGCTGGAGGAGCTGCGGGCCGTGGTGGAGCAGACAGAGCGATCTCGGAAGCTGGCTGAGCAGGAGCTGATAGAGACCAGCGAGCGTGTGCAGCTGCTGCACTCCCAGGTGAGCGGCTCCCCTGTACGTTACAGGTTACGGGGGAGGAGCCACGCGGAGCCACATGCTCACTGCGTTTTCTGCTCTGCCGCTCCATCCTCAGAACACCAGCCTCATCAACCAGAAGAAGAAGATGGAGGCAGACCTGTCCCAGCTCCAGACTGAGGTGGAAGAGGCGGTGCAGGAGTGTAGGAACGCAGAAGAGAAGGCCAAGAAGGCCATCACGGATGTGAGTTCTCTGCCCTGCCCGCCCACTCCAGGCCTGGCCGGGAGGACCGAGTCGATGGACCACGTCCTCCCTCTCCTGTGCGCAGGCCGCCATGATGGCGGAGGAGCTGAAGAAGGAGCAGGACACCAGTGCCCACCTGGAGCGCATGAAGAAGAACATGGAGCAGACCATTAAGGACCTGCAGCACCGGCTGGACGAGGCGGAGCAGATCGCCCTCAAGGGTGGCAAGAAGCAGCTGCAGAAGCTGGAGGCCCGTGTTCGGGAGCTGGAGAACGAGCTGGAGGCTGAGCAGAAGCGCAACGCGGAGTCGGTGAAGGGCATGCGCAAGAGTGAGCGGCGCATCAAGGAGCTCACCTACCAGGTGCGGCGGAGCTATGCTTACAGTGCTTGCACTGTGGCCTACACCCGCAGTGATAGGTAGCCGAGGGGAATGAAGCGGTGTTGCTACCTCCTCCGGGCAGCCCTGTTCCTCTATGCTGCTCTCCCATCGCCAGCTCTTAGCTCCTGGCTCAGAGGTCGGTGACCCAGCCTCCTTGCCTGAGTGGCCCACTTTGACTTGCACCTCAGCCCAAACTCTAGTGCTCAGAACTACCTCTGGCACTCAGAGCTCGAGATAGTTCAACCAGCACAGCTCCCTAGGAAGAAAATTTATAGCCAGCCTTGCCCCAAACAACACCAAAGGTAAAAGCCATTCAAACAAATCTCAGCACTTTCCAGCTTCCTGTGGCAATATAAACTCAGCTTTCAGCAGTGGTTTTTGGAATCACACTCTCAATTAGAACGTATTTGTGTTTCAATCCAGCATGCTATTCCCTCTAAGCACACTTTGTCCTTCACCTAGATCAGTCTGTGTCATTACTGCAGCCCAGGAAATTCCATCACGTTTACAGTTCCAAAGTCATTCCCAGCACATGCCTGGCTTCAGAGCCAGGGACTTTTTGCTCATGGTGCCCTAAAGCCTTCAGGAAGCTGCTCCCTACAGCAGTGTATACAACTTACTGCATTATTTCAGGAATCTCACCAACTCATTGGGGTTCTTTCCTTATAAAATTATTAACATATTCACATTCCAACTATGTATAGGGGCCTATGGCCCCAACACTTAGGAGGCTGAGGCAGGATGGTGAGTTTCAGACTAGTCTGGGCTGCACAGAGAGAGAGAGAGACCATGTGTCAAAAAGACAAAGGGGCTGGGGAGATGACTCAATGGTTAAGTGCACTGGCTGCTCTTACAGAGGACCTAAGTTCAGCTCCCAGCACCCACATGGCAGCTGATAACTGTCTATAACTCTAGTGCCTACGGATCTGATGCCCTCTTCTGGCCTCTGCAGGCATTCCAGACATGTGGTACCCTTACATCCATGCAGGCAAGCACTCTTATACAAAAGATAAATAAAAAGACAAACGAAATATTATTTTAGTGAGAAATTATAAGAAAACCCAAGTATTTAGTGAGGAGCAGAGAATAGAATTGGTTCCAAGTGTACCACTCAGGATGAAGACAAGAAAAGCTGGCATAGGTTCTGCTTCCCAAGACTTATCACCCCCACATTTGGCCCTCTCCTAACCCCTAGACTGAGGAGGACAGGAAGAACCTGCTGCGGCTGCAGGACCTGGTGGACAAGCTGCAGCTGAAGGTCAAGGCCTACAAGCGCCAGGCTGAGGAAGCGGTGAGTGACCTGCTGGGGTTGAAGCCTGGAAGAGGGATGCAGGGGTGCCAGTTCCCCAGACTGGAAGGCCCCCCTCACACCATCCTCCATATCTGCTCACAGGAGGAGCAGGCCAACACCAACCTGTCCAAGTTCCGCAAGGTGCAGCACGAGCTGGATGAGGCTGAGGAGCGGGCAGACATTGCTGAGTCCCAGGTGAACAAGCTTCGAGCCAAGAGTCGCGACATTGGTGCCAAGGTGGGTCCTTCCTGCACTTCACTTGTCTCTTCCCACAGCAGACACAGCTGCTCTGCGCAGACAGCACCGTTTCATTTATTGAACCTCAAAACCCCAGAGGCCAAAATAATGGCGTTCCCAGTGAATTCCGAGATTCTTCTTGACCTCACTTTCAGTGATTCTGGGAATCCCAGCTCCAGAGTGGTCAGAAAATCTACACAACCCAATTTATACACACCCCCTGGATCCAGCTTTCCCTCTCACTTCATTTTGACCCCTAACGTTGAAACTCAAACAGGAAAAGGATATGCAGAGGACCACCTGATCTCACAGACGTAGCTTCCCTCTTGTCCATCCGAGAGCCCTTCCCTTTGGAACTTCCCCTCCACTCTGTCCCTAGAGATATATCTATGTGACATAAGGGTGGCCGCCAGGCCACACACAGTCTTCACCCATCAGATACCTTAGTCTCATCTTCAGTGTCTGTGGCCTGTCCCTCCAGGGTCTGCCTCCCCAGAGCTAATTTGACTTTGTTTTCTTTCAAAAGGGCTTGAATGAGGAGTAGATTTGCCACATCTTGATCTGCCCAACCCTGAGTGTGCCAGTGAAGCCCCAGACCCGGAGCCTTTTCAATGGCCCTTTGGGCAGAAGCAGAATAAAGCAATTTTCCTTGAAACCAAAGCCTTGCCTCTAGACTCTTCTTCACTGCCTGGCAGCTCTGGGGCTCTGGGGTGGGAACAAGGGGCTCTAGAGGAGGAGGGGCAGCCTCAAAGGTCAAGGTCTCCTCAGGACCCTGTAAAGGTCTGGACCCTCCTGGTGCAGCTGATGGTCCATGGATCCCCCTCCGGGAAAATGCAGCAAGAAGTGATGCCTCTTTTCAGCCTTCTCCCAGGCCCAGTGCCTTGCAGGATAAAAGGAATTTAGAGAACCCCCCAAACTCACCTATAGCCCTGAGCCCATCTACCATGGACCTACATTCCAACTCTAATCAATACCCACACATTAATAACACCCAGAGTTGGGCCATGGGAGGAGGTTTAGAATATAGGGACCAACCAATGTCTTTTCAGCCTGTAGGAGTGACCCCCTTGGCCAAGTGTAGTAATGTGTCCCTAGGCCCCACCATGGGAAGGTCTCTGAAAGGATCACAACTATTATCACATATAGCGATCCCCAGAAGCCCGTGCCCCCCGCCCTACAGCCCAGCCAGTGCACTAGCACCCTTGGCCCACCTTTCTTCCTCCTAGGATTCAGCACCCTGTTCCGGGCCATCTTTCCTTCTCCTTCATTTCTCCCACTGTGACTTCCATTTGCAAGGCCTTTCCCCTCTGTAGTAGCTGGAAGATGGGGTTCTTTGGTCCATGTACGACAAGTCATCTCAGGAGGAGACAGATAAAGGAGGGATGGGGAAGGGCATGTATGCACAAGACTTTGGGGAGGAGGGGCGACCGCATCCTTGGCGGGCCAGGATTCAGAGGAAAGAGCAAGTCATCTCCAGATAAGCAAGGTCAGCCCCCTGGGAGTTGTGCCACAACCGACCTGCTGAGGGTAGGTCTAGGACTATGGGTCTGGGAGGCCATAGGACTTTAAGCCCTCTCTTGGGACATAGTTTTGCCCTGGGATGAATCTATGACTCTTTCCTCAACTATATCACACAGACAGACACACACATACACACACGCACACACACACACATACACACACACATGCATGGTCCAGATCTTACATGCTTAATAGCCCCCTCTGAGCTCTAAATGAAGCAGTCAGAGCATGGACCCTATGCCAAATAATACTACTGTCAAGAGCAGCAAGTAAGGGACAGCAGAAAAGGAAAGAAAATGAGAGGCCTAAGAAAGTACAGTAGGTAGAGATAAAAAAAACCCCGGGACAGCTTGGACAGCGGAAAGAAAAACAGTGGAGAAGATCCGGGGCATGAGAGGCCTCAGAAAGAGTCTAGGTCCCTCCGAGCCTCTTTATACCCTCACCCCTTCTCCCTCCCTAAGACCATTCCTCTTCCTAGAAACAGACATGAAGAGCAATGAAGAGGTCAGTAGAGACAAGAGGACCACTTCCGAACAAAGAGATGGATGCCGGGGAACCTCAGAGCCAGAGTCTAAGAAAGCAAGGATGGCCCGGGCTGGCACAGATGGCAGGGTCAGGACACATGGTAGAACTGAGCCCCAGGGGAAGGCAGGTACTGAGAGCGGATGAGGAGAGGAGGGAGACAAGAAGCAACCGAGAACGGAGAAGCTGGGACCCTGAGAGCAGTGACACTGAAAGGGGAGAAGCCTGGGCCGCCTTCAAACGCGGTCAGGACAGCCGAGAGGAGCGGCTAGGGTGAGTGGCGGTCAGGACAGCCGAGAAGAGCGGCTAGGGTGAGTGGCGGTCAGGACAGCCGAGAGGAGCGGCTAGGGTGAGTGGAGGGAGAACCTGGAACAAGACACGGAGCAAGGACAAGGCAGGCTAAGAGATCAGCCTAGAGAAGGCAGAGCCTCATGTCAGACCCAGATGGGCCCAGGAAAAGCAGAAGCTAAGCCAGATTTTTAAGACAGGGAAGAGAAGGTAGACATGGGGACAGAGAGAGACACAGAGCCAGGTAGAGAAAGGACAGCATGCACCATGAAGTCTAGCTCAGCCTTTGGGTCCTCCTCACCTCCTCACCGGAGCATCCACGTGCGTCCACACACTCCAGGACTTCATCAGAATGTGGAGGTGATTTGGGAGGGAGTTGAAAAGAGGCTGTGAAAGCCAGGGACAGGAGGGGGCCTAGGAAAGGGAAAGGCCAGTCAGGTCACACAGGAGGGAAGAGTCCAGAACTGAGCTAGCCTCTTCTTGTTCCACCGTCCACGTTCCATAGGCGGCAATGAGAACTTTGTGCCTACCCTCCACCCCAGCCCCCGCCACCTATACCAAGTCTGGCCTGTTTTGTGCACTGGGTTCCCTGAGGACAGAGTCTGGTCTTTGTCACTTGGGCCTGACCCAGGCTGACCCAATGTTCTCCGCCCCTTATCACGTTCCTAGGACCTTGAGAACCAGGCTATGACATGTTGGGTCACAGGCTAACCCTGTAGCTTGTATGCAGGGGCCTCAAGGGAACTTAAGTGACCCAGTTTCAGACAGGTGGCTTGTATCCTCTGAGAGTAACTGTTTGACAGAGGCAACTGCAGATGGGGATGCAAAGTTAACTTGGGTCCCTTCAAGGGCACTGAATATAGGGTACAAGTCCCCTTAAGAGAAGTGTATGGTCCTGAGCCCCATAATGGGGCATGAAGTATCCCAGGGGGCCGATGACCTTGTAAGGAAACCACATAGAGAGTGCTGTGCCAGGGAAACTGACTCCTGCATGTCCTACCCACCTCCACACTATAGGCTATATTGAGAGGTGACAGCAGACAGGGCGGGAAATGGGAGCTGGGAGAGTGTTCCTGGGTGTGAGGGTGTAGGGGGAAGCCAGAGCAGGGGAGTCTGGCTTTGTCCCCTGAACACAGTGTCCACTTAGTTCTAACAGGCATGGCCTGCTGAAGACCCAACACCTACAGTCTCTGAGAGATAGAAGCCCTAAAGGACAGGGAGGATGCCTCGGGGGTCTGGATACTTGAGGATATCTTGAGGATATCACAAAAAACGAGCATGTGAGTATGAACCCAGGAGTTAGAAGGGAGCTAGCATTCTACCTGGGGAAGCCCCCACCCATGGAATGTGGAGCCTCGGGCCCAGCTGGTGTAAATCCCCAGGCCTGCCAGGCTCCCCAGCCACCCTCGGCAGCACCTGCACCCTCTGGCAACCCGGAGAGGCGGAAGGGAGCAGCCCCCCACCCCACCCCTCCTCCCTCAGGCCCCAGGATTAACACCTCTGGCCTCTCCACCCTCCCACCCGCCATCAGGAGTGGACGGTGGCAGTGGGAGGGTGAAAACCTGTGTATACAAACATGAGTGTGCAAATATACACATCAGCAAGTGTAAGAGCAAGAAAGAAAACTTGCAAGTTTAACTGGGTAAGTATGCAAGGTCTGCGTGTGTATTTGACTGAAAATGGGCTTGGACATGCAGCTGCTCGTGTCTATATATAAAGCTACGAGACTGCAGGTCTGTGAGCAAATCTGCCCAAAGCAGAGTGGATGAGCATCTCTCACTGTTTAAGGAGATTAGACCAAGGCCCCTGTATCAGAGATCATCAAGAATGGGATGGAAACTCCGTATGTGCCCTCAAACCAAGGTAGCCACAAGTCCTTGGAAAGATACCTGCCCAGAGACTTGGGTAACAGGCATTTGTGCAGAGTAAAAAGAGGAGACAGTTCTCTTCCTAACAAAGGGAAACTGAGTCACATGCTGGGACAATTCCCCTGGGCCCTACCACTGTGAAAGGCCAGGTCTGAGAGAGTAGCACATGCCTGAAGCTTAGGCTGCCTATGGACAGCCTGGGTAGAAAGGAGAGGGGAGGGATCCAGAGAGGGAGCCTGTGAGGTGGGAGGCTTGCAGCAGAAGGTGACCCTCGCCCAGTGTGCTCAACTCACCCCTCAGATTAAAAATAACTAAGGTAAGGGCCATCTGGGTAGGGGAGGTGTGAGATGGTTCTGTCTTTCCTCTCTCTACCATAGGTTCTTTGAGGAGGAGGAATGTGCCCAAGGACTAAAAAAAGGCCCTGGAGCCAGAGGGGCTGGGGTAACAGACCTTTCATGGGCAAACTTTGGGGCCCTGCTGTCCTCCTGTCACCTCTAGAGCCAAAGGATCAAGGGAGGAGGAGCCAGAATGAGAGAGAAGTGGGAGGGAGGGTCCCTCCGGAAGGACTCCACATTTAGGCAGCAGGCAAGGGAGATGGGATATAAAGGAGCTGGGGCTTTGAGCAGAGACAGAGATTCCTCCAAACCAGGTAAGAGGGAGTTTAGGGTGGGGGTTTTCCAGCTTGTCCAGACAGTGCCCACCTTCAAGGACACTGCCTTCTCTGGGAGTAGAGTGTAGGTCAGTCGCAGGTCCCTAAGGTTCTGCTATGGTGGGCTTCCTCCAGACTGGGAAGTTCTCACTCACAGGGGGTTTCCACAAGAAACACCAGATACCTCGGACCCTTACACTGACTCCTTCTTCTTCCTTTGGATGCCTTCCTTTCCTTTGTCAGAGCTTACCTTGCCTCTTGATCTTTGTAAAGTCTCATCCTGATCACACTTCTCTGCCTGCGTCTCTCTCTTATCTCCTCGGCTGCGTGTTCTCTTTCTACCCATTTCTTACTTTGTCCTTTCTATATCGCAGTGTTGGGACTCAAACCCAGGCTCTCGTGCATTCTAGGTAAGCACTCTACCACTGAACTACAGCCCCAGTGCTTCTGTGTCCTCTCTGCCCAGCTCTTGTCTCTGCCTCCCTTGCTGTTTTGGTCTGCTCTGAGTCAGGATCTTTGGGTCGAGCCTCCTGTCTGTCAGTCGGCCTGCATTCATTGTTCATTCTCCTGTCTGTTCTTTCCATCCAACTGCACCTCTGTGGTGCCTTGTTCCACTGTGGTCCAGACTCTTCAGGATTCTCAGTGAAGAGATACTCAGATAAGAAGGACCTCATCATCTCTGCAGCCTGCAGGGCAGAATTCTCCCAGAAGCCAGGCTACTGGACCTGTTTCTTGTCCAAGCAGCTTAGCTTCCTCCTTTAGCAAACTTCAGCCAATTCCGCTCCACTCAGACCCCTATGGAGACCCTGCTTCAGATAACCTCAGAGGGCAAACAGAGCAGAACTCTGAGGGGTGGGAAACAGGCCGAGGCAGGCACTGTTCATGGAGCAGCGGCAGGAGAGTCACAGAACCTGCCATGGAAGAGGCAGGGCAGGCGTGGGGTAAGAAAGACAAAGCCACACACGGGAGCCTGAGCCCACATCAGGGGTGACAGTTCCCTCCTCTCTGCCCCATAAGAGTGACAAGATGACAGATGCCCAGATGGCTGACTTCGGGGAGGCGGCCCAGTACCTCCGAAAGTCAGAGAAGGAGCGCCTGGAGGCCCAGACTCGGCCCTTTGACATCCGCACTGAGTGCTTTGTGCCCGACGACAAGGAGGAGTTTGTCAAGGCCAAGATTGTGTCCCGGGAAGGGGGCAAGGTCACTGCTGAAACAGAGAGTGGCAAGGTGTGTACAGTGGTGGCCGTGTGGGGAGGGCAGGTTTGGGGGAACCCTTAGCGGGAGCTGAGAGATCTGAGAAGGGTATGGGGTGCCAAGACATGTTCCCCTGAGAATCCCTGGATCAGAACCTTCTCAGGGCCTGAGACGATACATGGGGCTGTCATCCCAGGGGTGCACCCTTCCCAGAAAGGGCACCTGGTTGGAGATTGTGGGGGCCTCAGCTGTCTTCCTCCTTAGAGAGGTCTTACCAGTAAAGAGGTACAGACACAGTTCTTCTGACCATGGCGTCTTCTCCTGTCTGTGCCTCAGTGTCCCCCATGAGTTTACTTTCTCAAATTCCCTTTACTCAAACCAAGAGCAAATTCAGACCCAGATGAGCAGAAAGAGCAGGACCCTTGGTGCTGACAGCTCAGCCCTGAGGCTGGTGACCACTCAGAAGCCTCTGTTCCCTGGGTTGCTCATGCCAGCCACTAGAATTGCCACTGGCCACCAGCACAACTTGAGCTGTCTGACTCACAGGCTTGCTGACTGAACATTACATCCCACTGAGGTGTGGAGTGATGGGTCACAACCTACTGGGGTTTTGATTCTGTCTCAGTTCTCGCACTGCTGGTCACCGCGGTCATCATTTAGTTGTTAAGAACCACTGCCTTCTCCACTATAAAAAAAATGCTGGAATTCCTGTTAGCAGGATCTAATGACATCAAGCCGTGGCAAACTGATGCCAACCAAACCTCAGCTGTGACTGATGGGTAGTTCAGGGCTGGGGAGAGAGGCTTCTCTGATAGGAAGAAAGGTTTGCCCTAAGCAGTGGTACCCTTAAAGACTACGTCCAGGAGACAACCAGGGTCATGGTAAGGTATATACAGATTTGAGAACTGCCAGGCTCCAGATTTGCTCTTAGATGCTTAAAACACAGGGAATGAAGAGAAATAATCACCGGACAGGTCTGGGGAACTGACAAGAGAAGGAGCCCTGGAATATCTCTAGAGTAAGAGAGACAGTGGGAGGAAAATTACCTGGGGTCTGAGTCCTAGGGAGTTACTGGACATGAGCTGGAGCCCTGGTCAGTCAAAAACTAGGGGAGCTATGCCAAGTCGGGATTGTCCTGGAAAGAGATAAGAGTGCAAGGCTGGTAAGCGAGAGCTGACAACGGTCAGTGGGAAGGCAGCCATCCCGTCTTGCCACTTACACTCCTTCTCCAGACGGTGACCGTGAAGGAGGACCAGGTGATGCAGCAGAACCCTCCCAAGTTCGACAAGATCGAGGACATGGCCATGCTGACCTTCCTGCACGAGCCCGCGGTGCTGTACAACCTCAAGGAGCGCTACGCCTCCTGGATGATCTACGTGAGTGGCTGCTACACACTGGAGACTTCCCATTCTGTACAGAGGCCTCTGTAGGCCACTGTCACTCCCAAAGAAAGAGGATAGCGATTCTCCCAAGGGGCCCCGTCTCCTCTCATGCACCCTGGTTAACTGAGGTCCCTGGGGATGCCTGCCGTTGCTGCCGGTGCTGGGTTCCCTTCACCAACCTTGTCTCTTGGTCCAGACCTATTCGGGCCTCTTCTGCGTCACCGTCAACCCCTATAAGTGGCTGCCGGTGTACAATGCCGAGGTGGTGGCTGCATACCGGGGCAAGAAGAGGAGTGAGGCCCCGCCCCACATCTTCTCCATCTCCGACAATGCCTATCAGTACATGCTGACAGGTGAGCCTGGTGCCCTAACCTGCATCCCCCGACCTAACCACCCGCCTGGACTCTCAGCTCTCACCCATTGCCTCTCTTCTTCCCCCTTCCAGATCGAGAGAACCAGTCCATCCTCATCACGTGAGCAAGCACCTGTCCTACACAGGGCTTGGGGTGGGGTTACCAGGGTGACCCCTGGGGGTAGGTGGAGAGGAGAAACTTCAGTCTATAATTACACGGATATGAGGGGCTAGGATTATTTTAGAAGACAAAATCCTGTGTGATCCTGGGCTCTGGTGATCTGGACTGGGGAAGGAAGTTTGTAGAGCACTCTGTACGAGCAACAGCAGGAGTCCAGGGTTCTGATTATTCCTTGTTGCCTCAAGCGGAGAATCTGGAGCAGGGAAGACTGTGAACACAAAGCGTGTCATCCAGTACTTTGCCAGCATTGCAGCCATAGGTGACCGTAGCAAGAAGGAGAATCCCAATGCAAACAAAGTGAGTACGGGCCACAGGCTCAGCAGAGAGGGACAGGGGAAGAGTGGGGCCTGAAGTCAGCACAGGATAGAACATCCTCCTGGCAGGACACACAAGCTCTGAGGTCCGTGTGTGGCCTGAAGACCCATCAGCAGTTCATCTAGCGTTACCCTACTCCTCAGGACCAGCACAGGCTTTCCTGCCAACCAACACCCTTCAGAGGTAGGTAGAGGATAAACCGTCACATTTCTGCTCCTTTCACAGGGCACCCTGGAAGACCAGATTATCCAGGCCAACCCGGCTCTGGAGGCCTTCGGCAATGCCAAGACTGTCCGGAACGACAACTCCTCCCGCTTTGTGAGTGATTCTCAACCACTGCCAAATCACCTCATCCAAACTTGTCAAGAAAATGGGCATGCTGTTTTTTCAAAGATTTATTATTTACTTATATGTATGTATGTGTCTGTGTGTGTGTGTATTGCGTGTGTGTGTGTGTGTGTGTGTGTGTGTGTAGGGATGCCAATGGAGGCCAGAAGAGGGTATCAGATTCACTGGAGCTGGAGTTATAGGTGGTTGTGAGTCACTTGATATGGGTACTGAGATCTGAACTAGAGTCCTCTGGGAGGTCAGCAAGTGAGCCATCTCTCCATCTCCCAGTATGCTATTTTACCAACAGTCAACATACTTGGTTAAGTGTATTGTACTTGGGTTTTGGATATCATCACACATGTGCACACACACACACACACACACACACACACTAAATCCTCCAGACACAGTCTGACTTTTTGAGTTCTGGGAACCCAGGAAAGGGATTCAACCCACCACAGCTGTTCAGTTAAGAAACAGTTGTTTTGGGTCCAATTATAGATTTCTCTTACGAGTATTTCCAAAGCTCTTTGGACTTGAAAGTACAAGCTTTGGAGTAAAAGGCTTGACTTTCCATGTATCTCAGCAAGTCCCTACACCTCCCCTGGACCAAGTCCTTCACCTGCAAAGCAGGTAATGATATCTACCTCATAGAACACAGACAAGATGATGAAGCAAGATGATATGAAAGCCACAAACAGGAGGGCCTTCAACACAGCTAACCCTCCCCAAACTCCTCCCCCTCCCCCACCTCCACCCTGGCTGCTCCCCCCAGCTCCTCACTGGTATTTGAGAATGGGTGTTCTTTCCTCAGTTTTACTGATACTAAACTGTGTCACCAAATAGGTCATTTACTTTCCAGAACCATCCATGGCCTTCTGGGTTGGGCTGAAGTCCGAGATTTTATTCTGTCTCTCTGGCCAGTTCCCTAACTCTGCCCCATCTGCCAACAGGGGAAATTTATCAGAATCCACTTTGGAGCCACTGGAAAGCTGGCTTCTGCAGACATAGAGACCTGTGAGTACTGCAGGAGGTCTATCCAACCTCTGAGTCTCTTTCCCACCCAGCCACACAGCCCATCTCTTCAATACTCTTCTTCCTGGGTCTACTGCCTAAGTCTACATCTGCCTCATAGCTTTGGCATTCTTCACCGAAACTAGTCTCCCTGGGACTCTTCACCACCCTGTGGGAGCCTCTCACTCTCACCCCTGCCTTTTTGCTAACTCTCTTTTCTGTTCTCCTCCTCTCCGCCTTCCTCAGACCTTCTGGAGAAGTCCCGGGTGATCTTCCAGCTAAAGGCTGAGAGGAACTACCACATCTTCTACCAGATCCTGTCTAACAAGAAGCCGGAGCTGCTGGGTAAGGCCAGCCTGTCCGCTGCCCCAGCATCCTCCCCAGAGCCCAAATCCGGGGTCTCTCCTCCCTCCTCTCCTCTGGTCTTCATCCCTCTTGAAATACTCTACCAAGCACCTCACTTGCTCATCCTCTCTTCTTTCCTTCTCCATATCCTCCCTCCTCCTTGATCTGCTTCTTCTCTCTATGCCCCGCGTGTAACGCTCCCTCTCCTTTCTTTCCTGGTCCCCCTTCATCTCTTTTTAAAAATGTTTTCATTTAGTGCTTTTATTTTATGTGTATTAATGTATTGCCTGCATGTGTGTAAGTGCACCTGTGTAGTGAAATGCCCACAGAGGTCAGAAGAGGGTGTCGGATTCCCTGGAACCAGAGCTACAGACATGTGTTATCTGCCACGTGGGTCCTCCCTGAGTGCAGCCAGTGCTCTTAACCCTGAGCTCCCTCTCCAGACCGCTTTCATTTCTTTCGGATTCCTTCCTTGCCCTCACTGATCCCCTCTATTTTCTCCCTGCCGTTTTCCCACTCTCCCTCTGTTCTCCTCTCCTTCCCTTTCTCTGCCTTCTGCCCACTCCCTGTCGCCGCCTGCCCGGCACAGACATGCTGCTGCTCACCAACAACCCCTATGACTACGCCTTCGTGTCTCAGGGAGAGGTGTCTGTGGCCTCCATTGATGACTCCGAGGAGCTCTTGGCTACCGATGTAAGTGAGGAGACTGGGGAGGCCATTGAAGAACTCCAGAGAGCTCCTAGATCACCCTCCATCCCGACTCTGTGTCTCTCTGTCCCAGAGTGCCTTTGACGTGCTGGGCTTCACTGCAGAGGAGAAGGCTGGTGTCTACAAGCTGACCGGCGCCATCATGCACTATGGGAACATGAAGTTCAAGCAGAAGCAGCGGGAGGAGCAGGCGGAGCCAGACGGCACCGAAGGTGTGGAAGGTGTGGGGCCGGGGCAGTGTTGACAAAACCCCATGTGCTGCCTGAGATGAGGCATGCAGACCCCACGTGCTGAAGATAGTTACTGGGAGATGAAGCCCTCATGTTGTGTCTAAAAGGTCTTTCAACAAGTCTTGAGTAATTAGGTTGCCCACAAAGCTGTTCGGACTATAATAAAGTGGAAGGAAATCAGGAGGAATATGAGAAGCTGTGGTCAGGAGCAATTCCTTTATCTGAGGCCATGCCTTCCTTTCAGTTAGAACCCAGTCAGGCTTCTATCCACTCACCATGCCCAGACAGTCTGGAAAACCTGTGTGGTAGAGGGATGGGATGAGGGATGGAACGGACAGAGACCTGGGGAATGGGCTAATCAGAAGTCAGCTGGGACAAGGAAGGCAGGGGTTGAAAGTGCTTCCTCTCTCCTGGTCAATCAGATGCTGACAAGTCTGCCTACCTCATGGGGCTGAACTCAGCCGACCTGCTCAAGGGGCTGTGCCACCCTCGGGTGAAAGTGGGCAATGAGTATGTCACCAAGGGGCAGAGTGTACAGCAGGTGTACTATTCCATTGGGGCACTGGCCAAGTCAGTGTATGAGAAGATGTTCAACTGGATGGTGACACGCATCAACGCCACCCTGGAGACCAAGCAGCCACGCCAGTACTTCATAGGAGTCCTGGACATCGCTGGCTTCGAGATCTTCGATGTGAGTCTGGGACCCCGGCATCGGAGAAAGATCACCCGCTCGCTCGCTCACTCCCACCTCCGGTCGTGTGTGCAGGGCCGGGCACGGGGTGGCGGTGGGGATTGTGCAGTGACAGAGGTGGTCACCATCCTTTCCCTAGAAGAAGCTCTCCCTTCCCTGTCTGGCCTGGGACAGGACCAGCCATGCCTGTGCTGGCACGGGGCGGGGGAGGAGAGGGAGAAGAGGGGGTGCGTGGCGCAGCCTGAGGCTGACCCAGGTGGTCACTGAGATGCCACCTGCCTGACTGGCGGCCACACCCTTGCAGTTCAACAGCTTTGAGCAGCTCTGCATCAACTTCACCAATGAGAAGCTGCAGCAGTTCTTCAACCACCACATGTTCGTGCTGGAGCAGGAGGAGTACAAGAAGGAGGGGATCGAGTGGACGTTCATCGACTTCGGCATGGACCTGCAGGCCTGCATCGACCTCATCGAGAAGGTACCACCTAGACTCACCACCTCAGCACCCAGGCAAAGTAGCAACTCCATTCTTTCTACCCTAGAGAAACTGGAGTCCCCAGAATCTCAACCCCCCGACTCTAGACCCAGCTTGACCCATTGTGAGGTCAGAACACTGACAGGAAGAGCCCCTTTCTTCTTCCCCCAGACCTGAGTTTTGTTTCCCTGTATGGTGGTCACCTCCCAATGACTCCCGGACCTTCTCTATCACATAATCTTCATCAGAAGATTCTAGGCTGAAACAAGAAATGTTCAGCTTCACAGCCTCTTCCTGTTCGCTAAGAAATAATCAGTTTCCAGCCCCGCTCCTCAGAAGAGAGGAAGCAACATGCAAGTGTCCCAAGTGTCCTGACCTGCTCCCAGTAGTCACTACCTTCCAAAAAATGGGAATTTCACACATGCTTTAGCTTGTTACTCAGATTCTAGACCAAGGTTCTCATCTTACAGAGACCCAAGTCTCCTCTTAAACTGTGGGGGGAATCATGTGTACATACATGTTTTATGTGTGGGTATTCATGCCTCTTTTTAGAGAAATTATCTCTAACTTAACCAAATTCTCAAAGGGATTCCCATGCTAAGAACCACGTTCTGAAAGGCAGAGTGCTGTACAAAACATGGATCCCCTTAGGTAACCCTGGAACTGCTGTTATTGTCCTGTAAACAGGAGTCTGACTACCCCTACAACCTGGTTCCCTGGACAAACATCTCTGCCTGGCCTGCCCCCCAGGGCAGTGAGCCGTCCGAGAAAAGAAGTGTGTTCAAGGTTCTACAGACCTTGAGTGGGTGATTAGGAGTACATAGCTATTTGCTGGAACCACTGGAGACAAAAAGAAGCCAATGTGAACCAGTCCCAGATATAGTTAGATTGGGTTAATCCCAGGAATATTAGCTTCGTATCTTGAGCCAAAAGGCTCCAACACAGACTCCCTTTGGCCTGTCAGCAGGACTGGTCTATAGAATCTTCTGGTCAGGACTCTGGAAGCCTGGGAGTGTAATCAATGATATTCTTTCCACCTTCCCTCCCTGCTCTCAGCCCATGGGCATCATGTCCATCCTGGAGGAGGAGTGCATGTTTCCCAAGGCCACAGACATGACCTTCAAGGCCAAGCTGTATGACAACCACCTGGGCAAGTCCAACAACTTCCAGAAGCCACGCAATATCAAGGGGAAGCAGGAAGCCCACTTCTCTCTGGTGCACTATGCTGGCACTGTGGACTACAACATAATGGGTTGGCTGGAAAAGAACAAAGACCCACTCAATGAGACGGTGGTGGGCTTGTACCAGAAGTCCTCCCTCAAGCTCATGGCTACACTTTTCTCCTCCTATGCTTCTGCTGATTCTGGTAAGGGGGCAGCCCCTACAGTGGGATAGGGGACTTCCGGGAGTGCAGGGTCCAGAGGCAGCTATGAGAACCCATAAGTCAGGAAAGCCCAACACAGCTCATGTGTACTTCCCGGTAGTACCTGCCTTTTAAAAACCACTTTGTCTTATGGATATTGGTATAGGCCTGTTTCTTCAAGACTGAGAGAAACTGGAGGGTGACACACACACCACTGTTAGATGCCCAGCACAGAACTATGTACAAAGGAGTTCTCAATACATGTTGGATAGGTGGCTGAACAAATGGTAGGACAGATGAGCCTCCGGTTCCAGCTGGAAGAGCGCTGGTGTGGTTTGAAATGAAGAGGGTGAAACAGAAGAGTCGAAAGTGGAAAGACAGAACGAAGGCAGGCTCAGAAGAGGGGAAACACCGAGTAGCTACAGTCGTTTAGCACCTATCAGTGAGCCTTGATCTTAGCCAATCCTCTCTCCAGCTTGTAGAGAATCCTCTTGAAAAATAGCCTGCCCAAAGTTACACAGCCCCTGAGAACCAGCGCCCTCCTCCTGCCCAGGAGCGTTTGTGTTTTCAAGCTATTGTTCATCATTCCTTTTCCTTGTTATTAGCTGACAGTGGTAAAGGCAAAGGAGGCAAGAAGAAGGGCTCATCCTTCCAGACAGTGTCTGCTCTCCACCGGGTAAGGAAGACCCAGAAATTCCAGAAAATTCTAGTGGATAAGCCCTGAGTCTTTTCTGCAGCACCCTGTCCTGGTGCTCTGAGACTGGGCAGAAAAGCTAGAACTGCATGGTCACTTTTGGCGTGTAAACTCTACGCAAATCTGAACTCACATCATAAATTATATGAGTTCTTTCCTTCTGCTTCCCTATGGTGTTCTGGTGATGGGTATACAGAACTCAGCTTCCTGGGACACAAAAGAAGGCCCCTGCAGCTCCTAACTTTCCACTCTCACCCACCTCCAGGAAAATCTGAATAAGCTGATGACCAACCTGAGGACCACCCATCCCCACTTCGTGCGCTGCATCATCCCCAATGAGCGCAAGGCTCCAGGTGAGCCATGGGGAAGCCTTTCTCAGGGGACGATGCCTGGCATCTACTTACCCTGAGGTTGACCCTCTCTCCTCCTGCCTCAGGGGTGATGGACAACCCCCTTGTCATGCACCAGCTGCGCTGCAACGGTGTGCTGGAGGGCATCCGCATCTGCAGGAAGGGCTTCCCCAACCGCATTCTCTACGGGGACTTCCGACAGAGGTGGGTGCAGAGATGCCCCAGGATCAGGAAGCAAGGGGACCAGGTTGCCTCGGAGGAAGGAGTTGGGGTCTGCAGAGGGTCCTGGAATTCATGGGCAGAGAAGATGCGTGCAGAACGCAAGTGACTCCGAGTGCTTCCCTCCCAAGGTACCGCATCCTGAACCCAGCGGCCATCCCCGAGGGGCAGTTCATTGACAGCAGGAAGGGGGCTGAGAAGCTGCTGGGCTCCCTGGACATTGACCACAACCAGTACAAGTTCGGCCACACCAAGGTGAGGCTAGCTCTCTATACAGTGCTGGCAGAGCAAGTAAGTAACCATGCTGAGTGAAGCTCAGGCTGGACCCCAGGCTCCACTCCTCTCCTATTTTGCCTTTGCACACTCACACCTAGAGTGCACAGGTGAGGGGTCCCCCCGGGACCCCACTGGGTATTCTTCAACCTGCCTCCACCCTAGTCACCACTCTTTAAGGTTGCACCCCACATGGGTTCTACCCTTTGCCCACAGGTGTTCTTCAAGGCAGGGCTGCTGGGGCTGCTGGAGGAAATGCGAGATGAGAGGTTGAGCCGCATCATCACTCGAATCCAGGCCCAGTCCCGGGGCCAACTCATGCGCATTGAGTTCAAGAAAATAGTGGAACGCAGGTGAGAAAGGAGGGAAGGGAAAGGTGCCAGAGATGTAAGAGGTAGACAAGTAGTGCCAACCAGTTAGAGACCTGGATTCAGACCCTGGCAACTCCACTTCCTTGTGGTGTGGACAAGTTACTCTGCTTCTATGAATTTCAGTTTGAATTGTCTTTGAAGAGATGACAATGAGGGGAGGAAGACTCCATGAGATACTTTTTCTTTTTTTGAGTTAGGGTCTCACTATGTAGCTCTGGCTGTCTTAGAACTCACTGTACAAACCAAGCTAATCTCGAACTCACAAATAACTGCTGGCCTCTGCCTCTCAAGTACTGGGATTAAAGGTGTGGGCCACCATGCCTGGCTTGAGAAACCATTTTAAACCACTGGATTGAGAAAAATTAAGAAGCTAAAGTATAAATTAGTACAAGGCTTTGTACTAATTTTGTATTTTATATTGTATTTAAATTCTAATTACACTTATTTATTTATGGAGGCATGCCACATTTCACATGTGAAGGTCCGAGGACACCTTGTGGAAGTAGGTTCCTTCCTGCCACCACGTGGGCCCCTGGGATCAAGCTTAGCTCAGCTCTGCTCAGCTATCCTGTCATCCATTATTCATTCATTCATTCATTCTCTCTCTCTCTTTCTGCTTAAAAATATTACATTTTACAAAATTTTGTGTTTTCTGATGCCATAGTGTGCCTGCAAAGGTATGCCGACAACTTGAGGAATTAGTTCTCTCTCTCCATCCACCATGTGGGTTCCAGGGATCAAACTCAGGTCATCAGGCTTGGCAGTAGCAAGTTCCTTTACCTGCTGAGTCATCCCCTTGGCCCTATTCACTTTTGTAAAGTTGAACTATGATATATTTAAATTTTTAAAAATTTTTGACAACTTCACATATATATGTAGTCAATGTATTGTGACCATTATCCTCTTTTCCTTCCCAGTCCTGCTGAGTCCCTTCTTCCCAGCTAGACCCCTTCTGCTTTCATGTCTTTAATTTTTGTAATTACATTCCAACAGAGAAACTCCTTCACATGTATACCATGAAACAAAAAGCCAATCTTCAGGAAAGCATTGATCCTAAGATCATCTAAAAGGGAATGTATGACAGCCATTTGGTGGAATAGTATAAAACAATGAAAAGGTTTGAACTACAATTACATGGGATAGTATTTTCTAACTTGAAAAGCCTATCGAGTATTGACTCGATAAAGCAAGTCACAAAAGCATACATGCAGTATGATACAGTCTTCATAATACTTATAAATAATATTAAAACCAGGAGTGCATTGTTTAAAGTTGCCTGTATATGCTGTTAAAATATATTTTTTTAAAGTAAGGAAATGAGGAGTTGGGAAGATGACTCAGTGGGTAAGAGTGCTTGCTATATAATCATAAGTACCTGAGTTCAATCCCTAGTGCCCACATAAAAAACGGGTGTGGCCACATGAACCTGTGATCCCAGCACTGTGGTATGCAGAAACAATAGGATCTTTGGGGCTTGATGGATGCTAGTCTACCTGAAATGGCAAGCCCTGGGATCTCTGAAACCATGTCTCAAGGGAATAAGACAGAGGGTGATAAAGAAAGACATCTGATGTCTCCTCTGGCTTCCAGGCACACACAGGCATGTGCAGTCACACACATGTGCCCATATACCACACACACACACACATACACACACACACAATTTTTTTTTAATTTTAAGTAATAACATAGAAAGCAAGATTAGAGGAGTGGCTGCTTCTGGCAGAGGTGGGAAAGGAACAGGCCCAGGGAGGAGCACACAGGTAGGCTTGATGACTGAGACTGTTCTAGCTCTTGCTCAGGTGATGGTGGGTTCATGGACAGTTATTTTGTTTTTAGGCTTCATAATTTTTGTTCCAGGCACCCTGAGATGTAAAGTGCTACTTAATTTGTAACCTACTTGAGGTTCTCCTGAAAATAGAAACACTGGGCATAGTCAACATTCCAGGTGGCTTCCAGTAGCTACTACTGTCTAGCACAGAAGGCGTATACCACCCTTTTGTTGAATTAATGTATTCATGAATCTGTACTGAGAAACTCCATGTTCAGTGTAGTGATCCTGGGTTGAAAGGGCACATCGGGAGTGAAGCTATAATACCTCCTGTCCTTGGATCCTACCAACTTGCTTAGATAGAATAGGTCAACGTAATTGGTCCCATAGCTGAGGAGACTTCTTCCCGCCTCCACATTTATTTGTCAGGGATGCCCTACTAGTAATCCAGTGGAACATTCGCGCCTTCATGGGGGTCAAGAATTGGCCGTGGATGAAGCTCTACTTCAAGATCAAGCCACTGCTGAAGAGTGCAGAGACAGAGAAGGAGATGGCTACCATGAAGGAGGAGTTTGGACGCATCAAAGAGACGCTAGACAAGTCTGAGGCTCGCCGGAAGGAGTTGGAGGAGAAGATGGTGTCCCTGCTGCAGGAGAAGAATGACCTGCAGCTCCAAGTGCAGGCGGTGAGGCCACAGGGTTGCTTTCTCCCTCCCTGTCTCTCTCCTAGATTATAGCCCATCTCATCACTGAGGTCTGGGAATCCACAAGCTCCAACCCTCTATAAGACTCTGCACATCTCTCCTCTCTCTAATCACCAGCTTAATCCCTGTCCTCTTCGTGCAGGAACAAGATAATCTCAATGATGCAGAGGAGCGCTGTGACCAGCTGATCAAGAACAAGATCCAGCTGGAGGCCAAGGTGAAGGAGATGACTGAGAGGCTGGAGGATGAGGAGGAGATGAACGCCGAGCTCACTGCCAAGAAACGCAAGCTGGAAGATGAGTGCTCTGAGCTCAAGAAGGACATTGATGACCTGGAGCTGACACTGGCCAAGGTGGAGAAGGAGAAGCATGCAACAGAGAACAAGGTGAGGCCGGCTTCATCTGCCCAGCCTAGGTCCCCTGATGACTCCCCAGACCAGCATCTGATCCTAGTTAATAGCATAGATGTCTTTATAGGTGTCTCAGGGATGGCGTCTTTTGACCCCAAAGAGGATGTGCTTTTGTTTGGCAGGTGAAAAACCTAACAGAGGAGATGGCAGGGCTGGATGAGATCATCGCCAAGCTGACCAAAGAAAAGAAAGCTCTGCAAGAAGCCCACCAGCAGGCCCTTGATGACCTTCAGGTTGAAGAGGACAAGGTCAACACACTGACCAAGTCTAAACTCAAACTCGAGCAGCAGGTGGATGACGTGAGTAATTAGAACCATGCTTCATCTCTCTCAGATCAGGATTCTGCAGTGAACTCCTGAGGTCAGGGAATTTCTCCCATTGCATCTACTTTCTGTTACCCTATGGGCTTTTTTGCATTCTGTGGTTCTTTGGTAGACTGTGTCTCTGACTCCTCAGTGCATGCTGGCCTGATTACAAATCCCACTGGACTTCAAGTTTAAGAGGAACATACAGTGTGGATTTCAGGTTTTCTAACCTTTATTCATTTCATTTTCTCCACCAGCTGGAGGGATCCCTGGAGCAGGAGAAGAAGGTGCGCATGGACCTAGAGCGGGCAAAGCGGAAGCTGGAGGGTGACCTGAAGCTGACCCAGGAGAGCATCATGGACCTGGAGAATGACAAGCTTCAGCTGGAAGAAAAGCTCAAGAAGTATGACTTGTGGTGGCCAGGAGGGGCTAGTGGCAGTAGTTGGCTTAGTACCTCTGGGTGGCACAGGGGGCTGTATTCCTACTGGCCTGACTACCCTGGGTACAATGGGTATAACTACAATCATGGCTCTCCACCTTCACTATTTGGGCCAGGGGTTGGGGGCGGGGGCTGGTTCTGATATGAAGCAAGAAAAGAAAATAGGCCCAGAGGATGGAAAACCAGAAGACCTATCTCTCTTCTACTCCAGGAAAGAGTTCGACATTAATCAGCAGAACAGTAAAATCGAGGATGAGCAGGCACTGGCTCTCCAGCTGCAGAAGAAACTGAAGGAAAACCAGGTAATGTTCTTCCTAGTGGAGCCAAAGGGAACTCAGAGCCCAGATGCTGTGGGAGCTGTTTAGCATTCTAGACAACGTCTGAAACTCCAGGCGGCCCAAGACCCAACCATCCCTGACTTCCAGGAACACTAGCTTCCCTTTTACAGAGCAAGAGTATATCATCTTGGCAAAGCTGTTTGGAGGGAGATGTGGAGCTACTGACAAGGTTTCTCTTTCTGAAATGTGTCCCGTCAGTTGGACTGTCTGCCCTTGGACAAGTGATGGGGTTCATTTATCCTTCAGTCGTTTTTTTTCTCCCTCTACATGGGGTGGGGAGAACCCTCATGAAGCACCTTTCTGTGGACTGCTCTGTTCCACTCTTCTGGTACTAACCCCACCCTTAACATAGGCTGAGAACCCACAGGCAGCAGTGATATGCAGTCAGTTTCTACCACCTCGATCAAGGTGTCTATCCTCCCTGATCCTCAGATTCTCTTCTCATCTGCAAAGCCTATAGTGAGGCCGTAAAATCCCTGCCTTCCTGCGTGTTTGTCCCCTCATCCTCTTGGTGCACCTTTGTGATGTCAACCAGAATACTGACCCATTCCCCAGTGCTGTCTGTACCAGGTCTTGGCCCTGGGTTATAGATCCTCCCTCTTCTGCCCAGGCCCTAGTCACAAATCCCACCTTCTGCATCCCTGAAGTAGAGGAGTACGTCTTCTGTCTCTTACTCTCAGGATTCATCCTGTAGTCCATTAAAGTTGTCCATTAACCCACAAAAGAATCCCACAAATCTTCCCCTAGAAAGACAAATGATCAAAATGGCAGATGGGCACTCTTCTAGTACAGTCAAGACACAGACTAAAGGCACAGTAATGAGGTAGGAGAGTGATGAAGAAGGCACCTTGCTAGTATGTACCTGGCCTGGAAAAGAGCAATCAAGCCAGATCCAAGGCCTGAGTATAAATAAGGAATCTCTCAAGAGTAATGAATATGGTTGATTAGACTTTGTGATTCAGATAATGACAATATTATTTGATTATCTGAGGCATCTTGCTGCAAACTTCTGTAAAAACACAAATACACCTATGCCTTATGTGAAGCTGTGGATTCTTTGAGGTTCATGATATCAGGATCTCCCTCTGAACAGAAACTCAGCACTTGGGATACAGCTGCTCAGGCTGAGTCAGAGATGCTGTCAGGAAATCTTCAAAAGGCTAACTTTTTCCAAATTCCTAATGATGGCCAGCTCATTCTAGGGTGTTTAGACACCTCTACTACTAGATGCTAATTAAGCATCCTCCACTAAGAGGACACAATCAAAAATGCCTCCAGACACTGCTGACTGTCCCCTGGGTTAAAAGACTCACTAGCTGAAAACCACTGCTGCAGACTTTAGAGGCCTGGGGCGGGGTCCCAAGTGGAGGGGTCCAGGTAGTGGGGTCCAGGCAGCGAGTCTGAGCCCTCTGTGGCCCCTGCTCAGGCACGCATAGAGGAGCTGGAGGAGGAGCTGGAGGCAGAGCGCACAGCCAGGGCCAAGGTGGAGAAGCTGCGCTCAGACCTGTCCCGCGAGCTGGAGGAGATCAGCGAGCGCCTGGAGGAGGCCGGCGGGGCCACATCTGTGCAGATAGAGATGAACAAGAAGCGTGAGGCCGAGTTCCAGAAGATGCGGCGAGACCTGGAGGAGGCCACGCTGCAGCACGAGGCCACGGCCGCAGCCCTGCGCAAGAAGCACGCTGACAGCGTGGCTGAGCTGGGCGAGCAGATCGACAACCTGCAGCGGGTAAAGCAGAAGCTGGAGAAGGAGAAGAGTGAGTTCAAGCTGGAGCTGGATGACGTCACCTCCAACATGGAGCAGATCATCAAGGCCAAGGTGGGCCCTGCTCAGCCCTTCCTTGCCCTCCTCTCCCTCACAGCTCGGCCTTCCTGTCCTCTGCTACCTCATTCTCATTCCCTTCAGCCCCTCTGGTCTCCTTCTCGACTCGGCCACTCAGAGTCTTCACCCACATTATCTTCTAACCTTCTCCCTTCCTTAATGCGTGTGCCTCTTCAGACCTTGCCTCTGTCACCTTCCTGCCCGCTGTGCTCTCTCCATCTTGGCCCTCTCGTCCATCCTCTGGTGTGTCTGGTCCACCCAGCCCCTGCTTCTGGCCCTCCCACATTCACCTTTCCACTGTCCATTACTACCTAAAGGCAAACCTGGAAAAAGTGTCTCGGACACTAGAGGACCAGGCCAACGAGTACCGCATGAAGTTGGAGGAAGCCCAGCGCGCCCTCAACGACTCCACCACCCAGCGAGCCAAACTGCAGACAGAGAATGGTGGGTGTCCCCCCTTATGCCCAGCCTGCCCTTTGATTCCCTCTTCCTTGCCTCAAGAACCCCTCTTACACTCTCCAGGAGAGTTGGCCCGGCAGTTGGAGGAAAAGGAGGCGCTGATTTCCCAGCTGACCCGAGGGAAGCTGTCCTACACCCAACAAATGGAGGACCTCAAAAGGCAGCTGGAGGAGGAGGGCAAAGTAAGGGCTAGATGAGGGCAGGGGAACAACCTCGATGGTGTCCCTAATCCTCCTGCTAAATGACTCTCAGGGTCAGTTAATGAAGGCTCTGTACTTGTAAAGGAGACAAGAAGGGAACTGGAAATCACTCAGAGTCACTGAGATGCCACCCCAGTTAGATGAGTCTGGGGCTTGACTGCAGTAAACAGGCACAAGAATATGGGATGGCGGCCTGGAGTTTCCCCTTACCTCCTTGATCCCCACCCCTCCCCAGGCCAAGAACGCCCTGGCCCACGCACTGCAGTCAGCCAGACATGACTGTGACCTGCTGCGGGAGCAGTACGAGGAGGAAATGGAGGCCAAGGCTGAGCTGCAGCGGGTCCTATCCAAGGCCAACTCGGAGGTGGCCCAGTGGAGGACCAAGTATGAGACGGACGCCATCCAGCGGACTGAGGAGCTGGAGGAGGCCAAGTGAGTGCACAGTGGCCCCACTTGATTTGCAGAGAGGAGCAAAGGGTTTGGCGTGGGGATAGGCAGAGTGGATAAAGGAAGGTGTCTTAGACGTGCAAAAGGATGGGGAGACCTGATGGAAAATAGGGATGTTTAATTAAAAGCCTGAACTGTGCGACCTGTGACCTCTGGCTGGCCCTGACCCATTTCCTTTGACAGGCAAGCTTTTGGCCCGGGTTATACCTGACATTCACGTATAAGACGAGCAAAAAGCTTGTTGGTCAGAGGAGCTATCTTCAGTCAACCTATTGTAAGGGTGAGGGGCCCGGCCCCCAGATGTGCTGTGTAGATGGAGGATCCTGGGCAGCCTGTGGTGACAGAGTCTTCTCTAGCCACAGCAGCCCCAACTCCCTCCAGGCTGATGTTCAAGATCTCATGGAGCTGTGGGGAGGTGCTGCCTGTTTTTCATGAACACTAGGGGGAAGGTAGTCATCTCAAGATTCCACCATTCCCAAGTACAGCCACATACATTCCCCTGAACAGGAAGAAACTGGCTCAGAGGCTGCAGGATGCCGAGGAGGCGGTGGAGGCCGTCAACGCCAAGTGCTCCTCACTGGAGAAGACCAAGCACCGGCTGCAGAATGAGATTGAGGACCTAATGGTGGACGTGGAGCGCTCCAATGCTGCCGCTGCAGCCCTGGACAAGAAGCAGAGGAACTTTGACAAGGTGGGCCCAGAGTGGGGCTGCAGCCGGCATGCGCGGCTGGTGCTGGAGTCGGTGCCAGCACAAGGCCAGGGCAGCTCTTCTTGCAGGTGGGGGAGGAGGGCTGGGCCCAAGAGAGGGCCCTGGGGCAGCCCCAGACTCGGGGCTGGACGCAGAGCTGCACAGTGTGCCCCATCCCCCCGCAGATCCTGGCCGAGTGGAAGCAGAAGTATGAGGAATCGCAGTCAGAGCTGGAGTCGTCCCAGAAGGAGGCACGCTCCCTGAGCACTGAGCTCTTCAAGCTCAAGAATGCCTATGAGGAGTCCCTGGAGCACCTGGAGACCTTCAAGCGAGAGAACAAGAACCTTCAGGGTGCGAGGGCCATGACGCAGCAAGGGCCACGTCGAGGACGGGTTGGGGGGGAGCAGGGAAGATCACATGGGGCCAGAAGGAACTCAGGCTTTGATCTTCCTCTTCCTCAGAGGAGATCTCAGACCTGACTGAGCAGCTGGGAGAAGGAGGAAAGAATGTTCATGAGCTGGAGAAGGTCCGGAAGCAACTGGAGGTGGAGAAGCTGGAGCTACAGTCCGCCCTGGAGGAGGCTGAGGTGCACAGCCTGAGTCTCCCTGCACTCTCCCAGTGTCCCCCAGTGTGCCCTACCTCACCTTCATCTGAGCCGCCCAGACCCCCAAATACCTGTGAACTCCTGTTCTTACTGCCAGGTCATCTCCCCGGGCCCCACATTGGACAGTGTCACAGTTTGGTTTCAGAAAAGGTTTTGTTTTTTGAAGTTGGAATCACCCAGACAGTGCAGAGGAACACAGGGCCAGAGTCAAATGACCTAAGTTTGAACTTGGCTTGACGGCCTCCTTGTCCCTTTGCGTCCTCATATATAAGACTTCTGTCTTATATATGTACTTAATGCACGTGCTCCCAAAGATTATATACATGATTATTATGATCAAGTGAGGTAGCACATTCAGACACAATAAAGACTAGCCATTGTTACTGTGCATTTTTAAGAGGCTGGGACCCCAGTTTGGGGTCTTCTAAACTTCTCTCATTAAAGCACAAGGGACTAGAACAGCAGAGTTTCAAATCTGCAGCTTTAGGAATGTCTTCCTTTCCTGTAATTTTTATGCCATGTTAGTTGCAAAGTCTGGTGACTGAGAATACCAGGGTCTTTTCTTCACAGAGGAAGGGCCAGGGCCAGGAGGCCCAGGAGACCCATGTACTTCCTTCCCACAGCAATCTGGGGGTTAAAGGCTTACCACCTCAGCTCTTTTCCAGGCCACAATCCTGGCTGAAGCCTGGCATCCTGTCATTCCCCCACCCCTAAGCCAGCTCCGAGCCACGATAACTTCTGACTCCTCTCCCCCTTCCAGGCCTCCTTGGAGCACGAGGAGGGCAAGATCCTCCGAGCCCAGCTGGAGTTCAACCAGATCAAGGCAGACATTGAACAGAAGCTGGCAGAGAAGGACGAGGAGATGGAGCAGGCCAAGCGCAACCACCTGCGGGTGGTGGACTCCCTGCAGACCTCCCTGGATGCAGAGACACGCAGTCGCAACGAGGCCCTGCGGGTGAAGAAGAAGATGGAGGGTGACCTCAATGAGATGGAGATCCAGCTCAGTCAGGCCAACAGAATAGCTTCAGAGGCCCAGAAGCACTTAAAGATTGCCCAAGCCCACCTGAAGGTAGCAAAGACCTGGGGTCTCCAAAAGGGGTGAATCAGAATGAGTAGAGGGCCCAGAGCGATGGTGAGGTCTTCGGCCATACCACCTTGAATGTGCCTGATCTCATCTGATCTCAGAGTCTAAGCAGGGTCAAACCTGGTTAGTACTTGGATGGGAGATGGTAAAGGCCAGGGAAAGGGGGGCTAACCAATATGAGAAAGTGGGAGTTATCTACCTGCTGGATTAGTAGATTTGAGGAACAGGGTGCCCTGTACCAGTCTCAGCACTAGAGAAGAGATAATGAGATGCATATTTAAGCCTCCTGTTGACAAGAGGTTGATGTGTGAGGGTGGGTGTCAGACCCCAAATGGGAGGTCATGATCGTACCAGGTCTTTCCCATCATATTTTCCCACAGGACACCCAGCTCCAGCTGGATGACGCAGTCCGTGCCAATGATGACCTGAAGGAGAACATCGCCATCGTGGAGCGGCGCAACAACCTGCTGCAGGCCGAGCTGGAGGAGCTGCGGGCCGTGGTGGAGCAGACAGAGCGATCTCGGAAGCTGGCTGAGCAGGAGCTGATAGAGACCAGCGAGCGTGTGCAGCTGCTGCACTCCCAGGTGAGCGGCTCCCCTGTACGTTACAGGTTACGGGGAGGAGCCACGCGGAGCCACATGCTCACTGCGTTTTCTGCTCTGCCGCTCCATCCTCAGAACACCAGCCTCATCAACCAGAAGAAGAAGATGGAGGCAGACCTGTCCCAGCTCCAGACTGAGGTGGAAGAGGCGGTGCAGGAGTGTAGGAACGCAGAAGAGAAGGCCAAGAAGGCCATCACGGATGTGAGTTCTCTGCCCTGCCCGCCCACTCCAGGCCTGGCCGGGAGGACCGAGTCGATGGACCACGTCCTCCCTCTCCTGTGCGCAGGCCGCCATGATGGCGGAGGAGCTGAAGAAGGAGCAGGACACCAGTGCCCACCTGGAGCGCATGAAGAAGAACATGGAGCAGACCATTAAGGACCTGCAGCACCGGCTGGACGAGGCGGAGCAGATCGCCCTCAAGGGTGGCAAGAAGCAGCTGCAGAAGCTGGAGGCCCGTGTTCGGGAGCTGGAGAACGAGCTGGAGGCTGAGCAGAAGCGCAACGCGGAGTCGGTGAAGGGCATGCGCAAGAGTGAGCGGCGCATCAAGGAGCTCACCTACCAGGTGCGGCGGAGCGCATCAGTAGTCACAGGGACGGGGCTTCACTTGCCCACTTCCCAATCCACACAGGACCCCTACTGGGGTGCCATCCACTGATGCCAGGCAGCTCTTGTCACCAGCACATTTAGATGATATCTACACTTTCTTTGACACATTTAGATGAAGTTGGACTCCAATACAGGGATTTTTGCGGTAGATGGAAAATCTACTTCTACTTCCTGAAAACTTTTTTGCCCAGATTTTTTAGTAATCCAAAGTGCTACAATAAACCTTACCAGCCAGACAGGAAGAGACACCATGTAGCACTTTAGGAACAAGAATCAAGTAATTGGAAAAAACTGACATCTTCCATGAAACGTCTGGGACAACTAAGAGAAGGCAAGACCTTAGAGAAAGATCTCAGAATGTTATTCTGAAAACTCCATCTGCATAGCCCAGACGTTTTGTCCTCGACCTGTTATTTTCAGTTTCCAAGAAGGGGAGACTTAGGAGATGCAAGTACTGGTCATTTGACAAGTAGACACAAGAGGCACAGGACAGAGGTCACTGATTGAGTGTGGACAAAGTGGAATGACAGCCTGGTGCACACAGTAAGATGGAGTCAGGAATGATCAAGTGACTTGGAGCCCACTGACCCTGCTGCCTGAATTCTGGCTCAGGAGAATGTGCCAGAATATTGGGCTATGTGGATTAGAATAATCTAGACAATGATAATACCTGTGTTCTTTTACCTTCCTTATTATTCCTCTTTGGTCACCTCAAAATTGTGGGCCAAGAACCCTCATGCTGCCGCAGGATGGAGCTCTGTTCACCAGAGGCCAGAACAGAATATGTGTCCATATTAGGAAGTCCCACTTGGCTCTGAGCACATCCCGTCACTCCCGGCACTCCAACATTCATTGCTTTGCTGGTCCCTAACTCAAAAGCTTGCCCCTTTGGCCTGGAGGAAAGGTGGTGGAGGCCTGAGGAGAGCAGAATGGGGGAGGAGGAACGGTGATTGCACTTGCTCCTCTCCCCAAACTGGTTTCTCCTGCCCACCTGCTTCTAGACGGAGGAGGACAAGAAGAACCTGCTGCGGCTGCAGGACCTGGTGGACAAGCTGCAGCTGAAGGTCAAGGCCTACAAGCGCCAGGCTGAGGAAGCAGTGAGTTGATGGTTTTCTCTTCCTCTTTTATCAACACACCTACTACATGTGAGAGCCAGTGAGCATCTGTCACAATGGAGCCTGGACAAGGGTCTGCTCTAATCTTTAGCTCTCAGACATTTATTCTACAAGTCTAGTGTACTCAGAGCTATGTCAGGCACCCCAAGTTTACAAGAGCAGTTCTGTATCTGAAACTACATCTGCCTACCAGCTCCTTACAGTCCACTTACCAATAAACCCAAGGGAAGACAGTGGACATGCTGAGTGCAGGACAGGGACAGACATTGTTAAACACAGGAAAGAGACCAGGCATTGGAATCCGGCCTGGAAGGGGGCTCGAGGGGGCACAGAGAAGAAGGGAAGACATCTGGGTGGACAGAAAAGTGTGGGTATGAGGTATGGATGAGCACAGCTGTGCAGAAAACCCTCAGATCAGCAGGCGTCATGCCTGGAACAGGTGCAGTGAATCTGGATTCTGAGGAGGTATGCCAGGCAGCCTGGATTCATGCTGGGCAATGGGTGGCCTTAAAGGATTCTGAGTGTTGAACAAGTTTGAGGAAGGTGCCAAACCAGGTGCAGGACATCCTCAGGATGTTGCAGGAACTTGGTGAGGAACGGCCCAGGGACAGGGACTCTGAGAGGCTGAGAGCCCCTCCCAGTGGCTCCACTCACCCATCTCCCTTATCTTCTCATAGGAAGAACAGGCCAACACCAACCTGTCCAAGTTCCGCAAGGTGCAACATGAACTGGATGAGGCCGAGGAGCGGGCAGACATTGCCGAGTCTCAAGTTAACAAGCTGAGGGCCAAGAGTCGAGACATTGGTGCCAAGGTGGGTCCCTCCCCTGAACTTTGCTAGTCATCCCTACATCAGCATGCCCCTGACATGAATGACCCCCTGAGTACTATATAGTTATCCCTGTGTGTATATGTAAATGTACAGAATAGGGAACACATCAGACAGTCACACTCACAGCCTAAGAGTCCTACAGACACCTGTAACCTGAGAACTCACTCTCCTACTCAGAGCAGCCCTAGCCCTATAATCCAAACTACAAGCACCTGTAATGAGATTTCAAGATCCTGAAGGCTTAAACTCTCCTTTTGCAAGGGTGTCTCCTAGGCGGGGATGCTTCTCCAGGCTATCTTGCCCATTGCATTCACATCTCTTTTTCCTTTCTCAGCAAAAAATGCATGAGGAGGAGTGATGCTGGCTGCAGAACCTCGCAGTTGCTAATCCACAATAAACAAGAATGCCTGACTCAGCCGGTGTCCTCTGTTCTTCTCACCAGCTCTCCATGCTGAAGCAGGGGGTCTGGTGGCCCAGAAGGAGAATGGCCACAGCCTCTGTATTAGAGTTATAAGAGCAAAAGGCATCCCATATTTGAGGAGACCAAGCCCAGAGAAGTGAGGTATCCTGCCTGAGGCAGCACAGCCTTAATCCTAGCTCTGCTTGGTCAACAACACAGGGGAGGATAGGGAAAATGTCAAAAGTGGGAAAAACAAAAGTCAGGTATAATAGCCCAAGCCAGTAGTCTCAGCACTTTGGAAGTGGAGGCAGGAGGCAACCTCAGCTGTAAAGCAAGTTCAGGGCCAGCCTGGGTAACACCTTTCCTCAAAAACAAAACAATCACCAAAAAGGAGGAGTCTGGAGAGAGAACTCAGTGGTTGAGAGCACTGACTGGTCTCACAGAGCCCCTGGGTTCATTTCCCAGCATCCATATGGCAGCTAACAGCCTGTAATTCCAGTTCCAGGGGATCTGGCACCCTCTTTGACCTCCACAGGCATTGCACGACACAGATGCACTTGCATACATGCAGGGAAAACACTTATACACGTAAAATAAAAATAAATCATTTTTAAATTAAAAAGTGGGAATAACAAGGGTACCATAAGTGACTCCAGTTGCAAACACTGGGAATCAGAAGTTTGGTGCTGAGGTGGAAACACCTTCTACCTTCTACCACTTCACATCTGAGATTGCAAGAATTAAAGTTGTCCTAAGATATCAGTTCTTTCCAAAATGAACTTCCCACTGATTCCAGAAGAGTCTGTGTAGCTGGGGATGGGTGTGTAAGAAATGGCTGTGGGAAGAACCTGACGCACTCTGCCCCTTAGAAGTAGCCCTCAGGGCATGTCTTCCCACTTTCCACCCCCGCCCCACCCAGCACTCATCCCAGCCTCTGTGGATCAGGCCTCACTGTCAGGACATCCCAGGACTCTGGAGCCAGTTAATACTGAGCCCAGACCAGTATGGGGTATGAACCAAACCTGGACAGTCCTCATCTTGTATTCCCTCACGCAGACATACAGGGGCATGCACAGGTACCCACTGTTAGGCACATGGCAGCTCTCTCTGAGCTCCTTTGAGGACTATCCACACAGGTGTTCATGGGATGGAGCTGTGCTTTCCTTCTGCTCCAGAACCAATTCCTACCCTCCAGGCTTTTGGGCAAGGCTCTTCAGACTACTCTCATCCTTTCACCCATATCTTCTCTCTGCCTCCCCTGCCCAGCCTTTTCCATCTCTCCCCTGAGACTGTGGCTGTCCCATCTCTGCCCCTCTGCCAATGTCAGTCAACTAGTCTCCAGAGTAGAGTATTCATGAAGCCTGAGAACCATGAGCAGAGTCCAGAGAAACCCTGGTTCCTTCCCTGGACCAGCTTCCAGACCTTTGAGGTACCAAAACACAAGGACAGCAGGACAGGATGGCTTGAGGCTGAGGTTTGCCACTGGAAAGCACATCCCAGAAGAAGAAAGGCACTTTGGGACAGGAACAAACAAGCACTGAAGAGAGGGGACAGGAAGCCAGCTTGGATGGAGCCACAGCTGGGCCACGCCTGGGCTCCTGCAGCTAAGTGGGAAAGTACTGGCTGCACAAGACTGCTATGGACCAGGCAGTACCCACTTCAAGCTCCTTTCAAGACGAGCTGTTCCCACAGTTTTCATTGTAGGAAGCCTTTCACCAGCCAGTCTGTGATAGACCTCACCGTCACTTCTGAATCTCTGGTCCCAATTACAGGGTCTGCATACAGGAGACACAAAATGTGTTCTGAGAAAGTAGCAAACCGGAAAGTTGGGCCCACTAGTAAAGTGTTGGGACCCTGTTTTCTGAACTTTAAAGGCACTCAGGATCCAGAAAACCTATTTAAAAGTCAAGACAGTTCTAGTTCTGTGTCAAGTTATTCCACCCCTAACTCAGTCACAAATAAGGAAGTCATTTTGCCTTAACAAAGCTCCAGTGGTCTCTTATGTAGAATGAGGGCACTGAACCAGCTCACATCTAAGAGCTCTTCTAGTGCTTAGCACCTTATGAATTTCTTGTAATGCCTGTGGCTGCCCTCTCCCCTACTGTCAGTCAAACCATCCCCACACCACAAGGGGGAGCTCTACATGCGCCCCAAGGCCAACCTAACAGGTCACCTGCTTCTCTTACTTCCATCAGGCACAACTCCAGGCATCTAGGACTGGTCTTGCACAGGGCAGTTTTGGAATCTCTCTGTCCTCTGATGCATCAGGCTGAGGCACAAAGTTTTCCCTTGGAGTATGTCTTCAATTTCTTCAAGCTAATCCCACTCCCTAAGGTGGGGCCATGACTGTTTGGACATTTCCATAAATACTACTTGGCATTCCTAATCTGTCTAATTTCTAGGGAAGAAAAAGACTCACCACGTAGATTTTAATTCTTTAATTTGGAAATGACTTGGGGCGCAGCAGCCTATCCCTATAACCAGAACTTCAAGAGCAAAACCCCAGAGCACCAGTTTCCACAGATATGTCCCCAGTGACTTCTCAAGCACACCTCTCTGTAGGCACAGGGTAGATGACGGGCACTGAGGTTGAGCGAATCCAAGGAGAAACATCTGGGCTCCATGGTCCCTGTGCCTGGTCCTGGGAGCCAAGTAACCATGGAGTCACTGTTGGTCCCCTGTGACGATGCAGCCATGTAAGCCATGTGTGACCGTGATGTGAGGGGAGGAGGCAGGGGCATCTCCTCTCAGGGAGCAGACACTCACCCTGTGTGGCCCTGGGCACCAGCTCAGTTCGGTAGATCTTGAAAGCATCGTAAGCAAAGACAGAAACTAGAATGATGCCAAAAACCTGCGGGAGGAAGAGCAGGGGCACACAGTAGAGGCTGTTGGACTAGAAGGCAGAAACGGATGGGATGGGGTGAGGAATACGCAGACATTGGTTTGAGGTTTGGACACAGGAAGCATGCCAATAAATACCCGGGTTCTGGAAAGAGGGCTGGAGAGCCTGCAGGGATAGACTCACAAAAGCAGCAATGGCAGCTCCCTCCCTCGAGGTCACAGCGGCAAAGGAGACCACCAGGAAGATGATGATGGCGCTGACACAACGGAGGAAGTCCTAGGGAGTCAGAAGCAGTCGGGGTGGGTGTCACCTGAGGTTTCCCACGCTAGTCAGCTTTCCCAGCCTGATCCTCTGGAATTCGGCATTCCTACACAGGGATGCCCCTGAATACATATCAAGTACTTTGAAGAGAGTGAGCTCACAGTGCTGCCCAGAAAGATGGAAGCAGATGAATCTAGAGCAACCAGGGTGTGGAGGAGCACACAGCCAACACAGGCAGATGGAGCAAGGATGAGCTAGACCTCTGACGAATGGGAGAGCAGACCTAAGGGCTACATGTCCTCATTGGCAGGGACCCGGTTATGGGAAATCCCTGTGGGTCAAAGCTCACTTTTGAATATAGGACACAGCCTGGGGCGAGGCAAAGCTAGGGTGTGGACATGGAAGGGTGCTGAGAGACAAAAGGAACATTTGGCAATCTGAGAGAAGGCAAAGGACCAGACGTGGTGGGAGAGGCAGAGTTCCTCACCAGACAAGGCCAGTTAAGCCGATCAAAGCGCTGGTAGTAGTGGGTGGCGTAGAGGAAGAGGAAGGCGAGTGTGATGAAAAACTCTAGCAGGGCTGCAGCCATGTAGGCAGAGATGGAGGCCGTGAAGCAGATGAAGATGATGAAGGTCAGAACCTGAAGGACCAAATATAGGGAGCTTGCTAGGAAGGAAACACACGCACATGCCAAGAGCCCCCTCTCCCTCGCTGGCACTTGGTGCCCATCCTCGTTGAGAAGGCAGAGTTCTTCTCAATGAAGACAAGGAAGTGTCCATCCCTGAGACCACCATTCTGGGCTTTTGCCCATTGAGGTCGTCTCTAACCTCCCACTCCTGTCATCCCAGACATCCCAGCATCTCCATAGTTTGACCAATATGCACAGCCCGAGGGGCATTAGAGTAGTGTCTCCTGAAACACAGAGCACAATGCACACACCAGCCCCTGGAGTTGTGCTCAGAGCACCTCTGCCCCACAATGATTTCCCACTCTAGATACCTAAAATTCAGACAACAGGAGCCAGAACTTTTGATTCCACACTTAGAGATAAGATTTAGATGGCAGATGTCCTTGCATATTGGATGGCAGATAGACAGAGGTCCTGGGGTAGCCCTGTGATCTTGCTAAGGGTATTTCCAGGGAAAGGTCCTTTCCTCAGGATAGATACAAGTAACAGATACAGCATAGTTTCAGGAAGGCCACCCTTTCAGATAGCTGAACCTCTTAGGCCAAGACGTAGCCCTTCTCGAAGCTGAAGAGAGACAGGCCAGCATTCCTCTTGTCCATCCCCTCCCTGTTTCATCCTGTCTCAGAAAGCTGACCTTCTACCTGGCTTCCATCAGTCTTGCAGGAACTGAAACCTGCTGTAACTGCCTCCAGATGGAGAGCAGGAAAGCTGATGCGGAGTTGCAGAAGGTGTATCTAGGAGCAGAAGCAAAGCAAACTTGGGAAGGGGCCTGCTAAGTGGTGTTGGGGGTGCAGCACTGGCCTGGGCTAGGGAGCAGGGGTAGGAGAAATAGAGGTGGCAGGGTGGGGAGGCAGCTGTTACCAGCTCAGTTTCCAGCAGGATGCCTTTGAAAGAAGACAGGAAGGTCTTGTCCACACTGAAGCCCTGGAGCTCTGCAGCTGCTCCTTGCTCTGGTGGCGGGTCCCGACGATCCCAAGCACTGAACATCTCTGTGAGGCCCATAAGATACAGACCCTCCCACTCTCGATCCCTAAAAGCCCAGGAAGGGAAACAGAAACCTGGTGGATAGGAAAGCAGACAGGATCAAGGCACTTGGACAGCCTGAACGTGAAGCTGGGGCTCTCTGGGGAACTCTGGAAGAAGGCTGCAGGGCGGGGAGGCCTGCTCAGATTGGCTTCACACAGCAGCCCAGAGTGGCTGCAAGGCCCCTCGGAAGTGTGGGAGGGGTGGGAGAGGCGTGGTTTAATCCTCCTCTTCCTCTAGCCTAACAGCCTGGAGAAGGGCAGAAGGAAGAAGGTCGGGGAGGTGGGAAAGGTCTCAGAGGAGCCGGGAGGTAAGCAGAGAGCAGAGGGAGAGACAGGGTAGAGTGGAGAGTTCCCCACCAACCGAAGCCTGAAGACGTGTACATCTCCCTCCCATAACCTCAACCCTCCTCTTTGGCTGGGTCTTTCTGCCTTTTCCTTCAAGGGAGGTGGGAGCTGGAGCCTAGCCCGGGCAGCACCCCCCAGGACCAAGCTGCAACAGCCAGCACCGGAGGACAAAGGCAGATTGTTGGGGAGACAAGGGGGCGCTGTGTGCCTGCTGCAGCGCCTCAATAGGCTTCTGTCTCTCCAGCATGTGGAGCTGTCTGACCCCCACCCTTGTGTTCAGGGATGGACTAGGGGACTAGAGAGGGGAGGAGGTGGGCAGATGCCATGGACATCCCAAAGAGCAAGGTGGGCAGTAGAGGTAGGCTGGTACTAGAGAAGAGAAAGGACCCAGATGGGGCCTGCAGGATGTTCAGGTACCACGGTTGCCAAGGACAAATTAGACCATTTTTAAATACAGATATTTATTTGGATAAATTTCTCTATGTTCAATAACAGCTTCCTCCTCAAAATGATCCACATCAAAGAACAAAGTTGATGTTCACTGAGTGTTTGGTAAATGAATGAACAAACAAACAAATGCAATGAAGGGCAAAGGGGGAAATGTGGAGAGAGTGCCTGTACCAGGCCAAGGGTTCAGATGGAGGAACAGCTGGAGCACGGC
This sequence comes from Eospalax fontanierii, assembly GCA_035773235.1. NCBI lineage: Eukaryota > Metazoa > Chordata > Mammalia > Rodentia > Spalacidae > Eospalax > Eospalax fontanierii. Next base: position 8,333,070 of record CM069536.1, on the reverse strand, counting down.
TTCCAGAGACGGGCAGGGCTCTGAAGACCTTTCCTCAGAGGAAATGCATCTTGAGCGGCCATACGCTGAAGCACCTCCTTTTGAAAAGTGCTTCCAAAAAGTGCAGAAGTGTGGGTTTCTCCCCAAGCTGCCATCCTGTCCCAGGGTCCTGTTGCTCCAGGTAGAGCTTTGGAGGGCCCAAGCATCCAGGAACCCTGGCCCGCTGTGGCAAGGTGATTGTATACCTGGCTCATTTTCCTGACAGAGGAGCAGCCTCAGACGGGTGGCAGGTCCCACTAGGCCATCACACGGGGCCGTACACACACACAAGCCAAGGAAACTTGGTAGAGCCTACGCTCCAGGCAGTAGCCTTGATGGGAACCCCGCTTGTAGCAGGGCCTCCGGTAGAAGACAGTTTGGTTGTGGTAGAGTGGCTCCGAGTTGCCCAGGGGGTCCATGTGGGAGCCTGTCTGTAGACTGACGCAGTGTGGACATAGACAGTGAGCTTGGTACAGGTCCTGTGGAAGACGGTTCAAGTCCCTGTCCAACCTGCGGGGGACAGAAGGGCTGTTCAGGCCTGGAAGGGCAGGCCAGAGGCTGAGAGGGCAGGTGGGCTGGAGAAGCTGGAGGAAGGGATTGGTGCGGGTGGGGACTGGACTTCTTGTCTCTGTTCTGGCACTCTATACTATGTGACTTTGAATGTAGCTCCCTCCTCTTGACGTTTATTTCCTTCAACTCTAAGTATACGTAGGGGACAAAAGAGTGGCTTTCCAAGTGACCCTGAATGTGAGGTGGTAGCCAGGCTACCTTCTTACAGAAGCGAGGGAAGGTGAACAGCCTCTCCCAGCCTCCCCCAACTCCACTTCTGTCTGATATTCATGAGGTTTCTTAGTGCAGTTATTACATTTTGGGGATTTTTTAATTACTGTTATTGCAAAACTAAAAACTTGTCTGAGTTAGGCATGGTAGTACATGCCTATAACACCAGCATTCTGGAAGTTGAGGCAAGAAGACTACTATGTATTCCCAGGTGAACCTGGGATATAAAATGAGTACCATGTCTCATTCAAAAAAAAAAAACCCAAAAAACCTGCCTGACAGCCAAGTAGACTGACATATCTAACTAGACTAGCAATATCACTCCTGCTCCCCAAAGAGAGCCGCTTCCTGTACATCATTCCAGAAGCTGTCCAAACGTGTATTACAAGCACATTTAGACTCATGGAGACTTCTTTGCCTATTCAGGAAAGATTTTGTGGCAAAAAAAAAAAAAGATACTGAAAAGGTATGGCATCCAGGAGCCTAGCAGGAGACCAGGACATCATAGAACTAATTCCCATACACACAACCCTGGAATATTGAGGTCTAGCATTTCCCAAAGTAAATTCTCTAATAACTGGCCTGTAAAAGAAAAGCTTCTGAGGTAAATGAGCTTCAGAAACACTAATGGTTCTTCTCTGCAGACTTCTTGCAAACTTTAGCATGTGGAGAGCAATACAAATCTTTCAGGGGCTGCAGTAAGCTTTCCCAAACTCACTTGACAGCATCACTTTTTTTTCTGAGGAACAACAACTTTCAGGACAAGTGTCATCCAGAACATACTTTAAGGAAGGCCTGCTACAAGTGGGCCCAGATGAGGCTCCTTTACCAACAGACCTGACAGACAGCCTCTGAGACCACCACAGAGTATCATGAACTGCAACCTCAGATCTAATCTCAGTTAAAGCTGACCAGCCCCTATACCACTGAACTCCACACCCCTGAGACAAAGCTAAGCAGACCAGACACATGGGGAGTGAGAACACAGAACTCCATGGAAGGTACAAGACTGAAGAAATGTGTTTGGGATCCTCATGGCTCTAATTTTTAATATTTTTATTTCTTTCTTCCTATTTCACATCGTAGCACAAATAAGAAATTACAATATTTACATGACACACTGTGCAAAAGACTAAAATAATCATGATTTTAAAATGTGGGGATCAAGCCACCCACCTACCCTCCAAGGGTTGAGAATTTCGCTATCTTGTTTGGCACAGGGTTGCTTTGTACTTGCATCATTATTATTGCTAGATATTTGAGTTAGAAAAACATGAATCATTGGAGTTGCAGAATTGGCTCAGTGGTTAAGAGCACTGATTGCACTTGCAGAGGACCCAGGTTTGGTTCCCAGCATCCACATGGCAGCTAACAACTATCTGTAACTCTAGGTTCAAGGGATTCGACACCTTCTTCTGACCTCCAGGGACATTGCACATGGGTGCGCTTACATACCTGTAGACAATACACTCATACACATAAAATAAAAATAATAAATGAAATAACTTTTTAAAAAGAAAAACATGAGTCATGGTAGAGATAAAATAAGAAGAAACAGAAAATCCACATAAATACAGACTTTACATACATTATTTCATTTATCTGTCTATTACCCTATAATATCTAATCTCGTTTTACAGACTAAATGAAAAAAAAGGAAGGAAGGAAAGTCTGAACTTTGAAATTTTTACCCAACATGATGCAAAGTCAGAATTGAGACTCAAATCCAGGCCTATGTAATTCCCAAACCTTTCTAGCCTCTCTGCAATTCAAATGTGGCTGGTAGACTGAAATTGGGTGGAACTCCCCTGGTTCCTCACACATCCCCGAGGGGACACATGCAGACATTCAGGAGGGGGACAGTAGACTTACACATAGCTCCAAGGGGAGATAGACCTGCTGTTGAGGGGTCCATCTTCACTGGCCCTACAGGATTCTGCATGGTGGCTAAGGCTCACAGGCTCCGGGGCAGACACGGGTGCGGTGTTCCACTTCAGCCACTCTTCAGCAGGGTCTTGTCCTTTGCTGGAGAAGCAGCTGGGCCAGTGGCTGCAGTCCTTCCGAAATGGCAAACTGAGGCTGTGGGTTCCCACGATCATAGCCAAGAATGCAACCACCTGTAAGTAAAGGCCACTGAGAGAGCATCTTTCACCTAATCTAGGCCCCCAACCCATCTGAGGTGCCTCCCAGCTGCTCCCTGAGATCCTAAACCTGGTGGTTTAGCCTCCTGCACTCAGCAGTATTTCTGCTTCTCTCTCAGCCAGCCCTCTGCCAGACTTCGGGGCACTTACCTGGTACATGCTGGATGCTGCTCACTCAGCCACAGGAACTGCCCTGACTGCTAGCCTTCTGGAAGCAGGTTGACTGGAGCAGTTGAGGAGTCCTGGTTTTATTTTCAGCAAACCTGTTTTGTTTATTCAAATTTATTTCCACTATCTTTTGGAGGGAGTGACCTGAGATTAAAAAAAAAAAAAAAAGCCCTGAAAGCATTTCCAAAAGCTGTTTAAAATGCTACTCTCATGGAAGCAGTGATGACTGTCATTATCAGCCCGGACAGCTGACTGGGTAAACTCTGCTCTTTGCACTTTCCGGGCGGGGGTCGCGGCAGTGGCATTCTGTTACTGTCTTTGTGAACAGGTATGATGGGAACCCCTTGTTTGGTTTGCTACCTCAGATTAAAGAATGTCATCTGGCTTCCCTTCCAGAGGCATCATTTCCAAGACCTCTGCTACACCCTCCCAGGATCTGATCTCCAATCTCTCCTCTTCATTAGGGTCCCTGATTAGCTGCCTGAGCAAGCACTGCCCTTCTCGTCATCTACTTTGACCTCCATCCCCTCTGTTCTCTGACCCCACAACTCATCCATGAATTCTCTCTCACTGTTCGTTCCTCACCCTAACTTCCCCTTGCTCCCTCCTTTTGATTTCCCATCCCCATCCTTGTCTACAGACTCTCTCCGGCCTCTTCCTTGGAATGAGGGTGCAGCCCTCACACCTGCCAGAAGGATGTGACTGACTGCAGGAGTTTGTTGGTTTAATGGGCAAAGCCTGATGGGAGAGGTGGGTGCCTGTTCCCACTGCACAAATGAGAAAGTGGAGCAAGGAAGAAGAGAACGCAGTGTTACCTAAAACAGCAGGAGGTCTCACCCCACTTACAGGGCCTTGGGGACAAGGCTCATAGTTTCCACTCCTGGCAGAGCCCACTCAGCCTCAATATTCCACAGGGCCCTATTGGTCAGGAAGGAGTATGTGTGCTTCAGAAAGGCTGATCCTAAAAGATCCTGATCAGTCACAGTTCAGCCTGTTGGGGAGGACTGTGCAGAGTAGGCCAGACTTTCCTTCTAGGACTTTCTCTTCTTGTTTGGCCCACCTTAACACACTCATCCACATTGTCTCTAGAATAATGTTTACTGATTTGCATGTGCTTTCCCTCAGAAAATACTCCTGAAGTAACCAAGGAATCAGGAAGTAAACAAAGGGAACTAGGAATAATTTATACCACAGACGGTTACTCTTTCAAATACTATAGGACCAAGCAGTCCCAAAAAAGAGGCGTGATGCCAGGGGGCATTCTGGAAATTTAAAGAAGCTGCTGGAGAGATGGCTCCACGGTTAAGAGCACTGGCTGTTCTTGCAGAGGACCTAGGTTCAAATTCCAACATCCACATGGCGGCTAACGACCACCTGAAACTCCAGTTCTAGGGAATCCGACACCCTCTTCTGTCTTCTGTGGGTATTGCATGACATGGGTGCACTTGCACATATGCATGCAATACACGCATAGATATAACATAAAAATAAAGCAAAAAGAAATTAAAAAAAAAAAAAGAAACAGTTGCTTTGGTTAGTCTTTAAGGGCTTACTTAGAGGAAACTAGTGGTGGCTGGGGTTAAGACATTTAAGGACAATGAAGGCCAGGAACATCTTCAGTCCATGCACACCCACCCTTGCTCCCAGTGTTCCCCAGCACCATCTCCCTTTAGGCACTGCTGGCCTTGCTCCTGTATACTCAATGTGCCAGACATGGTGCTAAATCCTGTATATGAATCATCTTATTTTATCCTGACAATAGAACCATGATATGAAAACTGTAATCCTCATGTCACAGATGAGGAAACCGAGACCCAGCAAAATTAGTTACTACCCAAGGTCACAAAGTTAGAGAGAGGTTATGTGTGTTTTCTATTCCAACCCCCAGGAACTCCAAATCTAAGCTCCTGGCATGAGTCAGTCCTCAGTTGGCTGTGGATGAAAGGGGAGCCCCCACAGTAAATAGATTCTTGTTCACCTGGACTTGGGCTGAACATGTTTCATTTGCACCTGCCCAAGACCACAGGGCATTCCTGCCCACTTTGGCATTTGGCCCTGCTGGCTGGGATCCATTGTTCCAGCTTCCTGTTCCCCAGCCTTTTATCTGGTACATGGCCTCAGGTGGCTTCTTGTGTTCCTAAGCAACCCAAAGACCAGAATAGCAGTGTATTTCAAAGAGCAGGATTCCTATAGGTCTTCCCTAGTCATAACCCAGGGTCAATGAAGCAGAATTTAACCCAAATTTCCTGATCTTAGCCTTGTGTAGAAGAGGGTGCTCCTAAGCACTGAACATCAGCCCAGTTTGATGTTTCAACTGCTGATAACACAGAAAGGAAATGGCCTGGGTGACTAGAATACTGTTCTTCACAAGAGGCGTTTGGACTACCTTCCTGCCTCAGTATCTCAGGCCAGAGGAAATCCCTGGAAGAAAGGAGGAGCAGTGTCCTTCCAAGTGTACAGTATTCCCTAGAGTTAGCTTTCCCCGTGCCATGATGACCAGGCTGACCCATGAACCTGTTCTGAGCCACAGGCCCCCACCCCACCCTGCTTGCTCAGCCTCTGTCCTTATCTCTGTAGCAGCTTTGTGGGACTCTTTAGGGTGACTCCCTGTCATGAGAAACATTTTCCAGAGGGTTTCCTCCTGGGGTGACTAGTTTTGGAATCCCTGAGTCACTTCAGCTTCCAGGGAATCCTTGGGGGTGTGGGGATACGGAGGTGGCAATGGGGAGAACGCTGGAGGTGGGGACAAAGGAAGGCTGGCCCAGCACCTGACATGAGGAGTTCCCTCCCAACACGTCCCTTCTTGCCTGGGCCTGACCTGGTGACCAAACAGGGCTAGAAGTCCTATCTCTGTGTCTCTGGGAAAAGAGGTCAGCACCTGCCAGGAAAGGGCAGGGAAAATGTGATGAACTACACCTTCTACTCTTGACTCGGAAAGGTTCTTGGGGTTTGCAGTGAGTTCAAATATGACTGTTCTTGCCCCTTGTCAGGAAAATATTCAAGCCCTTACCTGCTGCCTTAAAGTTTTGATCTGTTCTTTTCCTTGGACACTTCCTGGACTTCCTTCCTCATTGGTAGGAATATATGTGGTACAGTGTATGTGTCCCTAGGGAGAAGGGGACATTGACGTGGGATACCCTAAAGGCACCAAGTAGATTAGCTGCCCTAGACCTAAGGTCCTAAAGTACTGCAGCATCCACAAGATTGAGCTCATTTACACTTATCCTGTATGAAGCTGGATCATTGGTTATTAAAATATTGAAATTATCATATACCTGCTGGTAAGCAGATGCTGTCCTCAGCCTTGGGGCACCCCATCACACTTCCCTATGATTCTGGCAACTAAAGGTGATCACCTGTAAAAGATGCAGACCTCTAGAATATTATCCCCATGTTTTGACCTGTAGGTGATACTGATACAGGTTGCTGATTATTTTTTTAAGTTTATTTGTATTTTATGTATATGAGTGTCTTGCCTGCATGTACATACGGGCACCACATGCATGCAATGTCCATGGAGTTACAGATGGTTGTGAGCTGCCATGTGGGTGCTGGGAAATGAATCTGGATCCTCTGCAAGAGTAGCCAGTGCTCTTAACCACTGAGCCCAATTTTGATTTTAATTACAAGAAACATCTTTATTTTCAGCTGTAGACATATAATTTGAACATTGATGTTTTAAAATCCCTTGAACTTCTAAAGGATTTCCGTATTATTCATAAGCAACATGCAGATTCGCATGAGGAAGCCATCTGCTTTTTTTCCTCAATGTGATGGATACAGTGGTGTAGTGCACCGAGGATGGCGTGTCCCAGTCTTCTTTAGTTGAATTGTCATGACCGCTGTATGAGTTTCCTTTAGTTCTTATTGCATACACACATGCTGAAGGATGAAGGAGGCCCATTCTGCTCCATTCACCTCCAGGCCCAGTTTTTAATATAATCATTAACTACAAAATAATTAAGCTCGGGAGTCTGCCTTCAAGGAAAATCCAGTTTAGTCTAGGAGACAGGTGGAGAATCAGTTAGCAAACAAGGAGGGCATGGACGCAAGGACGGCACTTTTCCACGGCTTACTCAGTTTGTCCTGCATTCGTATCTGCCTGTGTTCATCATCTACTTACCAAATAGTTATGGAGCATCTACTATATACCAGGCACTGACAATCTAAATGGTAGAAATGCAGAGGAAGGCAAAACAGATAGTGCTTCTGCCTCATGAGGCTTATATTTTAAGAGGGGACAGATAATAAACAAGGGAAGAAGAGAAGTTTTGAGAATAATATGTGCAATGAGGAAAATGAAACAGCGCTATGACATAGGGAGGACAGAGTTGCTGTGGGGGCGAGGAGACTAGAGAGGGTGGGAAGGCAACTCCTACTTGGAAAGCCAGGGAGGGCCTTTCTGAGGGTTTAGTCAGTGTTTGGCATGATGATGGAAAGGATCTAGAGGAAAGGCAGTCTAGGAGTTCCAGAAGTGGGGAAGAGTCTGACGTATCTGAGAAGCAAATAGGACAACGTGGAGGGAAAACAAAGGATGATGAAAAGGAAAGTAGATGAGATGAGGTGGAGGATCTGGGTAGGCAAGGAAGAAAGCAGATGGTTGGATGCTGCTGGGAAGAGGAAAGAGTGGGAGAGGAGATCTGGACCCAGGAAGACAGAAGTGTTCCTTCTTTTCTATTCTCTGAATGAGGCCAGGACAAACCAGGGGGCAAGGTTACTTGAGGCTGTGGCCTATGCAAGATACCAGCCTCTTTCAGTCTAGGTTTTCTCCAACTGCATACAGAGGCTAGATCTCTTCCTGGTTTGAATCAAAGTTTAAGCCTTTGTTTGTGAAGGAAAAGTCAGAAGTAAGGGCATAAGGACATAGTAAAGGCTCCTATTCCCTCCACAAAGAAACACACGCTACTTTTATGAACGTATAGTTAGCGGCAGGCCAAAGTAAAGAGGAAAAGAGAACACACTGAAGAAGTCGTGTGTTGGGCTCTTTCCACATATGTTCTCCTCCCCAAAGTCACTGTTACACAGGAGGAATTAAGACTCTTAAGATTGTCCATGTCTTGACCAAGGTCACACAGCTAATAAATCAGAACTCATTCCCAAGACTGACTGATCCCATTCCATGTTCTGGCATTTCAGAAGCAGCCTCTCACCGACACCCCTCAGCCGCTGAGCTCCACTGCCCATCTCCCGAGTCACTGTCTTGCCTGAACTTCGTTGCACCCTTTCTGCTTAACCTTTCTTACCTGCCTCTATTTCTCTGTGCAAGTCAGAACAGTTATATTGGGGGACAGGAGCTACTGATCACCTCAGCTTTGTACTGATGGCCTTGGACAGAGATCATGCACAGTCACTCCCCACAGCTTGATGTCTGTGTGCTAAGGCAGCCAAACCTTCAGGACTGGGGTCTAGAGGAAAACAGGAAGTCTTCCCCAGTAATTCCCTCTAGTCAAAATAGAGCTGGGTTGGGGAAACTCACTTCAGCTCTATCTAGAAGCTTGGAAAGTTCCTTTTTGTTCTAATGGAGTCAGAGTATGTTCAAGATTCCTAGCCTATGCCTGGGGCCGGCACTACAGGGCTACCGCCAAGCCCAGAGTCAACACCATTCATTCCTGTGTTCACCCCAGAAATTCTCACCAAGCCACCTCATAGGTGTCACTCTCCCAGAAGGTTCTTCCGTAAGTAACTAGGTCGTAAGGTGGGGAAGGTCTTGGGTCAGGTAGTCTCCCCACTGTGTCCTGGGAAATGCCTGGTTGTGTAAGGCTGTGGAACACTGGGAGAAGAGCAGTCGCAAAGCCTCCATTTCTCAAAGGGCCTTAAATAAGCCTTTAGATGTTATCTCCTAAGGAGGTTATGACTAGACTCATTGTCTATTTTATGTGTTCACATAATTTGTTAAACGTAAACACTAAAAATATACTACAGTCGTTGACCTCTGTTTAGCAATTTGCTTTCTAAATACCAGGAACCACCCAACGCCTCCCCCCGCCCCATATCCCGCGCGCCCCAAATGAAAGAAGGCACAAAGGATTCCCACAAGTTTCTGAGAAGCTGTTGTTGTGTGTGCTGCGAAAGGGCCGGCGAAAAGAGATGACTGGAGTTAGGCCGGCAGGAAAGGCTTGGATGAAAACAGAGTCCGGCTTCCTGGTGGGACTCCTGGGGGCAAGACTCCCTGCCCTTTTGTGCCCGGGTCCCAACCCTACTGCTCCTCCTAGAAGCAAGGGCTAGGCTACAGAAGAGAAACAGGCCCAGACTGGCAAAGGAGGCCAAAAGGCGGCCCAACCGGCCCGACTGCAGATCAGAGGCCAGGCGCTGAGGCTTCATGTTCTCTCCCACGGTTCAGTCCGTCCAGTGCCAGACACCAAACCTGTGCCCCGCAAGACCAATCAGGCTCTCACCCCGCCACCTCCTGCAGAGCCAGCACCAAGGAGCCTGGAGGCTGGGCTCAGGACCCCAGCGAGACGGAAGGAGCGCTCTCCCTCCCGCGGGAAAGACAGATGTGGGGCTAATGAAAGGGAGGCAGAGAGGCGTGGGGCTGGCTGGGGAGAGCGGGGGCGTGGCGGGCAGAGCGAGGTTCCCCGGAGCGCGCAGACCAGACCTCCCGGAGGTCTGCTGCGAGGTCTGGAGGAAGACGGTGCAGGCAGAGGGGCCGGCAGGGGCGAGCGGCTAGGCCTGGGGTCCCGAGCTGAAACTCAACACCGCCGGGGGAAGGATCGTCCCCCTTCTCCTCCCGCTCCCTCTCCCCCTCCCTCCTTTCTCTTAATCCCCAGGACTGAGCCCTGCGCTGGAGAGGAGAGGGCCCGAGGGGAGGAAACTGCTGAGGGAGCCAGGAGCCCCGGGCTGGGGAGGGAAGGGGCGCCGCGTGCGAGGGTGAGCGGGGGGCCACGGGCGGCCCCCCGGGCCTTTTCTAGCCCTCTCAGTGTCCCCACCCCAACCCAGGCGAGCCTGCAGGACCGCCCCGACTTCTCTGCCTCTTTTGCTTTGTGGCCTTTTTCTTCCTTCCTAAAGAACCTGGGAGCTTCCCTGGGCTTTGGAGCGCGCCGAGGGGCCCTGTTCTGGGTGCATGTGAACCGGGGCGGCTGGGCCAGCCGGGGGCTCGCGGCCTTGCGCGCTGAGGAGAGGCGCCTGGCCCTCGAGGGGGAGCCTCGGCTCTGGTTGCTGCGGCCCGGGGCGAGGCGCTCGCGGCAACCTCACTGCCCCGCGGTGCGGAGGACGAGGGCGGCCGGAGCGAGGCCCTGGGCAGAAAGCAGCTCCGCGGCCACGCGCTCACAGGCCCTGGGCGCCAGCCTGCCCTCCCTCCGCCAACTCGAGCTAGTTTGAAGAGACGCAGTGCGCTCGCTACTCGTCCTCCCTCCCGCGGTCCGGCCGCCGTGTCCCCGCCGCCACGACCACAGCCCCGGGAGCAGCGCTGGAGGCCGGGAGGGCTGGGCCCCGAAGTTGCTCGTCCGGCTCAACCACCCCGGCGGCTTCTCCCAGCCCTCGGGGCTGGCCTGAGCTGACTGGAGAGGCGTCGAAGTCTGCCCCAGCTCCAGCCTCCTCTCCCTGCCGGCCTTGGAAGTGAGCTTTCGGCCCACGTGCGCCCAGGAGGCCTCTGCGGCCTAAGGCGGCAGCTGTGGCCCACCCTGCGTCCCCCGGGAGGCCCTGGGGACAGCTCGGAGCGCGCCCCTTGGATGAAGTCCCGCAGCTACGCCTCGGCCCGCCCCGCTCCTCCTCCTGCCTGATCGAGCTGCCTCCCAGTTGGGAAGTTCTGTGGGTTTTCTTTCTCTTCCTCCAACCTTGGGGGGAGGCCACTGCTCAAGAGCCACAGCTGGGGGTGGCCTGGCTTGGAGGTCGGGAACCATGGTACTGGGCGGCCATCGCTGAAGTCAGCGAAACTCAGCCTGGCCTGAAGCCGGTGACGCTGGAGACCAAAACCATGGCTATTGCCACGTCGGTGAGTCCCACAGGGAGAGGAGGCTGCCAGGCAGAGACCTCCAGCCTGCCCTATGCTCGTGTTGCATTTATTTCCACCCAGTCTTTGTGATCTTTCTTCTCCAAGAATCTGTGCCTCTGACTTTGTTTCCTTGCTCCCTCTCACCCCCTGCACCTCCTGGTTCTAGGTTGGTATCTCCTCCCATCTCCCTCCCCATTCTCTTTATTTTTAGAGGATAGATGGAAGGGAGGGAGGGGGCCAGTGCCGCCCAGTCCTATCTGCCCTTTTCTGGGCGGGGAACAGATGGCCACTGGTGGTTGGCAGGGGCTTGTGATTAGAAGGCAAGTAAAAGCTTTCTGGAAAAAAAAAAAAAAGAGCCCAAGGAAGATGGGGCTGGGGCTTAGAGGGGGTGAGTGGTCTCTAGCGACTGGGGGAAAAAGAGCAAACAGAGCAGAGGGTGAGCAGGCAGGAAAAATAATATAGAGGAGGGGAGATGATGTCAGTCTGCCTCAGGCCACTTTCTGGTGACTGGGGACAAAGGGAGGAGACAGCTGGCATAATGGGACTGCTGGAGGAGGCCTCCCAGAAAGTGCAGCGGCCCACTGCCACCTCCAGTAAACCAGCCCTTCCCTCAAGTCAGCTGGGCCCCTAGGAGGGGGAGAGCACGGGTGATCACACCCATCATCAATCATTCTAACAGCAGCTCTGGCTTGGATTCAGGCCCTGCAAGACAGAGAGGTTGGGTCCCATTGGACAAAATTCAAACTTAACACAGGGAGGAGCAACGCAGCCCCACCTCTGCTTTCTGTTGATCTGGAGACCAAAACCATGCCTCGCCATACTTCTAGCTCTTGCTGGGCACTCCCAGGAAAAAACAGGCTGCCACCTACTACCACCCCCGCCCATTTGGGAAGGAAAATTATATAGAGTGACAGAGGAGCTTGGAGCCAATGGACAGCCTCCCATTCCTCTCCAGGACAGATCCAAATTTGGCTCCTTCAGTCAAAACTCTTAGTCCATCAGTCTTCATGAAGATCCTAGCCCAGTGCTGGGATCGGGAGAGATCCTATTGTGGTACCTTTGGGAGGACTCTGACATGGAGCTGGAGGCTCGCATCCTACCAGTTACTGTCAACTTTGAAGTCCAGAAGGCAAATGGGGACGGGGTTATTTATGCTCATCAAACTCACAGGATCCTAGCAACGCCAATACTTCTGGAGGACTCTCCACTATGCCTGGTCCAGTGTTAAACTTTGTCATGGTCTTTTGCTGCATTATTGCATGTAGCGATAGGAGGACATCACTGTTATCCAACATGGATATTTGGTTATAGATACAGAATTCTACAATTCTACAGTATCTACATAAATACAGAAATGGGAAATTATCTGCTCAAAGGCACCCAGCAAGAAAGGGACAGAGCCAGGATTCAACCTCAGATCTACTTGCTCTTAGAACTTTGTTTTTAAGTCCCCTGGCTGATACAAAATTCTAACTTTGAATTTTGAATTAGAAGGAAAAGTGCGGGGGCTGGGGACCTGGTTCAGTTGTTAAGGTGCTTACTGCACATGCAAGCATGAGGACCTGAGTTCAATCCCTAGTACCCACATAAAAAGCAGCCAGTTGTGGCGGCTCAGGCTGGTAGAATATACTGAAGAGGCAGAGACATGAGGATCACAAGTTGGAGGCCAGCACTTGGGAGGCAGAGGCAGGGAGAATCTCTGTGAGTTTGAGGCTAGCCTTGTCTACATAGTGAGTTCCAGGCCAGCCAGGGCTACTTAGTGAGACCCTGTCTCCAATATATATATGGTGGACAGTGGTTGAGGAAGATGCCTAACTGACCTCTGGAACACACAGGGAAGGAAGGGTGGGCAGGTGGGTGCAGAACCAATTAGGATTTGTGTCATCTGGTTAGCAAGTTTTCTTTTTGTAGAACAATACCCTTTAGTTTGATGAGGGCTGGGGATATAGCTTAGTGGTGGAACACTAACTTGCAAAGGGACCTGGGTTTGTTCTCCTGAGTTTGGGGAGCAAGAGAAAGGAGTTATAAAAAAAGGCTGAACAAATTGCCCACTAGCACAAAACAGGAGCCAAGAGGAACAGGCACTCCTGACTTAGGAGGCATCATTTTCTCCCACATGCTGGCAGCAGCCTGCTGTAGTCTTTAGCTTGAAACTTAATTTGTTTTTTACCTAGGGCCTTTAACAACCTAGGCAAGTGCCCTTCCACTGAGCTACATCCTCAGCCTTTTTTTTTTCTTTAGGTTTCATTTATATATTATGTGTGTGAAAATTCTGTCTGCATGTATCTAAGTGCCTCATATGGGTGCTGGGTGCCTGCACAGGCCAGAAAGGGTGTAGGATCCCTTAGAACTAGAGTTTAGGAATGGGTGTTAGCTGCCATGTGGGTACTGGGAACCAAACCCAAGTTCTCTGAAAGAGCAGTAAGTTCTCTTAATTGCTGAGCCATCTCTCCAGCCCCCATCTACTTTTTAAAAGACAAGGTCTCATGTAGCTCTGACTAGTTTTAAACCCAATTCTCCTACCTCTGCATCCTGAGTACTGGGATTACAGGTACATGCCACCACCCCCAGTTTATACAATGCTAAGTATTAAACCAACTCAGGGCTTTGTGCATGCATACTTGGTCCCCAAGCCTTTTTACTTTTCATTTTGAGATAGGATCTCACTAAGTTGCCAGGCTGGCCTTGAACTTTGGATCCTCCTGCCTCAGCCTGGGCCTGGTTTAATTGGCGACTTTTATTTCTGGTTTTTGAGACAGGGTCTCTCTATGTAGCTTTGACTGTCTTGGATTTCACTATGTAGACCAGACTGGCCTCAAACTCACCTGCCTCAGCCTCCCAAGTGCTAGAATTAAAGGCATACACGACCACCACACGCAGCTTAACTGGAGACTTGTAACTGAGTCCACATGGCCACCAGGCTGGCAGTGTTTAACTAGCAGTTTCCAACACTACTGTGTAAGCCACAGCCGACCTCATAAAGCTTGTAATGTAATGGCAGAACTCAACAATAAAAAATAAAAAACTAATAATAATAGCCAGGCATGGTGGCACATGCCTTTAATCTCAGCATGTGTGAGGCAGAGGCAGGCTGATCTTTTTGGGTTCAAGGCCAGCCTGATCTACATAGTAAGTTGCCTGGCTGGGGCTACAGGGAAACCCTGTCTCAAAAACAAACAAATAAAAAAGCACAAATAATAATGCATTTTGAAGGAAATAATGAATGGACACAGACACAGGAGACATTTTTTCAGAACTGAAGGATGTAAAAAAAAGTGAGATGAAGTCAGGAGAAGAGCATTTTGAGTAGAGAAAACATGAGCAAAGACCTAGCTCAAAGAATGAAAAGGGAGAGAGAGGAGAGTGCCCGTTATGACACTGGCAAGGCAGAGCCCAGTCTGGAGTGATATTCTTAGCTTGACTAGAATGGGAAGCTTGTGTCCTCTTATAAGACCTGGTATGTGTATGTGAGGACTCTTCTCTTCTTTCCAACCTCCCTAACCAGGCCCAGCTGGCCCGAGCACTGTACGACAACACTGCTGAGTCCCCCCAGGAGCTGTCCTTCCGCCGAGGGGATGTTCTCCGAGTACTGCAGAGGGAGGGCGCTGGACTAGATGGCTGGTGCCTCTGCTCCCTCCATGGCCAGCAGGGTATTGTGCCTGCCAACAGAGTGAAGCTTCTTCCTGCAGGACCAGCACCCAAGCCTAGCCTCTCCCCAGCACCTCTCACCCAGTCTAGTTCACCGTGTCCCACCCCAGAGCGTAACAGTGAGGAGCAGGAGGTAAGAACTGGGGCCTCTCCAGCCCAAGGCCTGGACAGCTTGTGCTCCCTCCAGAAGCTGGGGCCAGGCCAGCAAGGAGATCCAGAGACCTTGGCTGTTTACTGAGTCTACTGCCATCCCATTCCAAACTCAGCACGAGTGTGGACGGAAGAGACTAGCAGGCCTGTAAGGTCCTCCAGGTTGTTCTGGTTCACTCGTCCCCCACTTCTGACATCTCTACTTCTCTAATTCCTAGGTATATGTGATCCCCCCACCAGCTCGACCCTGTCCTGCCTCAGGAACTCCAGCTAGACCCTGCCCACCCTCCCCTGACTCCATCTACAAGGTCCCCAGAGGTAATGGGACCCAGCTGGCTGTCCCCAAGGGTGTGTTAGAGGTAAGAGCTAGAGGTCTGTACATATGTTGGGTGAGGCACAGAAATCTCAGGGAAGGTCCACTGCTGAGCTTGAAGGCTAACACTGATCCCTCCCTCCAGGTCTATGATGTGCCCCCCAACATCGTCCGGGCCCCCTCCAGCTGCCCCTATGACTCCCCAGCCTCCTTTTCCTGCTCCCTGGCCCCAGTTGTCCTACAGCCCCCAGGAGAAGGAGAAGCTCCCTACGACGTGCCTCTGGCCGTGAAGACACCTGCAGATCTGGAGCCAGATCTGGAGTGGGAAGGGGGCCGAGAACCAGGGCCTCCTCTCTATGCTGCCCCTTCGAACCTGAAACGGGCCTCAGCTCTCCTCAACTTGTATGAAGCACCTGAGGAGCTATTGGCAAATGGGGAAAGCGGGGACACAGATGAAGGCATCTATGACGTGCCCCTGCTGGGACCGGAGTCACCGCCTTCTCCAGAGCCCTCCAGTGACCTGGACACTGTGACCCAGCTTCTGGCCAGAAGCCCTCCACCCCCACACAGGCCCCGGCTGCCCTCTACTGAAAGTCTGTCTCGAAGACCTCTGCCTGCCCTGCCCGTCTCTGAGGCTCCCAGCCCTTCTCCAGCTCCCTCTCCTGCCCCAGCCCGCAAGGGCAGTATCCAGGACCGGCCTCTGCCACCTCCCCCGCCCCGCCTGCCTGGCTATGGGGGCCTAAAGGTTGAGAGTGATCCAGAGGGCCAAGAGGTGGAGGATAACTCAACAGGCCTACAGAACGAGTATGAAGGCATCCCGATGGCTGAAGAGTATGACTACGTGCACCTGAAGGTGAGGGCCTAGGCACCCCTCCAAGGGCCTCTTTTCCGCTCTCTCTCCCCTGGCCCTCCACCCTGGGGCCTGGGACCCTGGCACTTGTCCATACCGCGTGAACTAATGCCACACTCAGCCTTGATCCCAGCATAAAGCTACCTCCCAGCGCTCTTACACCTGGTATCCAGGGACTGCAAGCTTTGATGTCAGGAACATTTTCTCAAAGGAAGAAAGCTGGGGAGGGACCCAAAGGCCATGGAGGCCCACATTCTGCTCCCTGCCTTGCCATTGACACTCCATCCCTCTGCAGGGCATGGATAAAGCTCAGGGATCTGGACCCTTGGAGAAAGCCTCCCCAGGGAATCCTGAACTGCTGGACAGGGGGCTGCCGGAACAGCAGGTAACCCTGATGAGGTGTGCTAGAGCAGTGCTGGGAAGAGGGTCTGGAACTGTCGAAGGAATATTAACCATCAGAGAAAGTAGAGGGACGGGGATGAGAACATGTGAAGCAGGAACAGCAGAGAGGAGTTAGGAGTCAACAGGAAGGCATTAGAACATAAAGGGTTTCTTGGGAATTCAGGAAGAAGGGAAAGAATGTGTTGGAAAGAAGTCAGAAAGCCAGGTACTCAGGAAAACAGGAAGAATTTCTAGGCCATGGGTCAAAGCTGGGCCAGGTGATTTCTCTCCAACTGTGAATTCCTGGGTTCCTAAGAGACCTGCCTCTTAATCCTGCTTAGAAACCTGGGGCTCCTCAGCAATTGATTAATCTTTCTGGGCCTCAAGAGAGTAAGGTGGTTTCCTCCACCCAGTCTAGACTGGACATGATACAGCAGCCACCATTCATCAGATGTTTACCAAGTACTGGAATCTGTGTTAGGCAGACTGCGCATACCATCGTAGTCGCAGTTAATGCTCATATGGTGCTTACAGTGTACAGTGCACTCTGCTTAACCCGTTCCCTGTTTTATCTCTCTTATTGCTCACCGCACCCTTATGAGGTACGTGCTGCACTATCCAGTACACTTACCTCTTGTGGATTCTAAGCAATGGAAATGTGGTTAGTCGAAATGAAACTGCTATACATAGAAAATATATACCAGTGCTGGCGAGATGGCTCAGAGGGTTAAGGTGCTTGCTGCCAGTCCTGATGAACTGACCAGGACCAACATGGTAAAAGGAGAAAATCTATTCTCACAAGTTGTCTTTTGACCTCCATATGCATGCCGTGATATTCGTGCATGCACACACCCACACACACAATGTGGCTTTTTGTTTGTTTGTTGTGTTGTATGTGTGTGTGTTTTTTTAAGTTAAAATACATATGGAGGTTCTTTTATTGGGTTTTCAGTGAATCTCCAGGCCAACCTGGTCTACATAGCAAGTTCCAGGCCTGGGGCTACAAGGAGATCTTGTCTTAAATAAACAAACAAATAAAATGATAAAAGAACAAAGGGAGTGAGGAAGAAGGGAAGCCATGGAGGAACTGCAGGTCTCACTGACCTTCCTCTTGCCCTATAGGAAGCCCTGTCCTCAGGGGAGCCCCTGGTCCTGTCCACTGGAGACCTCCAGCGCCTGCATTTCTACGCAGACCAATGCCAGAGCCACTACTCAGCACTGCAGGCTGCCGTGGCAGCCCTGATGTCCAGTACCCAGTCCAACCAGCCCCCGTGCCTCTTTGTGCCCCATGGCAAGCGGGTGGTGGTGGCTGCTCACCGCCTGGTATTTGTCGGAGACACCCTAGGTCGTCTGGCGGCCTCTGCGCCTCTGCGAGCACAGGTGGGGGCTGCAGGCACAGCGCTGGGCCAGACTCTGCGGGCCACTGTGCTTGCTGTCAAGGGGGCTGCCCTAGGCTACCCATCTGGCACTGCAGCCCAGGAGATGGCACGGTGTGTGGCAGAGCTTGCAGGACAGGCTCTACGCTTTACCAACCTGCTCACTGACCTGCTCCCCTGAGAAACTGTTGGCATATTCTTGTCGTTCCTCGCCTGCCAGAGCCCTGCTCCACATCAAGGGTGGCCAGAGGGCTCTGATGGGTGGAAGGGGAGGAATCTTCCCCTTTCTTGTCTCTTCTGGTCATCTCAGCCTCTCACAGAGGCATCTCTAACCCCATAGCCACTGCTTTTTGTACGAGCCATTTTGTATAAATTATTTATATTTAATATTCCTTGCTTTGTCCAGGGCAGGCATTCTCTGGGGTAGGAAGGGACTGGACTCTTCTCCCCAGGCTGGGGTGGAGGTTGCTGCTGCCTTCTGCCTTCTGCAAGTTTGACACACAGAGAATCAAGTGGCAGAAACTTGGGGCCACACAGAGCCTCTCCCGTGTTTCTTGGCTGAAGAACAGAACCGCACTCTGAGCTGAGAGTGAAGACAGGCCATCAACAGCTCAGAGTGTGAGGGTCTGGGAGATAGGAAGGGCTGCTCCCCTCCCAAGGCAGATGAGCTAGCCATGGGCATGGCATGCGTCTCAATAAACCCTGCATCTGGTTCCCTGACTCAGCTTCTTGAGAGCCTGGGGGCAGGCCTGGCATCCTCTTCCCTCCTGTGCGACACACACTATGAGGGGTAAATTTTGCTCCTCAAAAACTATTCCCTGGACTTGTCCTCACCCCTGTGACAGGCCAGGCAGAGTTCTAAAAGTATGCAGTAAATGAATTCCGGGGAAAGTGGGGTAGATAACAAGTCAGTTACAATAAGTGCATTTTTTTTTTAAGTTGCTGATGGAAACTAGGGTGAGATGAAGAGATCTTGACCAGGAAGGTGATGCTTGAGACATCTAGAGGATGAAAGAACTAGAAGGATCTAGGACTGGTGTTTTTATCTTCATTGTCATATGTTGCAGATGCAGAGAGTCTGGCCAGAACAGCTTTACAGGGTACCTCTTCCGAGGCCACCCCAATTAGAGAGCTAACCTGTTTCCTACCACAGCTCTGACCGACGGGAATCTGCTGCTGGCCGACCTGTTGCTCTTCTATAGGACTTGAAGAGAGTCCAGTTCCTTACATTCTTCCTAGGCTTCCATCACTTAGAGGAGCTGAGACTGCAGATGCATGGAACAGGTTAGAAACCCTTAGGACTTTGATGAGATTGAGAGCCCATGGCTAAGAAGTTCATTCCATTCACAGAAGTCAGCCACCACTCGTTGCTTCAGTTCTGTTTTCTCAAGAACCTGGCATGGTGACTGGGTTAGGGCAACTAACCATAATTTCAGCCATAATCTTTGTATATCTTGGCACCTCATGCATTTGTCTCTTCCATTTTGAGCTCCTTTTTCATCCCATTTGGGAAAGAATTTCAAAGTGTGGGACCAATAAAATTCACACCGATGTACTGAAGGCCATTTCCAGACACGCTTATCAGAAATTATCCTGGAAATTAGAGTTTCCAGTTCAAGTCTCAGATGTGCTATATACTTGTGTGTCTGTGAATTCATCATTCCATACCCCCCTGAGTCTTGCCTTTAGCTTTAATATGAGGGTGATCATAATGGGCTTACAGATTTTTTTATGAAGCTGTCACAAAATGCATGAAATTCAGAGGTTATTCTAAGGTAAGATGAAGGATGGAGACAGACAAACCCAGTGAATGTTGGCTGAAACAGAAGCACAGTAAGATGCTGAGGGGGCGTGGTAGCAGGCCATTTGATGTATTGGAGAATGGTTTCCTATACTTGGAAATTTTCTGAACAAAGGAAGTAATGAAGCAATTACTGTGGCTCAGACTTCTTCCCCTGGACTTCAGTAAAGGAGAAAAGGTTCTGAAGAGATGGCTCACAGGTTAAGAGCACTGGCTACTCTTGCAGAGGAACCAGGTTCACTTCCTAGCACCCACATGGCAGCTAATCACCATGTGTAACTCCAATTCTAGGGAATCCAGCGCCTTCCTTTGGCCTCCACAGGCATTGCATGCGTGGATGCACTTCCATACATGCAATACATACATACACATAAAAGCAGATCAAAAAAGAAAGGGAAGCTGGAGAGACTGCTCATCAGTTAAGGACACTTGCTGTTCTTCCAGAGGACCCGGGTTCAATTCCCAGCACCGGATGGCTAGCAACCGTCCATAACTCCAGTGCCATGGAACTCAACACTCTCTTCTAGCCTCTCCAGGGCATTGCATTCATGTGGTACACTTACATGCATGCAGGCAAAACACTCATGCATATAAAATTTTCTTTGAGATTTGATATTCTTCCTCAACTTTTACCTGGAAATACCAAGTATTCATTGTCTCATTTTAGTATACACAAGCCTGGGGTTCTAGTTAAAGATTGTAGTTCAAGGGTAGGGGTGATGTCAATATTGTGGTTTTGTTTTTGTTTTCCTTTTCCAGAGACAGGGTCTCACTGTGTATCCCCGGCTGGCCTGGAATGTGCTATGTAGATCAAACCAGTCTCAAACTCACAGAGATCTACCTGCTTCTGCCTCCTGAGTGTTAGGGTTAAAGGTTAGATTGTGCGTTTTTTAAGTTCTTACTTATTTTTATTTTATGTGTGTGGGCATATTGACTGCATGTGCACAGGCGCACTTGTGCTATGCCTGCGGAGGTCACAAGAAGGCGCTGGAGTCCCCTGGAATCGACAGTTGTTAGCTGTCACGTGGGTGCTGGGAATCGAACCCCGGTTCTCTGCAAGAGCAGCCAGTGCTCTTAACCATTGAGCCATCCCCAGCCCTGTCCCCAAGACTATGCATTTTTAACAGTCTCCTAGGTAGTGTGGATGCTGTGAGTCCAGCAGCAGCACTTCGTGGAGCAAGTCAGTAGCTTCTCTGAGGCAAAGGATGAGGAAAACTAAGAAGCCCTCAGGCATAGGAACCAGCTTGTGCAAAAGCCCTGTGACACTGGAGAAATGGAAAGAAGGCCATCTGTGTAGAGTGCAGAGTTTGGGGAAAGAAGCAGAGTGGAGCTAAGAGTATGTGACCAAACATGCACACCCATGCATGAGTTGTCTAGAATATTTACTGTGATGAGAAACCATTGAATGCAGTTAAGCAAGAAAAAGATACAATCAGACCTCGATTTTGGAGGCTGGTAAGATGGTTCAGCAAGTAAAGTGCTGGTCACACAAGCTTGATGATCTGAGTTTGATTCCTGGAATTCCACATAAAGATGGAAGAAAAGAGACAACTCCACCAAGTTGTCCTCTGCCCACACATGCAGAGTGACACAAACCCCTCCCCACATTAATGCACTTACACTAATGAATCAATAAATAAAAACAAGCCTACATTTTAAAAATCATTCCATCTGAATACTAAGTAGCAGACAGGGAGAAACAAAGTAGATGCGGAACAGTAGTTGGGAACTAAGATTACAATAAACTGTTCAAGTGAAAACTACAGAGGAAGGAAAGAGGGTAGGGCTTAGTATGGGATTCTACATGAGGTAAAGAAGAGGGTGTTCCAAGGCTAGCACAAGCATCTAACCAGCTAGATGATGAGTGTGCCATTCCCCAAAGAAGGAAGTATTAAATACATCCATGTTATTGGGGGAAGGGGTTGTGTGATTTTGGTCTTGATCATACTGAGTTTGAGGCCCCTAAGAGACATTCAGGGTACTTGATCTAACAAGGTTACTTCATGGCCTGGGACTTGGAAGAGAGCTGGAAGGGGAGTTGTAGTTCTGGAATCAGGTGTGTATGATTTGTGTAGGTGGTGCCCAAAACGGGTCCAGAAATAACAGTGTGAAATGAGAAGAGGGTCTTTGAGGATTGTTAACATCGAATGATGCTAAGGAAGAGGAGGATCCGTCTGCAGTGGAGAAAAGGAGCAGGAGAAAAAGCCAGGAGAATGAGACTTGGCAGCCAAGGAAGAAAGAAGTGATCAACAGTTCCAAACCTTCCCCCAAAATGGCGGTTCAACCAAGTTCGGTGTGGGGAACCCCAGAGACTGGTCCCCTTGTAGAGGACTGAAGCTAGAGAGCTAAGCACTGTGCCAGCCCAGTTCTCCAAATGCATGTCATACTGCAATTGCTGGATTACATGTCTGCCTCCCCAAGTAACCTCCTCCAAGGTTATCATGTCCTGTTATCCCCAAAACCTTACACAAGGCCTGAGACATAGTAGGCACGTAATAAATTGTGTTGGTAAACAAATGTGGGTGGGTGGGTGGGGGTGGGGGCTGATGATGAAAAAGAATTGGAGGGGACAGAGGATTCTCCGGCACTTGCCTAGACTATCTACTATCCTTCACCACTCCCCCCCACCACTTTTTTGCCGCAATGGCCTGCAGACCCAGGAAACAAACGAGGAAGACCCCAACCCCCGCTTCCACTGGGCCCTGCCCTCCCCCTTCTTTCTGACGAAGAGTCTGGACCTAGGTTCTGCTGACGTGGGAAGGGGAGGAGAGTCTGGAGGAAGGGGAGGGGAAAGCAGCGCAGAGATCGCAGAGACAGAGGAGGCGCCAGCGGCTGCAGAGGTGCAGAGCGGGGTCTCTTTGGGCTCTCGGTGCCTTGGCACGCAGCTGAGCCGGAGAACAGCGCATCCTTTCGGCGCGGGCCGGCAGGGCCCCTGTGGTCGGCAAGCTGGCTCCCCGAGTGGCCACCGGGACCCCCGAGCCCAATGGCGGGGGCGGCAGCAAAATCGACAGCACGGTGGAGATGACCCCCGGCTCCAATGGAGTAAGTGCCCGCGCCCGGGGGCGACACCATCCTCTCCCACCTCCCGGCCCGGCCTAGCGCCCCTCGTTCTCCTCCCGCCCCTCGTTCTCCTCCCGCGCGTCTCCCGCCCCGCCGGCTTTGCCCTGGCTCCTGCGCCTCCCACCCGCGCCCTCCCGGTGGCCCGCAACCCTCTCGGCTTTAACCTCTCCCCCTCCCCCCGCCGCAGCAGGTCGGGACCCTCGGAGACGCCGTGCCCGCCGAGCAGCTGCAGGGTGAGCGGGAGCGCAGGCGGGAGGGCGGGGGCGACGCGGGCGGCGACGGGCTGGGCAGCAGCCTGTCGCTGGCCGTGCCCCCGGGCCCCCTCAGCTTCGAGGCGCTGCTCGCCCAGGTGGGGGCGCTGGGCGGCGGCCAGCAGCTGCAGCTCGGCCTCTGCTGCCTGCCGGTGCTCTTCGTGGCGCTGGGTATGGCCTCAGACCCCATCTTCACGCTGGCGCCCCCACTGCATTGCCACTACGGGGTTTTCCCCCCGAATGCTTCTGGCTGGGAGCACCCCCCCAATGCCAGCGGCGTCAGCGTCGCCAGCGCAGCCCTGGCAGCCAGCGCCGCTAGCCGCGTCGCCGCCAGTGCCACCAGTACGGACCCCTCGTGCAGTGGCTTCGCCCCTCCAGACTTCAATCATTGCCTCAAAGACTGGGACTATAACGGCTTGCCGGTGCTCACCACCAACGCCATTGGCCAGGTGAGGCGGCCGGCGGACCGCGAGTCTGGGGGCGGGCTGAGGGCGGCTAGAGCCTGACCTCACACCGGCTGCACCCCTCTCACGTCCCTAGTGGGATCTGGTGTGCGACCTGGGCTGGCAGGTGATTCTGGAGCAGATCCTCTTCATCCTGGGCTTTGCCTCCGGCTACCTGTTTCTGGGTTACCCTGCGGACAGGTGAGGACTGTCATGGGGGCAGGACTGGTAGAAAGGAGGCGGGTGCTGGCCAACCTAACCCAAGCAGCCGGGTTTGCGAGAAATCAAGGACATATTCCACTCGCTGGATTCCGCAGTCTTCTCTGGACTCCTGTTTAACAAGAAATAAACCTATATATCACTTTCACACAAGGGAATGCCCTCACATGCATGACTGTTACTCATTCTCATTGATCATTTGCCCAGTATCAATGGATCAGAGGCTTCTTTTCCAAACCATAACAATCACTTGCTGGACCAAAACCCTCCTATCTCCACGGATCATGGCCCATTTCTCCTTTCTGTTGCCCTAACCATCCTAACCACCTTCTTTACCATCTTCATGGACTGACGGATTCATCTTCACAGGCTAATAACCTCCTGGACTGTTAGCTCCATCTCAGTGGCCTCATTCCTTAACATCAATGTTAATTCCTAAATATCAACAGCCCTGTTCCAACAGTGAATAATCAACTTCACAAATAAATGCCCCCATCCCTGACCAGAGGCCCGTCCTCCACAGTTATTAACTGTCTCCAAGTCCATAGTAACTCAAAGTTTCATACCTGCCACCAAATGACTCTGCCCATTATGGATCACTAACTCCAAAAACACCACACATACATCAGTATGTCCATGGGTTGCCAGGGCGTTCAGATTCTCTTAGAGCAAAATCTCCATTTCCATGAATCAGTGGTTTCATTTCCAAAGGGTAACAGTCTACCCCACCAACCAGTAACTCTCCTCACAGATCTAAATCCCCATTTCCTCTTCTGGACACCAGCTCCACTGACCACATGCTCTGATACCCATGTAATCTGGGTTCATAGCTCAGCTTTTGTGATTTAAAGGCATTCAGTAGTCTGGTTCCTTAAAAACAATAGCCATCATCACTGCTCAGTAATCACATATACGTGTGGACCAATGATCCTAAACCCATAGACTAGTAGCCCATCACCTAGCATCAGTGGCCTCATTTTCCTATGCCAGTATCCTCATTCCTTTGGAATAATGGCCTCAAAGATCAAAAATTTAGTCTCCTGGGTCAGGCATCATGGCCTAGCACTCAGGAGGCAAGAGGCAGGCAGATCTCTGTGACTTCATAGTGAGTTCAAGGTCAGCTGGGGCTACAAGAAGATACTGTCTCAAAAAAACAGACAAAAAAAATTCAGTCTCCTAAAATCAGAAACCTCAGCCACATTAGCCAATAAGCTCATTCTCTTGAAAAATGACCCCATTCTATCACGTTAAATATCCTTATTTTGAGGGGTCAGTGCCCCTTTCCAATGACTACTGGCCCCATCTTTATCTCCCATAGACCATTAATCTACAACAGTCAGTAGCCCTGTCCTTACCAACTTGAGATCAGCAACCATCATCACTTACCCATACTGCCATCTTCCTGTCCTTAGTGTCGTCCCCTTGGATCAGTAGATTCATCTTCATTGGCCACCTACATTAAGACCCTCACTCCATTAATGAATGGCTCCCAGATAAGATCAGTTCTTCAGTCTCTAAAAATGATTAGTAGACCCATTCCCATGGATCAGTAGCTCCATCTCCTGGTCAAATAGCCCATCCCACTGTCTACCCTTACATGTTAATAGTCCCAGGTCCCAACGTTGTGGAATAGCCATCTCATTCCCAAAGATAAATAGCTCTGTCTTCACTGACCAGTAGTATTCTGCGGCACAAGCAGCCAATGGCTACATTTCCCTAGATTAGGAGCTCCTACTTCATAGATCAATAACCCTCATCACCTCTACTGATCTGAGTAAGACAGGCGCCATCCCACTAACCAATAGGTTTGTCTCCAAGGATGAAGGTATCAAACCCCTTAAGCAGTATCCCACTCTCATGGTTGATCCCACATCCACAGTTAAATGCCCTGTTCTCTGCTGATAGCCCTGTCCCTAGGTGTCACTGTTGCCCTCACTTAAAACCATAGCAATACCCAGTGCTCAGACATCATGTATCCATAACTCCCACCCTCTCCCCTCCATCTTTTCTAGCCTTAGTCCAACTCCAAAACCTCATCCTTATACTAGCATTTAAGTAGGCAGTACCTTACCCCTAAGGGAGTCTGGGTAACCAGAAACCTTCCTCACTTTCTAGATTTGGCCGTCGAGGGATTGTGCTGTTGACTTTGGGGCTTGTGGGCCCCTGCGGAGTGGGAGGAGCTGCTGCTGGCTCCTCCACAGGCGTAATGGCTCTTCGATTCCTCCTGGGCTTTCTGCTTGCTGGAGTTGACCTTGGTGTCTACCTGATGCGTAAGTGGCACCCTGCCAGAGACCTCTCTACTGGTCTCATGTCTGCCTTTCTGTATTTCCAGGCTATTTCCATTGCCTCCAGGTCCCAAATTTTAGCTGCCCAGAATCTCAACTGTTTTTCTATCCAGAAAAATCCAGGGATCCTACTTCTCCATACGAGTCCTCCCCCTTGTCACGACCTTTAATGTCTTGACCTGACCTTGCGGTTGTCAGGGAATAGAGCTTCATTCTAAAAATGAAATCTTGGCTGGAAATGGTGACACATACCTGTAACCCCGCATGTGGAAGGCTAAAGCAGAAGGGCCCTAGGTCTAAGTCCTGCCTGGGCTGTGTTGTGAGACCTCGCCTTAACCCCTAACCCCAAATGAAATCCGGAGAAGCTATGTGACCTTGGACAAGTTTTGATATGAAAGTCAGATATGAGACCTGATGTGAAAGGGCCTGTAAACTAGGAGTGCTCAACACACAGAGGGGACTCTGACCTTAGAGCTCTCTAGGTTTGAGAGGAGAGAAATGATGTCTCTCCCTCTTGCCATCCAGAGGTTAGTCTGTGGGAGGTGATGTCTGCAGCCTCTGCTCGGGACCTGACCTAGCTTTCTGTCTTCTTTCCTCCATCCCTCCCTTTCTCTTCTCCCTCACACCTTCTTACACCCTGGCCTTTCCTCCCCCCATCCCTGCTGTATCTCCAGGCCTGGAACTGTGCGACCCAACCCAGAGGCTTCGGGTGGCCCTGGCAGGGGAGTTGGTAGGGGTGGGAGGGCACTTCCTGTTCCTGGGCCTGGCCCTTGTCTCTAAGGACTGGCGATTTCTGCAGCGAATGATCACCGCTCCCTGCATCCTCTTCCTGTTTTATGGGTTAGTACCACCCTTCATCTGTGGCCTGGCTCTTCCCATCTCTACCTCCAGCCTACCCTTAGTCCAGAAACCACTCCTTATTTCCAACTGCCCCAGTTCCTCAGAGGTGGTAGTTTCCCATCCCTGAGTCTGGAGAGAGACGGCTTCACCATGCACTCCACCATCCTTCCTCCAGCTGGCCTGGTCTGTTTCTGGAGTCTGCAAGGTGGCTGATAGTAAAGCGGCAGATCGAGGAAGCCCAGTCTGTGCTGAGGATCCTGGCTGAGCGGAACCGGCCTCACGGGCAGATGCTGGGGGAGGAAGCCCAGGAAGCCCTACAGGGTAAGAGGCAAAAGATCCCTGCACTTGATGCCTCGTGTACACACATCATGATGCCATATGGTCGTAGCTGTGCCCCTTCTAAGGGTCTCCATCTCCACGTGGGAGAATCCTGGGATTTCAGTTGTATCTAATAGAAAGCTCCTCTTTCTCTCTCCCAAAGAACTGGAGAATACCTGTCCTCTCCCTCCAACATCCACATTTTCCTTCGCGTCCCTCCTCAACTACCGCAACATCTGGAAAAATCTGCTTATCCTGGGCTTCACCAAGTGAGCCTGGCTGTCTGAGCTGAGGGCCAGGCCAGTAGCTGGAATAGGGGTGGTTTGGGTGGGACAGCCTCCTGAAGACCCTGCAGAGGATAAGGATGCAGAACTGTGGATGGGGATTCAGACACTGTTCTTTGCTTCCTTGCCCTGTCTCACAGCTTCATCGCCCATGCTATTCGCCACTGCTACCAGCCTGTGGGAGGAGGAGGGAGTCCATCAGACTTCTACTTGTGTTCCCTGCTGGCCAGCGGCACAGCAGCCCTAGCTTGTGTCTTTCTGGGGGTCACCGTGGATCGATTTGGCCGCCGAGGCATCTTGCTTCTCTCAATGACTCTTACTGGCATTGCATCTCTGGTCCTACTGGGCCTGTGGGATTGTGAGCATCTCCCTTCTCCACAGTGTGGGCTCAACAAGGGAAACCAATAAAAGTGCCTCAGAAAGGCTCCAACCACTACCTCTAGTACAGGGCTTCCTCTCAGACCCAGACCCTGCCCAGAGCTTCCATAGGCCTCCACCTGGCTTAGCAGTCTGCTCTGATCTCCCATAATTGCTGAATGCTCAGAACCCCAAGGGCTTGAGCTAGGGGGTTTGGGAGCCAAGGGGGGCAACCAGAGACTAGGCCAGGTGTGGTCTCCCCAACTCCATTCATATTCCTCCTCTTGGACCCCAGATCTGAACGAAGCTGCTGTCACCACATTCTCTGTCCTGGGACTCTTCTCCTCCCAAGCCGCTGCCATCCTCAGCACGCTCCTTGCTTCAGAAGTCATCCCCACCACTGTCCGGTGAGAGCAGGGGCACTGCCTGGGCAAGGGCAGGCCAGACCTCAGGTCTTTGGTTAATGAAAAGGTCTGAAGAATGAAAGGAGGAAGCTGCTAGAAATGAGCTGGGGTGAGAGCCACAGCTGTGGGCTGAGTGCCTTCTCCGTATCTCCCAGGGGCCGTGGCCTGGGCCTGATCATGGCACTGGGGGCGCTTGGGGGCCTGAGTGGTCCGGCCCAGCGCCTCCACATGGGCCATGGAGCTTTCCTGCAGCATGTGGTACTGGCGGCCTGTGCCCTCCTCTGCATCCTCAGCATCATGCTCCTGCCGGAGACCAAGCGTAAGCTTCTGCCTGAGGTGCTCCGGGATGGGGAGCTGTGCCGCAGGCCTTCCCTGCAGCGGCAGCCACCACCTAGCCGCTGTGACCATGTCCCGCTGCTAGCCACTCCCAACCCTGCCCTGTGAGCAGCCTCTGAGCATTGGCAGGAGGCTGGCCCATACAGAAAGGTACAAAGGGCCCTTGGCAAGATGGAATAGAAAGGCAGGGTCACCCAAAAGGCTCGGAGGCACCTCATGCCAGCCACTGAGGAGAGCTCACAGGGCTGATCCCAACCCCATCTCCCTGCTGCTTTGTGTTCACTTAGTCAGCAAGAATCGAGACAAGGGGAGAGCACCACACTGTAACCACTGGGTCTGGGCTCCATCCTGTGCCCAAAGACATCTTCCCAGGCCCCATTCTTTCTTCCTCTATCATTCTGTTTCAATAAAAGACATTTTGAATAAATGAGCACATCATAGCCTGGACTTCCCTCCCTTCTGTCCTCCTTTCAGCTCTGGGGGGAAGGCGTTTCTCAGGGGAACACAAACCAGTAATAACACCTTCTTCCCCTCCATTCCCCGCCCCCACGTAGCAATTTACAAACAAGAACCACTGCTTACTGCTTGCTCTGTGCCAGAACTCCACTAGAGCTTTACACAGTTCCCCTTTATCTTTACAACTGCAAGGCAGATCTTTGGAGCAATTAAGGTTTTGTTGTAGAGAGCTATAAAGACTGGCTTTGATGATAGGGGCTGAAAATCTTGCTCAGTGATTAAGAGCTCTTGCTGCTCTTGCAGAGGACTCAAATTGGGTTCCCAGCACCCACATGGAGCAGCTCAAAACCCCCTGTAACTGAAGCTTCAGGGGATCAGATGCTCTCTTCTGGCCTTCACATGCTCATGTGAAAACTAACACACACACATATACACACACACAAATAGAAAATAATAAATTTTTTTTACTTTAGTTTACTCAAACAGGAATTTGCCAGCTGTGGTGGAGCAGGTTAATGGGGAGAATTCACAGGATGGAGAAGCAGTTCTAGCATAGAGAACAAGAACACTTATGAGGCCGAACGAATGAACTCCAGTAGGATTCAGTCTCTGAAATCCCATAGAAGTTCATCTCTAGCAAGCATGTAACTGGTTACCTTGAGTAACATATCACTCATCATATCATCATATACTGACAGCTATGAAGAGAGAAAGCAAAATTGGGCAGAGAGGTGGGACTGGATATTGTTTAGGAATAAGCAATGGCTGTCCACTATAGTATTACTCGTAGCCAACAAGAAGACAGAGTTTAGGAACTGCAGAGATAGCTCAGAGGTTAACAATTGTCCTAACTTCAGTTCTAGGGGATCTGGTGCCCTCTTCTGACCTCTGTGGGCACTGCATGACACGGGTACACTTACATACATATAGGCATAATACTCAAACACATAAACTAAAAATGAAATAAAATTTTTTTAAAAAGAAGAGAGTTCAAAGACTTGGTGACTTTCTCAAGGTTACAAAGCTAGTGACAGCTGAGATGGGTTAGAGCCCAGACAGCTAGAGCTCATCTCTGCCCTCTAACCATCTTCACAAACCCTAACCTTTAGGCACTTCCCTTAGCAGTGAGGAGGGGTCTTGGCACCCCTGAGAGGTAGCAGGAGGCAACTACAGCTTCCTTGGTACAGTGCTTTCCTAGTAGGCACAAAGCCCTAGGTTTGAACCTCAGCACTGTGTAAACTGAACATAGTGGCACACACCTAGAATTTCAGCACTCAGGAGGATCAGAGAAAGGCTCAAGGTCATCATCAGTTGCAAAGAGAGTTTAAGGCCAGCCTGGGCTACATGAGACCCTGACCCAAAAGCAATAAAACAACAGCAAAACCCCATACGAGGAACATTAATGAGGTGTTTTGGTTTGGTTTGCTTTGATTTTTGTTTTAGAGTCAGGGTCTTCCTGTGCAGCCTAAGCCGGCCTTGAATTTGCTGTGTAACCCAGGCTAGAAGACTGATTCTTGAATGAAGTGAGCCAAGAAGCTCTCAGATAGACACTTAATTCAGTATGCCTAACTCTAGGCCAATGGCAGGCAGAGCAAATTCATGGAGATTGGAAAGGGTAAGGTTTATCTCAATGGGTGGTCATGGAGAGAAGGGTTCTTAGGAAAATGGAAGTCATAAGACCAGCCATTTCCAGAAAAGAAAGGCCTGGCATCTAGATCCCTGCCGTACCAGGGTTCTTTCTCCTCCCTCTTTGCTAGTTCATATGTAAAGTTGGGGGGGTGGGGTTTGCCATTCAGCCAGGATTCCAAGTCAGGTCTTCTGGTTATTGCTTCTATCCCACTCCATTATGTACAAACCTAATTTGTACAGAGATGTACAGAGATGGACATGGGGTTTCAGCTGACTCTAGCATCACTTTTTAGATAACCTTGAGCCTGACATTACTGAGGAGTCAATAAGATTATACACATGGCTACCTAACCCCAAAGATTCTGTGACAACCAAACGATTTGGGGTTTTTTGCTTTTTTTTTAGATGGAGTGTCATTTTGTAGCCCAGGCTGACCTCAAACTCACAATCCTCCAGCCTCAGCTTCCTGAGTGCTGGGATTACAGCCCTTCACTACTGTCATAATTAGCTTCTGTGGTCAACTTGATAAACCTAGGAAGAGGGAACTTCAACTTAGGGCTTTCCTCCATTGGATTGGTTTGGCGTGTGACCATGTCTGTGAGGCATTTCCTTGATTGCTAACTGATGCAGGAGGGCCCAGACCACTGTGAATGGTACCATCTCTAGGCAGATGGGCTTAGGCTGCTCTTGCAGAGGACCTAGATTCAATTCCCAGCACCCATAAAGCAGCTCGCAGCTTTACTCCCGTTTCTGGGAATCAGACACACTCTTGTGACCTCTACAGGCAGCAGGCACACACATACCCCGGCTTCCCTCAGTGGTAAACTATAACCTGTAAGCTAACCAAACCCTCTCCTCCCTAAATTGCTTTTGGTCAGCATTTTATCACAGCAACAGAAAGGAAACCAGAACACCACCACGCCTGGCTGAGACATTTCAGTGAATTCACTCTGCATAACCAGGGAAAAGTTCAGAGGGCTAGCATCTTGCCAGCTACTTTCAGCTTCACGAACTTAGGAGCTGACTGGATCCCCATCAAAAACATAAATAAGGGGGCGGGGCTGGAGCTATGGTTCAGCAGTTGAGAGCACTGACTGCTCTTGTAGAAGATCAGGGTTCGATTCCCAGTGCCCACATGGGGGCTAGTGACCCTCAGTGGCTCCAGTTCCAGGGGATCCGATGCCTCTGATGCCCTCTTCTGACTTCCAAGGGCACTGCATGACACAGGTGTACATGCTTGCATGCAGGCAGGATACTCATAAACATAAAAATAAAAATAATTTTAAAAAAGGATTCTCTTTTAGGTTTTCACTGATGGAGGCTGTAGCTTGGAAGGGTAACTTAGTTAAGGTTATGTAACTGTTAAGTAGAGTAGCCAAATCTTGAGCCTGAAGTCTTCTTGCATACCAGACAGAAATTTTGTGTTTTGGGGATAGGGTCTCACTCCTTAGCCCGGGCTACCTGTAACTATATAGTTCAGACTGTCTTTGAACTCACAGTGATCTTTCTGCCTAAGCTTCCCAAGCACTGGGTTTACAGATGTGAATTCAGGGCAGGAAATATTTGTAAAGAACAAGGGAGAAACTTTTATTATGTAATATTACGTTCATTAAGAATCCCTGGGAATTGGAAGGAACTAGATTTCAGGCAAAAGAGAAATAACTACTCTTTTTTATTATTTTTTATTTTTTATTCTCCAACCCCAAGAAATTATTACTCTTCTTGAAAGATTGTACTAACTCAAAATGGATTTCAGAAATGTTTTAGATTTACAATTAAGAGCCATGATGAGGGGTCAGAGAGATGCCTCAGTGGTGAAGATCACTGGCTGCCCTTTAAGAGAACTCAGGTTTGATTCCCAGCACTCACAGAGTGGCTAACAACCATCTGTAAACCCAGTTCCAGGGAATTCCAACACCCTTTTCTGACCGTCATGGGCATTGCATGACATGGGTGCACTTACACACATGCAGGCAATACACTCATACACATACATTAAAATTTTTAAAAAGCTATAATGAATTACTGAGAGGAAAATTCAAAGTATATTTAAGGGGCCAGGCATGGTGTCATACACCTTTAATTCCAGCACTCAGGGGGCAGAGACAGATGGAATAGGATCTCTGTGAGTCCAAGGCCAGCCTGGTCTACATAGTGAGCTCCAAGCCAGTCAGGCTACACAATGAGAACCTACTAAAAAAAAAACAACTAAAAAAAAACTAATACTACTACTAAGAAAGAAGTCTGAAGCTATGTAGTGAACAGGTCATTGAGCACTTCTCTGGAATGGTGGTGATGAGGTGATGTCGGTCTCTACAACCTGGACGGTCTTCCACGGGTATTCACCACCGCCCATTAACATTCTTTCCAGGTTCAAGGTGAGTGAAGTCCTATGACTGTTAGGGAAGGGAAATGAGGCAGAAGCCCAAGAGCTCACAGCCTCAAAACAAATTGGATACATTAATTTTAAAAAGGTAAATCTGCAAAGTCAGTGAACTTGCAAAATACAAGAGCAAGATAACCACCCATCTGACCCCCAGAAAAGGTCTTAGCAAGTGAAAGCGCTTGCTACATAGCCTGGCAACCTGAGCTTGACCCTCAGAACTTGCATAAAGGTGGAACAGAACTGTCTCTACAAAGTCCTCTAACCTTCACACCTGAGCCATGGCATGTGTACCCCCCAATAATAAATAATTTTTCTTTATTTTTAAAAATATTTTACTTTTTAAATTTTATGCATGAATGTATTGCCTGCACGTGTGTAAATACGCCAGTGTTGTGCAATGCCTGAGATCAGAAAGTATCAGATTTCCCCTGGAGCTGGAGTTACAGATGGTTGTTAGCTGCCACATGGGTGCTGGGAACTGAATCTTTTTATTATCTAGGGATAGAGAATGGTTCAGGAGTTAAGAGCACTAACTGATCTTGCCGAGGAACCGGAATTAAATCTCAGCACCTATAAAGTGGCTAACAACCATCTGTAACTCCAGTTCCAGGGGATCCGCTATCCTCTTCTGACCTCCACAGGCACTGCAGGACACAGGGGCATTTATATACATGCAGGCAATGTACTCATACACATAAAATAATAATTTTTTTAAATTATGCTTCTAAAGCACTGACAGATTCTGTGACAGGTGAAGTCCAACATCCTGGTTCATAACATGTTACCTTTGTAGTGTGTGGAGGCAAAGGAAGGCAAATCTGAGATTTTGGGGCCAATCTGGCCTACACAGTTAGTTTTCAGCCAGGGCTATGTAGTAAGACCCAGTCTCAACAAAAGAAGAACAAAATCAGAGTGTGCTGGAGAGATGGCTTGGTAGTCAGGAAAGTGAATTGTTCCTGCAGAGGTTCCCAGTTGGGTTCCCAACATTAATGTTAAACGGCTCACAATCCCTTACAACTCCAGCTCACAATCTCCTACAACTCCAGCTCCAATGATCTTGGTGCCCTCTTCTAGCCTCCACAGGTACATGTACATACATATTCACACACCTAAAAATAATAAAAAATATTTTTTAAAAATCAGGAACAGGGCTCGGGAGATGGCTCAGTTCAGTAGCAACATGCTTGCCATGTAAGCATGAGGACCTGAGTTTGAATCCCCAGCACCTTTATAAAAAGTTAGTTGCAGCAGGCACACATCTGTAACCCTAGATTAGGGGTGAAGACAGGTAAGTCTCTGGAGTTTGACAGCCAGTTAGCTAGCTGACTATTTTTCAATGAAAAACTGTATCTCAAAAAATAAGGTGGAAGGGCTCAGCTGTTAAGAGCACCGACTACTTCTGCAGAGGACCCTGATTCAATTCCCAGCACCCACACGGCAGCTACCAATCGTCCATAACTCCAGTTCCAGGGGATTCGACGCCCTCTTCTGACCTCCAGGGGCACTGTACGACACAGATGTACTTAGAGACATGCAGGCAATACACTCATATACATAAAATAAAAATTATTAAAATATAAAAAAATAATAGTAAGGTGGTGTGCTAGGCACAACCTTTAATCCCAGCACTAAGGAGGCAGAAGCAGCAAATCTCTATGATTTCAAGAACAGCCTGGTCTACATAATGAGTTTCAGGTCAGTCAGGGCTGCAAAGTGAGACCCCCATCTCAAGTAACCCCTCCTCCCCCAAAAAAGGGAAGGTGGAGAGTGATTGAGACTCTCAATACTGACCTCCATAATTCTGATGTGCACACATAGCCATACACAGACCATGCACTTTCACCACGAAAACTGGGAGATGAGAGTGTAGCTCAGTGACAGAGCACTTGCCTGGCATGCATGAGGCCCTGGAGTTCTACCCACAGTACCATACAAAAAATCACCTTCACATCGTGTCCTCCAGTGCTGTAAAGGGAGGACTTTGGGGTCTGCTTTTTGTTATTTTTTGTTTGTTAAGACAGAATCATGCTATGTAGCCTAGGCTATCATTGAATTTGATACAATACTCCTGCTTTGGCCTCCCAAATGCACTGAGATTACAAGCACAGGCCATCATGCCAACCTTTCTGAGCCTTACCCTCTTTGGGAGATAGAGTGGGCTTGCATTGACTGATCTAAAATTTCCTATGTAGACCATGCTAGGCTCAAACATGCTTGATCCTCCTACCTGTGCCTTTCAAGTGCTGGGATTATGGGCCTCTTAAAAATGCACCAAACCCAATCATGAAGGCTCTGTCCTCAGCACTAAATCACCTCTTCAAAGGTGCCATCTCCAATACTAACATTTTCTGGTATGAATTTGGGTTGGGGAGCAACACAAACATTCAGAGCACAGTAACCATATGAATTAGCAACCTCACTCCTAGGTTTATACTATAGAATATACAGATGTTCTTTCAGCAACATTTGTAACTAAAAATGGAACTGTAACTATCCATCAACTGACAAAAGAATACTAATATATGCTGCAACATGGATGCCCCTTGAAGGCATACTAAGTGAAAGCAGTCAGATACAAAGGCCACATATGAATTACCCAAACCAGGCAAACAGAAACAGAAAGTGGATTAGCCAATGCCAGGGACTGGTGGAAGAGGAAAGTTAGAAATGCTTGCTAATGGGAATGGATTTTTTGTGGATGATGAAAATGCTCCAAAACTAGGCATTGGTCATAACCTCTACATATATATATACTAAATATGTATAGATGAACTAAGAACCCTGAATTGGTCTGGTGGTATGTATGAAAACTCAGTGTTTACAAGGCAGGGGGCAGGATGATTATAAGTTTGAGGCCAGCCTGGGCTAGGTAGTGAAATTGTATCAAAAAAATGAAAACTTGGAATAGAGAGATGGCTCAGCAGTTAAGAGCACTGGCTGTTCTTGCAGAAGACTCAGGTTCGATTCCCAGACCCCACATGCTGGTAACAATCATTCTAACTCCTGTTCCAGGGGATCTGATGCCCTCTTCTGACCTTGATGGGCACTGCATGACAGGGGCATACTTACCTACATGTAAGTAAGTAATACACTCAAATACATAAAAAATAATTTTTTTGTCCTTTTGAGACAGGGTCTTCCTGATAGCCTCAGCTGGCCTGGAATTCACTATGTAGACCAGGCTGGCCTTGAACTCACAGAGATCTGCCTGCCTCTGCTTCTCTAGTGCTGGGATTAAAGGTGTGTACCCACCAAGCCTGTCTTAAATATTTAAAAAGAATAATAAAAAACCCAATTGAACACCTAAAAAGTGCATTTTAGGAGCTAATTATACATCAGTTAGAAAAAGAAATGTTTTGGACATGGTGGCTTACATGTCTAATCTCAGCATTTAGGAGGCTGAGGCAGGAGGACTGCCACAAGTTCAAGGCCAGCCTGGGCAACTATGAAACCATTCCAAAAAAAGTCAAAACAAAAAATTGGGGCAAGATGGCTAGTGGGTAAAGGTGCTTGCCACAAAATCTGATTTCAATCCCTAGAACCCACTTGGTGGAAGGAGAATGAGCTCCCACAAGTCCTCTGACCTCCATATACATGAATTAACACGTGTACCTCTCACCAACTCCCCCCCTCCAATAAGTAAATGTAAGAAAAATTATAATTAAATGTTTTTTTCAAACGTAAATGGGATGTTTTTGTTGGTTTTTTTTTGTGTGTGTGTGGACTACAAATCAAAGGTATGAAAAACTGGCACCTGTTGGGTGTGATAGAGCACACCTTTAATCCTAGCACTTGGAAGGCAGAGGAAGGTGGGATCTCTGTGAGTTCTAGGCCAGCTGGAGCTACAGGGAGATCCCATCTCAAAAAGTCCAAAAAAAAAGGCCCCATACCTTAGTAAAGTTCATTTGTCAAATGACTTGTTTCCTACAACTGTAAAATCTATAACAGCACCCAACTCTTGGTAAGCACTTGATAAATAAGTGACAAGTGATTGTCAACAAGCACGGGGGAAGGAGGTATGGGAAATCAGTAGAGCTGATTTAACATGGGTAAAAGCAAGGAACACTATTATAAACTCTTCTTTGAAGCAGGGTACCTGATGCTATCTTTACTATTGAATATCTTAAGTACAAGCGCACACAGAATCCCTGAAGTTTTTGTTGAAATACTGAATGGAATTGGCATTAAGTCAAAGAACCCTAAATTAAAAAATGTAATGAGGCGCTGGCTCAGTGATTAAGAGCACTGGCTGCTCTTGCAGAGGGCCTAGGTTTGGTTCCCAGCACCCACAACTGTCCACAACTCCAGTCCCAGGGAATCCGACACCTTCTGGCCCCCACAGGCGCTGCACACAGGTGGCACATTCATACACATCTAGGTGACACTCTCAAACACATAAATAAAATGTTTAAATAACTTAAAAATATAACTAATCAATCAAAATCTGTCTTAAAAATCCAGCAACTGGCTGGGCATAATGGTACACACCTTTAATACCAGCATGTAGGTGGCAGAAGCAGGCAGATCTTTGTAAGACCAAGGCCAGCCTGGTCTACCTAAGGAATCCCAAGCTAGCTGAGGCTACAGAAAGAACTTGTCTCGAAAAAAAATAAATAAATAAAATTAAAAAATAAAAATTCCACAACTGCTTTTCCCTAATGCCAATCAAGTTAGGTAAATCCTGTCTTAAAATGTCCTGGGTTGTCTGTTTATTTTCCATCACTCAAAGGCCTTCTTAAGGATCTGACTTACAGACTCTCCCTTAAAGACCCTTTCCCACAACAGAACCCCAATGAGAATATGCTTACTATTATTCTTCACTTAACCAAGAGTGATGGACAGAAGTAGTCTACCAAAAACTGCATGTGTCCAAGACTGGCAATTCTTCCCATGTTTCAGCCTATAAAGTATGGAAAACAAAAAATGAAACAGGATAGGAATCAGTAGGTTCAAGGGAAAGGGAATACTACTGTTGTTACTGCCTTGTCCAGGACCAGAGTCACCCCCAAGGTGAATTAACATTTTGGATACATTAAATGGCAGACACTATGAGACATACAAGGCACAATTTATACATTCAGTGAATTTGCAATCCAGTGGGGAAATGAGAAGGCAATTATTTGAAAAAGAGGAACACTATGTCCAAGTACCTCACTGATTCTGCCTAAAGGGTCAATGGCTGTGGTACCTGTCCTACACTTTGAAAAGATATGCATGATTTTGTAGAGAAGTTAGGCTAGCTAGAGGTTCAGTATGTCATACATGAAAACACTGCCAATTCAACCAAAATACATCATATATGCAACATGCAGCAAGACAGTCAATGAGGATCAAACTCTTAGCAACAAGAATCAATGAGTTGCTCAAGCGGTAAAATTATAATGAGAATTAGGAGAGCAAATACAAAGTAGAACTAGACTCAGAACCAGACTCAGAGAAGGCTTGGGCGGTGGGTGTGGTGGTACAATCTCTGTGAGCTCAAGGAGAGCATGGTGTACATAGCAAGTTCCAGGCCAACTGGGGCTACAGGGAGATCCCGTCTCAAAAAGACTAAACAACAACAAAAAAAACAGGCTCAAAAATCCAGCTTTTGAGAACCAATTTGTACAGATCTTTTAGAACTAGCCATTTAGTGCCTCCTATAGGATAAGTGAGACGTCAGCACTTACGTGGGTAAGTGCACACAGTATATTTTACATACTTCTTTTCCAAATAAGGTCTAGGCCCAGAGATTAAGGCTCAACCTGCTTCGCCCCCAGAATTCACCTTACGGTAGGACTCTAACTTAACCACCACTCATCCTCTGTGGCACATGGCCCCTCTTCACACCATTTTTAAAAGAAGAAAAACTAGTGTCACACCAATTTTTAAAAGAACTAGTGTCTTACCCTTTGGCCCAAATTGGCCTCTCACATACCAATCCTCCCATTCAGGTGTGAACCACCACACATCCTTCTAAAACAACTTTATCCAGTCTCTTGCTAATCAGCCTCTGCAAAAGTTTCTATGCTAAAATCACTACATGGTATATTCTAACTTTAGCTTGAGACGAGACACCCATACAAAGGACATAGAATCAAACACTGATTCAGAAAGCAGTGTAACCTAGAAGGTGGGTTAAGGCTTTATGGACACATAACAGATGTTTCTCAAATCCTGTTTGCAACAAGCATGCAGGTTGGAGGCAACATAAACAAAACATTTTGAGAACATGAGTATGGAAACGTTAAAATAATCTTTAAGAAGGCTTGGTGCCCAAGAATAAATCCGACAAAATAAAACTGAAGCAGTGAGGTGGTGCATACCTGCAGCCCCAGCACTTGGGAGACCTGAGGCAGAACAAGTTCAAAGTCAGTCTGGGCTACCCAGTGAGACGCTAGCTCAAAAGGAAAAAAAAAAAAACAGTAATTAAGATCACCAAGTAACCACCCAACAAAACCTAAAGCCAGTTATTAAGTAAAATTTTATGAAAATGACCCAAAATAATTTAGCTGAACATATCAGGTAGGCATCTCCTGGCTGAAGGCTGCAGTCTTTACAACTGTCTTGCTGTTTCTGCATTCCTTGAGTTCAATTTAAGAAAAAAAGTTATAAAGACTCCAGTTAGAAAAATGGAGGTGGGAGCTAGAGAATGGCTCAGCAGCTAAGAACACTGGCTGCACTTCAGCCCCAGGGTTGCTACCCAGTACCTACACGGCAGCTAGCCCCCACATAACTCCTACCCAGGGGATCGGACACCCTCTTCTGGCTGCCACAGGCACTGCACACAGGTGCACTTAAAATGCAGCCAAAACACTTTACCCTCTAACCATAATACAGTCCATCTGCCTATCAGTTTTATAAGAACACACACACACACTAGGTCATTTTTACCTGGGGACTGGAGATGGCTCCCCCGTTAAAAGCATGCGACTGCTTTTCAGTGGACCTGAGTTCAATTCTCACCATCCAAGTCTGGCAACTAATAACCATCTATAATTCTACCTCCAGGGGCTCCGATACCTCTGGCCTCTATGGCCTCCACACACAGAATTACATGCACACTGCCCCAAATACATTTGAGACGTTCTGTGAAAAAAAAAAAAAAAAAAAAACCAAAACCCAAAGATCATTCTAATGGGGTTATTTTTTTACTGACCAGAAAACTCACCATCCTTAAACATGTTATAGCTAGTTGTAATTAATTTATCCCATATTTACAAGTGGTAACTTCCTCTATAAAACACCAACAGTTTCACAAAACCTTAAATCATCTGTCACTTAAACAAATAGGTAGATAAATGATATTTACACCCAAAAGGCCAAACAATTTTTATTTTCATAAACAACTTTATTCATGACACATTATTTAAAAAAAATTCCCATCCCCTGGAAATGAGCTAAAAAAAAAATAAAATAAACAAAATCCACCTCCCACCTCCCTGTTCCCGCTTCCCCCATTCCCTCCAAATAAAAGGGAAAAAAGTAAAGGAAACAAAACAAAACAAAACAAAAAAACTGAAAAACAAAAACAACCCAAACCCCCAAAACAAAGTAGTGCATTTCCCCAGGGGCAAGGGGAATTTACACTGGAGCCGCTGGGAGCGGAACGGAGATCTTCCGGCTACAGAAACCTGCAAAGAAAGACACTCAAAACAGAAAAAGAAACACAAAAGGAAACAAAATAGATCACCAGGCAAACTGGAAGGGCAGGAGACGGAGGAAAGGGGTGGGGTGGGTGGGAGACCTGGCAGACGGGAGCAGGCAGGCGGGGGCTGCGAAAGGCAGGGAGAAGACGGGAAGGAAACAAGCCGAATAGTTTGGTGTCCTTCCAGAGCCCTGGGTAAAAAAAACCCTACCACCCGTGCCCACCTACCCGTGAGCAGGCCCCAAGGGGGTGAAGGGAGGCAGGGAGACAGGGAGCAGCTTGCACAGTTGAGTCGTGTCCATGGCGAATCCCCAGAGGGAAGAAGCAGCCCCTGCCCCACTCCCCGGGCCTTCCCCTACTCCCAAAGCAGGCCCCTCCTCAGCAGTTAGTTATGGGATTCTCCCCCCTTCCACAGTATATCTTTTTTTTTTTTTTTTAAATATTTTTTTCCATCAAGGTCATCTTCTGTTTTTCTTTTTTTTTTTTTAATTCTTTTTTTTTCCTTCTTTCCTCTTTTTTTCCTCTCTCTCCTCCTAATACACACTTTTTTTAGTAAGGGGAATACCATGATGTCGCTCTAGCCCGGCCCCTGGAAGAAAGAAGGAGAGTTAGGTGTTAACATATCACTAGATAGTTCAGTGCAAGACCCTCCCCGTGGGCCCTTGCCCCAGTTATTGTGAAGGGAAAGGGGAGGGAGAGGTTTTCAAGTATCTTAAAAAGGACTCCTCAACCCCAGAAATAAGACAACTAGCAAACAGGGGTGGGGGAAACACATCTAAGATTCTCAGATACACGACCAAGAAAAGAATACCCATTATTTTCCAGTTTTCAGTTCTCCACAACTCCTAAACCATAACTGATGAAAAGTCAAGGTTTGCATTTTTAATGTACCAATTTAAATGTAAAGAAAGAGGCAAAGCAAAGCCACAGTCTGGGCACCACAAACCCTAATGAGACCATTAAGCTCATAAAGCACTGGCACCTCGAAATCCTCCCACTTGACCATGGGAAGAACAAGGAGGCTTGGTACTCTTCCAAGGCAGATTCAAACTTCAACCCCTCCCTACCTCTGGGAAAAGTAGCAATGTCCAACCAGGCTTTCACTGCCCTGAGGCCCTGTTCTCTCTAACCTTCAGTATAAACACTTCTTTGGCACCAACTCCCAAAGGGGGAAAAAAAGCTGAGGAGGAAACATCTCTCAGAACCAATCTGCCTTTATCACCAATTTCTGTTCCAGAAAACATGATTAAGAACTGGCCTCCTGACCTGGCCTACAACTACCTTCCTCACCCTGTACGGGCAAGAGGACCAAGTCCCTGGAAACCAAAGGGAGGGAAAGGGTGGGAGCTCCTCAGATCAGGAGAGAATGAAGTATACAGGGCTCATGGGAGGCGGGGAAGAGGAGCAGCCCATCTATCCTGACCTGTAGACTCGACCCCGGGGCCTGCTGTTAAAACCACTGTAGAACCGAGAACGGGAACTGTTGTAGTTGGTGGTCCTGGCACGGTAGCGGGCACGTGGAAAGCCCCGGTCTGTTGTGCTGATACCTGGTCTGTTGGTTCGTTTGGGGATCACCTGAGAGAAAGGGATAAACAATAGAAAACCTTGGAGTCAAGTGGTGTCTGTATAGAACCACATAGCCAGGGCACTATGCTTACCTTGATTTGTCTTCCTCTAAACAGAGACTCATCTAAGGCCAGGGAAGTCCTCACTGACTCTTTGTCTGAGAACTCTATATATGCAAACCTAGAAAGAATAATTGGTCACTGTGAATCTGACTTTCACAAATAACTCACAGGTTAAACCCAACTTATAAACACACCTTGCTGAAATACAATGTGTTAACACTTTTTAATATCTTTAAATGATAGGAGTTAAATCCCAGCTACTCAGGAGGCTGAGACAGGAGAACCGTAGGTCTGGACTATATCAAGAGCAACCTGAGCACTCATAGACCATTTCACAATAATTTTTTTTAATTCGGGGAAAGCTATGGTTCAGTAGTAGAGCACTTGCCTAGCATGCATCCCGAGTCCCTAGATTCAATCTACAATACCACAAAAATTAAAAATAACCCAGCCACTCTTGGAAATGTATAAAATAGGCCACACAGGGCCTGGATTTCTATACAACCATAACCAGCTTGGGCCAACTGGATGTTGCCCTCCCCTTGTAGTTCATAATCCCAGCCCTGCCCAGTCTTAATTTATTATCTTGTCTCTGATAAACAGCCACATTTAACAGGCAAAGACCACTTGTTTTTATAACAAGGAATTACTATTCAATATAAAATAAAGTCATCCCTGGCTACATAGCTCTGTGACAGAATACATGCTTAATTAGCATTTTCAAGATCCTGGGTTCAAATTCCAGGTCGAAAGGGAGGAGGTATTGGTGGTATGGCAAACAGCATTTATTTTTAATTAAAATGACCTCAATTTTTTCCTCTACTCACCCTTTGGGATGGCCACTAAATTTGTCACAGAGTATAGTAACACGATTGACGGAACCACAGCCATGAAAGTGAGCTTCCAGCTCTTCTGCTGTTGCACCATAGTCCACCTAAGGAGAGGGGGACATTTCACAAGTACTGGGCAAACTCCTATTTGAACAGGTACCTTGCCTAGTCTTTAGTCTCAGTCTCTGTATAGCACAAATATAGTTCTCTAAAGAAATCTTATTTCTTCTAACTCCAGAG
Source organism: Eospalax fontanierii (assembly GCA_035773235.1). Lineage (NCBI taxonomy): Eukaryota > Metazoa > Chordata > Mammalia > Rodentia > Spalacidae > Eospalax > Eospalax fontanierii. The sequence goes on along the minus strand of CM069536.1, from coordinate 8,289,921 downwards.
TCATTATCATTTTAATACCTTGTATCTCCTTACAACCTTCCCTCCACACCCAAAACTGCCACCTATCCTGGAGATATCAATTTCAAAATTATTAAAGTCCCATATAAAAACACCCCTTCTAGCCAAGCATGGTGATACACTCCTTTAATACCAGTACTCAGAAGATTGAGTAAGGAGAAGACGTCGAGTAAGAGGTCATCCTGGGCCTATATATATCAAGTCCCTATCTCAAAAAAAAAGTTATTAATTAAAAAGAATGCCCCCGAACCCAAATCAGAGCGTAATACATACATTGCCAACATAGATAGAGCGGGCATCAGCCTCCATCTTCTCCTCAATAGACATAATCACTGGGCCAGCTTTGAGAAAGAAAAAATATTTTTAAAACAAGCAGGATCAATATATATATGCACTTCTACTACCACTAGGCTAAAATTTTGGTCTGCCCTGTTTCTACCATCTAGAACAGTGCCCAGCACGCAAGGTTTTCAATAAGCATCTGATAAATGACAGAATCAATACTTTCTTCAAAATTAAAGAGGTACAGGAATCTCCCACTTCCCAAATCAAGTTTCTACTGAATAGCTTTGGCTGAAGTGCCTCAGAAACTGAACAAAATTAAATGGACTGCGATGTGACATTATTAGATTAAAGAAGTCCTTTCAACCAGTCTTTAGGAGTCCTAACTAAAGCATCTCTAACTGAAAAGAAAATTAAGACGTGAAGGTCAAATGCCAGCTGGCAATCTCTACAAGAAGCGTAGAGACAGACCAAGAAAGAACAAAGGGAAACACATTTATAAAAGAGACAAAGGAAGGTACAAGACTACCACCAACAAAACAGCTTGTCTTACAAAGGTCAGCGGAACACACAATGGACTATGACCACAGCACCTGCCCAGTAATTGCTCAGACTCGCAGCTCCAAGGTGCCGAACCTCTAAATACATTCCCCGTGCTCCCCCACCGCCCTTCCAACCCGAGCATCCAGACTGCGCGTGCAATCGCCGGTTTACTCACCATTGCCTGGGGGTGGGCTCATATTCATCTGCTTCTCTACCTCGTTCTGTAGCTCTTTTAGCTTCTCAGCCTCTTCCTCCATCTCCCTGACTCGAGCTTTTATCGCCTCTAGCTCCTACAATGAGTGATTAGGGCATGCAGACGAGCTTAGGAACCACCAACGCACCGGCCATGCCGTACTTTTAGCCGGCGCCGGGCCCCAGCCATGTTCGGCCATTTCCCTCGCCTCACGCGAGGGTCGAGAGGGAAAAAAAAAGAGCCAAGTTCTCTTCTCTAGAACCACCCTAGGCCCTCAAGACGCCCAATCAGCCCGCTCCAGACCGGTCCCAGCCCCGCACCAGCCACGTTATTCCCCGCCCAACCCCACCCCCCCCCACCCCGGCCTCTCCCGCCCGAGCTCGGGGCCTCGCGTGACCCGGCCCGGCTCCCTCTGGCCTGCTCGCTCGCCAGCCTTCCCTCACCGGGTCCTCAATGGCGCCGTCCCCGGGGTCGCCCTCGACCAGTCCCGGCTCTTCCTCCTCCTCCTGGCTGCCGGGGGCTCCCGAGCCGGGCCCAGGGCCCGGAGCTCCCGGGGGGGCGCGGGGCCGGGGCGGCTCCTCTTCGGGCTCTGGCTCCGGCAGCAGCTCCCCAGGCTCCAGCTCCTCAGACTCCAGGCCGTTCCCGTAGTCCCCTGCGCCCCCCGGGTCCCCCTCCCCGGCCTCCCCACCGGCCCCGGGCACAAGATGGCGCCGCCGCCCCGGCCCGGAGCCCCGACCGCCCGCAGCCCCCGCTGCTGCTGCCGCCGCCGCCGCCGCCGCCATCGCCGCTCAGACTGGGGCCCGCCGCACAGCGATTGGAGAACTGCGCCGGCCACGCCGCGTACTCATTAGTCAAGTAGCCTGCCCGTCAGCCCGAGCTAGAGCCCTATTGGGGAATACTACTTGGCAATCAAACAAGACCCCACCTCCAAGGCGGGCCACTACGCCAAATTCTCAAATCCTGGTAGGCGAAATGTGCCTGTCAATCAACACAGCCCACCTCCTGTGGTGTACCGAGGTAACAATATGATCACATTGTGACGACATTGCGCTGTTCCCCAGCCGACGGGTGGGCCCGCGACGTGGAGGCTGCTCCGCGATTGGCCCCTAAGGTGGCGACTGAAAAGGACCAATCTTCCGACCGCCTCCCTGCACTGGCAGGGTCTCAGATGCTGATTGGCTTGAGAAATTCGAAGGGCTGACACCGTCGCGTGACAGGTGAACCTGGCTTCCGAAGGGGCAGGGGAGCCTGAAGCTTGGGGAGCCCGAGGTCACGTGACTAGTCAAGCACTTGAGGGGTGGGAGGACGCCATCTTAACATTGACCACTGAAAGTTGTCCGAAGACCGCCAGTGTCAGAGCGGAGATTTCTAGAACCTGGTCTCCTCACCAGAAAAGCATCACGAGGTGGGATGTTGTCAGAAGCCAAAGTTTTGAGTAGAGCATTCTAGGAGGGAGCTTACTTTTCCCAACTTACAGTTACTGGCCCCAACAACCAATAGGTCTCCCAAGCCACAACGCGGGAGAGAAGCCTCACTCAGACCTGTCATGAGTCCTGTCCTGTTGTCCCACAGGTCTTTCTATGCTCTCATCCCTGCTTAGTTCAGCCCGTTTGCTTTCTTTGCCCAGACTGTCACAGCCCCTCATGGCTCTTTTGGTTTACTGTGTCACCCACCCCTCCAGTCCTCATCACTACCAGACTGGCCCCCTTTTCCTGACCAGCTAAAGAGAGAATTCCTTACCGTGGTCTTATCCCCGCCAGAACTTTGGCTACTTTGAAAATGTTCCCACACTTCTTGTTCCAGTGAGTGTATCTGGCCTCCAGACTAAGCCTGTGTGTGTGCAGTCTCTTCTCAAGCAGACCACTTCGGTGAGAAAGCCTTCTACCAGCTTCCCCTATCTTGAAACAAATGGGCCTACCTCCACTGTGCACTTAACGATTTTGTGCGGTTTCTTAACTAGATAGTGAGTGCCTGCAGACAAGGGAAGGAATCCCGTTTATATTTGTATCCGTATGTAGCACAGAGTATATACTATAGTGTGTTTGTTGACTGAAAGACTCATTGACTGGAGAGGTAGGTGCCACCCTTCATCTTCTGCGGTTTCCTCAATTCCAAGTCCTCTCGCAGACCCCAGAGGCATTTCTCTGGGCAGGTTCTCAAGGCCGCTCCTGCACCCTTTGAGACCAATGAGAGCTGGCCCTGTGGAGAGGGCGGGATGGCCACACTCTGAGACTCTGCATTTATTAAAGTGAAGATTAGCAGTGCTAAATTTGCACGGGGCATGTTTTTGTAGACAGACTAGATTTGTGAACCTGATTCATACAAACCCAACCAAAAAAGTTAGTATGATTGAAACGGGGATCTGGACAAAGAAAATCCCCTGTTAGCAAACCAAAGAGTCAAGAACACTCATACCCCACTTTTGCAGCCCCTTACCTTAAGACCTGGGGAGAGATGGGTTGTAGACTTACAGTCACTTAAAATTTTGCTGCAAAGCCGGGTATAGTGGTACACACCTTTAAATTCCAGCACTCTGGAGATAGAAGCAGGTGGATCTCTGTGAGATCAAGGCCAGCCTGGTCTACACAATAGCTAGAGAGAGTTCTAGGCCAGCTGGGGCTACAGGGAGACCCTGTCTCCAAATAAAGATTTTTTTTTTCTGCAAATTCCTCAGTCATCTCAGCCTCAGTGATCTGAAATTGTTTTTCGAAGATAAGTACTAAATGAGTTCTCTGAAAGGTCTTTTATACTGATTCCAACCTACTCAGAATTTTAAGGAGTTGCCTCTACCCAATTTAAGCAAGGCAACTCAGGAAATTTTGTCTCTTAAAGGCCTTTTAATCTCATTTTTGTTAAGCACTTGATTTTGTAGCAGGCACTCTTCCTTATTATTTCATTGAATTCTTACCAATGAACAACCCTATGTAGTAAGAACTTCCAAAATCCTAGTCCCCTCACAGAGTTAGCTGTTTGTTTGAGATAGGGTTGTGCTATGTAGCTCAGGCTGGCCCCAAACCTGAGATCCTCCTGTCTTAGCCTCATGAGATTATGGTTTTTGGACCTGATTGCACACATCTGTCACCCCGGCCCTTGAGAAGTTGAAGCAGGAGGATTGCCATGAGTTCAAGGCCAGTCTGAACTACGTAGTACCAGTATAGCCAAGGCTATATAGCAATACCTTGTCTCAAAATACCCCAAACAAACAAAACCTCCCTATAGTTAGGTGTGTATACACTCCTACAGTCCCAAGCACTTGGGAGGTAGGGCAGAAAGATCAGCCTCAACTACATAGGAAGTTTGAGGCCAGCCTGAGCTACATGTGACTGTATCTCAAAAAAAAAAAACCAACTCCCCCCACAAAAAAAACCTATGTTCTCTGCTTTGATATATTAAGTATGCTACTGAAAACCAGAAGAGACTATATAAATTCCAATAAGTCAAAATTTTAAGGAAATCACAATATCTATTCAAAGATTATTTTGTACCTCACAAATGGTATACATTGTGAATATGTGTTTGTACCTTTTATCAGTTATAAAATAATCTGATAAACTTGCAAAAGGAATGTCAAGCCAAAGCAGAATATAAATTATACATAAGGGATGACTACAACTATATCTGATTTTTTTTTAAGCTCCAAAACAACCAGATGTGAAAGCACATGCCTTTAATCCCAGCACTTGGGAGGCAAGATCCAGGCCAGCCTGGTCTACATAGTGAGTGAGTTCCAGACCAGCTGGGACTACCGGGAGACCTTGTCTCTAAAAGGTAGAGATTCAGCCAGGTATGACTCTGTCTCAAACAAAGATAGGTATGATGTTCATGCCTGTATTCCCAACACTCAAGAGGCTGAGGCAGAATAATTAAATTGGGTTTGAAGTAGCCTGGGCTATACTGTGAGACCTTGTCCCCTCAAACCAAAATCAGGGTCTTGCTAGGTAGTTCAGGCAGGCTGGCCTATGACTAGCAATTGATCCTTCTACCTCAGTCACCTAGTACTGGAATTATAGGCCTGAGCCACAATGCCTATTTTATCTCTGTTTCTGAGATAGGGTCACAACTGGGTAGATCTCATCATTTTAAAAGCTTTTGGTATACTACCGCAGGCTCTTCTTTTATATTTTTAATGAGGTTCCTAGGAAATGTGGTATTGTCTCTTGCATTATTATATTTCAGTGGAGAGTGCTGACATAAGACTTGGAGCCTTGATGATTTATTCTTTATTTTAGGTGTTTTGTTTTAAGACAGGACCTCACTATGTAGCCCTTATGGCCTGGAACTCAGAGATATGCCTCCCTCTGCCTCCCAAGTGCTAGGATTAAAGGTGTACAGCACCATAACCATACCTGCCCATTTTAGTGTAATTTTTTAAAGATTTATTTATGAGCCCAGCATAGTGGCCCACACCTTTAATCCAGCAGAGGCAGGTGGATCACTGGGAGTTCAAGGCCATCCTGGTCTACATAGTAAGTTCCACGCAAGCTGGTGCTACAAGGAGACCCTGTCTCAAAAAGAACCCCCTCCCAAAAAACTTTATTCTTATGTGTGTGTGCCTATGAGTTTATGTGTACCATGTGCATACCGGTACCAGTGGAAGCCAGAAGAGTGTTGGATCCCCTAGAACTGGAGTTATAGGTGGTTGTAAGCTTGCCAGGTACATGCTAGGAATCAAACCTAGGTCCTCTGCGAGAACAGTAAGCACTCTTAACTACTGAGCCATCTCTCCAGTCCCGCATCTGTATTTTAGACCAGATCCCAGTATCTTCAAATGTTGTCTGCCCAGACTTTCATTAACTTCCTAGATCAGACTTTGCACAGGAGGAGGGTCTCCATTTAAATGTGAATTGGTGTCTGTAAGGCTTCTTCATTTGTTTTTTTTTGTGTGTATATCTGTGTGTGTGTGTCTACCTGTATGTCTGTATGAATATATGCAGATATATATGTGTGTGCTGGTGCCCAGAGGTCAGAAGGAGGTGTCAGATCACCTGGAGCTGGAGTTACAAGTGATGATAGGATCTATACTCTGGTCCCCATGATTGAATAGCAAGGCTCTGAACTGCTGAGCCATTTCTCCAGCCCCATTGATTGGCTAACTATAAAAAAAAGAATTTACATTTTTTTAAAAATAGGGATCACATTTGTGCTACAGCATGTGTATAGGGGGCAGAGGACAACTTGTAGGACTCAGTTTACTCCTTCTGCCTTGTGGGATTGAAATCAGGTTGCCAGGCTTAGAGGCAGGCACCTGCTGAGTCATCTCGCCAGCCCATTGTTGACTAACTTTTTGATACAGGGGGGGGTCTGCCTATGTATCTCTGGCTGACCTAAAACCTGTTATGCAGACCAGGCTGGCCGACTTTTGGTGATCTTCCTGGCTCGGTACTGAGATTACAAGCATGTGTCACCATACAGGGTTTGATTAATTCTTAAAAAACATTCTATATGTAGCCAGGCATGGTGGCACATGCCTATAATCCCAGTACTTGGGAGACAGAGGTAGACATATCTTCTGTGAGATTGAGGCCAGCCTGGTCTACATAGCAAGTTCCAGGCTAGCTGGGGCTAAAGGAAGACTCTATCAAAAGACACACACATACAAACACACACACATACACACACACACATTATATGTGAAAAGCTTGCTTTAAGATGCTCTATCATATATTTATGTTCATTACCAGAAGAATCAGAGAAAATACTATCAGCAAGAAGAACAAAATCTTCCGAAGAGACAAAACCATGAATGGCATCTTGGCCTGTCCTTGACTCTGCCGGAATCTTCACCATTTAAACAAAGAGACACACACATATATAAAATGAGATCATACTATACATACAGTTTTCTAACCAATATTAATTTTATTTATTTCTTTTGAGGACAGGGTCTCACTATGTAGCCCTAGCTAGCCTGGAACTCACAGTGCTGGGATTGTGTGTACTACATGCCTAGCCCCAATATTATTTTTTACCTGGGAAAATACAGAAACTTATTAACAAGTCAATACATATGTTTCTAATTATATTGTTTGTTTCAAAATTGATTGTTTTTTGCTTGACTCCTTCACTAGTGTGTAAGCAACATGTGTGTTTGTCCATTCTCTACCTCCGTGCCTAGAACTGTGCTTAACACACTGAAGATGCTTGAAGGTGCTCTAGGAGTGGGTAATGAATGAAAATCAACTACATAATAGTTTGTCCATGTTATTATATTTTCTAATCAAAGTTTCTATTTTGTGTGCGTGTTCATGTGTTTGGATTACAGGCTTGTGGTACCACACCAGCTTCTGGTTGAGTTTTGTTTGTTGGTTTGTTTTTGTTTTATTTGAAACACGGTCTCACTAAGTAGGTCTGGCTGGCCAGAAACTCAGAGATCCACTCTCCTTTAACTGCTGAGTGCTGGGGTTAAAGGTGCGCGCCACCACACCTGGCCTCTGGCTGAATTTTAAAATTATTTATATATCTCCCCATATCCACATTTAAAGTCATTTTTAAATTTTTCAATTAATCTAACCAGGCCTGATGGTACACCTATAATCCCACATTGAAAGGACTGAGGCAGGAGGATTGCTCTAAGTTTGAGGCCAGCCTAGGCTACAAAGCAAGACCCTCTTAAAATAGAGAAACAAAAAATTACAAAGCATCTGCTATTAAGTAAAAAATGAATATCATCTATTCATTTGCCAGAAATTTTAAGTTTTGTTTGTTTTTTGTTTTTTGTTTTTTTTCCCTCACAGTGAGGGAAACTCCAGACTGGGCTGGAGTTGACTATGTAGTCCAGGCTGGATTGAACCTGAGATTTCTCCCTGCTGCCTAAAGTGTGCTAGAATTACACAGCTACCCCAACTTTACCTCCCAATTCCCACGTTGGTCAGAAATTGTGACTATTAAATGTAGCCGAACTTCATCAAAATTGGATGTGTATTAACAGCATTTGTAGAGAACTGGCTACAGAAAATCCATTTGTCCCTTTGGATAGTCTGAAGTTTAGCCCTATATTAAGTCAGACCATCATAAAGTACCATTCAGGCTAAACTGTAAATGAGGCTGATAGAACAAACTAAAAAACCTTCTGAATCCCCATTTTTGGTTTCTAAAGGAAACGTGTATCACATTTACCATCGATTATATCACAGTGTCTTCTTAGGAAACATTGTCTTATTGAGTAACCAGAAAGAGGACTGTGAATCTCCTGTGCTTTCCAGTTTGCTTTGGTTGCCAGAAAACTCAAAGCCAAATTCACCATCTAGCTTTTGCACTTGGAAATACTGTTAAGAATGCTCTCAGGGATGGAGAGATGGCTCAGCAGAGAGCAGCTCAGCACATGCTGTTGCAAAGGACCCAGGTTCAGTTCCCAGCACCCACATGGTGGCTAACAGTCTATAACTCCAGTTCCAGGATAGTCAACCTATTATGTCCCCCTACAGGTTTGCATGCAATTAGGCACTTGCATACATGTAGTCAAAATACTCATACATATAAAATTAAAATAACTGGGCATGGTAGCACATGGCTTTAATCCCAGCACTTAGGAGGCAGAAGCAGGCAGATTTTGAGATGCAGGACAGCTGGGGCTACAGGGAGAGCCCATCTCAAAAAAGAAAAAAAAATTCTCCTAAATTATTCTTTTGCTTTTTGATGGTACGCTTGTTTTTGTTTGTTTTGAGACAATGCTTCATGCAACCCAGGCTGGCCTTGAACTCACTGAGTAACTGGATGTCTGATCTTGAACTGATCTTCCTATCTCCACCTCTGATTGCTGGGATTGCAGGTGTTTACCCCTACACTACCAAGCCAGGATCTTTTTATGTGTGTGCTGGGAGATGGTGTCCCAATGTACCATATTTCTATGTCCTCTTGAGGCTCCAATTGGGATAGAGTTCTTGGGTTTGGCTAGAGTCGGGTGGGTGTGGATATTGAAACAACCCTGGTGTTTTTTTTGTTTTGTTTTTTTTTTTTTTTAATCTTATCACTTTCCTGAATACCTATAACTCTATTTGTTGCCTTTAGCAAGATCATGGTCCTGAGATTACAGGTTTAAGGAATGTTCTGATGTTCTGACCCCAGGCTATCAGGTATAGAAGTCACAAAACCCTGTGTAGTACTTCTCAATAAATTTCTGGGCTTTATTTATTTTTTAATACGATCATTACATATTACACAAAAATAAAAGTCAAATGAACTTGGCATTTATAAATTATTAAATAAAAATACAGGAATATATATTTATATTTATAGAGCTTTTTCTTTTCTTCTAAACTAACCAAATCTGTTCTCCTGCCGTTTATGATTTAAAAAAGTAAAATAGTCTATGTATGTCCTAGTATAAGTGGGGAGTGGGATTAACAACCGCAGGGCTGAGTTGCCCTACCTCTGCTCCTTCCTTGGCCAAAGCAAAGTCCCTATTTGTCCCTTTGGGCTTTGGAGAGCAAGAAATATCCTCTCCACCTATTTAATCTCTGAAAAGTGGTGATTATATTCATTTCCCTCATTTAAAAAATGAACTGGATTTAAAAATTGGGAGCCATACTCAGCCTTCTAGGCCAAGAGCTAATCCCAAGGAGCTATATGGCTCTAGAAGACAGTCCCGGGTTTTCCCTGACAGAAGTGTCTGGGGTTTCCATTGGCCCTCAAACTAAGGGCAGAACAGGTCAAAACTCTGTGGTCCTGGCTAAGCTATGCTTCTGGGAATCCAGACCCAGCCCTTTAGGGTTTCAGAAAACCGCCTATCCTTTCCCTCCCTTCGGTGTGAAGGCTTTTGAGCAGAGCACTTTGGTAACCTGACCTTAGTTCCTGCTGCTCCTGTTTGCTGAAGGCCCCCAGGAATGCTAACATGAGTAGGTGTCCTGTGGTAGAGGGGCAGGGTAAAGAGTCTTCCCTGAACTTGAAGGAGCACAGGCTCCAATTTACAACTGATGGTCTAGTCAGTGGTTTTCTTTTTTCAGCAGCAAACCCCTTAATGCAAAAAAAAAAAAAATCTTACCCTGAACCCTGATACTTAAAACAGCTACAGAGGAGCCGTTCTGTTTGAGGGCAAGTTGCCCAGCCTGCTCAGCCCTCCACACCCTCATCTCCCTAAGGACTCCTGAGGCAACCCCTAGGATACCTTGGGGCTCTGCCAAGCAGTTTAAAAACCACTGGCCTGGTTTGTCCTGAGCAAGTCAGAGCCCCCCACCCCAACCCCCAGCTGCTTGCCACAGACCAGCTCTGAGTTTCTTGTACCAGCATACTCAACAGACCACGTGGCACATGCAGTCTACCACATCCCCCATAAATACCATTAAAAAGTGCAACCCTCTCTCAAAAGCAAAAGTCTGGATTAACACCTGAGGCCAATGTGGTCCCACATTCTAGCAAGCGCAGTACAATGCCATATTCTAGGACCAAGTGAAAATCTCTAAATTGAGTCAGCTGTGGTCTAGCTAAGTTGATCAGTGCTCAGGATCACAAGCAGGGTTCTAGAGCACTGTGAAATCAGCATCGAGAGCAGCAATGTTAGCACCTTGGAAAGTGCAGCAGTGAGGTCTGGCTCAGGGCATGCATTTGGAGTGAATGATTTCTCAAAAGAAAAAGCTATAATCTGAATCTTCTATGGGGCTGGACTGTGAGTTCTAATGTTAGCATCCTCAGACACTCAAGTACAGACAAGTAACACCCATGCAAAAAGCATGGCTTCAAAGGAAACATATGTGTCTAGGTCATGTTTAGGTACTCTAGAACCCATACACCTGGCCCCCAATTAAGCAGCACCAAAGTCCACCACACAGAATAGTCCAGTGAGGCGGTACCTATCACCATCACACCCAAGGGGCTCAGAGCTGGAATGGCCCTTTCAAGGCATCAGCAGTCTCACCGAGACACAGTGCAGGACCCAAGCTGAATTCTAGATCAGCATGTATGTCCATATCCTTAAAAGGAAAATTAGAGCCCCAATTTAGAGTTGAAGTTGGATACAGAGGTCCTAGAAATAGGCAACACTTAGGCACCTTTGTGCCATGGTGGGAGGGGAGGTTGGCAGGCAGGTTCAGCTACCAAAGCTTCCACCCACCCACACCCACAACCCTGCCCTATGTCAGCCCAGGAGGCAGCAGCAAGTGCAAAGATGCACACAAAAGGAGGGGAGGATGAAGAACAAGGCTAGCTGCAGAACTCTTCTCTCCAAAGCCCTGCCAACAACTTTCTGCAGAGAAGTGCCAGAGCCCTCTGTCTAGATAGTGTTCCTCCCTCAGCCTTGAGGCATCAGGCCAAGGGGATGGGGCAGGCGGGAAGAAGGCCAGTGAACTGTCCCTTGTTCTTGCCACTGCAAAAAGGAATGTTTTCTCACTGAAGAATCCCAACACCAGATTAGACAAACAGCCCAACATGCACATGAGCACGTGTGCGTGCACATGCACACATGTGTCCAAACAGCCCACAGCCATAGCCACTTCTCCCAAACTCCTGATCATCAACCTTCCATTCTAAAGGGATGTAAATTCTAGGTTCCCTAAATCCCGAATCCAATGAAGACACAACTCCCTATAAGCTCCAGGTAGTCATGTGCTCACAGCAAAAGGCACCATCCCTCCCACCTCCCCCCAAGCCCTGAAATCACTCCATCTCCTGGGCTCCCAGATTTCAGACATTCTCCAATATCTCCAACTCCTTCCTGCCATCTGCCTGGCTTGCTCAGCTCCCTCACACAACACCTCCCCCTGCCCTTCCCTGTTCCCTGACCATCCAATTTCTTCCAAGGGCATTCTCTGTTTTGTTCAAGTTCTCCTGGCCCCTAGCCACAACCTAGCCCCACCTGGCCCTAGACTTTCTCACTTGCTGGCAAAAAAGGCCCCTACGGTTACCAGGGCCCCCAGTGCCACAGCCCCCGTCAGTACTGTCCTCACTGATGCCCAGTTCCCCTCCCGCAGACGCCGAGCCTCCTCCAGGGCCCCGTCCCCGTATAGAGCTGTGAACTCCGCCTGTGGGAGAGAAGGGAAGTAGAGAAAGAAGGAGAAAGGGATATCAGGAAAGGAGAGTGGAGAAGAGAGGAGAGGAAGAGTTCCAGTTGCATCCACTGTGAGCACTACCCCACACCCTGTTCCTCTTCAGCCAAAGCTTCATTGACTACAAGCCCCTCTGAACCCCCTGCCCAGAGTACCTGGCTCATCTGCTCTGTCTACATCAAGTGAGCCCCAGACTTTCCTTGGCAGGAAGTTTCTTTTCAGAACTAGCATCCTTTGCTAAAGCTTGCCTAACTATGACCCGTCCCCTGATCCTCCCACCTCCCATGGCATGTACCCAGGGGTGATACCACTTCTCTGCAGGCACTCTTTGGGCACCTAGCACACAACTGTACTCTGTCGTCTGTTTGGGACCATGAACCCAACCAGGGATTACTGCATAGCAGCCCTGGCTGAGTTCGGCATTAATGCTCAGTCTGATTCCACCTACATAACGCCCCCAATGGCTCCTTCCCCAGCATCTCTGTCCCAGCCTCCAATCAGAATTCCTATCTCCCATTTCCCCAAGACCAGCTTTGCAGAGGGATGTGTAGAGAAGCTTCTTACCCAGCCCCCACTGCTGTGGATCCAGTCAGCCAGGCGCGTCTCCAGGTAGGTCACCATCCAGTCCTGCACTTGTCCCACCAGTGGCTCCATCTCTTTGTTGACACTCTCAGCACACAAGGCAGCCCCAAAGACAAAGAATGCCACAAGACGGCCCCAATTGGGGCCTCCTTGAAAAAGTTCGTCGGAGACCTGGGTGAAGCGTTGCTGGGCTGAGCCTGGGGTCACATGCAGCTGAGCGGCCAGATCAGAGAAGGTGCGCCGGAAACGGGTCTCAAACTCATCTCCAGCTGCCCGCATGGCTTGGTGCAGAGGGTCGGCTGCTGGGCCTTCCCCGGGGCCAGCTCCACAGACATAACCCTTCTGCCTCAGTTTATAGCCTACAAAGTCAGCCACCAGAGCCCGTGTGTCTGGGGCCGAGGCTGGGGTCGCCATCCGGGCGGCTGAAAGGGGCAAGGATGACATACTGGCATGAATATATAGAAAATATGGATAGAGACCCAGAAGAGGCATTTCTGGTTTGACCAAGTTACTGAGAAAGGAGGAATGCTCAAGACCACTGAGAGGGCCAGGCTAGAACAGGGGAGGTAAGCCACGGTGGAGGGCCAGGGCCTAAGCAACTGGCCACTTAACAATAGTAAAATTAAATGTAAAACCAGGAAATGTTTTCAAAGTACTTTAGATTCTTTTCATAATAAGACAACACGATCTGTGTGAAACCTCTGCACCCATCCCCACCCCCAGTACACACAAACCTTTTCGGCAATAGGAAGGAGCTTAGGACTTCCTCAGAAGCAAGAGGTGAAGATGTTGGCAGAGGCACAAGATAGGGAGGGTGGACTGAAGAGAGAGGTGGGGAAATCTAAGGACTGTATAGGGTGGAAAGGAAGAAGGCACTCACCCAGCCTGGATGGCTGCTCTTAGGACCCAGTGCTGGCGGCAGGGAGCCTCCAGCTGAGGCCTTTCATTCTCCCAGCTTGCTTGGAGCCCTGGAAAGGGGAGGGAGAGATCAGAACTAGGTGGAGAAGGCCAGGGATCCGGATCTGGTCTGGATAGGGGTGGAACTGCAGTTCCTGGGACTGGGCCCCTGCCCCCAACGCTCTGCCAGCTGTGTGGCAGATTCCATGTTTAATGACTGTCCTCCCGGGAAACCCAGGGGCCACGGGCTTCCTGCCTTCACCACCTCTACTCCGGGCTCCCCCAAGTGCAGCCCAAAGGCCCAGCTCCTCCCTTGCCCCCACCCTCAGCCGGTCTCCAACCCCGCCCGCCAGCTAGGTTAGGGATCTCACGGGTCAGGCCGCTGCCGGGATCCGGCCGTTTCCTGGTGCTGGAGCTGGAGGGAGGGAGAGAGGGAGGAAGGGAGGGAAGGAAGAAGGGAGGGGGGGGCAGAGAGGGAGGGCCCGGCGCCGGGTGATGATGGGGCCCAGAGATGCGTCCAGAGAGAGGGGCGGGGCTGGGAAGGGCCACAACTCCGGGAAGAGAGGGCCGCTGAAGGCAAAAAAAAAAAAAAAAAAGGCCAGTTCTGGAAGGGTACAGTCGCCTGGACTGGCTCCTGAGCTCGCAGACTTCCCAGAGAAGCACACTGAGCACTGAGCTTCAACATCTCGGAACAAATTAATTCAACATTTCCGGAAGATCTCTTATGTTCCATGCACTTGTTGAACTTTTCCAGCCCTGGATTATGTGCCTGGAAAAAGGAGAGCAGTTCCCATTAAACTGGGAACTGCCACGCACCGCCTTGTCCTGATGAGATGATTAGCGACACCAAACACAAAGACCAAGGCTTTCCAACCCACTCCCCCCACCCCCACCCCCGCCCCAGAACCTTGAATCCACATCTCTTCCTGGACTGCGCCTGTACTGCCAGGAACTGGCCAGCCTAGGAAGGGTGCTGGGGCCTTGTTCGCAGTGTCTGCAGGCACTTTTCTTCATCTTTTCTAATCAGTTTGACTTTTATTTTTTTACCTACACATAACCTAATTGTTATTTTTTTTTTTTTAAATCAGACAGTTAAAAGACACAAATCAATACAAAATCACCATCCTACAGACGAATTGTACTGCCCTTCCTATATACAGGTTGCCAATGTTAATGTTTGTCTTACAGATTATAGATGTCTATTACCCATACATGACAATATATTTGGGCAGGGTAGTTTCCAGCGTGTGAAGCATGGCAGATCCATGGGGGAGCGGAGAGTACTGGGGCATTCTGACCCTCCCCTTCTCTCCCCATTCTGGGTCTTGAAGCTGGCCATTCCTTCAGCTCCCTTTGGAAAGAGTGGACAAAAGCAACCCAGTTATGCTTCTTTCTTTTGGTTCTTCCTTGTTACTTCCTCTTGCTCCTACCACCATTCTAAGGCATGGAGCGCCCATCTGCCTGTACGGTCACTAGGGAAGCCAAGCTTTTTTGTAAGACTAATAGTAAACACACTGTGGGAATTTATTGGGTACTAAATACTTCCCCATCCCTTCCTCTTTCTCTCTAGTTTCTTGTAATTCAGTCTGGCTTTTAATTCATGATCCTGAATTCATGATCCTTCTGCCCCAGCTTCCAGAAAGGTGGTTTTGCAGGTTTGGGCTAACATTCCTGGAAACAAAGTACTTTCCTGACATGTATAATGTTTTGTCTTCACACTATTGCTTATGCTGCTTAATCCTCATTCTATGAATGAGGAAACTGAGGCTTGAAAAGGTTAAGTCATTTGCCCAAAGCCATACATTGAGAAGTTTGCCTTCTGAGTTTTAACTTTGACACTGTATTGTCTCAAAATGGCCTCTTCCCTTCTGGCAGTCATTTTCTTACAGCTGGAATCCACACCAGTTATGAGCCCTCCACTCATTTCTCTATTCTAAACATACAATCTATTCTACACTTTCATGGTTATATCCTTTCACCCATTCTCATTTTTGTTTTGCTTTTTTCCTTTTTGAGATAGGGCCTCACTATGTAGCCCTGGCTGGTCTGGAACTCACAATGTAGACCAGACTGGCATCTAACTCAAAGAGATCTGGAGCACTAAGATTAAAGACACATACCATGATGTCCAGCCCTCACTTCTTTGTATTGGGGCTGAACGTTTCAGTTAGCAGAATTACCCCATTTTTTGGAGACAGATCTAATCTATACTTTTATTTGCAATCTGATTTAAGACATTTACTTGAAGTACATATACTCTGGGATTTTGTTCTGTTTGAGATAGGATCTCTTATAGCCCAGGCTAGCCATGAACTCACTATATAGATTAAGATGACTTGATGATCCTTCTACCTCCACTTCTGGAGTGCTGGGATTAGAAGAGTATACCACTGCAATGACTTTGTGTTTTTATTATTGGTCTTAAAAGACACAAATATATTTCTGTCTATCCTTTTCTAAGTTCCTTGACATCTAGAACTGTTTTATTCATATTTGTGTCCTCCTGACTAAATAAGCCTACAATAAATGTTGACTGAATGAATCAATCGACACCACTGGCCAGTCTTTGAGAAGTTCTAGTCAGATGTTTAAAGATTACTTCAAGGTCTGGGAGATGGCTCATTGGGTTAAGGTACTTGCTACCAAACCTGACCTGAGCTTGATCATGGGAACCCACGTGGCAGAAGAAGAGAACTGATTCCTGAACGTTGTCCTTTGACTTCCACATGTGCACTGAGGTGTCTTGCACACATGCATCACACACACACACACTAAATGCAATAAAAAATAAAACATTGCAGGTGTTTTAGAAATAAAGACTGGTTTGGAATAAAGGTTCAATGTCAGTGTGAGGAGCCAAAAGAGCTACTGGTTAGTACAACTCATACCTAGTCCAAAGCTATGTATTGCAAAAATCTCAGCCCCACACTATAGAGCCAAGGCTTGGCAGCTCAACCTGTAGACAAGGCAACAGAGGCTTTGGCAAAACAAAAACAAAAACAAAAAAAACCCAGGCCAGGAACCTTCTGCATTTTACTTCATGTATTTACTAACATTTATTTTGGGAGAACAAGAAGGATACCTTTAGGGCTAGAGAGATGGCTTAATGGTTATGAGAACTGGCTACTCTTGCAGAAGACCCGGGTTTGGTTCCCACGATCCACACCCATATGGCAGCTAACAACTATCCATAACTCCAGTTCCACAAGAACCAATGTCTTCTTCTGACCTCTGCAGGCATTGCATAACACACATATACTTACATACATGCAGTCAGTACACCCATACACATAAAATAAAAATAAATTTTTTTGAAAGAAGGATCCTGGGGCTGGAGAAATGGGATGGCTCAGTGGTCAAGAGCACTGGCTGTTCTTGCAGAAGACCTGGATTTGAATCCCAGCACACATATGGTAGCTAACAACTATCTATAACTCCAGTTCCAGGGGATCTGATGCCCTCTTCTGAACTCCTTGAGCACTGCAGGACACAAATGGTTGCACTTACATATGTACAGGCATAACATTCATACACATAAAGGAAAATAAATGTTTTAAAAGTTTTTTAAAAAGGATCCCTTTAAACAAGCTTTTTTATTCTTAACTATTCCGTTACTTTGTTTTATGGATAGGAGCGTATTGCCTATATGTATGTAAGTGCACATGTGTCGTGCAGTGCCTGCGGAGGACAGAAAAGGGCATCAGATCCCCTGAAACTGGAGTTACAGATAGTTGTTAGCCACTTGTGGGTGCTGGGATTTGAACCCCGGTCTTCTGCAAAAACAGTGCTCTTAACCACCAAGCCATCTCTCCAGCATCCCCACTAAAGAATCTCTTTAAGCTGCCTGACTGTAATGTTGATTAGTGTAAAATTATTTTACACCCTGAGACATGAAGTATATACTTGAATTTTATGTGTAAAATAAAATGAAATCCAATGACTTTTTTTATGCCTTCAGGAGTATGTTTACTGTGTTTGAGATGATACATTAGTGCTCTCTGACCTACAGAATAAAAGGAAATTCTCTCATTACAACTGACAGAGGTAAAACATTTTTCACAACAGCATGAACCACATACTCAGAAATAGATCTGGGCTTAATACAAATAACATAATTCCTAGTCACCTATAGCTACTTTTATAACTTCATACAGATAATGAATTAGGCTAAAATGAACTATAATATTTAACACACTTCTGGACCAGTATCCTTAGTACATCACAAAATACATTTTGGTACCCAAAGAAGCAAGAGTTGCAAGTAAGCATTTTAAACACAACTACTCTACTGCTACCAAGTTCTACTCTTGATAGCATTTACCTTTTGGGGAGTCTCCCAGTCTCCAAAGGATAAGAGCAGACAGTAGAATCAATATAACATAGACACAGAAGTCTGTATTGTAAAGACTATGAAGATCTGCAGTATAGTAAGAAGAGGCCTACTGCTCCTTCACACTGCATACTAATTATGTGGATTATGTGGTATGTCGCTTGGTCCACTGATGGCTATCCTGTCATGTTCTGCTCTGTTGGTCAAATATTGAGTGCTATGCTACCAACCAGAGGATCCACAGGATTGTCAAAAGCAAACAAATAGAAAACAAAGCCTTGGAAATAGTTGGGACTCTGGTTGTCTTTTAGAATGTTCAGGCAGATGATGCTCTGACTGTTGATGTAGCAGTGATAGAAAAGTAACCTTTGGTGACTTAAATGAATATCCAGGAAAAAAAAAAGTCACCTTCATATATAGAATCTCCTGGAGCAACTATAGTCAATCTTCATTCATAAATGTGATCTCCTTTAGCCCAGCAGGGCAGCTAGGACAAGGAGCAAGGGCTACTGCAGCTAGCTACTTCTGAATTCTGTTAGTGAGGATTCCAGTGTGACTTAAAAATGAGTGCTGGCTAGAGTAATGCTAAGGTTAATACTGCTGTAGAAATGTAAACAACGATGAATTGCACAATAATAAGGTAGCATATGTCTCACTGTTTATTTTCAACTGAGCTACTGTGGGTTTCTTGGTTAAACCCTACTGTTTAAAGACTTCTTAGGATGAGAGAGAGTTCAGTTGTAAAGCACTTGTCTAGCATGCACCAGGCCCTAGGTTCAAACCCCCAGCACAATAAACAAATTTCATTTTAACTATTATTTTCCATTTTAATGTTAGTTGTTAACATTATCATGTAATGAGGATACTAAAATTAAATATTTTAAATGTATAACTAAATGTATTAGAGTAGACTTAAGAGTTGAACTACTAAGGTCATAATCCCAGCTCTACAATTAGTAAGTATGTAACCCTGGGCAAGGGCCTCTTTCCCTCAATTTCCTCATCTGTAATAGTTGTAACAATTATAAATATTACAATGATCTTCGTATATTTTATTATTGAGAAGTTAGAAAACACTTTGTGGTTGGGCTTGGTGCCTAGGCCTTTAATTTCATTACTCAGGAGGCAAAGGCAGGGAGACCCTGTCTCAAAAAAGACCTAAAAAAAAAAAAAAAAAAAAAAGACCTTGTAAATCTTTTCCACTAGTATATACAAACATGAAATGAAAAACAGCCTGTCCTAGGTCCATCCTTTTTTAAATTTTTAAATTGGGTTTTGTGAGTGTTTTGCCTACATGGGAAGTACAGCATGTGTGTGTAATGCCATCAGAGGCCAGAAGTGGGCGTCAGATCCCCAGAACTGGTACTGGAGTTACAGCTGTTAACCACCATGTGGGTACTAAGAACTCAACCCCAGTCCTTTGGAAGAGTACAACGCCCTTAGCCACTGAGCCCACCACTATTGCCCCTGTCCTGTGCCCTTCTTGAAAGCTTCCACTAAAACTAAAACCCCACAATTTCAGCTCCAGAAGAGTCATGTGCACTTTCAATAATTTGAAGGCCTACGTGTACAAAAAGTGACCAAGAATCAGTCAGATACAGCCTCTGTTCTCACAAAGATTTTACAGTTAGAGAATACAACTCCAATTGTTAAAAAAAAAAAATCAGGTGAGGGAGGGGGCCTAAATATGATTAAGATACATTGTATGAAATGCACAAAAAAATCAATAAAATATATATTTTTAAAAAAAGTGAGAAAACCAAGAACCAGAGAAGCTACACCTTTCTCAAGGTCACACAGTTAAACAGCAGCAGACATAGAATTGGAAACATAGGAATTTCCGTTCCTCAGTTCCAGAATCCTCAATCGGCAGCGTTCAGCTGCCTACCCCTTTGAGTCCTCTATTTGAAAGGCTCTACCTAGCACTAACAGCCTTTCCTTTATTTGCATCCATCGCTAACCCCCTCCCAAACCTGTGGCCTTGGTTTAAGAAAACGCTGAGCTCTGAAGAGAGTTCCGCTCTGGGCAATTTTAACTTTTCTGTGAAAGAAAATAAAAGGTTATTCTTTCTCCCTGCCTTAACCCTTCCAGTGCCCGAGCGTCAGAAGAGTTAAAAGAGAAGGGAGAGAGGGAGAGAGGGGAAGAAGGAAAGAGAGACAGAGACAGAGAGAAGAGGAAGAGAGGATGGTGACCTCATTTGAGACTGCAAGGTGGAGTCCCCGCCCCCTGGTGCAGCAGCGAAGATAGAGACGGAGCCACCTGTCAGAGGGCTGTGGGCGGGGGCCTGGTCAGCCGGGCCCGCAGAACCGAAGGGTAAGCCCGGATGAACGCAGGCTCAGAGCACAGAGCTCGAAGCAGGCAAGATCTGATAGTCTAAGACAGGGCGAGCTGACCGCCAGAGGGAGGGAAGGGTGGCCACCCGGACAGACGAGACGGAGTGCGGAAGGTGACCGCGAGAGCCCACGGCGAGGGCGGCCGAAGCCAGCCCTGCGCCTTCCGTGCGGACGCCGAGCGGGCGTGAGAGAGAGGAAGCGCGGAGCGCTGCGGGCCGGCGGGTGTCATGTCCCGCGAGCGGCCTCCCCGCACCGACATCCCCCGCAACCTGAGCTTTATAGCGGCTCTGACGGAGCGCGCCTACTACCGCAGCCAGCGGCCCAGCCTCGAGGAGGAGTCGGAGGAGGAGCCAGCAGAGGGCGGGACGCGGCTCCGGGCCCGATCCCGAGCCCACGCTCCAAGTCGGGGTCGCAGGGCTCGCTCCGCGCCCGCCGGGGGAGGTGGGGTCCCGGCACCCCGCAGCCGCAGCCCTGACACCCGCAAGAGAGTGCGTTTCGCCGACTCGCTGGGGCTGGAGCTGGCCGTCGTGCGCCGCTTCCGCCCGGGAGAGCTGCCCCGGGTGCCCCGCCACGTGCAGGTGCAGCTGCAGAGGGACGCCCTTCGCCACTTCGCGCCGTGCCAGCCGCGCGCTCGCAGCCTGCAGGTAGGCCGCCTCGCCCCGGGACCTCCCCCAGTCCGCGGCGTGCGTGTGGGAGTGGCCTAGCCCTGGAGGCCCTGGAACGCCGGTCTGAGCGAGCTCCCGCCTGCCTGCTCATCCCTTTGGGGTCCCTGATCGCGAGTGGCTAGAAGCCATTCTTCGGCGGCTGCGCCCGGCCGGCCTCTGATTGGCTCAGAGCCTGCCTTTGACCCCGCCTTATCTGTCCCCCGCCCCGCCCCCCGCCCCGCCTTCCCTCCTGCCCTTCCCTCCCCTTCCTTCTCTCCCCCAGGAGGCGCGCGCCGCCTTGGAGCCCGCCAACGAGCCCGGCTTCGCCACCCGCTTGCAGGCGCAGCGCATTTGCTTGGAACGCGTGGAGGCTGGCCCGCTGGGCGTGGCCGGGAGCGCGCGTGTGCTGGACCTGGCCTACGAGAAGCGCGTGAGCGTGCGCTGGAGCGCCGACGGCTGGCGGAGCCAGCGAGAGTCGTCCGCCGCCTACGCCGGCCCGGCCCCGTCCCCGCCGCGCTCCGACCGCTTCGCCTTCCGCCTGCCAGCGCCTCCCATTGGCGGCGCTCTGCTCTTTGCCTTGCGCTACCGTGTGACGGGTCACGAGTTCTGGGACAACAACGGCGGCCGGGACTATGCTGTACGTGGGCCCGAGCACCCTGGCAGTGCCGCGTCTCCGGAGCCCCAGGGCTGGATCCATTTTATCTGAGACGAGGCTCATACAGGCACAGCAGGAAAAAAAAAAAGACACCCAGGCATGGAGCGGAAGCCTTTGTGGTGCAAGGAATAGGGAAAAACTAAGATTGGCAGATTGGTGGGGAACACCCCCAAATGGAGGAGGTTTGGACAAATCCAGGAAACTCAGAGAGATTGGGGTGGGAAACTTGAGATAGGTAGACATGGAAGGAACCCAAGAAATGGGAAGCTACTGAGAAGGGCATTTGGAGGGATTAGGAGAAAACACGAAGATGACGGTGACCTTGCAGTGAGTGGGCATTGGAAGAAAGTAAGTTGGTGGCTCAGCAGGCCAAGGCAGCATAAGATTTAAGAAACCTCTTTGGCTGGGGAGCATTATGAATTAAGGACCTTTATGTGTGAAGCAGGCCAGCACACTTATGTCATTTGGATTGCTTCCCTCCTATCCGCCTTTACCTCCTCAGGTCCCCCAGTTGTCCTGCCTATTAAGCTTTATCTGAGCCGTAATTGCCTTGCTTAACCCCAGGAAACTGGCCCTTGTTCCCTGGCCCTAGCATTAGGACAGACTTCCCTTATCACCCAACATTTCCTGGCTTCAGTCTTGGAAAACTGGCCGGGAAGTCTGGAGAGGTTGTACTCAGAGTTCCTGCAGCCTCCTGGCAGGCAACGTTAGGAATTAAAGATGGTGGAAAAAGTAGCTCCAGGCTTGCCCTTAAAGCCAAATAGTGGGCACTTAAGGGGTTTGTATTCTACGGCGTCCAGAAAAATGCCAGCTTTACCTGTCTGGGTGCCTTCTAACCTCCAAGCACTGTATGTACTGTTTGTCAAGGGTCAGTGAAACATGGGATCACAGCTTTGATTCATTCTTTGTGCCTCAGAAGAAGAGGAAGCCGCTGTTCCATAATGGAACAGGATACTGTTATCTCTTTGAGCACCTTGGGAAATTGAATTTGACTTAGGTGATCCCTTAAGGCTATCTTTATTATTATTTTTATTTTATTTTATTTTAAAGACTAAGTCTCTAGCCCAGGCTGGCCTGGAACTTATCATGTAGCCCAGACTGGCCTCTAGCTTACAACTCCTGCCTCAGTTTCTGCAGTGCTGGGATGATAGGTAAGAGCTACTCTGCTCTTAGGGCTACACCTTTGACATTTTTTGATCCATTCACCACACAGTGTAGGTTAGAAACTACATCCTACAACTTAGTGCTATAATTAAGACCACATAGCAAGCCAGGTGTAGTGACACACACCTATCAGCACTTGGGAGGCCCAGGCTGGAGGACTGTTAAGATTTTGAGACCAGCCAGGGCTATGTGAGACTATGTCTCAAAAAAAACAAAAAAGAAGAAAACAAGGCTGAAAGGAAAGAAGGCTCAGCACCCAAAGTCTGTGATTGGCAATGAGGATGGGTCCTCCGCTTTGGGGCACAAAAGTTCCAGGGCCTAGGAAACAACCATCCTGTAGCCTGGATGCATTATAGAGCCTCTTTCAGACCATAGTTCATCCCTTGTACCTTGGTTTTGCCCTCGGCCCCACAGACTTCTATTCTGGGTGTGGTAAAAATGTGTGGGAGTATCTCTGTTAGGGAAAGTGATGCTTGGGAGTCCTTCAGAAGGATAAAAATTAGGTGTATGGGGGCTGGAGAGGTGGCTCGGTGATGAAGAACACTGCTCTTCCAGAGGATTCGGGTTTAATTCCCAGCACCCACATGGTGGCTAACAGCCATCTATATAACTCAAGTTCCAGGGGATCTGACTCCCTCTTCTGACCTTGGAAGACATTGCACAACACAGGTGCACTTACCTACATCCAGGCAATACACTCATACACAAAATAAAAACATTGAAAAACTTTTTAAAAGATTAGGTATTAAAAATAAACAAGAATGAGAACACGAAAATGATAAGGCACCAGAAGGTGGCAGTCTGCTCTGTATCCCAAGCCTGTGAAATGGAAGACCTGGAGTCTTCTGTAATACCCCATTCTCATTCATGCCTCCAGTCTCCTCATCAGTCATAACGTGGGAGTCATCTTTTGCAGGTCATTTCCTTTCCTCTCACCTTCAGCCGCTTTTTCTTGTCTTTCTCCCTTCCCATCATGTTTTTCTTTGAACATGTAGGGCATTCATTACTTCCTCCCCACCCCCTTATCTCTATTGGTGTCTGTTGTCCCATCTCTCTCCAGGAAGGTTAGAGATCCTACTTTCCTTTCTCTAAGGCCATGGTAGATCCACCTTCCTCCCTCAGGCTCCTCCTTGACAATCCACTAAAGTGAAGCAAGGGAAAGAAGCACTTCTGGTCTAACAGATGAACAAGGCTTTTCCCATGTCTTTTCTGTTACTAATTCTTGAGGTTCTCACTCCACCTCTGCTATCACTCAGTAAACCAGGGCTAGCATACACATCCACACATACATTCAGTATTGAGTGTGAAACTTGTTACTGTTCCCCACCTGGTCATAACCTTAAATTCTCTGAAGAAAGGTAGCTGAAAGAATGAAACAAATGTTCATTTAAGAATCATCTTGTGAAAAAAAGTTTTATGCATCTTGTGACTCACCTTCAGGTTTAAGTTAAGCAAAGTGAGGAGAAACTACTGGAAATCACCAAGTAACACACTCTTGTGTCATTGGGGAGTCCAGGGAGACTGGGTTGAGGTTCAGTGTATATTAACATCTTGCCTAATGTGTATGCGTTATTTTTATGTCATATTAACAATAGTAACAGCTCACATTTACTTAGCATTTGCCTGATAAACTGTGTTTTATATCCATGCTCAAAGTGAACCTCTGTAAGAACAAGTGCTCTTAACCACTCAGCGGTCTTTCCAGCCCTGGTGTTTTAATTTTTGAGACATGATCGTGCTGTGTAGCCCGGCCTAGCCTCAGTCTCCCCAGGCTGTGATTACCGGCATGTGTCACCCTCCGAGTTTCTTTTTGTTTGTGAATGTTGCCCGTTTTTCTTCATGATGAGCCTTAACTCTTCACCTCATCTAAACTGCCACATTCTTGCTTCTAGCTTGGGTTTGTTGGGAGCTCTTCTGGATCCTGTTCACACACAAACAGAAACTTGAAAGGCTTATTTTGAGATTACTAGGTCCAGGTTCCTTCACAGAGGACATAAGTCCAGAAATAAGAAGTGACTCCATCAGTGCCATCATTTGGCAGTGTAACTCAAGATTGGATGTTTTTAAACCTAGGCCTCCTGACCACCACATCTCATTACCATATTAAGAAACAGTGTATATACTCACCCATGACTGTCATGACAAGGGCTATGAATAACATATAAGATTACTTCCTCTAACTCCCACCCCCCCTCCAGTTCCCTTCCTTTCCCAGGGACTGGTAGTTTTTCTCTGTTGCTAACCTCAGAACTTCTTTTGATAATACTGTGAAAGAGCACTGACCTTTATAAAATAACTAAATACTTTTACACCACTGAATAGCTAATGTGGAGAAAAAAATGTGTTGGCTATGTGAACCTCCCAGAAGCACTGCTCTTTCCAAGCCCCACCCCCCCAGTCTTTCCAGCCCCTTCACAGTGCGGCCCTGTACTGTAGCTCTAGGCCCACTAGTATTTTCTCTCACTTCAAGCTTCCTTATGCTGCTGCCTTCTGGGTACAGAACTTCATTTTAAATAAAGGTAAAATATGAAAAAAAAGAAGGGGGCTGAAGAGATGGCTCAGTGGTTAAAAGCACTGGCTGCTCTTTGCCGAGGACCTGGGTTCATATGGCAGCTAACAGCCATCCATAATTCCAGTTCCAGGGGAATCTGATGCCCTCTTCTGATCTCCACAGGCATTGCATGATACGGGTGCACTTACATACAGGTAGGTAATACATTCATATGTAAAAAATATATATGGGGGGCTGGAGAGATGGCTCAGCAGTTAAGAGCACTGACTGCTCTTGCAGAGAACCTAGGTTCAATTCCCAGAACTAACATGGCGGCTGACAACTGCTGTAACTCCAGTTCTGGGGGATCCGATGCCCTCTTCTGACCTCCACAGGCATTGCATAACATGGGTGCACTTACATATATGCAGGCAGTACACTGATACATAAAAATAATAAAATATTTTTAAAATATGAAAAAAACTCTTGAGAAATATTCTTTGGGTGAAGGACTGCAGAGCTGAGAGCAAGACTCCTTTCTCTACCTCATCTCCTGTTTTTGTTTAGTTTTGGGGGATAAGATCTTGCTGTGTAGCTCTGGTACTTACTATGCATCTCAGGCTGCCCTTAAACTCATGGTAATCCTCCTACCTCAGCTGGGATGACAGGCATGAGCCACCATACTCAGCTATTATTTCATTACTTTCCTTTTCACTTGTTTATTGGAGGGAGTTTGCACCTGCCATGGCTTCCATGTGAAGGTCAGAGGACAACTTGGAAGAGTCCTTTCCTTCCACTTTGTGGGTACCCAGGGATCAAACTTATATCTTTAGGCTTGGCAGCAAGCACCTTTAGCCAGTGAATCACCTTGCCTATTCCTTTGTTTTTTGTTTGTTTGTTTGTTTGTTTTTTGGCAGAGTCTCTCTAGTCCCAGCCTGCCTGGAAGTACCACACTGGCCTCTATCTCACAGATATCTGCACCAGCCTCTGCCTCCTGAGGGCTGGGATTAAAGACATGTGCCATGCCTGGCCCTATTTCATTTTTTAAAAATTTGTATATGAGAGTATTGCCTGTAGGTATCTAAGTGTACCCATGTTGTGCAATGCCTGAAGAGGGCCAGATCCCCTACAACTAGAGTTAGGAATGGTTGTTAGCTACTATGTGGGTGCTGGGATTTGAACCCAGCTCTTCTGCAAGAAAAGCCAGTGCTCTTATCTGCTAAGCCATCTCTCCAGCTCCCTATTTCATTTTTAAAAAGTCCTGTTTCCTTTCTGTCAGAGTCCTCTAGCCATGCAAAAATTGGATGGGAAGGAGATTTAGAGGAGCTGGCACCTTTGTCATAAGACACCCCAATAAGATTCTGCCATTATTTGGGGTACTAGGAAAGTTACCAGAGCCAGGATCAAGTTATCTGGCACCCAGAACTAGTTGTTAAACTGAACAGCTGGGAAAGCTGTTTCCTCTAGGGTCGGGACTATTCCTTAGGGGCTAAGTTACATGCCGCTCCTTAGGCATGAGAGAGAAAAGCCCCTCACTTATCAAAGGCATCCTTAAAGCAAAGGAAGAGAAATGTGAAGAAAAGCAAGGACTTCTAATCCAGAATGGATAGAAATAAGTCATAAAGAGAAGACATCCTTGAGAAAGATTGGGTTCTAACAATTTAGTCTCACATGTCCTGAATGATGAAAAGAATCCAATTAGCCACAATGTAATGAAACAACAGTCAGTATGGAAGCCCTAGTTGGAGCATAATTACATGCCTCCCCATTACATCATAATAGTCAAGCTGTGATGTCATAGCAGAGCAGCCACTCTCCAGTATGTATTGAAATTGAAACAAGATATAAGGAGTCACCATGAGGGTCAGACACCCAAGGAGAGGTAGGTGGAGGCTGCCCAGGGTCCTGTGGTCCTGACCTCTTTCCACACTTTCCACATCTTAGTTTGGTGGTAGGTTTGTCTGAATTTTTTTTCTTTCACAACTTTGATGTGCCTTTATTTCTTTAATGTGGCCCAATGCTTGCAGTTTTGACTAGTCAGCCTTCCAATTCCTCTAACTCTGGTAGTTCTTAGGAGACAAGACACAGAATACAGGAGTAGAGTTTCCAGAATGGGACAAACTCACCATTTTCATTTGTTTAATCATAAGGGCAGATGTAGGTTTCTTCCTGCCTGAAGTACACAGCTGTTAAGAAAAAAAAATAGATACAAAATTGAGTACAAAGTACATACTTAGAATGGGAAAAGATTCAACTAAATCAGAATTTAAAAGCTGACAGAAATTACTTAAGTGGCACACCTATACACTTTCTTCCCATAATTTGTTTGGATACACACTCTGACGGCTTCTTCATTTGTTGTGTGTGGGTGCGTGTGCACCACGTATGGAAGTCAGAGGACAACTTGTTGGAGTTGGTCCTCTCTTCCCATCATATGGGCTTCCAGGGCTGGAACTCGTGTCTCAGGCTAGATAAACAGCAGGCATCTGTACTCACTGAGCTTTTCTCATCTCTCTGGCCTCTGATAAGTCTTTTCATATGATGATTATATGATGTTTATTCTAAAAGACTAAGAAGGGCATTTCAGTTGTCTTTGTTTTTGAGGCAGGGTCTCTTTGTAGTTCCAGCTGGCCTGGGACTCAGTATGTACACCAGGATGGCCTCAAACTTCCGCCTGCTTCTGCCTCAGAGTGCTAAGACTAACAGCATATGCCACCACACCTGACTTCAGTTTTCTAACCTTTTATCTTTACATCTTGTGATTATTTTACAATATTTTGAGGCCAGGCATGGTGGCTCACTCCTGTAATCTTAGCACTCAGGCTGAGGGAGGAGGATTGCCAGGAGTTCAAAGCCAGCTTGGGCTATTACAGTAAGTTCTAGACCAGGCTTGGCTACTGTGTGAGATCCTGTCTCAGAAAGCACGCAAGAAAACAAACACATATTTTTGCTAAACTTGGAAAAAATCTATCACATTTCTTTTATTTATGTGCTATAAGCTTTTAAAAAATATTTTGTTATTTTTATTTTTTTTATATGTATGAGTGCCTGCATGTGGATGAGTGCACCTGTGTCATGCAGTGCCAGTGGAGGCCAGAAAAGGGCATTGAATCCCCTGGTACTGGAGTTACAGTTGTTAGCTGCCATGAAGGTGCTGGGATTTGAATCCAGGTCCCCTGCAAGAGCAGCTAGTGCTCATTTTATTTTAGGTATATGGGTGTATTGCCTGCATGTGGATGAGTGCACCTGTGTCATTGTCATGCAATGCCCAAAGAGGTCAGAAGAGGGTGTTAGATTCTCTGGAACTGGAGTTACAGGCAGTTGTTAGCCGCCATGTGGGTGCTGGGATTTGAATCCAGGTCCTCTGCAAGAGCAGCCAGTGCTCTTAACTGCTGAGCCATCTTTCCATCTGTGCTATAAGTTTTTGTTAGGCTGCCATAACAAAATAGTAGAAACTAAGTGGCTTAAACAGCAAATTTATTTTCTCAGATTGCTTTTGTTTTTTAAATTTTTATTATTTTATGTGTTTGAGTGTATTACCTGCATGTAGATATGTGCACCTGTGTCATGCAGTGCCCAAAAAGGTCAAAAGAAGGCTTCAGATGCCCTGGAACTGAAGTTTATGGACAATTGTTAGCCTCCATGTGAGTGCTGGGTGTCTGACCCAGGTCTGGAAGAGCAGGCAGTGCTCTTAAGCCTCTTTAGCACTGATCCACCTCTCCAGCCCCTTGTTTGGGTTTTGATGTTGTTTTGTTTTTGGTGTAGGGGCTCCAGTGCAGGTCTTGGCTCTTGCTAGCTAAGCACTATACCACTGAGCTAAATCTCTGATCTATATTTTATCAGTTCTGGAGGATAGAAGTTCAAGACTAAAGTATTGGTTTAATTTTGAGCCCTTTCTCCTTGGCATATAGCCTCCTTCCTCTCTTCTCTCCTCCTCATCTCCAGCAGAGTCTCACTTCATAGACCATACTGGCATTGAACTTGTGATCCTCTACCTCTGCCACCCACCATGTGCAGTTTCACAGTGCCTCATATGATTCTTCTTGTGCATTCACATTCATGCCTAAATACCCTCCTGTTAGAGCACCAGCCATATTGTAGTAGAATTCACTCTAAAGAAGTGAACTACCTCTTTAAGGATCTCCAAATAGGCTGGGTATGATA
The DNA here is from genome assembly GCA_035773235.1 of Eospalax fontanierii. NCBI lineage: Eukaryota > Metazoa > Chordata > Mammalia > Rodentia > Spalacidae > Eospalax > Eospalax fontanierii. The sequence continues at coordinate 8,260,649 of CM069536.1, read as the reverse complement.
GCACATGCCTTTAATTTCAGTACTTGGAGGCAGAGGCAGAGGCAGCAGGATCTCTGAGAGTTCGAGAACAACCTGGTCTACATAGCAAATTCCAGGACAGCCAGGTCCATACAATAAGACCCAGTCTTAAAAAAAAAAAATCTCCAGGGGCTGGAGACATGGTCAGCAATTAAGGGCACTGGCTGCTCTTACAGAGGACCTGAGTTCAGTTCCCAGAACCATCCACATTGGGTGGTTCTCAACTCCTATAACTTCAGTTCCAGGAGATGGGATACCTTCTTCTGGCCTCCACAAGCATTGCATGATATGGGCACATACATGCAGGCAAAACCACTCATACATGTAAGATAAAAAAAAAATCTCCAAATTTTGAGGCACTGAGGGTTGTTGATGGCGAGTGCTTTTGCATGAGTAGAAGAGGTACTTCAGCCCATAGCTATGTCTGCAATGGACAATGATGAACAGAAGTAACTGTAACCACATAAGTATGCCTATTAAATCCAAACTAAGTGTATTCCCAACTCAGTTTACTTAGCCAATTCCTAAATGTCTGTGGGTCTCTATTGTAACTGACAAAAGGGAAACTGAGATGGCGGGGAAGAAGAAAGGAAGGAGAAACAGGAGTGGAGGGATGAGCCAGTGGTTAAAAGCACTGGTTACTCTTGTAGAGTACCAGGGTTTGGTTCTCAGCACACACATAACAGCTAATAACTGTCTGTAACTGCAGTTCTAGGGGGTCTGACACCCTCTTCTGGCCTCTGGCAGGCATTGCAAAAACACTCATACCAAAAAGAATGTTTTTTAATTTAAAGAAAGGAAAAACATTAATCTTAACCAATTAGCATTTCTAATTTTTTTTCAAAATTTACAAACACCTACAACCACATTAACATGTTGCTGTATCTCTCCAGTGCATTGGAAGTAGTCTGTTAAGGGAAGGATTCAGAGACTTAGGATTCCTGGATATAGGTTTACTGGTTCATCAGGTCAGCCCTACTAGTACCTGAGCCATGCAAAGGGAGAGTTTTTTTTTTAATTGGATTTAATTTATTTTGGGTTGCCTGTATGTGTATGTGGGTGAATGCACACATTACTGCATGCATGCCATAGTATGTATATAGAGGTCAGAGGACAACTTGTGGGTATCAGTTCTCTTCTTTTTACCATGTAGGGCCCAAAGGTCAAAGTGAGAGGATCAAACTCAGGTACTCAGGCTTGGTAGCAGGTACCTTTACCCACTTAGCCATCCTGCCAACTTGAGAAAAAAATCTCACCAAATATGGAGCATTAACATCAATCATGGATAACATGAATCCCTTGTCTTCAGTACTGGAAGAGCTGGGTAGATTACTGTCCTGCTAAAGGTAAGGGCCCTCTCTTGTACCATGAGCCTGGACTACTAATTGCTCATTTCCCCACCCAGGTCCACTCTAAACCTGTAGGGTAAAACTCCCAGAGGAGGAGGCGTGAGCCAGTACTCTAGAATGGGGTTAGCAAGGTTTCTTCCTTTCATGGGTTATCTCCTCTCCTTCCACCCCTAACTCTTGGGAGTGAGTATTTGAAAAAGCCCATAGTTCTTGTTTCCTAGAATAATTCACCAAACTCTCCAGGGTCAGGTATTGAGTTCCCACACAGTTTCTGCATGAGTTTCCAGTCAAATAAGCATGGATTCTTCCCAGGCACTCCAGTCTAATAAGTTACAAGGGAATGATCCCTCCCTTGGTAACTGAGGGCTGCCACTACCTAAAATGTTCCACTTTCTCTTTCTTCATTAACCTACCAGCCAACCAGTGGAGCACTTACATGATTCAAGAGAATATCTTGTAAATATCAACAGCCCTGCCTCAAAGTCTGATAGATCAAGGGTTTCTAACTTTTAAAATGAGACAAGGTGAGCTGGAGAGATGGCTCAGCAGTTGAGAGCATGAACTGTTCTTGCAGAGGCCCTGGGTTTGGTTCCCAGTCCCCACACGCTGGCTAACAACATCTGTAACTGTTCCAGGGGATCCAATGGCCCTCTTCTGACCTCCACAGGCATTGCATGCATGGGTGCACTTACACAGAACACTCAAACATATTTTTTTAAAAAATGAACTGGGCACATACCTGTAATCCCAGAATTTAGCAGGCAAAGAGGCAGGTGGATCTCTGTGAGTTCAAGGCCAGCCTGGTCTACATAGCCAGTTCCAAGCTAGCCAGGGCTACATAGTGAGAGTTCGCATGCCTATCTCACAATGTTTTTGCCAAATATTTGAAGGCCATGGAATGGCTTTTAATAGTTGAGACTGAGTTACTAAATTAATGAGGAAGGGGAGACTGGGGCAAATAAGGGGCTAGCAACAGAAAATAAAGATCAGTGTTGAAGCATAGATGTTTAAGATGTCAACCTGTAAAGAGTGCTAGGCTTTCAAGTGGAGCAGTGAAGAATAAATGGAATCTTGTAGTTGGATTCTTAGAGAGGATATTGTAGGATGCTGTCCTTCAGCCATGACAAGACTCATCCTGGACTTGGAACAGCTGCAGGAGACCAACACAAGATTTGGCTCATTAACATTTTTGTCATGGAGGCCAGGGTTCAGGAGTTCCTACCCTCCCACCGCCTACAGAAACCGAAGGCTGCTGGGGATGGGAGGGGGCTCACAAGGGCCTGCCCTTCCTCGAGGATATATAAAGATTTATATATCACCCTTATTAGGGTAAGGAATCCCTGATAAATTTCTCATATTTCTCTAACTATCCCCAGTTAAACTCATTGGTTCACCAAGCTAGACTTGGGTGGAGTCATCCTTGGTCTGTCTTTGGTGCCCTATTTGCGATGAATAGACACTTGTCCTTTCGGGAATAGTTCTTGTAATAGTAGGTAAAAAGGTGTAAATGGTAAGATCTGAGAATACTAGCAGAATCTGATATTGCCTATTAAATGACTTGAATAACCAAGATTGGGCCTATTCAATAACAGAAAAGTCACTTCAGAAAGTATTGTTCCCAAGTTTTAGTCACAAGATGGGGAATCCTAAATATTTAAAATCTGGTTCAGAACTTCGTGCTGTGTGGGATAATGGTTTGGTGCAAAGTCAAATACTTTCTTGTCACACCTTAACAGCAAAATCCAAGGTATTTCATCTTTGGGAATACCTCAGTGGCACACTGCCTTCAGAAGTGGCCGAAATCTCTGGACTCCTAACATCCTCGTCTTTCTGGGTGGCTAAACATCTGATCCATCTGGAACACAGTGACTTAGGCGTTTCATTACAGCTGACGCGGCGGGCGGCGGAGGGGCTCTAGGCTGGGGACTCAGCGTCTCAGTGAAAGATTGGAGAGGGAATATTTGTCCCTCCCTGAGGACTTCCTTAAGGAGCGAACAAACGTGGACTTGCTGGAGAGCCAGACAGTTGGGTGAAGGATTTAGGAAGGAACACGGCCAGGTGCTCGATGTCGGGAGCCCGTTGGACCCTGCTTGTACGGAGAGGTCCTTTCAAAGCACCCTGATCCGGAGGACATCTTCCCTGTCCCACGCGCCCATTAGCTGACCCCGCTGAGGCCCGCGCAGCCAATTGCAGACTTCAGCCTAGGCCCACGCAGCCAATGGGCGGCCCGGTGCGTTGCGCCGGTGCCCACCCACCAATCAGGACCTTGGCACCGCCCCGGGCCCCTCCGCCCCGCCTCCGCCCGGGGAGTAGGGAGGGCTGGGCCGCAGAGCTGCACTTGGGGGCGGGGGGCTGCGCAGTGGTCCCGGGAGCAGGCCAGCCAGCCGCCCCACTCCCACTTGGAACCCCCTGCCCTCTTGCCCCTTCCGGCCCAGGCCCATGGTGCGAGGCTGGGAGCCGCCGCCAGGGCCGGACCGCGGTGAGTGACCCCACCCCCCATCCCCGTCCCGGCCGGTGTGAGACCTCGGACCTCCGGAGCCCCATCCCTGTGGGGAGGACGAGGTTCTGCCTAGGAAGTCATCCGGTTCTCTCCCCTTTCTCCTCTGGACTTTTAGATTGCGTTGTAACTGCGGGGGGTGGGGGGAGGGTGTGAGGGGTGTGTATTGGGAGGAGGGAAAGGCTGGGTTGGGACGCCTTTAGTAGGGGGAGCATTGAGATCCGCCTACCTCCTGGGGGCTTACCGCCCCAAGTGCAGCAACTTCGTGTTCTCTGACCCAGTTTGGAGCCTCTTAGACTGCCTGTAAAACGGAGGATAGGAAGAAACGTTTCCTTCCCAAGCTTCCCCCATTCCCATGACTACCTCCTGGCGACCACGACACGCGTACAGAACCGGACCTTACTTTTGAGGAGCAGTGCCCTTTGGGAATGAAAGGTTTAGAAGAAACTGCCCCCCTGACTCTCGCGCCCAGCCTTAGTGAGAAAACCAACCAGGAAACAAGAGAGCCCATGCACTTAGCAGGTTGCTGGTGTTGCGTCCTATCTGAGACTTCTAAACTGAAAGAATACTGTAGCTGAGAGACCTGTTTGATAATCAGTGTGGGCCCAGATCGAATGTTTTATCCTATGAGCCTAGACATCGAATGTTTGAAGTCCGTTTATATGATAGGATAGATAGCAGTAATTGAGAAAGTCAAAATTGAGACTTTAAAAACTAATGCATGCATATACTAAACATTGCAATTTAAAAAGTACATTTATTTCACCAGTCTTTGGTGTACTATTGAGATGTCTGTAAATCGGATTTTCTAGTATTAACTACACAAGGGAGTCTCAAACCCAGCTGCACCCTTTGAGACCTTTTAAAAAAACTTTAAAAAACTATGAATGCCAGGGTCCCAGTCCAGACTAATCAAATCACAACGGGGAGGAAGACGGCCTTTTACATGTACCACGTAATTCCAGTGAAGGGTGGCGGACTTTCATCATGTGTGATTTCCAGTTTGGGTTACTTCAAAGTGAACTAAGCAAAGCATAAATTAAAGCATACTTACCAGTCTTTTTACAGATGCCTCTCTCACTCCTAAGTGGTTAAGTTTTTAATGCATATTCTTGAATTATGTCTTTCCAGAACATTTAATTTTTTTTGTTTTGGACAGTTTGTATGGCTCAGGCTGGCTTCAGCTTTGTGATGCTCCTACCTCAGCCTTTTGAGGTGACGTGGTTTTCATAGAAACAAGTTTTAATGTACATAGTTTTTTTCATAGGTTTATATTTATTATACAGATACCCAGATATGACCCAGAATTGAGTAATTGTATGAGGGCATAAACAGTTTTGGAATTACACAAAACTGTTCCAAGCTCACAGGCAACTTAATGAAGTCAAAGATCTGTAGCACTATAGTGTAGCCTACTAACCTTGAACATGCAGGACGCTGTGTGTGCTAGTCAGGTAATCTGTGTGGTTAGGCCAGGATTCTCAGTCACTTAGCCCCTTTACCATTGCAGCTGATATCACAGATGCCATGTCCCTTGTAGACAGTCTAATTCTCCTTCTCTTTCCATTTATACAGAGATGCTTGTCCATCTTTGGCACTTAGCACCACAGCCTTTATTACATTGGGAAGACGTAAGCCAGAGGTTCTTAAAGTGGCTTCTCGGCAGTCACTGAACCTCGTGAGTGCAAGTGTGAATGTTATTAGTCATACTTTTTAATTTTTAGAAATCATAATTTTCTGAGGGTCTGTAACTTTGATTCTTGAAAGAGGTTCATGATCTAAAAAGTTCAGACACATGTAAGTTAAATATCACGAAAAGTTCTTAAGGTCCTTACAACTCAATAAGCCAAACACACTTCAGGCAGTACTTCAGAACTTATCTGAATAAAGACAGGGAATTGAGCAGGATCATGCCTAGTGTTCCACTTTTAACTGTCTTCTATTTTAGCTTCAAGTCTAGGTCCAACCAGAACATTCCAAAGTCCTATTTTCCTACCAATGTATGAACACCTAAACTAGAAGTTTAAGACTTCTCGTTCTTTGCCTTCTGCCTGGGGATGTTGAAAATCCAAAGGAAAAGAAGAGTGTTGATAACTACACAAACACACATGCACACACATAATTAATGACTAAGCAGAATAGAAATATTTGGCATGTTTAATAAAGGTGCAAGTGTAATTATTCATAATAAATACGATCACCCTAGAAGTCTTCCAGTTTTGATTCCCTTCTACCTAGTCCAAAATGGAGACACAAGACATGGTGTTTAAGTTGTGGTTTTTATTACTATGCAGCCTACCCTTAACAAGCCTACTTGTTAACTTCTTATGAGTCATCCTGGTTGTAATTTCCTCCTAGTTCAAAGCCAGATTCTTCCAGGGAATTACCAGCTACATAGCTGTGTCTTGATTTAAGCTAATATTGTGTTTCAGGAATCCTACTTCTGTATATGTGAAAACCAGATGTGTATCGTAGACTAAGATCCATTATTTGCATTAGTGTGCATTATACTGAGCTAGCAAGCTTATGCCAGGCAAAGCTGAAGGATATGAAGCCCCATGAATAAAAACCTGCTGCTTTGTAGGCTTGCAGCTGTGTATACCTCATGTTCCCATCTGTCAGTTCTCATCTTCATACTAGAGTAGACTATTCTTAGCTACACTGTACTCATATTTAAAGTGTGAGTTGTGTGTCTTTATGGAGAAAGGATACAAAAGAAGTTAAGTAGTATCACAAGTTTACCATCATAAAGTATTTTTCAGCTTGGATTATGTCTGGTGGTAGGGGACACAGCAGAGGGGATGGATGGTGCTACAATAGGGTTGTAGCCCTAGCCATGAACTAATATCTAGAGCGAACCTGGGAGGAGAAGTAGGAGCTGCCTCTTGGACAGTTCACATGGCAAGCCAAAGGATCCAAATTATGGAAGCAGTTTTTCCCAAAACTGATTTTCAGACTTGTGGGGTTTTTGGAGACGGGGTATCAACCATGTAGCTCTGGCTGACCTGGAAGTCATTATGTAGACCAAGCTGGCCTCAGACTCCTAAGTGCTGGGATTAAAGGCAAGTGCCACCATGCCTATCAAGACTCGTTTTTGGAGACAGGATCTCATGTAGCCCAGGCTAGCCTTGAACTCACTACGTAACCAAGACTAGCCTTGATCGCCTGATTTTTCTGCCTCTACTTCCCAAGAGCAAGGATTACAGATGTGTACCGCGATTTTTTAAAAATTATTTTTATTGTGTATGTATGAGTGTTATACCTACATGTATCTAAGTACACCCATGTTGTACAATGCTGGTGGGAGACAGAAGAGGGCATCAGATCCCCTAGAACTGGAGTTAAGGATAGTTGTTAGCCACTAAGTGCGTACTGGGATTCAAACCTGGGTCTTCTGTAAGAGCAGCCAGTGCTCTTAACCACTGAGTCACTCTCCAGCCTTTTTTTTTTTTTTTAATTGATTCAGTGTCTTACCATGTAACCTAGGCTGTCCTAGGCTGCTTTGTAACTCACACTGGTTCAAACTCAAGATCCTCCCTCCTTAGCTTCTTAGGTGTTTCAATTATATGTGTGTGCTGCTACACCAAGCTCATACACATTTTAATTTAAAAAAATTTTATGTGTATGAGTTTATTGCCTGCATGTATGTAAGCATACCCATGTCTCCCAGTGCCTGAGGAGGCCAGAAAAAGGTGTTGGATCTCTTGGAGCTGGAGTTAAAGATGGTTGTTAGCCACCATATGGGTGCTGGGAACCAAACCTTGGTTCTCTGCAAGAGCAGCCAGTGCTCTTAACCTTTGAGCTGTCTCTCTGGTCCCCTGTTTTAATTTTTTTCTTACATTTATTAAAATTTTTTTTAATTTTGTTGTTTTTGTTTTTTGTTGTTTTGTTTGTTTTTGAGACAGGATCTTCCTATACCCCACCTGGCCTGGAAATTGCCATGTAGACCAGGCTGGCCTCAATCTCAGAGAGATCCACCTGCCTCTGCCTCCAAGGGCTGAATTAAAGGTGTGTGCAGCCATGTTTGGCTTATTTTTTATTTTTGTTTTATATGTATGAGTGTTTTTGCGTGCATGTATGTTAGTATACCATATGCATACAATACCAGTGGACACCAGAGAGGGTGCTAGATCCCCTGGAACTGGAGTTACAGGTGGTTGTTAGCCACTCTGTGAGTGCTGAGAATTGAACCCAGGTCCTCTGCAAGAGCAGCCAGTGCTCTTAACCACTGAGCCATCTCTCCTGCCCTGTTAAATTTATTTTTGTGTATGGGCATGCATATGCCACAGTGCATGTGTGTAGGTCAGAGGACTTGGAGTGAGTTGGTTCTCTCCTTCCACCATGGTTCCAGGACTCAAACTCAGGTTTGGCAGTGAATACCCAAGGAACCATCTCAGTGATCCTGGTATTTTTTTAATATCAGTAAACTCCATTCTCAAATTGTATCAAAACCGAAATGTAGAGGGTATAAAATCATAGGGGTGGTAGTGCTGGATAGATGGCTCAGCAGTTAAGAGCATTTGCTGCTTTTGCAGAGGATATGGGTTTGATTTCCAGAACCCATATGGTGTTGCACAACTCTAGTTCCAGGGGACCCAATGCCCTCTTCTGGTCTCCATGGGAACTGCACACATGGTGCAGTTAAGCACATGCAGTCAAAACACTCATACACATAAAATTTAAAAAATAGGACTGGAAAACAGCTTAGTGGTAGAGCACTGCCAGAAGACCCTGGGTTCTGCTCTAAGCACATTAAAAACATTCAATCAGTCAATCAATCATAAATGCCCTGTTTTCCTCCCCTGCTGTTAGTATTGTGCATAAGCAGATTTGAAAAACTGTATTCCTTAAAGATTTGGGCATTATCACAGAACCCTGAGGCTGAAGTTAGGGTAAAAGCCATTCTATGTTGGTTCTAGACATGTCAACAGCATATTTTCATTTAGTCCTAGACTTGCCAGGTAGGTAACTTTTTTTTTTTTTTTTTTTTTTTTTGATGAGAAACTAAGGCTTAGAGAGGTTAAGTAACTTGGCTAAGGACAAGCAGCATTCTACAAAGTGGGGAAGATGCAAGTAAATCTCAAACTTCCACCTCCAGTGACTGCTCTGTTTGTGACTTGTACAACACGTATCACATCATAGATGCTGGCTGAAGACACATAACTTTTTATACCCTCAGCACTGTCTTTTTGTACACATGAGGAAAACAGAGAATCATATGATTTCAGAAACTTTTACCCAGTTTCACAGGGCAAGCTGGTAAGTAGCAAGCTTGGAATTTAGACTCAAGGTTGGCCTTAAGAACACATATGCTACTTTCATTTACCCTGTAAAGCACCCTTCAATTAAGTGTATAGATTTTAGTCTGCACCAACTTCAGTCTGTTAGATTTGACTGTTTAAAGAAGCTGGGTGTGATGGTGCATGCCTTTAATCCCAGGGAGGTAGAGGCAGGAGGATCTCTCAGAGATCAAGGCCATCCTGGTCTATATAGTGAATTCCAGATCAGCTTGGGCTACAGGAACACCCTGTAAAAAAAAGACCCAAGAAAAAAAAAGTTGTGGTAACATGCACTAAAATGCTTGTGGTAGAGCACTTACCTAATATGAAAATAGGTTTCATCTTCAGCATTGCAAAAAAGTGAAAACCTTAATCCCTGATATTACATTGTTTTAACTATGAATTTGAGGTTTGTTTCCTCAATTTGTCAGTACTATTTACACAAGAATACAAATCAAGAGCAATAGAGTACAAGTCAGAAGCAGTATAAACACTGATGGAATTCTTTTAAAGGTAAAGTTTGACATGTTAAAGGAATCTACTACCTAAATAGGATACTGAACTAAAACTAACAGTATTCTGGGGAATAACTTGATGTGTTTTGGAGTGAAGCACAGTCAGGACTATCCCTACAGCTCCTACACACAACCCTGGGAGCTGAGCTGTAGCAACAGTACATGAGGAATCTGTCTACCTGGCTTTGAGGAGAGAGCTGGACTGAAGAGATAAAAGTCCTTTTGCCCATTGTGGAGTGGGCTGTTAATGTGCTGGGAGTTCTCCGGGCTCCTGGGAGAGGCAGTGCTGTTGGAGGAGACAAAGGCTGGGGGAGGGGATAACCTTTGTTCTTAAGCTGGCTAGGGGGAGGAAACATTCCTCTCTCCACATGACCGAAACCACTCATGGGGAATGAGCTTCCTTTAGCCCAAGATCTCTTGCCTCTAAGGCTTTCTACTGAGTTGGAAAAACCCTGTCTGGTTTGAGTTTAGGGCTTGAAGGTTCTGTCAGTACATTCTTCTCTTCATAGCACTCTATTCAGGAAAGAAATGAAAAAAAGAGGGCATGGGCACTTGGCAGAGGCTGGTGGTGTCCTGTTGTCTGAATTGTCATAGGTTTCACTCCTTCTCACCTATTTTTGGTTCTTTGGAACAGCGTTTTGATGTAGCTAAGGCTAGCCTTGAACTCCTGGTCCCACTGACTCCACTCCTCGAGTGCTAGGGTATAGGGGAGCACCGCCACGCCCATCTCCATAGGTTGCCTTCTTCTTTCCACACTCTGAAAGTGATCAAAAATTGCTAGGAGGTAAAAAATATTAGATCTTACTGTCAAGTCTTGATTAGTGCTTGCATTTCATTTTATGATACTGCTCTATTAACTTAAAGGGGAGGGGGGCGTTGAGTGACAGATCCCAGAAGCAGATTTGGATTGGAAAGATAAAGGCTTTAGGATAAAGGTTTTGGAGGGTACCTTTTTTCCTTAATCAAACTTCTAAAGACAATTTTTTGTCATGTGATTTGGGATCATTTTTATCCCAATTTCTATGGGCTTTAGATTTTTATACAAAGAACACAAGAACCACAGCAATTTCTGTTGACTTGACAAGGTGATGAAAATTAAATGAGAAATTATCAAAGCACTTTAAAGCTACACAATTTGATGAAAATAGAAAATTATTTGGTGTCTAGCAGTTTGGTAGAAATCAAATGATGGGTTAAAAGAGGGGCCTCAATAATGAACTTGTTTCCCTTGTTATTACAGCTATCTCTGAAGGGCACAAATCAGAACACGCCATGCCTCCTAATAAAGACACCAGCAGTCTTAATAGCTCAGCAGCAGGGCTCATCTGCCTCCCTCCAATCTCAGAGGAGCTACAGCTCGTGTGGACCCAGGCAGCCCAGACCAGTGAGCTGGATGGAAATGAACACCTGCTACAAACCTTCAGCTACTTTCCCTATCCCAGCCTAGCAGATATTGCTCTTCTCTGCCTGCGTTATGGGCTGCAGATGGAGAAGGTCAAGACTTGGTTTATGGCCCAACGCCTCCGCTGTGGCATTAGCTGGTCATCTGAAGAAATAGAAGAGACTCGAGCTCGGGTGGTCTACCATCGGGACCAACTCCATTTCAAATCCCTTCTCTCTTTTACACATCATGTAGTGAGACCCCCACAGGAAATACCTACTCCAGTGCCACCTCCAGAGCAAGTTGGTCTTGGGGCATGTCCTCTGGCTCTTAGTGAGCCCACCCAGATGAAAGGATTGAAGGTAGAGCCTGAGGAACCCTCTCAAGTACCATCACTGCCCCTGAGTGACCAGAAAGCAAAGGAACCCCCAATGACATCGGGCAGTAGAGCATTCCCCCATCAATCAGATTTTTGTCAGGATCTTCAGAGCAGTGGCCATGCTAACGAGCAGGCAGGTAGGGGTTCCGAACAGTCAGGTGGCATAGGTACTGCTTCCTGGAATCACTCCGCAGCTGTCCATCACCCTTGTACTCGGGATAAGCTCCCACCAATCACATTACTTGCCAGTAGTTGTAAAGAGGAGTCAGCATCTAGTGGGACTACTCCACCTCCTTCCTCTACCTCGTCTTCCTCCTTCCAGGTACTGGCTAATGGAGCTACTGCCACATCTAAACCCCTCCAGCCCCTGGGCTGTAACTCACAATCACTCTCACCTAGCGAACAGTCACTATCCCCACAAGTGGAGTTGCCCTGGCCCCAAAGGCTGCGCAATAACTCAGTAGCAGGTAGGGTTGGCCCCATGGACTATCTTTCACCAGATATGCAACGCCAGCGAAAGACAAAGCGTAAAACCAAAGAACAGCTGGCCATCCTCAAATCCTTTTTCCTACAGTGCCAATGGGCACGACGTGAAGATTACCATAAATTAGAACAGATCACTGGTTTACCTCGCCCTGAGATTATTCAATGGTTTGGTGACACACGATATGCCTTGAAGCATGGCCAGCTAAAATGGTTTCGGGACAATGTAGTAGCTGGTGCCTCAAGTTTTCAAGATCCAGCCATTCCCACACCACCATCAACTCGTTCCTTGAAAGAATGGGCCAAGACACCACCTCTGCCAACTCCTCCACCCCCACCAGATATAGGACCGTTGGAGAGGTACTGGGCAGCCCACCAGCAGCTACAGGAAGCTGATATCCTTAAATTGAGTCAGGCATCAAGACTTAGCACTCAGCAAGTACTAGACTGGTTTGACTCTCGATTACCTGAACCAGCTGAGGTGGTAGTTTGTTTAGATGAAGAGGAGGAAGAGGAGGAGGAAGAACTGCCAGAAGATGGTGAGGAAGAAGAGGAGGAAGAGGAGGAGGAAGAAGATGATGATGAAGATGACATCATCATACAGGACTGAAGGGGGGGTACTGAGAAAGGGGGTCATTACTGAAAGATGACCCAACTTAGTGAATGTTTAAATCTTTTAAAAATTACTTTGTTACAAAGAACTAAAAAGTTTGTGTTCTTCAGGTCAACAGAGGGATATAGTAATTTGAGGGTTGACTGGGGAGAATGACCACAGGCCATAAACTAAAGTACTGGATTGGCACAAATCTAGGCTCCAGTCACAGTATAGAGAGGCCTGAGGAACTTGGCAAATGATGACCTGAAAATGGCCCTTGCTCCCTTAGTGTTCTTTTTCATTAGTATACTTACAGAGGCCATAGCTCGGCCTCTATGGCACATCCTTAGGAGACCTGGAACAAAGAGAAGTACTGTGATCCAGTCGATGCTGAAGCACCGCAATCCCAAGCTCCCCTTAGAACACAAGGCTGCCTTGTGCCCCCCTCTCTTAATGAGCACATGCCTATGCGTATTGCAGCTAAGATTTTTCAGTGTGTCCCAGTTTTGTCACAAATCCTTCCTCTTCTTCATACCAATTTGATGTTCTACCTGCTTTGTCAGTCACACAGGTAACAATGTTACTTCTGATTCTGGGACCAGTCTGCCTTCTACAGTCTTATCTGTGAAATCCCTTCTTTGTTCACTCTTTGTCTCAGGGTAACTTTTCCCCCACAGAGCTAGTGAAAGAGTTTTAATAACTGGATGGTGACTATTTAGTCTGAATATTTGATGGAGATGGGAATTAGGGGAGATGTCTTTTAAAATTAAAATTATGAGCTGGGTGTGGTGTTGCATGCCTGTAACCCCAACAGTTGGGAAGTAGAGGCAGGAGGATAAAGGAGTTGAAGGCCAGTCTTGGCTATGTAGCAAGTTCAAGGTCAACTTGGACTACACTGAGATCCTGTCCTGAAGCATACACATTATAAAGCGATGCAGGAGAAGGAATAGTTTCTTATGGTCAAAGGACAGTAGGGGTTGTTACAGGTTTGGATTATAAAAGGTTTGGTTTTACAAACTTAATACTGCTGCTTCCTGTTAGATTGATACAGACTGAGTTTTTTTTTCTTCTTCTTTTTTTTTTTTTTTTTTGGTTTGCTATTGGTTTAATTTTTATTTAACAAAGAGATGTTTCCCTTTTATAGGATCTATCTTGACTTGGTAATGGAAGGACCATGGTCTTTTAATTCAGTGATGTTCTAGAATAATTTTAAACACTGGAGATCATAGATAACAATGGGTTAGTTGTCTGAAAATAAGAGTGGAAGTCCCAAATTATGAGAATAATAAAAAAGCCAAATATAAAATTGTTTCTCTTTGCCCCTCTTTGGATTAGCCAAGGCTGGGGTTGAACTCTTAATCTTGCAGCTTCTACTTCCCAAGTGCTAAGTTTATAGGTGGGTGCTGTCCAGTTTATGTAGTGCTGGAGACCCAACTCATGGCTTTGTGTAGACTAGGCAAGTGCTTTTCCAACTCAGCGACATCTATATCCAACCCCAGTCTAGGGATTAGTGCAGCCAAGTCCATTAACATTTCTCATGTAGGGGCTGGGTGTGTGACTCAGTGGTAGGCCTCTTGCCTAGTATGTGTGACACCCTACATTCAATCTCCAGTACCACTTTTAAAATACCTGATTTATTAAACTTTTTATTATTTAAAGGGTCAGGGCTTACTGAGGTCAGTTAACAATAAAAATAGAAAACTAGAAGCTAGCAGTCAGCATCTGTCAGCACACACATTTTCCAGTAGATAAGGATGCTTGATGTTTCAGCAGAGGCTTGGGGTACTTCTCTTGCTCATCCCACCATTCTCGAGCCTAAAATAGCAATAGAGTTGCCATATCTATAAAAAAACTTCATTTTCATTACTTTTTACCTCATTATTTACATATTTTAGTGAGCTAGAAATCTAATTCCAACTATGATTTCTGCAGAGAAATGAAAATGCCTTTACATATTTTAGTGAGCTAGAAATCTAATTCCAACTATGATTTCTGCAGAGAAATGAAAATACCTCAAGGCAAATGGCTATAGAACAAACATGGATAAATGACAAGTATAGTCTGGGTTAAGGAACAGAGTTGTTCCTGTTAACATTGGCAATGGGGTAGTAATGTCCAAAGCTAAAACATGAGATCCAGAAACAAAATGGGATGAACATCTTCAGTCTCCCTACTCTTGAGTATGATACCAAGGATTGTTTTTATAGCTTTAGTTTCAAGTTAGGAAATGAAAGGAGCTACATATGGAGGAAGAGATGAATATATTCCTGAAGCCTTGTATAAGACAACTTTCCTGCAAGCGAATACAAGAAGTATAGAGAGTAGGGCCAGTGAGGTAGCTCAGAGGGTACGGGCGCTTGTCCCCAAGCCTGATAGCTTGTTTGATCTCCATGGCCTACATGGTGGAAGAAGAGGATTAACTCCCACAAGTTGTCCTCTGACCTCCATGTGTACACTGTGGTGCAAACAAACCTGAATAGACAAATGTACTTTTCAAAAAATTTAAGGGGCTATAGGGATGGCACTTGCTCTTCCAGAGGGTCTGAGTTAGGTTCCCAGCAACCATGTCAAGTGGCTCACAACTGTAACTCCAGCTCTGGGGGATCCAAAGCCCTCTTCTGTCCTCCACAGGCACCTGTATATATGTGGCATGCCCTACACAGATATAGACACAAGACACATACATAGAAATAAAAATCTTTTAAAAAATTGTTTTGGGAAAAAAAAAGATATATAGGGTAAAGATCAACAGTATAAGCTACAGAATGAAACCAGGAAGCAAAGAAGGCATACATTTCCAAGCCCATGTCCCCTAATGGGTACTGAACAGACCTGGAAGAGGGTCTCTATCTGGAAGTAGTCCATCCTTCAGTTCTGCTGGCTAATCCCATCTGCCTCTTTTGAGAGAATGTCTGCAGCAAAAAACAGATTTGTATGTTTCCAAAAAATGGACTAGTAAGGGTCTCTCCAACTATTAAAATTTAATGGAACATAAACCAACTGCTTTTGCTTCCACATGGTTTCCTCTTTTGGCATGATGACAAACTTCCAAACTAAGATTCCATATGTCTTATATTGTAAGGGCTTTATGCTGCTTGGGAAACTGGAATATTTCAGTGTTTTATGATGATCATTTCGAATATTTCGGAAACTTCTAGGAGATCTAGAACAAATGACTATCATATCAAGAGGTAATTACCAGGGAGACAGAACTCTTATACCTCTAGGAAGATGGCACTGTTTCATTAATTACTTTTTAAAGTTTTTAATGGATTCTGTTTTAAAAATAGACATTTTTAATGAACTCATGTACCTATCACCTACCTTCAACAAAAACCTCAATTTTTTACTTATATTCTATTGCCCATTTCTACTAAATTATTCTAAAGCAAAATCCAGCTATCATTTAACTTTCTATCAACACAATTATGTGTGTGTGTGTGTGTGTGTGTGTGTGCTTATACACTGTCATTAGACCTAAATTCCTCACTGCTAGTTTTAAAATAGTGTCCAGTAGAGTGGGGTTCCCTCAACTGTCTCATAAATGTGGGTTTTGTTTCATTTTTGAGATGGTCTCATAAAGCTCAGGCTGGCATCAAGCTTGCTATGTGTCTGAGGATGATGTTGAACTTTTTTATTTTATGTGTATGAAGGTATTGCCTGCATGTAAGTGTATCTGTGTTGTGCCATGTCCATGAAGGTCAGAAGAGAGCATTGATTCCCCTGGAACTGGAGTTATGGATGGTTGTTAGCCTCTATGAGGGTGCTTGGAATCAAACTCATGCCCTCTGCAAGGGCAGCCATTGCTCTTAACCACTGAGCCATCTCTCTAGTCCTGATCTTGAACCCTTCATCATCCTGCCTACACCTCTCAGGTGCTGGGATGACCGGTATATCCTACTATGCCCAGCTATAAATGTGCTTTTAACAAGATCCAATTTGGGATGACATATTTATATAGGTTTCTACATTTATAGGTTTCTTGTTTTTCATTAATTGTGAGGATTAGGGGAGGCATGTTATTTCTCCAGTGTTGTTTCTTATGGCTTAGACTCCAATTTTTTTTTGTTTGTATCAAAATAGTTTCAGGTAGCTTAATTTGTCCTTAGACTCCTGGTCTTCCTCAAAAATACTGGAATTACAGGCATGTGCCACTATGCAAGGCTCACATTTTTTTTTAAGACAGGGTCTCTCTGTAGCTCCAGCTGGCCTGGAACTCTCTATGGAAATAGGTTGGCCTTGACCTCAGAGATCCACCTACCTGTCTCTCAAGTCCTGGGATTAAAGGTGTGCACAGGTTTCATAATTTCTTTTGTTTAACTCCCCTCCCTTCTCTCCTATCCTTTCTTTTCAGTTGGCACTTTACCAACTGAGTTACATCTCCAGACCTCTTCGTTAACTTTAAAAAATTTCCAGTTAGTGTACAAAGAAATTAGTTTGATTACTAAATACTAATTTCTCTTTATTCTTCTTTTTTGGGGATTGAACCTAGGGCTTCGCACATGCCAGTCAAGCACTCTTTCCACTGACTTATATCCATAGTTTTTTTTGGAGGAGACAGGGTCTCTCAGCCAAACTGGCTTGGAACTTGCTGTGTAATTCAAGATGACCTCAAACTTGTGATCTTCCTGTCTCAATTTCTTAAATTCTGGGATTACAGGCATATGCTACTATACCTGGCTATTTTTTATTTTTTGGACAAGGTCTTATGTAGTTGTACTGGCTGGCCTGAAACTTACTCTATAGTCCAGACTGGATTTGAACTTGTAATTCTCCTGCCACAGTCTCTTGGTAGCTGGGATTATAGGCTTTTGCCAACAGGCCTGGCTTAGATTTCTTGCTGATGAAAATGAAGGGCATTTTGGGTTCTGGGAACAAAATATATCCCAGTCTTAGTACCCAGCAGCTGTTCCTTGGTTAACCAGAAGCTTGCCGTGGAAAAGATCCAAACAGCTTAAAACCTAAGCCATAAAAATTAAAAGGCAAGAATGGACTTTTCATTTAGTAGATGTCCTTACAAACTCTACCATATCCTTTTCCTTTTGTTGTTTGAATCAGAATTAATCCCGTAAATTCAGAAGCATTTTAGCTGACTCTGGAGAAGTAAATGCCTTTTCTGTTTCATCTAAAAGATACAAATTCATTAACAATACTTACTAGGACTGATAGTGCAGACCTATAATCCCAGCTATTTGGGAGGCCAACTCAGGAAGACTATAAGTTCAAGACCAGTTTGGGCTACTTACTAAGACCTGAATTAAAATGTAAAAGGTCTGAGAATATAGATCATTGATAGAGCACTTGCCTACAATGCACAAGACCCTAAATTCAGTCCCCAATACTCAAACACTTTGTTATAGGGAATGTCAGTGTATCATTCAGTGGCCAAGACCAGTCACTATTATAGGACTTAATTTAAAAACACCAAACCAGGAAACTAATCTGACAGTAGGATAGAATTGTTGAAATAAACACCATCCTGAAAAATTGTGAGCACCTATTTACCACAATCAAAACATATGTAATTCTCTTATTGGTTACCTTCCACCGTGAGCCCAGAACAAGACCTTTAGTGTAAAGGTATAACTGCATGAATTTTATGCACAGACGAATAAGGAGAACAAGACTGCACCTGCAAGACTGGGATCTGGAAACCAGGAAAGCTCTCTGGTGTGTTTCTGTTCTCCCTCTTACCTGAAGGATAGGATAGAATGGTAGAAGATAACTTACTTGAACAGTTTCTTAACATGTTACTTGTAGATCATGGTATCTAGATAGTTCTCAATCAAAGGAACTCTAACTGGGAAGTAAAATACTCTTAGCAGCCAGGCACAGTGATGTATGCCTATAATCCCAATACTTGCAGGGCTGAGGCAGGAGGACCATGAGTTTGAAGACAATTTGGCAATACATCCAGTTCAAGGCCAGCCTGGGGTACATGGGAAGGCCTTATCTCAAAAAAGAAAAAAAAGTGTATATCTGTAGTCCTAGAATTTGGAAGGTGGAGGCAGAAGGATTAAGAGCTCAAGATTAGCATGTTAATATGGGAGTTCAGGCTAGCCTGGGTTACATAAAACCCTGTCTCAAATTAGCTAAGCACTTTCAAAAAAGATTATATAATCCATTTTTCTGAAATCAGCATGGCTATATAAGGTGGAATTCTGATAACAGTCTAAGATTTGAGTTTAATTATGTGTGGAAAGACAGGAAGAATAAAAATTTAGGTGGAGGTTGGGCATGGTGGCATATGCTTTTAATCCCACTACTCAGGAATCAGAGACAGGAAGATATAGGTAGTGAGTTCCAGGCTAGCCAAGGCTATATAGTGAGGTTCTGTCTCGCAGGGGAAAAAAAATGGAGTGAGGTATTGAAGACAACAAGTAGGGCTTGTAGCAGAGATGTTTTATCAAAAAAAAAAAAGATTGGGAAAACTAAAGAGTTTTGTTTTAAAATCGTTGGAATTGAATTCCCAGCATATTCAACATAGAATCTAAAAAGTCACAGCCTTATTTTTTAAACATTTATTATTAATTAATTTGTGTGTGTGTGTGTGTGTGTGTGTGTGTGTGTGTACACTATGGCATATTTGTGGATGTCAGAGGACAACTTTCAGGAGTTGGTTCTCTCCACCATGTGACTTCCACATCTGTCATTAAACTCAGGTCATCAGACTCAGCAGCAAGCCTTTATCTGTTGAGCCATCTCATGAATACCCAACATAGGATCCAAAACAAGTCTGTAGTTCTGTAGTTCTAGAACATGGGAGGTGGATGTGGGACAATCAAGGTTGAGGCAAGCCTGGACTTGTAGGTTACATAGGAAGCAAAAAAAAAAAAAAAAAAAAAAGCCAGCCTAATCCTGTAGATCAATCTGTATATAATAGGATATATTTGGGCAAAGTCTAGGTCTTCCCTTCCCTTAAAGGAAATTTGGGAGTATTAACTTACCAGAATTGTTCGGTGTGAGGACTCTTGTGTGGCCTGCATCTCCACTAAGGAATGGTCTAAAAGAGGAAATCCCCTGTCCAGAGGAGGCAGATGATGGTCTAAGGAAGGGAAATAAAAGTATCAGCAAAGCCAGACTTGCAATATAATGCCTATAATTCTAATACTTGGGAGGCAGAGGCAGGAGAATCACAGTACATTCAAATCTAGCCTGATTTATATAGCCACTTTCGGGCTAGCCAGGGTTCTAGGGCAAGGCACTGTCTCAAAAAACAACTGACTGGGGCTAGAGAGATGGCTCAGCAGTTAAGAACAACTGTTATTCTTCCAGAGGACCCAGGTTCAATTCCCAGCACCCACATGGTGGCTAACAACTATCCATAACTCCAGTTCCAGGGGATCCAACACCCTCCTTGGGCCTCTGCAAGCGTTATATACATTTATATATCTATTTATCTATCTATCTATCTATCTATATATATATATATGTTGTACATATATATGCTCTTGTATACATACAGTCAAAACATTCATACACATTAAAAATAATAAAATATTTTATTTAAAAAAAACAAGAAGTATCTTTGGAGTAAAGGAAAGATCAAGGTAAACATATAGGAAAGGATAAGCCTGTACACTCAGGGAAGAGAAAAATCACTGCCTGCCACTGAGAAAATAATTTGGACATATATTACACACAGTGCTACCCAATCTAAATTGCAGACTATGAACTCTGTGGTATAGGTCATTAGACATGCAACCCTAGGACTGCTGGCAGTGTCATTGTGAACAGATCCGTAGAAAAGGAAACAGGCCTGGTGGTGCATGTCTGTAATCCTTGCACTTGGGAGGCAGCGGGTGGAGGAACAGGAGTTCAAGGACAGCTCTAGCTAACATAGTAAATTTGAACTAAGCCAGAGATACATGAGACCCTCCCTGTCTCAAAAACAAAAGCAAAAGGAAGCATAAAGTTACCTGTAAGAGAGGCTGTGAGTTGAAGCTGGTGAAGGGGTTTCTGGAAAGTATAAATATTAGCCAATGAGATAATTCAAGAACTGCAGGAGATTGAGGAGCCAGGGCAAAGGAAATGGAGATCAAAGATTTACAATTTTAGGATTAGAGGCTAACAGTGCGTGAAAAGGCTCACAAATCACCTAGCTGTGTCTCCTAAGGTGCACTCTTCTCCCTTTCTTGACTCTGGGGTCCAGGACCTATTACTGTCTTGTGATTAACGTGTCTGAGCTTTGGCTTCCCCTCTAAGACAGTTCTGAAAGTATAGCTGAATACAGAGTCATTAATTGTATAAGTGTTACATTAGTAAAAATGATAAAGAGCTCCAAAAACTATCTTCATAAATGGCAAGGTGAAAATTTGCAAAATGGTCAGAATACTTTGTTAGACCCTTGAAATTATCAAGATCTGGAGAACTTTTCATTAAAAAAAAAAAAAAAAAACAGTGAATGCCAGTAAAAACAACAATGCTTGTTGCATTTGTTTTGAGACAAGTTCTTTGAGACAGGTTCTTATAACACAGCTGGCCTGGAATCTCTATGCAGACCAGGGTAGCCTGATCTCACAGAGATCCACCTGCCTCTCGGATCAAAGATGTAGGCCACCAAGCCAAGACCCATTGTTGCATTTTTTTCTGTTGTTGATTGTTTTTTGATAGGGTCATAACCCTGTCATAACCCACCTGGAAGTCATTATGTGAACCAGAGTGGCCTCAGTCTCACAGAGATTCATTTGCCTCTGCCTCCCAAGGGCTGGGATTAAAGGCACATGCCACCATGCCCAGCGTTCATTGTTGCATTTTGCAATACATTGCTTGCACTTAACTTGCCCTATTCTCATTTCTCCTTCTCCAGATCCATGGTAGCCCTGAAAATCAACAGGCCTTAATCACTGTGAAAAACAAATCAGTCATTAGAGGGAAGGAATGGGATTTGGAGCAGTTTTAAAGCTGCATTCTTTGTGTATGCTTAGATACAGTTTGTATAGGTGTGTACTCATGTAGCTAGATGGCTTGCTGCTTAAGCCTAATGAATTAATCCCCAGAGTCTACATAAAGGTAGAAGGAGAGAACTGACTCCACAAAAATTTTCCTCTGACCTCTATTATGTATGCTATGGTTTGTTTGGGAGTGGGGTGGGTGTATACTCACAGAGTAATAAATGTTTTAAAAGAGGAAAGCTGGCACTTGGGAGGCAGATGTAGTCAGATTTCTATGGGTTTGAGGCCAGCCTGGACCAAATAGTGAGACCTTGTCTCAGAAACAATAATTTTTTTTTTTAATTAAAAATGGGTGAGTTTGAAGAGATGGCTCAGTAGTTAAGAGTACTGGCTGCTCTGAGAACCCAGGCCTGATTCCCAGCACCCACATAGTGGCTAACTGATCATAACTTCAGGTCCAGAAAATCCAATGCTCTCTTCTTGCCTCCTGCGGGATTGTATACAAGTGTACACCTACATATGCAGGCAAAAGGCTCACATGAATAAAAAAAATTTACAGGTCTGGAGAGATGGTTCAGCAGTTAAGAGCACTGGCTGCTCTTACAGAGGACCCAGGTTCGATCCCCAGTACCTACATGGCAGCTAACAATTGTCCATGACTTCAGTATCAGGGAATCCCAACATCCTCTTCTACCTCTGCACAACATGGGTGTACTTATACACTTGCAGGCAATACACTCATACATATAAAATAAA
Organism: Eospalax fontanierii; assembly: GCA_035773235.1. Taxonomy (NCBI): domain Eukaryota; kingdom Metazoa; phylum Chordata; class Mammalia; order Rodentia; family Spalacidae; genus Eospalax; species Eospalax fontanierii. The sequence goes on along the minus strand of CM069536.1, from coordinate 8,238,503 downwards.
AATAAATATTAAAAAAATTTAAGTCCTTAAAAAGGGGGAAATGTATGTGGAAATAAATTGCCATCATTAAAAAAAGGGGTGCTGAAGAGCCAGCTGTGATTGAGTGCACTCGCCATTCTAGAGAAACCTGGGTTAGGCTCCCAGCACCCACATGGCAAATAACAACCATCCGAAACTCCAGTTCCAGAGGATCTGATGCCCTCTTCTGGCTTCTGCAGGCATTGCATAACATAGGTATACTTACCTGTAGGCAAAACACTCATTAAATAAAAAAAATGTTTTTTAAAGAACTGACATTAACATTCTTTTTTGACTTAACTTCTACTGCCATCTTGTGGCAGTTTTGAAAACTCCTGATCAGGTTTTGTTTTCTTAACTTTTAGTGCATCCGTGTCTTTTATGTGGAGGTCAGAGGACAACTTTGTAGTCAGTCTTTTCCTTCTACCTTTAGGTGGTTTTTAGGGATCAAACTCAGATAATGAGGCTGGCAGAGCAAGCGCTTTTACCCACCAAGTCAGCTCCAGTGGTTATCACTCAACTTTTTTATTTTCCCATTATCTGTTTCAGAACAAAGATATCATTACTTGAAAGCTTGTAATTCATGTTTGGATACCTGGAATCACTTTCTGGAAAAAAACGGCATATTATACATAGAAAATTGCACTGAAGATTTCTGGTCTCTGGACAGAGTATGCTGACATTGGGCACCTTCCTCCCATCCTTTCTTACCAGTGTAAGAGTCTCTGGGAGTGATCCTTCCCTGCAGGCCTCTGCTTCCCTGATAGAAAAATCACGACATTAATTAATATAACCTGGTTCTCTACACTGCTGATTCCTTGCAGTTTCTCCATTACCACCCATTCACACACTTATTAGTCTCCCAGGTTGAGCATCCTAGGCTAAGAGGGACTATGCTATATAACAAAATGAACAAGATAGACTCTAATTCAAGTCTTGAACTCTTCTACTATAACACTGGATCTCTAAAATAGGGTTTGCATGGCACGAAACAATTTATACCAAAACCAATAGAAACATAAGATTCTTGACTTAAAATGTTCCTTTCCTTTACACTAGAAGCCTTAGTCTAGAAAAGTAAGGTGACTGTTACTTACTTGTTCCACATTAGCAAAGCCAGCCACTCTATAAGGGATAGACTCCATGGAAGAGGAGCGACTATATAAAGTAAAACAAAAACTGGTGTTAAACTTTGACACGAACAGAATTCTCTTCAGTCCCACCTATAGCCACATCTAGTTATTTCATTCATCTTCCAATTTTTACCAACAGTTTTAATGTTGATGGATAGATAGGCTTTTTACTAACCTGACCACTTGGCTGCTATGCTGGGAACTGGGTCGTGGAACAACTGAAAGAGCATAAATTATGGGATGAGAAGTTGCTATTAGTGGATGCTGCTTTGCCCAGCTTGGGTGGTTATCTAGCTACATGATATTTTACATACCATATGTAAGGTTAGCAAAATTATTTTATGTTCTCTGGGGGAAAAACAGCTTCTGTATGAGAAAAAGATATTTATTCATCTCACACAGGTAGCCAAGAAAAATTATTTTTTCACCTGGTTGTGATGGAGAAGTAATACCCACTGGACGAGGTGTGGTCAACCTATAAGAAAACAAATTTAAAAAGGCAGCTCTAATCACATTAAGCACAAGTGAAGTGTTGTTTTAGAGAATCAATCAGATCATTGATTATAGAAACTATAGCTTCTGGGGCTAGAGAAATGACTCAGCGGTTAAGAGTACATACTATTCTTGCAGAGGACTCAACTTCTTTTCCAAGCACCCATGTTAGGGTGCTCACAACTGCCTGTAACTCCAGCCCCAGGGGATCCAACACCTTCTTCTAGCCTCCTGCACCTGCATGTGTGTACATACACATGTATACACATAAATAAAAAAATTAAAGGTAAAAAAGAAACTAGTTTTTCTAAGCACAGATTACTTACTCTCACATATTAAAGGCATCACTTCCACATATGGAAGGTAAGTTTCTACAGGAGATCCCTTTACTCTCCAACTCCTAAGTGAAACTTCTTCCACTTCTCTCTTGTCCATAATAGATGTTTTGGAGCCCTCCCTTCCTCCCTTCCCTTCTTCCTTCTTTCCTTCCTTCCTTCCTTCCTTCCTTCCTTCCTTCCTTCCTTCCTTCCTTCCTTCCTTCCTTCCTTCCTTCCTTCCTTCCTTCCTTCCTTCCTTCCTTCCTTCCTTCCTTCCTTCCTTCCTTCCTTCTTGCCTGCCTGCAGTGTCTTACCAAGTACTCTCAATTTTACATCTATTGACTCACTCATTCATCCACCCATCATTCCAACAAGAATTTAGTGTTTCTATATCCTATATCCAAGATTAAAACAATTTGCTATAATAAGGTTCCTCTCTGAAGACTCATAGGCTATTGAGAAGGGAAATAAGAATCCGGCCTGGATATAACTCAGTGGTAGAATGCTTGCCTAGAAAGGCCCTGAATTTGATCCCTGGCACCATAAAGCATAAGCCACAATAATATTTATATATTATAATGGATATATAAAAATACTGAAAGTTGATGGGGCTGGAGCGTCAGCAGTTAAAAGCACTGACTGTTCTTGCAAGGGATCTGAGTTCATTCCCAGCACCTACATGGTGGCTAACAGTTGTACGTAACTCCAGCACCAGGGGAATCCAATGCCGCCTTCTGACTCCACATACATTGTATGATACAGTTGCACTTACATACATGCAGGCAATACATTTATACACATAAAATAAAAATAATAAAAAAAATTTTAAATACTGAAATTTGAAAGAATACTAGGCAGTAATTTGTGTTAGCACAGGAATGCCATGTCTTTATAACGTAGCCACCAATGCACACCTTACACTAAAAATAATTAGCAGCTGGTAAAACACAGATACCACCAATCAGAAAGGACATGGTACTGTACCCAGCATCTAAGTAGTAGCTGATAAACAGTAGGCACTGAATGAATGTTTATTAAATGAATGAATACCTAACTTCACTTAATGCAGTCTTTATAGAGGAAAAGGCATGTGCTGGATTTTTGAAGGATAAGTAGGAACTCATAAGACAACTGTGAAAAGTGAACATTATCAAGATTTCATTCAGAGCTGGGCATGGTGGCACAGGCTTGTAAGGCTAGCTACTTAGGAGGCTGAGCCAAAAGGATCACAAGTTCAAAGAGAGCCAAAGTAACCTAGTGAGACTGTCTCAAAATAATCAATTTAAGAAAGGGCTGTCCCCAGGTGTGGTAGCCCACACCTTTAATCCCAGCACTTGAGAACAGAGGCAGGAGGATCTCAGAATTTGAGGCCAACCTGGTCTACATGGTGAGTTCCAGGCTAGCCAGGGCTACATAGTGAGACTCTATCTCTAATAGCCAAAAAGGGGAGGCATCGCTCACTGGTAAAGCATTTGTGAGAATCTAGCCCTTAGTCAAAATAAAACAAAAGAGACTTCCTTTCTGTCCAGAGAGTCAGAAAATTAAAAGATAAATACAGTAACCATTTTCTCCATCTTGGAGCCCATACATCTAGGAGTCAAGAAAGACTAGCTGAAAACTTCCCAACACAAGGAAATGGTAAAGTTTAAGAAGAAAGAAATGCTGGGGCTGGAGAGATGGCTCAGTGGTTAAAAGCACTAGATACTCTTCAAGAAGACCCAGGTTTGGTTCCCAGCACCCACATGGCAGCTAACAACTGTCTCTAATCCAGTTCCAGGGGAACTGACTTCCGAGGGCATTGCACGACACAGATGCACTTTTATATATGCAGGCAATACATTCATACTTACAAAATAAAAATAAGAAATAAAATATTTTTAAAAGAAGAAATGCTAATTATCCTACAGTGTTCATTACACACTGTCTACATGCATCACATCATCATTCTGCAACTCATAAATATAAACAGTTGTGATGTGTCAACTGCAAATGTTTTGAAAAGTAAAACAGAAAACTTCAAGGTAGAAAGCTAGTGTGGGTGCTTGATAAAACTAACCTGCTTCCATGGCACCGACTTGGAGATTCCTGTAGGTGAAAAAAAAGGGAATGAAGGAAGCTATAGGTTAAAGGTGCTATGGATCTTCTAAAGGATCAATGGCTCCCAGTCTTAAGTCTTAATTGTTAGATAATTCACCTGCAAAGTCCCCTTGATGCTAAGATTTCTATCAGGAGAAAAAAAATGCAGCAGTATTTCCTTAGGAAATCATTAGTTTTAAGAGAATAAAAATTTAATTTCTTTTCATAGGAGCAAATTGGAGAGCTAGACATGGTTTCACATCCCTGTAAACCCATCACTTAAGAGGCAGAGGCAGGAGACTCAGGAGTTTCAGGCTAGCCTTGGGTATATGACAAATTCAAAACCAGCTGGGTGTGGTGGCACATTACTTCAGTCCCAGTAGGGAGGCAGATCTCTGTGAGATCAAGGCCAGTCTGGTCTACATACAGAGTTCTAGTCCACCAGCTGGAGCTACAGGGAGACCCTGTTTCAAAAAGAACAACAACAACAAAAGGCCAGGACCAGTGAGATGACTTAGTGGATAAAAATACTTCTGTATAAGTCTGACCTTCGTTCCATCCCTGGTTCACAAGGTGGAAAGAGAGGAATGACTCCTGAAAGTTATACTCTGACTTCCACACACATACCCCCCCCACGCATACTACATATATAGATACACATACTAATAATACTAATAAATACAAATTTTAAGAAGTTAAAGGCTGGGCTATCTCAAACAAACAAAACAACAACAACAAAGCACACTAGTGGTAGGTGCTTCCATGTGGCTTTTTCTAACAACCTTTATGTCAGTTACTCTCCCACACTCCATCTTCTGCCTGCCCTCCGATTCCCCACTCCATCTAATCCTTCTTACTCTATTATTATTTTCTCTCCCTTTATATTGCTGCATTCTATCTCACCTCCCATGAAGCCTCCTCGCCCCATGGCCCTTTATTAATTTCTTGATTTCTCTGGATTTTCTCATTGAAATATGCATATCTAAGAATTCAAAGCTAGCACCCAGCTATGAGAGAAAACACGAGATGTTTGTCTTTCTGGGTCTACATTAACTTACTCAGGATGTGTCCAGTTCCATTCATTTACCTGTGTATTTTTTATAATTTTTATGTATATACTTTAAAAAGGCTCTGGAACTTACAGAAAGGATTTTCTAAACAAGACTCCTAAAGTACAGTCATTAAGTCCAACAATTGACAAATGGGATCTCATGAAAGTAAAAAGCTTCTGTACAGCAAAGGATACCATCATTTGAGTGAAAAGGCAACCTACAGAATGGGAAAAAATCTTTATCAGCTATACTTCTGATAGAGGGTTAGTATCTAGAATATACAAAGAACTAAAAATACTAAACATCAAAAAGAAACAAGCAACCCAATTAAAAATTGGGGCAAAAGCTGGACAGGGAGTTTTTGTTTTTCCTATCAGCCATTCATTGCCAGTAGTTCCTCAGGTAGGGCTGGGGTTTCTTATCCACTTCCCCATGTCCATGCTGGGATTCTGTCTGGCTTAAGTTTATGAGGGATTTGTGTATGCTGTCACATTTTTTTTTTGTTTTGCTTAACAGTCAAATAATATTCCATTATGTAAATGTATCATACTTTTATTATCCATTCATCAGTTGATGAACATCTAGGTTATTTTCATTTCCTGGCCATTGTGAGAAGGGAAGCGATGAACAGGTATCTCTGTAGTAGGATATAGGGTCTTTTGGGTATATACCCTAAAGTGGTATGGCCGGATCATGTGGTAGATCAATTTCTAGCTTTTTGAGGAATGTCCATACTGCTTTCTATAGTGGCTGCAACAGTTCACACCAGCAGTGGATAAGAGTTCTGCTTTTCCCACATCCTCACCAGCATTTGTCATTGTTCGTTGGATCTTGGCCATTCTGAGTGGGGTAAGATGAAACCTTAAGTGGTGTTAATTTGCATTTCCCTAATGACCATAACAAAAGCTGTTGAACATTTTTTTAATTTATATTTTTTTATCCTGTGTGTATGAATGTATTGCCTACATGTATGTAAGTGCACACATGTTGTATAATGCCCATAGGGGTCAGAAAAAGTGTGTCAGATCCCCTGGACCTTGAGTTACATATGGTTGTTAGCTTCCATTTGGGTACTAGGAAACAAACCTGGGTCCTCTGCAAGAGCAGCCAGTGCTCTTAACTGTCAAGCTATCTCTCTAGCCTCAATGTTGAACATTTTAAAAAAGTATTTCTCAGCCATTTGTGTTTCTGCTAAGAACTCCCTGCCCCAATTTTTAATTGGATTGTTTGTTTCTTCTTGATGTTTAGTATTTTTAGTTCTTTGTATATTCTAGATACTAATACTCTATCAGAGGTATAGCTGATAAAGTTTTTTTCCCATTCTGTAGGTTGCCTTTTCACTCAAATAATGGTATTCTTTGCTGTACAGAAGTTTTTTTACTTTCATGAGATCCCACTTGTCAATTGTTGGACTTAATGATTGTACTTCAGGAGTCCTGTTCAGAAAATCCTTTCCTGTGTCTGTAAGTTCCAGAAGCTTCTTAAAGTATATACATATAAATTATAAAAAGATATTAAAAGAAGTCACTTTATAACAGGGACACTGTCTTTACTAGACACCATAGGGTAGTAAAGTAAAAGCCCAGGCCAGGGATGGTTACCCTTTTGTGAAGCTGTTAACCAAGGGTCCCACAGACCCTCAACAATACTGGCCATTGCCCCTACTCTTGGTTACCCACCACAACTTGACAGTAAGATCCTATTGCTGAAGACACTACATACATGATCTGTAGAATAAACAAGGAGAAATCAATCTGGTACTGACTTCAAAGCTTCATCTCTTCAAAGCTTTCATAGTGCTAGGAGGTGCTATGCATACTACTGGAAGAAAAAAAAAATCAACCTTACCAGCTGTGAATCCTGTGAACTACAACAACTGGTCTGGCAAGATATGCCCCTGGTGGGCTGGAGAAATGGCTCAGTGGTTAAGAGCATGTGCTCCTTTTCCACATGTCCTGAGTTCCACTTCCAACACCCATGTCATTTGGCTCACAGCAACTACACTCACATGCATAAACTTACATATGGACACATATATACACATAATTCTAAAATAATAACATTAAAGAAAGATACACCTACTGGTTCAATAGTGGCAAAAATTTCAGGGAACTAACCAACCACTTTCTGATTGGATTTAAGGTCTACTTCCTAAGATAGAGCTCATACCTGACATTGATATCAGGCCTAGGAACCTATGGGTAGACAATTAGAGACCACAGGAGAGAGCCTAATACTATTATTCTGCTAAATGGATACAGTATTAAACTTACTCCTAATGACTTATTGTTATACCCATAGATTAATGACCCTCTCAACTCTCATCAGAGAATCTTCCTTATGCAGCAGATGGTGAGACCTACAACTGGCCAGCATGCAGAGAAATAAGAGGCCACAGAGTGCTTATCACTGAATAGGACATCTGTATCAAACTTCTGCCTCCCATGGCTCAGGGATCATTGCAGAAGAGAGGGTAGATGACCACAAGAAAACAGTTTTGCAGACAGTTGATCATATGAGCTCACAACAACAAATGCACAAATCCCTTATAAACTCAAGCCAGACAAAAATCTGAGCACGGACATGGGGAAGTCGGTAAGAAACCCCAGCCCTACCTGAGGAACTACTGGCAATGAATGGCTGATAGGAGAATATAAGCCTTTATATAATAGAGTACATGAAATTGGGCAGGGGTTACCGAGGCAGGGTACGAATAGGGAGGGGATTGATATTGTATGAGATTCACAAAAATTCAATTGGAAAAACAGCACACTGGGGACACAGAGTGCAGGGAAGGGGTCCTTGGGCTTCTTCAAGAGAAATTTTAAGTTGAAACTTGGGTTTCTGTTTGTTTTGTTTTGTTGTTGTTGTTTTGAGACCAGGTCTTACCATGTAGCCGTGGCTGGGTTAGAACTTGATATGCAGACCAGGCTGGCCTCAAACTAGCAGAGATCCATCTGCTCCCCTCCCAGAATGCTAGGATTAAAGGTGTGTGCCACCACATGCAGCCTGGTTTTTAAAAAGTATTTGATTTTTCAACTTTATTTTTACGCATATAAGTATATTGCCTGCATGTAGGTGTACCCATGTCATGCAATGCCTAAAGAGGTCAGAAGAGGGTGTTGGATCATCTGGGACTGGAGTTATATAGATGGTTGGTAGCCACCATGTGAATTCTGGGAACTGAACCTGAGTCCTTTGCAAGAGCAGTTAATACTTTTAACCTTAACCTCTGAACCATCTCTCTGGCTCCAACAGCCTGTTTTTGTTTTTGTTTCTGAGACAGGGTCTCACTATGTAGCCATGGCTGGCTTGAAACTCTCTATCAAAATATGTCATTTTGAGAGCTTCCTGTCTATTACATCATGACTCACTGACATTTCAGAGTAGGTCAAAAGTGTGCTAAATATTGATGCTTTCATTCCTCTAAGGTTTTCTGTGGTCTCATTCATTTACTTAATATGCAAACATTATGAGTTTCTTCATGTGTCATGATACAAAAATGTTGGAAAGAATTATTTTATACAGTTAGCTAGAAAGGTGGAAAAGATAGGAGAGAAAGTAATAGTAAAATCTAAAATTTCCACTGGGCACATGGCAGTTAGTACCAGCATTCAGGAGACTGGGGCACAAGTATCCTGAGTTTCAAGGCAGCCTGGGTCACAACAGTAAGTTAGAATTGAACTACATAGTTGAGACCTTGTCTCAAAAAATAAAACAAAACAAAAAAACAAGGGTTAATCTAGCATGTACAAGGTTCTGGGTTTGACCCCCAGAAACATCAAACTAAAATCAATTGGTTTCATTCACCTTTAAGATGGCTACAAATTTCTTCAGTTCTTCATTTTCCTTTCTCAAGATTGAAAGTTCTCTAGGCAAAAGATAGAAACAGTCAGTTCCAGGTCAGTAGGACAAAAAGTATCACTATTTCCGACATCTAGTTATGCTTACTGAGAGATGCTTGCAGATATACCAGATATTTCCATCAGGGATCTGGTGGTTCAGGGAGAAAAATGGTGGGGTTTTGATGGTGAAAACAACTGGACAAAACAAGTAGTCACTTGGTGTGCATCATGGGAGTTGTGCATAGAATTCCATTTCCTCTTCATACACACATTTGTACTACTGATGTCTAAGTGTCCAAGTGGGCCCACAAAATGCCTCAAGAGGTAAAGGTTCTTGCCACCAAACCTGACAACCCAAATTTAATATCAGAACCATACCAACTCCCACAAAGACACAAGTTGTCCCCTGAACTCTGCAAACATGCCATGGCATGCATGTGCACACTCCACCCCAACCCTGCTCATAAATAAATAAATGTTTAAAGACTGTCTTAAAGTTTCTAACAAGGAGTCTGTCCTTTAGATTAAGATTTCCAAAACAGCCTGATGTGGTGGTACATGCCTTTAATCCCAGAATTTGGGAAGCAGAAGCACCTGGATCTCTGTGAGCCTGAGGTCAGCCTGGTCAACATTAGAAGTTCCAGGCTAGTGAGGATTACACAGTAAGACTGTCTCAAAAGAAGAAAAAGTTTTCCAAAATATACTATCCCTAAAGTAAAAATTTAAATGTTTTATCTCATTATTTTCAATGTGAGTCAACTACATCTGACTTCTATGAAATCGTCTTTGATAAAATGAAGTAGAGGGGAGAAGCCATCAAGTGAGAGGGTTCCTGGAATGAAGAAAGAAAAACATTAAGCAAGACTGAGAACCAACCAAAAATTCTGTACCTGATTTTCCCATGACAAACACGAGTACACACTGGGGCAATCTTTAGTATTTGCAACTGTAGAGGACTATAGCTTTACCAAAAGAAAGAAAACATGCTAGTAAGAGACCTAAACTGGCACTTACTTGTCCTGGTCGGTCACTGTTTGCTGAGCCTCCTTCATAGCTGCTTCTAGCTTTGTAATTCTGTCCTTATAAAAGGAGATAAGAAGATCTGTCTGCTTCTTCTGGAAGCGCCATACCTACTAGGAAAAAAACAGGCCTTTGACATACACTCCTGTAACTGGATTCCCCTTTCTTTGGGCAACAAAGGGAAATCTGTTAGATTATTTAGTACTGCTTCTCTTCTCCTAGTCTAATCTGTGACTCCCCCAAACTAGAGTTCAGCACTAGGGAAAGCCACTTCAGGACACTGGCTTTCTGTTAATGGGAATATTCTGACATTGTAGAATATTTAAATACATAAAAGAATCTATCCTGAGCAAAAATTCTGTCTTTTTTTTAAGCTCCTATTTTGTTCTAATTTATGTACTCATTAGCTTGGATTTAGCTTCCATATTCTTAGCTATTACAGAGCACTGGTGACCACTGTACTTTCCCTAAGATACTTACACAGAGCCACTTGCAGGATGTTTATGCTGCTTTAGTAAAAGGTGAGAAGGTAAGCCAGATGTGATGGTGTGTGCGTATGATCCCATCATTCAGGAGGTGGAGGCAAGAGGATTAGGAGTTTGAGACCAGTCTTGGCTACATAGTGAATTTGAAGTCAGTCTGGGCTATTAGATCCTGTCTCAAAAACTCTGTCCTACTACAAAGATACCTATTGTCCATGTTCACAATAGCCACAAAGTGGAAACAACCTAAATGTACATGTATATTTGATAATGAAAATAAGACACATTTATCTGATGGATATCATTCATCTATTAAGAAAAATAGATGAATGGCAAGATTGTTCAATGGTTAAGTGCATGTACTACTCTTCCAGAGGACCTGAGTTTGGCTTACAGCACCCATGTGAGGTGGCTCACAACCACCTGTAACTCCAGTTCCAGGGGATTTGACACCTCTGGCCTCAGCAGGCACCTGCACTCAAATGCACATACCCATATTACACACACATATCCACACGCACATAATTAAAAAATAAATCTTAATAAAACATAATTATGAAATTTGCAAATAAATGGATGGAACTAGAAACAATCTTCCTAAGCAAGGTCACTCAGATTCAGAAAGACAAATGTCACATAAGTGGATACTAGCTTTGAATCTTCAGATAATGTTTCAATTGGAAAATCCATAGAGGTTAGGAAACTAGTAAGGCATCATCTGCCCTCCCCTCCCACACATAGAGAATGCACTGATATAAAGCGGGGAAAGGGAATAATAGAATAGGAAGGGTTAAATGGGGTGGGAATGGGAGGGCGGGGCAGAGAAAGGAGTACTGGGAGGGTTAACTAATGACTTGAAAAAGTCATATGGAAACCTACTACTATGGAAGCTTCTTAAAACATATACATATGCAATAGACAAAGAGTTTAAGGGTCTGGGAAGATGGCTCAGTGGTTAAGAGCACTGGAAGCTCTTACAGAGGACCCAGGTTCAATCCCTAGCACCCACATGGTATCTAATAACCTTTCTAAGTCCAGTTCCAAGGTATCCGAAGTCCTCTTCTGACCTCTGTGGGAGATGACACATGTGAACTTACATACCCACAGGCAATACACTCATACACATAAAAATAATAAAATATCTTTAAATGGAGTTACCCTATAGTGGAGGGCACAACAGCCCTCCAGACACCACAGGCTAGCAAATAAAAAGCTCCATACGGGGAATGGATGCCCTCTTTTGGAGCTGTTGACCGCAAGAGCCTGTATATGACCAAAAACACTATATGAAATTCTCAGTCAATAAAAATATTTCAAAGAGGGGGAAAGGCATAAAAGGAGAATACCTATTCCTGATTATTAAATTTTTCTGGTTTATTTCTGGGTATGGATACATAACTATGGCATTTTGTCATTTGCAATACTAATACACTTATTATAGGATTGTTGAATCAGATCAAAAGTTATTATTTACAAAGTGTTTTAGTTTTGTCCGGCTCTATTTTGAGTACACAGCAGAATTTATGCCTAACCTGCTTTATCATTGCTCAGACTATAAGTCTTTTAGATTTTAGTACTCTTCTCATAAACTTCTTTTCTCATCTAATTTGCTGTTGTTGATAAAAGAAAAACATTCTATTTTAGAAAATTTGAACAGAGCAGACATAGAAAAATGTCACACAGAATCCTACTAGGAGTTACCTAAAATAGTAGGGGAAGGTACCTGGAAACAATAGATACTATAAATAGATGTAGTAGATGGTCAAGACACAGTATCCTCAACATTCTAATTCTAGCCATGGGCTCAATCTGGGTGAAATAAGTTGTTATGAGGTTAGCATCAAGAAACCCAAATCTTAGCTGTATGTGGTGGCTCATGCCTATAATCTGAGCCCTTGGGAGACTGAAACAGGAGGATTATGAGTTTGAGGCCAGCCTGAGTTACATAGTGGGCTATAAAGCAAGGCCCTATCAAAAAGGATGGAAAGAATAAAGGAATGTAAACAGATAGGCCAGGCTGGTGAACTGAGTTTTATCCTCAGGACCTACATGGTAGAAGGAGAGAACTGAGTCCCACAAATTGTCCTCTGACCTCCGAACATGTAGTATGGTGTGGTGGTACAGTAAAGATACAAACACACACACACAGAGAGAGAGAAAGAGAGAGAGAGAGAGAGAGACAGAGACAGAGACAGAGACAGACAGAGAGAGAGAGAGGTGCAAAATTTTTTAAAAAGTAAAAAAGTTAAAGACTGGCCAAAGTCAAATCCTACATTACTTCAGATACATCTCCCTTTGAGACCACCAAAAGATACACAGAAAACAAACCCCACTATGGAACTCCAGGAGCCAGACAGCACTATGAGGGCCTTTTGATTAGGCCTAAATAAGCCTATTTGCCTTCTTGCCCTCCAAAAGTGAAATCTAAATCTCAGCTGTGGTTATTTGTTAGCAATTTCCTCTGAGATAAAACATTCCACTTTGAAAAAAAACTCATTAAGTCACAGGCATAGGCATAGCCAAAGAGGTTGGTTCAAATATAGTCAATGAATTTTCAGGGTGCTTCACCAAGGTTATCTCCATAACCTCACTATTTGATATAGAATGGTAGTCAGGACTTTATGTTGTTGTCCTATCCACCCTCTGTGAAAAGGATTTGGTTAAATAAAGATAGCATAATTCTAACCCTCAAGTGTTTTGCAGATTTGAAGACCCATTTGAGAAACATGTGAGTTCACTTAAAGAAGTTAGGATAAAAATCAGTTTACAAAGGGTACAAGGACCAGGTACAGCTGTGAAATTCTTAGGAGATTAATGGTTGGGTAAGGCACAGCTGATACCCAAGGTGATTGGAACAATTCTACAATATCCTGAGCCTGTAAATGCCCTGAGTAACAGGACATCTTGTGAGAGTAGAAACAGATATTTCCAGAAGTGATAAGATTATTAAAAGACCCAGTACTAAGGGTGGGTTACTCCCTTGTAAGTTATTGCCATGGATGTCCCAGAGGCCCCTAAACAATGAAAAGCTGTTGCCACTGCCACTGGTTGCATTCCAGAATCGGGTGGTAAGATCCTATTACTAAAGATATTGCATGCTTTGGGATAGAACCCAAGTCATCAGGGTTGCAGGACTTGGAAAAATTATTGCTAGGACTTAGCTGAAAGTGTCCTCTTCCTGTGGGCTCGCTCTTACAGTGCCAAAAGGTGCCACTAAGGTTGTTGGGGAGAATTATGGCCAAAAGTCCTTTTCAACTGTAGATTCTGTATGCTTTATGATGGATGTACCAGGGAAGATGTCCCAGATTGGTGCAATAGCGGTTGGTGTAAGTAGTTACAGGTACAACCAGTTTTCTGATTGAATTTAAGGTCTGGTTCACAGGGGGAATTCACACTTGATACTGGTAACATAGACAAAAACCTGCCCAGGGAAGTAAAAGGCCCCAGTGGAGAAAGAATGGCTAATGCTTTGAGATAAATAAATATGATAAACTGGCTAAGCGGCTTGAAGTTTGTTTATGCTCAGTGCCCACTTGAATATTTTTCTGTTTCTCCTCTTCTGCCTTTCCCTCACATGTGTTTGTGTTTTTGAGCGAGGGTCTCACTATGTGTACCTGGCTAGTCCAGAACTCACTATGTAGACTAGACTGCCCTTGAACTCACATAGAAATCTGTCTGCCTCTGCAGGGATTAAAGGCATATGCCTCCTCACTTGTGTTTTGTAACAACAACAACAAAAATACCACCAAGACTCACCACCAGTTAAGCTCAGAAACAGAGAGAAAAGTAAAAGGAGACTAGAGTTAGAGGACCATAGTCAAACTTCAGTATCACTCCATTCAAGGCTCAGGGACCATTTTGGAAGAGGGGACTGAAAGAATATAGGAGCCAGAGGAAGGGGCAGTGTTGTGTAGCAATGTCTTCTGAGATAAAACAAAACATTTCATTCTGCAGGGAAGTTCATTAACATGGAGGGTGTTCTGAAGGGAGGTGAAACATTCCATCTTTTAAAGGAGTTTGTTAGAATTTAGGAAATAAACAATTCAGTAGCTTCAGGAAGTCCCTGAAACTGACCACATTCACTAGGTCTCTCCTTCTTCAAGCTTATAAGCAGGAGAGATTGCTGAGAGATCCTCAGATAAGCCACCCCAGCTACCTAGAATAGGCTCAGACCAACCTAGTCACCTGGAAAGGAGCTGTTTGGAAGACACATTATCAGCCAAGCTACCTGAAAGAGGTAGAGACCAACTGAACTGTTTTGAAAAGAAACTCTTCAATCTGAGGAACTGCCTGAAAGTTGTGCTGTGGGAACCAGGTTTCCAGTTTTGATGAGCTGTCACCCATTCTGGGGTGAGATTTTGGTGACACAGCTGTCTTTGAGTCGATCCTGATCCTGTAAATAACCTGTCACCCATATTCCTGTAAGAAATCCCAATAAAATTCATTGGCTCACCAAGTTGGACTTTGGTGGTATCCTTACTTTGGTCTATTGTTAGTTCCCTATCTGGGGCGAGTAGTCATTTGTTCATGTCTCCCCAGGTGTAGTGTCACACAGCACCATTCCAAGGAGACAGATACAGAACCACCATCAAAATGAATTTGGGAAGAACCAATGACTTTATCTGGCGTTAGGGTACAATGTTTCAGATATATCCATGCCAAAGAAGATTCTAAAATCTAACCCAGCAAAATAGTTCAGTACTCCAAAGAAAAATTCCAATAGTTAATAATCAGTTTAACATCTGAGTCCATGAAAAGATTACCTTTTTTTTTTTTTTTGTTTTCACAAAGGATAAATTTGTCCTCCCCTTGTTTCTTTTAAGTGTTGTGCAATGCCTGTGGAAGTTAGAAGAAGGTGTTGGATTCCCCTGGAACTGGAGTTATGGATGGTTGTTAGCTGCCATGTGGGTGCTGGGATTTGAACCCAGGTCCTCTGCAAGAGCAGTCAGTGCTCTTAACATCTGAGTCATCTCTCCAGTTCCTGTTTCTTTTTTAGATATGATGGTTTTGCTAATACAACAACGCAGATCAAATAAAAGTTATGTATTACAACACTAAACACTGTCTGGATAATGCAAGTGTTATTTATTTTATTATAATACTTGACAAAATCACCTACTTCTAAACCCAGATTCTTCCCCTTCAGCTCCTTATTTAGGATCAGACAAAGAATATCATGCATGGTCTTCATACTCTGGACTCTCACTTTGTAACTCAAGTCTGGTGGCTCACACCTTTAATCTAAACACTCAGGAGGAGGCAGATCTCTGAGTCTGAGGCCAGCCTGGTTTACATAGGGAGTTCCAGGACAGGTAATGTTACACAGTGAGACCCTGTCTTAAAAATAAATAAATAGCCTGGCATGGTGGTGCATGCCTTTAATCCCAGTACTTGGGAGACAGAGGTCAAGGCCAGTCTGGTCTACATAGCAAGTTCCAGGCTAGCTGGGGCTACAAGAAGACCCTGTCTCAATAACTAACTAATTAAATAAATAAAATTTAGCTTAAAGATATTATTACGCTCTTAGCATAGTCCCCCTTTACTGGAGGTTTCACTTTTCTGCGGTTTCAGTTACCAAGAGTCTAATGTCGTTTAAAATATTTTTAAATCAGTTGTTGCAGTGCTTAAGTTTGAGTAAACCCCAATTCTACTTAATAAGGACCTTGCAAGAATAATGATACTGGTAACTCCAATGGGAAGCCATGACATACTTCCTTGAAGTAAAAATGTGCAAGTTTTCAATTAGAGAGAAAAAAATCATGTGCGTAAGCCTTTCAACTAAATCAAGAAAGGAATGACAAAACTTGAATATCAGCATTTTGAAACCGGTAAGGAATTACTAGATCTCTTTGAAGTTCATCATGCCAATATAAAACAAAAGGCAGAAGGCCAACTGGTACTTCTTGTGAGATGCAATACTGCTATAAAGACGCCTTGCCTCACTTCTCCCAGATCAAATGATGATGATTATGCCTTACTCTAGCTATCAATTTATAAAAAACAGAGGACAGAGGAGTACATTAAATGATTCCATGAGTACAATAAATAAAACTATTTTATGAACCACAGGACAAAAGACCACTTTTTTTTCAATAATAAAAAATGAGGTGAAACCAATAGTTGAAAAGAAATTTGAGACATAACATCCAACTGTAATACATAACTTTATTGAAACCTAATTCAAACAAACACTAAAAACAATTATAAGACAACCGAAGAAACATGACTACTGAGAGATTATTTGACAATATTAAGGAATTACTATTTCAGCATAACATGGTTATATTTAAGAAAAGAATCCTGGGGCTACAAAGAGTAGTTAAGAGTGCTTACTTACAGAGGCCCCAAGTTCAGTTCCCAGCACCCATACTGGGGATCAGTCTCTCCTGGTTTTCTTGAGCACTGCATGTATGTGGTATACATACAGAGAAGCACACACACACACACACACACACACACATTAAAAAATAAAATAAAAGGAAAAGAATCTTTACCTTTCAGTGATGAAAGATATTTTCATATGAAAATATTCACATGATAAAATGCCTGGTTTTTTCAAACAATTTGGTTGGGGTGGCAGCTCATAGGTGAGAGCTTTACTAGAGATGATAAGGTTGGAAGTCATTCATTTGTTGATAACTAAAGATGTCAAAGTAGACAAGATTATCTGTGGAGGTGACAGAAAATAAGGAAGACAGAACTCTGAGAAATATAACTATTTAAGAGATGGACAGATGAAGAGCCCAAAAAGGAAACAGGAAGTCAGTTAAGGTAGCTAAAAACTGTTTCAAAGTAGAAATTAGACTTCAAACATGGCCAAGAGATCAATTATAATAAAATTATTCACTGATCTTGATAATAAGGATGTTAAGCTGCCAGCAGGGACAATTTTTATATTTATTTATGTTTATGTATATGAGTGCTTTACTTACTTGTACTTAAGTGCACCATGTGCATGAAATACCTGCAGAGGCCAGAAGAGAGCATAGGAGTCCCTGGAATTGGAGTTATGGACAGTTCTGAATCACCATGTGGGTGTTGGGAGCTGAACCCTGGTCCTCTGCAAGAGCAGCCAGTGCTCTTAACTGCTGAACCATCTCTCCAGCCCTAAGTAGAAACAGTT
This sequence comes from Eospalax fontanierii, assembly GCA_035773235.1. Classification (NCBI taxonomy): domain Eukaryota; kingdom Metazoa; phylum Chordata; class Mammalia; order Rodentia; family Spalacidae; genus Eospalax; species Eospalax fontanierii. The sequence continues at coordinate 8,220,945 of CM069536.1, read as the reverse complement.
TTAATGCGAGAGTCAGAGAGCAGACTGCAGAAGATTATGGAGCAGTTTGGAGATGTAGAAGTAGACAGAATATAGACAAATGCCCACCAATAAAAAGCCAATACAAAGCTAAGACTCTATTCAGGAGCTGCAGAGATGGTTTAATAGTTAAGAACACCTGTTGCTCTTCCAGAGGACCTGGGCTAACAACTACCTGCACATATGTAGTGTAAGTACTATGCTCAGGCACACACACATACACATAAACTAAAATTAAAACATACTCTATTCAACATGCAATGTGCTTCTGTAAAGAACAACAACCCTCACGTTACCAAATCCAGTCACCTTGATTTGTCTTCATATTACTTCATCTCTCATCATTTCCTTCCTTAACTTGACGTATAGAATACCATGTTCTTTGTTTTAGCCTCTGATTATAGTATCTTCCCTTTTCTTCTTCCACCTAATTGCTAGATTGAAGAGACTCTTTTTACATGATCTCATCTATTCCTCAAAGCCTTATTTGCTATGTGGGTGTGTGGGTGTGTGTATGTGTACACTAGGGATTGAACATAGTGGCTTGCACATGGATACATGGATCTGGCATTCTGATATTCAAGAGAGTATGTTTTCCACCACTGAGTTACAATCCCAGCCCTCTCCTCAAGGCTTTTAATGCAACTGATATCTTGGCAAAATCTATACTTGGTCTTTTCCTATGCCCTGAGCTCAAGAATGGTAAATTTATTTTCCTTCCTGACTTTTCCACCTGAATTTCTAACAAGCATCTAAAACCTAATGTGTTCATATCTCCCTGGCTGATCCAGGAGAAAATCGAAGCACAAAAGAAATGGTTGTAGATTTTTGGAGGAACAACCAAAACAAGGTAAAATCTTTTTCTCACCTTTTACTTTTTAAAAAAGATTTTGTCTATGTGCGTGTGTGTGTGCACGTGCATGTGCT